>CM062275.1:4878465-5615965 GCA_031216635.1 Dissostichus eleginoides
ATGTAGCTCATTGAGCGGTTTCACACAAAAAAAAGTGTTACTTCACAGTTTTACGACACATTTTAATTTTTTTGACTTGCAAAATTATCTTTTAAATTTACTAACATATATGTGTAATTTGTGGCACAATTCAAACGGGATCGAAAGAAAAGGGAGGGACTTCGCCTCTCTATAGAGAGCCGAAGTCCCTCCCTTTCCGGGGGACCTCCATGGGACCTTATTTCGGAAAAAGTATGTATTGAAGTCAATGGCGAGAGAAAGATTATCTTTCGATCCCGTTTGAATTGTGCCACGAATTACACATATGATGTTTGTCAATTTAAAAGATAATTTTGCAAGTCAAAAAAATTAAAATGTTTCGTAAAACTGTGAAGTAACACTTTTTTTTGTGTGAAACCGCTCAATGAACTGTTGTGGCTCGACAGTTATGTTATGTTAAGTTATGTTTTCTAGTCTAGTCTTGTGTTTTTGATCTTGTCACTGTCACCTGTTTTTATTTTGAAAGTAATCCTTCCCTCTCATTCCAGATCCCACACCTCCTGCCTCTGTGTGTTTCCCGCCCTTGAGATTGCTTGGCCCTGCCCTGATAGTTTTCACCTGTGCCCATCCCCCTCACCTATAAATAGCCCTTGTGTTTCTTTGTCCCTTGTCAGTTCGTTATGTTCCATACTGTGAGAACCTGGGCCCTTTGACTTCTGAACTTTATATTTAGAAAATACCTTTTGTCAAGTGAGTTTTGATTTTTGGAAAACCTTTTTCCCACTGGATGTGTGATTTTGATTTGTAGAAAATAAAAATGTTTCCACGTGTAGTGAGACTTAATATCCGTTATTAAACTACTTTCTGTTTTTGGACAACTGTGTCCGAGTCCTGCATTTGGGTCCTGTGTCCTGTGCCTCAGTTAACGACAGTACGAACTGACCAAAATATGGACCCAGCGGATTCAGAGACATTGAAGTTAGCTCTGCGAGCTCAAGGAACGAGACTACACCAGCATGAGGAGCAGCTGGGCGCCATCAACCTGGGGGTGAGGGACCTGACCGGCCGTCAGGAAAACTTTCAAGCCTCCGTCAATACTCAGGTGAACCACCTGAGAACAGCTGCACTGTGTCCTCACTCACCTGGAAGCTGGTTCATCCCCTCAGTCTCCTGTTGCTGCTTCCACACCAACTGCTCCAGCTGACCATGTGCCACACCATGCACCACCGACTGGCATCTCCAGAGCGATTCTCCGGAGAATCCGGTGACTGTCGCCCTTTCATTGTTCATTGCGATCTCCATTATAAATACAATCCTGCTGCATTCCCCACTGAACACTCTAAAGTAGCCTTCATGGTGAGCCACTTAACGGGGAGAGCATCGGCCTGGGCTACGTCCGAATGGGCGAGAGATTCACCTGCCTGTAACTCTCTGGATTTATTTACAGACACTCTCACCAAGGTTTTTAATCGCACGGCTCCTGGGAGGGAGGCAGCCAGGACACTGGTGCAGATTAAGCAGAGCCAGCGTAGAGTATCGGACTATGCCATTGAGTTCAGGACCCTTGCAGCAGATAGTGGCTGGAATTCTCCAGCACTGCTCGACGCCTTTCTGTCTGGTCTTTCGGATCCCATTAAAGACCAGTTAATACCTTTGGACCTCCCAGAAGATTTGGATTCTATCATTGCACTGGCAGTTCGAATAGACAATAGACTGTCCGAAAGGCACAAAGAAAGGTTAAAGAATGTGGCACGACTGCCTCGACACCAAGGGGACACACCAAGCCATCGTCCCGCCTGGAGACCCCCTGCTGATGCTCCTCCTGAAAGAATAGTGCTCCCAAGTGCCTCAGAGGAGCCCATGCAGTTGGGTCGAGCAAAGTTGACTCCTGAGGAACGTCTTCGGCGCATTCAGGAGGGCAGGTGTTTTTACTGGGGGGAGCAGGGACACCTCCTGGCTTCCTGTACAGTAAAAGGTCGGGCTCATCAGTGACGAGGAGGACTCTGGTGAGCCGACTGTCTACTGGATTCCCTCCTCGTACGTTGACACAGGTACAAGTAAAAGTAGATAGACATATTTTAATTCAGGAGGTTCTCATAGATTCTGGTGAAGATGAAAGTTTAATGGATTGGGGTTTGGCCAAGAAGTGTAACTGCGTTGTTATTCCTTTGAAGCAACCGTTAAAGGCCTCTGCACTGGATGGTCGGTTAGTGTTTACTGTTACCCATTGTACTATGCCCATTCAAATAACCGGGAGAGTTAAAGGATGGGGAGAGGACTGCAAGCATTTCTGTTTGAGAGACAATAAGACTGGTGACAACACTCCCCATGCTAGACGGATTGAGACCCAAGATGTTGTTCAAACTGCATGTACAAAAATTACAGAGGCTATCTAAGTACAAGAGCAAGATTTCCCTGACAAGTCCAAGGTGCCCAGTTGCTATTGGGACCTGAAGGAAGTTTTTAGTGAAACCCGAGCCACTTCCCTGCCACCACATAGGCCTAATGACTGTGCTATAGTCTTGGTACCTGGTTCCCCCATTCCCAAGGGTCCCCTCTACTCTCTTTCAGGACCTGAAAGGGAGGCCATGAGCAATTATATTGAGTCCTCCTTGCAGGCCGGCCTCATTCGCCCTTCCTCGTCACCGGCAGGAGCGGGCTTCTTTTTTGTCGACAAAAAGGATGGATCACTCCGGCCCTGCATAGACTACAGCCCTCTGAACGCAATCGCCATCAAAAACAGGTACCCCCTCCCACTCATCTCCTCCGCCTTTGAACTTTTGCAAGAAACCAACATTTTCACCAAACTGGATTTAAGGAATGCATATCATTTGATCAGGATCGGGGAGGGGGACGAATGGAAAACTGGTTTTAACACACCAAGTGGACACTATGAGTACCTAGTGATGCCTTTTGGCTTGACAAACGCACCGGCAGTGTTTCAGGCCCTCATAAACAGAGATGGGGTCGTTACTAAAAAAAAAGTAATATATTACATATTACATATTACTTTAAAAAAAAGTAATATATTACACTACTTCGTTACTCTCTACATAAAGTCGTAGCTCGTTACTTTACTCGCAGGGCCGGCCCGCCCCTCCCTACAGGCAGATCACGCAGACTGCGGCGCACCAACAGTGTAAGCGTGCCACAGTTTTGCCTCTGCGAGACTCCACTTGCACCCCTAATTACTATTGCAATAAGGAAGACATAACACAAGTCTTTCTTTTGATATGCTCTTTAATAAAATAGGCTACCAGCCTACCACAACAAGCTAACAGTCTGTGAAACGTAAAGAGCATTTCAAGAGAAAAATTGTAATAACTGAACAAGTGGGCCATATCAATGTGATGTGACACTGGCAAAATAAACAAATACTTTACAAATAAATAGCCTGTATAAAACAACATCCTCACTCTGGGTTCGGGGTCCTTAGCTATTAGCTTCACCTTAGCATGTGTTCTTTGCAGGTGTTTGTTGAGGTTTGACGTGGTGTTTACAGCAGTGGATAACAGCTTCTGCCTGGACACAGTTTGCACCTCACCGTCACATTCCTGTCTATTCTTCGGACGAACTCAAAATAATGGGCATACCTCCACCCCTCGAAAGTTATCGCTGACTCAGCCATGTTTATGCAGCACTGCACGTGGAGATGTGGACGCGCAAGTCGCGCAGATTACGTACATATAAACCTGCGGCGGAAACCCCTCTTGTCTGACAGTGTGATTATGACTGATTTTATAAAAGTAACGAAGTAACGCGTGTCGGGGCAATGTTAGTAACTGTAGTGTGATTACTGAATTATAAAAGTAACGCGTTACACTACTCCGTTACCGACAAAAGTAATATTATTACAGTAACGCGTTACACCCAACTCTGCTCATAAATGAGGTGTTGGGGGACTTCCTGAATAAGTTTGTGTTTGTATATCTTGATGAAATTTTGAATTTTTTTCTCCTGATAACATAACCCACCAGCAGCATGTCCGTCAAGTCCTCGAACGCCTGCTACAGAATCAACTTTATGTTAAAGCAGAAAAGTGCGAGTACCATGTCCAAACCACATCGTTCCTGGGCTTCATCATCGCCCCCAGTCAAGTAAAGATGGACCCTGCCAAGGTCAGTGCCGTGGCCGAGTGGCCAGTTCCTGTCAACAGGAAAAAACTACAGCAGTTCCTGGGGTTTGCAAATTTTTATAGACGTTTCATCAGAAATGTCAGTTCTATTGCTTCCCCGCTACATGTACTTACCTCTCCTCATGTCACTTTTGAATGGAACTCCCAAGCTGCAGACGCTTTTCAAGGCCTAAAGAAGATGTTCACCTCTGCTCCCATCCTCACCATCCCAGATCCACTTCGCCAGTTCGTGGTAGAGGTGGATGCCTCTAACGTCGGTGTGGGGGCAGTTCTCTCTCAGCGGGCTGCGATGGATAATAAGCTCCATCCCTGCGCTTACCTCTCCCGTAAGTTGTCCTCAGCTGAAAGGAACTATGACGTAGGCAATCGTGAACTACTGGCAGTCAAACTAGCCTTAGAGGAATGGAGACATTGGCTAAAGGGGGCCACTCAGCCGTTCCTGGTATGGACAGACCATAAAAACCTAGAATACATCAAAAAGGCTAAGAGACTGAATTCACGCCAGGCTAGATGGACACTCTTTCTCAGTCGTTTTAATTTTACCTTGTCCTATAGACCTGGCTCCCAGAACATGTTTGATTCCATTGACCAAGTTACCCTCTGCCAAGGAAACGGCAGAAATTATGATGACCAATTTGTTCCGCATACATGGATTTCCAAGGGATATTGTGTCAGACACAGTTTGTTTCCAAGTTCTGGAAAGAGTTCTGCAGCCTCATTGGAGCCACCGCAAGCCTCTCCTCTGGGTATCACCCCCAGTCCAACGGACAAACGGAGAGACTAAATCAGGTGTTGGAGACATGTCTGAGGTGCTTGGTGGCTCAGAATCCCTCATCGTGGAGCAAGCATTTAACCTGAGTGGAATACGCCCACAATTCTCTTCCTACCTCTGCCACAGGTCTGACTCCTTTTCAGTGTGTCTTTGGCTACCAACCACCCGTGTTTGCTGAGACTGAGAAGGAGGTCTCGGTCCCCTCTGCACATGCCCTGGTCAGACGCTGCCACCGTGTCTGGGCAGCTTCCCGTCGAACCCTTCTAAGGAGCTCTTCTTCAATGAAAAGGGTGGTTGACCGACACCGCCGTCCGGCTCCAGTGTACCAGCCTGGGCAGAAGGTTTGGTTGTCTACGAAAGATCTACCCTCCATGTCGCCTCGAGGAAATTAGCCCCCAGGTTTGTTGGTCCCTTTCAGATAACAAAGATTGTGAACCCTGTGTCTGTGCGCCTGCGACTCCCCAGGTCCCTGCGGGTCCACCCTACATTCCACGTTGGGAAGATCAAGCCTGTCAAGGAAAGCAGTTTGGTGCCCGCAGCCAAACCTCCGCCACCCCCCCGGGTTGTTGATGGTGGCCTTGTTTATACGGTCAAGAAACTGCTGGGAGTCCGGAGAAGGGGACGTGGCAGGCAGTTTCTCGTTGACTGGAAAGGCTATGGTCCAGAGGATAGGATGTGGATCCCTTCTCACTACATTGTGGACCAGGAGTTGATCAGGGACTTCTACAGGCAACATCCTAATCTGCCTGGGCCGTCAGGAGACGTCCCTAGAGGGGGGGGTAATGTTGTGGCTCGAGTTATGTTATGTTAAGTTATGTTTTCTAGTCTAGTCTTGTGTTTTTGATCTTGTCACTTCCTGTTTTTATTTTGAAAGTAATCCTTCCCTCTCATTCCAGATCCCACACTTCCTGCCTTTGTGTGTTTCCCGCCCTTGAGATTGCTTGGCCCTGCCCTGATAGATTTCACCTGTGCCCATCCTCACCTATAAATAGCCCTTGTGTTTCTTTGTCCCTTGTCAGTTCGTTATGTTCCATGCTGTGAGAACCTGGGCCCTTTGACTCCTGAACTTTATGTTTAGAAAATACTAGGGATGTTCCGATCGATCGGCCGCCGAACGATATCGGCCGATACTCACTCTCTGCCGATCGATCGGTGCTCTCTAAAAATGCCGATCGCGAGAGCATGATACAAAATACATGACACTTTTCTCAGTGCGCGGCAAAACAAGCTTGCCAAAATGGCTTCACGAGTCTAGCAGTATTTTAAGGTGTCCGAAAATGACAATAAAATAGCGGTATGCAACGTGTGTGATGCAGAAATCCTGCAGCTCCACCCGCTGTACTTCATTTTATTGTAATAATTATGTTGGTTGTTGTTTGTGGAAGCGCCAGTCAATGAGCCCCATTAACTGAGTTTTAAACATACATTTAAATGGAAGATCCCCATAGGCCCCGCCCACTCGATCAGATCGGCGATCGGCCCCAAAATTGGCGATCGGAGCATCCCTAGAAAATACCTTTTGTCAAGTGAGTTTTGATTTTTGGAAAACCTATTTCCCACTGGATGTGTGATTTTGATTTTGTAGAAAATAAAAAAATGTCCACGTGTAGTGAGACTTAATATCCGTTATTAAACTACTTTCTGTTTTTGGACAACTGTCTCCGAGTCCTGCATTTGGGTCCTGTGTCCTGTGCCTCAGTTCACGACATGAACTACATCTCCCGTCTCGCACCACACACCAAGACGGCCGTCACGTTAGCACATTTCACTTCTTTCTTTCAGAATGAGGCGAAAAGTATTAAACGAGGAGAAAATCACTACAAGTCTGGGCATGTTGAGAGCTGCAAATACACAAAAGGGGAGTTAGTCAGTTCCGTAAGAGCCAGCATGCGGGACCGGGATTCTGGGATTTGTAGTCTTTCTAGTTGCGTATTTTTCATATTCTTATATTTCAACAGTTTTACGACAAACTGTGACTTTTTTGACATGGAAATTATTTTTTAAGATTGACAAACATCATATGTGTAATTCGTGGCACAATTCAAACTGGATCGAAAGGATACATACTTTTTCCGAAATAAGGTCCAATGGAGGTCCCCGGAAGGGAAGGGACTTCGCCTCTCTATAAGGGCAAAGAGGCGGAGCCGAGGCGGGACCTGCTGCCACCGAGCTGGAAGTTCCAGAGCTAGCTCAGGCTAAGAAGCTAAGCTAAAGGAAACCTTTATACAAAAATACATGAAAAGTTATATGTTAGGTGTGTAGGGTTACAGACTGCTTAACAAGCAAAACATAGAATTTAAATTAGTGATGCAATGCTGAAATGTAAAAATGTCAAAAACCATAGGTGTTTTAATGCCATATTCACTTAATAAAGCATGAACAACTTTTACAAATATTTCTATATAGTCTGTGTTGGTAAATGTCATCTACGTTGCACATTTCCTGCTGAAATACATGCATACCAAGTTACTGCGTGGCACTTTGGTTTTGATAAAACAGTGTAGTTCCACTATATAAACGTTACATTCATAATAGGGGTGTAACGGTATACGTATTCGCACCGAAATTATTCGGTATGGGCCCTTCGGTTCGGTACACGTGTGTACCGAAGTGTACCGAACGAATATAACGTTAAACATAAAAAATTGAGAATGTGAACAACTTTTTGGAAGTAATCTCAGGTGCTGCGTCGCAGCGTTCAGTGTAATTTGCTCACATTGGGTTCAACGCGTCATAGAGCAACCAAGTCATTTCATTGGACGAGAGGCATACTATGAGAGCTGGTCACAGGGATGCGTTCAAATTTAGTCAGTAATTTGAGGAACTGTCGAAATGGCGAACGCAGATAAAGTTGAGCTCGAAAATCCTCCAACATCATTGAAGTCTCCGGTTTGGGAACATTTTGGTTTCGCAGTTACGTACAAGGATGACGGACAAAGACAGGTGGACTGAACCAAAGCTGTTTGTCGGCATTGTTCAACTAAAATTGGTTACGCGGCTGGCAATACATCAAACTTGCACACTCATTTGAAAAGGCATCACCCGAACGTGAATATCACCGGTACCAAAAGAAAAAAGACTGAAGTGCAAACCCAACTCCCACTAGCATGTAAGCTTCACCACTCGCAAAAAGTTCAGACCGAGCCAAAGCTATTACAAACGCCAAATATCCTTATGTTGCAATGTTAGCAAAGCGCTACCTGGCTGTATCTGCTACCTCTGTCCCTAGTGAGAGGGTGTTCTCCACAGCAGGAGACATTGTTAGTGCCAGCAGATCTGCCCTTTCGGCAAGCAATGTGGACAAGTCAATTTTTCTTTAAAAAAACATGAAAATACAATGACAAGCAAGCAAGTCCTAATGTCAAGCTGGCTGCTTAGGTACTAGTACAGTACAGTTCAAATACAGATTATTTCAGTTCATCGAAATGCTGCACCTTAATGTTCATTTTATTATATTTTGTATTCATTTGAGTGAATATTCATAGTTTAATAATAATTAAAAACCCAAAACTAATATTTTATGTTTTGTGAGTACTAGTACAGTAAAGTTCAAATACAGATTATTTCAGTTCATCGAAATGCTGCACCTTAATGTTTATTTTATTATATTTTGTATTTATTTGAGTGAATACATTATTCACAGTTTAATAATAATTAAAAAACCCCAAAAAATATTTTATGTTTTGTGATCATTTTTTCTGCTGTGCCGAAAATGTACCGAACCGTGACCTAAAAACCGAGGTACGTACCGAACCGAAATGTTTGTGAACCGTTACACCCCTAATTCATAATCAAACGAGACAATCTGCAAGAGAATTAGCTATTTTTTGTTATTCTTAATGCTTGTCATTCACACGTTAATAAAATAAAATAAGTAGGCTACCGATACATAGCAGAACAATTGTGGCGATGTTCAGCTTAATAAGCCTTGTTCAACATAATTTCTTTAGCTAATACTACAGCGGGCTGCAGGCGAACCAAGTCCGCGTTTCGCTGCATTCCTTGATCTCCAGTTATAACGCCGGACTCCGCCACCGGGATGCCGGCCGGAGCTAACGGAGCTAGCCCCCTGCGGCTCCGTTAGCTCCGGCGGCCACCACTGGGATAATTGGGTCCCCTTTGAACATTTGCTCCCGTTTAGCATTATGGGCATCATAGCCATAGACTATAAAAGTCTTACCCAAGGCTGAATCATAAACTAAACTGTATATATATATATATCAAGTACAGTAACTACAACTAGCTAACGTTGTAGCCTAGCAGAGTGGACAAGTTGCTGTTAGCTGACAGTGAGGCACGTACCTGTCCATCAAAGTGACCACGCCCTAATTTATGCAAAAACTTTAAGACCTAATATAAATAAAAGGGTTGCGTTATAAAACAATTCACTCACCAATCCATAATCATGAAGGTGGAATCTAACTATATCCCGAATAGTTTTTATTGCATCCAGGGGTAGAAACATGTTTACTTCTGCTGTAAAGTTGGCCATTTTAACATGGGGTTCTATGGAAATTGCTCCTTTCTGCAGTCATCGCCTATCGGCCAATAGATGAACTGCAGTTTGTGGCACTTCCTTATTGGCCTCCCGGCTCTGCCCCAGAGTTTGCCGCTTGGTCATTAGTGTTTTCTGTCAATCCTTCCTCATTGGTCATGAGGTGGTCTGTCTTAAAGTAACCTGTATATCCTATATAACCTGTTCCAATAATTATAACCTGTTTTAATAATTATAACTTTGTCTGTGTAAAATGTATACTTATGAAACTAGTATATACTTATTTTGTTTTGTTTGATGTGGTCAATTGTGTGTGCGTTGACTTAGGAATGTAGAGGATCCAGTCGCCCCCCCCCGGGTTTTTAATGGGCCGGATAGGAGCATGGGGGGGTTGTAGGAGAAAGGTAATAAAACTGACACCATTGAGTCTATGCAGAGATTGTACTGAGAGAAAGATTGGGATGCGGAGTGGTACGGCCAGGTGCTGAGGATAAACGAAGATAAGGATTGGTACCTCACCCCCGTGCGACCCAGAATTGTTTATTTTATGGCTGCCATAAAAGATGACCTGGGACTGATCGGCGGCGCAGGAGATTCAAAGTTCCCACACCTATGGCTGACTCACTCTGATTCGCTGTTTAGACCTCGTCGATGGCTGACTCACTCTGATTCACTGCCTAGGGCTCGCCCAGGAGTGAGTCCACCAATGGATGAACACCTAGGGAGGAGCAACCGACACAACTCCTCCCACACAACTCCTCTCCGTTTGTGGGCATAAATATTATGAATTCTGTACACTCGGGGCCTCTGTTCGGTCTGACTGTCTGATACGTACATCGCACGGTAGTAAGAGCCAAGGCCCGAAGTACTTCGTTATATTGTACTGTTGTTTTTACCATTAAATCAGCTTATTGTTAAACCTCATATCTCTGCGTCTGAGCCGTTCCTTTTTACAGCAGACCACTCATCAAACGAACGGCGCGGAGGGGGCTCGAACCTTCAACCACTGAAGGGTGCTTCACCCCAACAGTCTCAAGTCTTGCCTGGCTGTTTGCTGGTTTTGCTGTCCCTCGTGACTCTAAGTTTGTCTTTTGGTTTAGTTTTGATACTTTTCCTTTTGCTTTTATAACCTTGCCTGGTCCCTTGCTCTTGGTTCTTTAAACTTGCCTTTTTGCGTTTCGGTCCAACCTCTTGCTAACTCCTGACAGAAAACTATTCCCAATGACACAACGACAACCAACCACATTTAATCGGATTTCGCTCATCAACAAAAGATGGTTTCTTCTCCACTTAATATGTATAAGAAATGCCTCACTCTGTCAGAGCTGAGTGGGCAGATTACTTTGCACACACACCCCCAGCCTCTTTGCATTTGTACAGTGTGTAAGAACAGATTTAAGCTTCAGCCTGTCTAAGCTTTGAGCTCAGAGAGGCTCGAAAGAGTCTGACGATCAGACAGGTTAGAAAAAAACAAGAGAACTCGATTTTTTATAGCACTTTGATAGGGGTCAAACGGAAAGTGAGCCCCCACTGAAATGTTACCAAAAATCCCTCATTGTAAAGGAAAATTACAGTAGATTTAAGCAGGAAGTGGGTCTGTGAACTAAATAAATTATTTCAAGTAATGTCACCATGTACCCAGATCTTAAAAATAACCTTGGAGTGTACAACATCTTTGACAGGAATAACAAACTCAGAATAGATGCTTTGTCAGTTGTCTCTGATTCATTTTAAACCTTACAATAGTTATTTTTCTATCATGTATGAGTCAGGTTTACTTGATTCAGAACTAAGTTTTCAATGTTGTTGCAAAAACCGAGGTTCTGACAGAGTCTGGAGCCAAATTACTACATTTAAATGTCAACAAAGTAGGTGGAAATTAGGCAGATAATTAGATACAAGCAATTAGCAAGCATTACATACAATGGTGGAAAAAACGGACTTTTAGTCAAATGTTGGGTGTTTTTATTGTTCAGCTCGTTAGATAACATTTTGAGTGTCCTGTGGCGGTCTTTAGAAGAACCCAAGCCTTCTGTAACACTGTGCCTCTGCTGGAGTTCATCTGAAGTTGAAAAAGCCAGCGAGGCAGAGGCCCACTCCTCTTCTAACTCGGAATCAGTGTGTTGATTAAACTGGAGCCCCGGAGACCAGTGTAAATGTACTGATTGTGCACCAGTTCAGTCCGTATCAGCATCTTTTTCCTTCAGAGACTTTCCTCCAATGTCATCTCTTCTAGTGGTTTGCTACGTAAGCTAAAACCGACAAAGCCTGTGCTGCCACCAGATCACCAAGTACTGCACTGAAATCATTTAAAAGTTGACTGATTAAATGTATTATGTCAACAGATTACACAAAGCTGCGTAAGGTTAGTTGAAAGCAATATCAACTTAATATTATTGCTTGCAAATGACCTAATACAATTATGTGTAATCTGATGACATAATACATTTAATTGAAGTCAACGTTTCAATGTTTTCAGTGTGTGTACAATTCAAGTAAATCAAGTATTAAATGAGGATGAGGGGTCAGGGAGGAAGGACATATTGCTATGAAAAAAGTATTTGCGTCCTTCATGGTTTTTCTTCTATTACAGATCTATGAGTATACAACAGAGACAACCTAAATTAAAAATGTAATGTATTGAAGGGAAAAGTGGCCAACACAAAAGTCCTGTGTTAAAGAGCAATTGCCTGTTTAGTTCAACCAATGGACCAAATTACCTTGCTAACTAGCTTTAATTAGACACAATAAAGCTTGATTACTGCCAGCCCTGTTGGATCCAAACATCACTTTAAGAGAACTTTTTTAGCAATGTGAAGATGGCCGAAAGAGCTCAAGGAACAGCACAGTGTGCAGTTAACTCTCCCTATTTAGAGACCTATCCTAAACACTTCCTGTTTTTTGCCGTAGTTTACCTGCTTTGGGATTGATATTTGTTAGGGAATAACGTCTAAAACCTTGATTAAATTCATGAAACACACTCAGAATGAAAGTGATTCCAATATATTGGTCTGGAAAAGGATACAAAGTCATTAGTGAGGCGGTTGGACTCTAAACAACCACTGAGAGCCATCCTCTCCAAAAACTTGGACCAGGGTTGAATCGTGCTGGGAATGCCCGCCTTACTGAAGCCTCTGGTTGCAGGTGTTTCTGCTAAAGGGTATCGAGTTCAGGGACTCGTTTTTCACATGGGTGATTGCCAGAAAGATTTGTTCCTGTTGGCACGACAATGGGACCTAAAGTACCGGAAAGTCTCAAATACTTTGCCAGGTGTTTTTATTTCTGTCTATGGTCTGTCTGACTCTGTCAGGTTTTTCAATGCATTAGCACTGCAACTGTCAGGTCACAAATCTTTACATTTAGTTGAGATCAAAAGGCAGAACACGTTAGGAGAAGGATGAGGGGCACCAGAGGCCCCCCTGCTTTACACCCCTGGCCCCATATGGCATAACAGCTGGTGTGGTCAAATTACAAGATGGTTTCTTGGTTGTCTTTTATCATATATTCTGTTTAGTTTGAAAATCTGAAATATTAAGTGTCGCACTTGTGCAAAGAAAGGGCATATTAGAGAAGGGGCACGGTTAAGGTGAGGTGTTTCCCTGAGGGGTGTTTCCCTGCCACGGTGGAGTGCTGTACTGTGTCTCAATTGCATAGTTCTGTACTTACATTTGCTGTATTGAGTGCACAAGTGCATGCCTATGCGAAGTATGGCAAAGTGCACTCGGATGGTGCACTCATGACAGTCAAAAAGTGGAGTGTGGAATGCTGGACACTCCTCACACCCAAAGACCGCCATCTTGCCAACGTAACTGAAGTCTTAAGCTGTGTTTGCGGTTACTCTGGTGAACACAGCACTATACAAATAACATTGACACATGTGGGTGTTTTTTACTATTCCAGTGATATAACACTATACTGATGAAAATAATCGCTGTTAATTTGATTGGATACATTGAGCATTCTGTATTGATTTGCTGGAGGGAATTAGTTTTGCTAGCATGCTCGCTAGCTAATTGCGCCAATCGACACTTCCGGTGAGGGCACAGCAGCCGTGTGCGATTCGAGAGCACACTGTAGAAATTCACACACTGAATAAGTGTTCACAGTGTCTGTTTTGGGTAGTGGTCTTCTCTTCCCTGCCTCTGGTGTTACCTGTCACCTCTTGATGGTGACTTCTGACACAGGAAACCTGGTACAGGGCATGTTCTACCAAAGGTGTTCTGGTTGATTAACTAGTGCTGTGTGTCTGCTCTGATTGCTGATGCTGAGGCAACAGAGTCCATACACAATTCAAAGAGAACAGGGGGAATCAGTTCATGTTCTAGGAACAAGATGTCTTCTATTTCACACATTTGATTATCACTGGCTCCCAAACTGTGATGAACTGAGAAACCACCTCACACAACACTAAGCACAGTAAGGCTCAAACATCTCGATGAATGAACATTAAGAAAACTCTTTTTTTACTCACAATAAAATGTCAATCTAGAGGTTCAGCCTGTGAAAACCATTGTAATATCTTATCTGATGCTGTCAGAAATAATCTTAGCTTAGACTAAACATTTAAACATACGTTACAAACTATGATCATAGAATGAGAAAAATCAAAGCCAATTACTGGGAAGAGGGAGAGAGCGATATGAAGGTGGATAATGCGAGGTGTAGTATCCAGGAAGGACTAAAGCATATCTCTGACTCTGCTTTTTTAAATTGTATTTTATTCTCGTAACAAAAGAAATAGGAGCTGCAGTGGATCAGAGATTTCAATTTAACAGATCACTAAATGCAAACTGTAAATCGATCATCTGTGAGATGGATTATGAACGGCAGGAACATTGGTGATAGACCAAAACAAAAATGTTCACAAATAATTGTATCAACATCTAAAATTGGTAATGTAATTTCATTCATTTGTTGTCTTGACATTTATAAACCTTCCAAATCTGACTTTGTAGAATGTCCTCAGAGAGAATATCCTATGCAGATTGATTTGTTGAATAAAGAGAATCTATAAGAAAAGATTAGCAGCTTCTATTTAACATGAGCACATTTTAACATGTCCTTTCACCTCTGTGACCAACTGCCAGAGGTCTTCTGTCCATACAGCCCACCTGACACACTGACAGACCCTGTGAATCACAGCTCACACACCAACCTGTCACCAGAACATCCACTGGATTTACGCACAGAGGATATGAACATGGTTGGTTCTTTTCAACAGACAAAGCAGAGGTTGAATGTGTTCCATCAGGCCGCCACTGCACCGGCTTCACAGGTAACACATCTGCACCAGACACCCCTCACACACACACACACACACACACACACACACACACACACACACACACACACACACACACACACACACACACACACACACACACACACACACACACACACTCACCTCAATCCGAGCAGAGCCAGCAGCAGCCAGGGCTTCATGGCTTTGTCCCGCACGGCTCTCACCAAAAGCCGCTTCATGTCTCCTCCAGCCGGGGGGACGGGGGTTCCGGAGTCAGCGAGGGAGGCGGGAAGCTTTCTGTCCGCTGCTCGCGACCGCACTCAGGGTTAATCTTAGCGGCGGGAGCGTGTGAGAAACGTGTCCATGGTGTGTGAGGAGGGGGAGGATGTGAGAGGGAGGGGGGGAGGCTCTGCAGTGCCGCGCTCACATGCACGCTGCGGCGCGGAATCATATTGACTTCCTGTACACAGACAGAGTGATGGGAGATGTGTCTTATTGTTTGATACGCGCCCAGATGTGTGCGAGCAGCTTCACATTCACGTCAGCTGTGCACGCGCTGCTGGTAGAGGCGCGTGCAGGTGACCATGCAGCATCCTTTAAATTCTGCCCCCTGCCCAAGGTCATAGCACCCTGACAAAGTTGTGGGGAGGAACATGTCACAGTTCGCAGTTCACAGTTACTAAGCACGTTTGTTTTTTATATAGGTCTATATTGTCTGTAAAAATAAAATCATATATTTTCAATTTTTTATTGGGTAATAAAGTGATTACAGGACAGGTAAGGACAGTTGCTGGGTGACACAGAGAAACAAGACCAATGACCAACTCCCAATTTGGACGAGAAACAGAGTAATACAATTATAATATATATAAATATATACACTTTAAAGTTAAACTCTTGAGAACAACTTGTACAATTTATTTCTGTGAATGGTTACCAAAAAAAAGAACAATATTATATTTATATTAATATAGTGCTTTTCCTGGTGCTCCAAGACGCATCAAAACGATTGAGAGAAAGATAAAAACAATAATAATAATAATAATGCAAAAGAAAAACTATTTGAATTTTTAATCATCAGTATTTTTGTATTGTGTCCATTCTTATTCAACTCAACGCCTGAGCAGCACAAATTTGTGAATAATTTGATATTTTTCTTAAATCTTTATTACTTTTGTGGCACTAAATAAGTTTATAAATAGGTATTTTTGAATATACTGTACTCAGCTCAGCAATATCTGCACATGGCAGCTTGAAAATGGCGAAGGTTAGATTTGAATTTGTATTACAATATAATACGACGAGTCACATATAGTAAGGAGTCATTTCAATCAATTCCCGTACTGTTTACTTTTGGATCACACAGTATACTGAAGTGTTTGATATCACCTTAAAGGCCTGTTGCCTAGTGAGTCACTGTGTTGGCAGTGAGCTCCATATCTTCATTTCATTTCACTTGAAGCAGATTGGATGAGCTGAAAATATCAATCAGGAGGCCCCTGCAGCAAAACTCTCATTAGTGTTCATCCTCATAAGGAATTCACAATGGGCGCAAAGTGAATAAACTAAACATTTTAGCCGAATACATACAAATATCTGCCATAGGACATTTATCAGATACAGTATAGTACAGTACACACCATATGCGATGTGATATGAAAGAGGATAGCATATATTTATTCAGAATATAATCTAATGTAATGCATTTACATGTCAAGAGTAATATGAAAAAAGCTACTATGACATGTAGTCCTGAATGAATATGATAATTATACATATTACAGTAATATTACTGTATTAATAAAATATATTAGTATTTGGAGTAGCGTTCATGGGATTCTCGTTGCTGAAAATTGGCTTTACCACTCATCATCACAATCAGCATTGCCATCCTCACTATAATTATCATCATCATTATTATCAGTAATTGTAGGCATGAAAAACTGAATTTAGAAGAGATAGTGGACGAGTAGGTGACAAGCAAACAGCAGACTGTGAATGGCAGAGACACCTGTCAATCAAAACACAACTCTATTACTTTGTTCAAGCTTAATATCACTTCTCTTTAATCACCCCCAGGAAACACATTCAAATAAATCAAATATCCTTCATGATACCTAAACTTCCTGTGGGGGAAATATTATTACTGTTGCTAAGTAACTGTATCAACGTATTGTTCCTGCCTAAATAGCATGAAGAAGATGATATGAGAGAAACCAATTTCAGCTCCCACTTGCTTTTATCATTTCATCAAAGCCTCCAGTCTGTGGCATCAGCACTTCCCATGATACACTGCATGGTTACGCTTTGTGTCTCTGATGAGTTTTCACAACAATGGAGCTCTATGGTACAGAGGAAGGGGATATGTCAGGCTGTGACACACACAGTAGTTGTAAGGGTCTTCATTTGTTAACAAGAAGAAACATTGTCTTTACTTTGATCATGTTTATGTTATGGATTTTATCATAGATGTTCATTCGAGGCATCAAGCTGTTACATTCACTGTCCTGCAGTCTAAAACTAAAAGGATAATATACTCATGCTGTAAAATATTTCAAATTATTCTCTGTCTTCTCAGATCAGATTAATTTATATACATTAGTAAGGGAAGACAATTCTCACGTAATAACACTATTTTGAACATGCCAGAGCTGCTGCTCCTTTTATATTTAAGATCTGAGTGGTACAATACCACTGAGAAGCTGGTTGTGTCAAATATACAGTGTGTCAATAGTTCAAGAACAAAAGCCAGGTAATTTAATATGGAAAAAATAATGAACCCAACTTTATTAATTATAATTAGCCACCGCCCAAGTGATACAATTCTGATTTGTGTGACCTCATCTTCATATCCTCCAACTCCTCAGACTGGAAATATTAAGACAAAGTGAATTAATGGTTCAGTTGAGATACTTTGAACCCTCATGGAACATGGGCAGCCTGTGTACTCAGTCTGAGTTTGGCTCAAATACAATCTGCAGTCCGTTGCTGTATCTCAAATCATGTACTATTTTACAAATATGGCCAAACACAGTGCACTTTAGGTACCTGGATGTCGCATTTATAACAGCCAAAAAGTACAGTGTGGAATGCTGCACCAGCTAGCTTGCAGTTGGTCAGGTAAACATTTATACATGTGTTATTTTTTCACTATTTAGTAAACGTATCAGTTCTGGTGTCTGTAATTGTATTTGGTTAGATGAGCAGTTTGTAATGATTTGCTACTGCTAGCTAGCTTACCATTCAGTCCAGTTTAATCACATAATACGCATTATAACAACATATAAAAGGTAAAAAGGATGGTTAAGTTGAAATGAACGAAAAGGTCATCAAGTTTTTACATTTAGGTTTGTGGCTGTGGCTCAGTGGCTAGTGTGCTGGACTTCAAATCAGGGGATAGCAAGTTCGAGTCCCACTGCAGTCAGCATGTCGTTGTGTCCCTGGGCAAGACACTTCACCCCAAATTGCTCCTGCGGGGATTGTCCACAGTACTGAATGTATGTAAGTCGCTTTGGATAAAAGCGTCTAACAAATGACAATGTGTCTAACAAATGTAATGTAATGTATGATGCTTCCAGTCTTTGAGCTTAGCTAGGCTAACTGCACTTGACTCTTACTCTGTACTAAAGATCTGAGGTTTCAGAAAGTAAGCAAACATGCATATTACTCATGCTTTAGATTAACTCGTAAACAACAAATGCGTACTATCTATTGCAACTTTAACTCTGATTAAATGTTTTTGTAAATTGTAAATTTAATTTAAGTCAAGAATCAAAAACTCTCAATTGTTGGTGATGCCTGGAAATCCACGCCAACACCCTTATTGTCTCCAGGGTGGGATGACATTTGGTTTAACAACTGCAACGTAGGTTCAGCAAAAAAAACATTTCCAGCTGTATATCTTTGTTAAGGTATTTCAATTAGACTTAAAATCATTCAATGCTCTCTAATTCCCATAAATGTAACAATTGTGATTCCAGTTAAACCTATAGGAGTCTGCCAACACCTCTCCTATCTTCAGACTGTAGTCATCATCAAATAACAATCACTTTATTTTATCCCGGGGGAGAGTTGGGTTTTGAAATTAAAAAAAGATATATGTGTATAAATACGTAGCTAAAGTAAGAATATGCAATATAAGATAAAATAGAGATATTTGTATCAACATATGAAGTTAAATTCTAATGTGCAATAAAATATACAATTAAATGTAAACATAAGAAAAAGGTTCTGAGGTTGTCAGCTGCAGCCCTGAATTCAGAAGCTTGGGGTGAATGTGAGGGTGTGTGGGTGGAGGTGTGTGTGTGTGTGTTGGGGGGGGGGGCGAATACTGAGATGAGTGTGGACAGCTCCGGCCTCTGGCTACAGTCAGACCCTCAGAAAGCTTCTCCACCTCAGATAAGACTCCCCTAAAGGACCGTAGAGTCACTCTGTGTGCGTGTGTGTGAGTCTGTGTTTGTGTGTGTGTGATATGAGTCATACTGAAAAGCTGCAGCAATACTGTATTTACATGACAAGGTTTTGCATAGGAATGTACAAGAGTCTGTATTTTTCGTTTTAAAAAACTGCACGTTGGCTAAGGAGTCAGGTAGTCCTCTTATTGGGAGGTCGGTGGTTTGATCCCCAGCCCCTTAGGTCAACATGTCAAGATGTCCTTGGGCAAAATACTTAACCCCAAGTTGCTTATGGTGTGTGAGTGGGTGTGAATGTTAGTCTCTGAGCAGGTGCAACTTATGGCAGCATTTTCCTCTGTATAAATGGGTGTGAATGCAGACCTGTATATGTGCTGGAAAAGCACTCTACAGTGCCTTTTCCTATTACGATGTACATATTTGGTCCGAATGTCACTTTCATGTAGATTTTACCGCCTATTGATGGAAAAGCCAGAGTTTTGGATTATTTATAAATGAAATGACCCCCTGTATTTCGAGTCAGTCTTTATTTGTGTCCATAGCCAATAATTGCAGAGCTCGTAGTGTTTAATGGGCAGATGAAATCCTCTGAAAGGTGAGCCAGCAGTGAGGATAAGGTGATGCTGCTGCAGATCAAAGGCGGAGGATAAGTGCAGACAGGAGGGTAAATGGTCTGATTACAGCCACTTCAGCAACACCATTTAACAGCAATGTGGATCTAAGCACTGTTAGGATTTGGGGGTGTGTGTGTGTGTGTGTGTGTGTGTGTGTGTGTGTGTGTGTGTGTGTGTGTGTGTGTGTGTGTGTGTGTGTGTGTGTGTGTGTGTGTGTGTGTGTGTGTGTGTGTGTGTGTGTGTGTAAGGATAGATGGGCACCTTTGTACTGAGTAACCTTACGGTTAATTCCACAGTGTATGACTTTTGTCCAAGTAGTAGCAAAGTGTAAGCAGTCATCACTTTAGTCCAGAGAGTAATCATATCTTGACCGCTCCAAGCTAGGCTGCCATGTTACATTACATTACATTACATTGCATTTAGCTGACGCTTTTATCCAAAGCGACTTACAATAAGTGCATTCGACCAACAAGATACAAACTTGAAGAGAACAGAATCATATAAGTACATCAGGTTTCATAGAGCTAAAACATTTCCAGTGCTACTCAACTGGCTTTAGATAAGCCAGTCCTTTATTAGTATATAAGTGCTTTGTTAGCAATTCTTTGTTAGTAATTCTATCACTCGAAGTAGAGTCGAAAGAGATGAGTTTTCAGTCTGCGCCGGAAGATGTGTAAGCTATCTGCTGTCCTGATTTCAATGGGGAGCTCATTCCACCATTTTGGAGCCAGGATAGCAAACCGACATGTTTTTGCTGATGGGAACTTGGGTCCCCCTCGCAGTGCTGGTGCAGCGAGCCGTTTGGCAGATGCAGAGCGGAGTGCACGTGCTGGGGTGTACAGTTTAACTATGTCCTGGATGTAGGAAGGGCCAGATCCGTTCACAGCATGGTACGCAAGTACCAGTGTCTTGAAGTGGATTCTAGCAGTTACTGGAAGCCAGTGAAGTGAGCGGAAGTGGTGTGGGAAATGTATGAAAGTTGAAGACCAGACGAGCCGCTGCATTCTGAATGAGCTGCAGAGGTCGGATGGCACATGCAGGTAGACCAGCCAGGAGGGAGTTGCAGTAGTCTAGGCGTGAGACGACGAGAGCCTGGGCCAGAACCTGCGTCGCTTTCTGGGTCAGGAGGGACGTATCCTCCTGATGTTGTAAGCGTGTATCTGCAGCAGCGGGTTGTAGCAGCGATGTTTGCAGTGAAGGACAGTTTGTTATCTAGGGTCACACCCAGATTCCTTGCAGTCTGAGTCGGGGAAACAACAGAGGTGCCGATGTTGATTGTTAAGTCAAGAGTGGGACAATCTTTTCCCGGAAGGAAAAGCAGTTCAGTCTTGTCAAGGTTGAGCTTGAGGTGGTGAGCAGACATCCACCGAGAGATGTCAGCTAGACAAGCAGAGATGCGTGCGACGACCTGGGTCTTTGAGCGGGGAAAGGACAGAATTAATTGGGTGTCGTCAGCATAGCAGTGGTATGAAAGACCATGCGGGCTAATGACAGAGTTTGTGTACAAGGAGAAGAGGAGGGGACCAAGAACAGAGCCCTGAGGGACCCCTGTAGTTAATTGACAAGGGTCGGACTCGGACCCTCTCCAAGTTACCCTGTAGGTACGGTCTTTGAGGTATGAGGTGAGGAGGGAAAGTGCAGAGCCTGAAACTCAATTCTTGGAGAGTGCGAAGGAGGATCTGATGGTTCACCGTGTCGAATGCAGCAGACAGGTCCAAAAGGATGATGACAGAGGAGAGGGAGGCTGCTTTAGCCGTGTGCAGTTCCTCAGAGACAGCGAGGAGGGCAGTTTCTGTTGAGTGACCTGCCTTGAAACCAGACTGGTGCGGATCCAGAAGGTTGTTCTGATGGAGATAACAGGAGAGTTGTTTAAAGACAGCGCGTTCAAGTGTTTTAGACAGGAACGGGAGGAGAGAGACAGGTCTGTAGTTTATAACATCACGGGTTGAGAGTGGGTTTCTTTAGGAGAGGGTTTACTCTTGCCTCCTTGAGACTGTTTGGAAAGTGACCAGAAGTTAGAGAAGTGTTGATGAAATGGGTGAGAAACGGTAGAATATCAGGAGCGATAGTCTGAAGGAGGTTTGAGGGGACAGGGTCCAGAGGACAAGTGGTAGGACGGGCAGAGGTAATGAGGGTAAGAACCTCACTTGGAGAGAGAGGGGAAAAGGAGGTTAGTGTGTGGGTGAACGGTGGGTCTGGTGACCCAGCGGTGAGTAAAGGTGAGTCAGAAAAAGAAGAGCGAATATCATCAACCTTTTTTTCAAAGTAGTTAACAAAGTCGCTTGACAGAAGGGAGGAGGGGGAAGGGGCTTTGGGGGGTTCGAGAGGGTGGAGAAGATGGAAAATAGTTTTTTGGGATTGGAATAGGAAGATTGGATCTTATCTTGAAAGAAAGTGCTTTTTGCCTGAGAGATCGAAGCAGAGAAAGAGGAGAGGAGAGCCTGATAGGTTAGGAGGTCGTCATGGTGTTTGCATTTCCACCGTTTCCGCTCTGCTGCCCTAAGGATGGTTCTATTAGCACGCAGTGCGTCATTTAGCCAGGGAGCAGGAGGGGACTGACGAGCCTGCCGAGATGTAAGAGGACAGAGAGAGTCCAGAGAGGATGAAAGAGTAGAGAGGAGAGTTTCTGCAGCAGTTTGGAGGCAGGAGTTGGAAGGAGTCAGTGGAAGGGAGAGCCGAGAGCACCGATGAGGCAAAGGTAGAGGGGGAGAGGGAACGAAGGTTACGGCGGACAGGTGCAGGATGAGAACAGATTAGTTTGTTATGTTTGGAAAGGGGTAGAGAGAATGAAATGAAAAAGTGATCGGATGTGTGAAGTGGGTTTACAGAGAGGTTAGAAGTAGTGCAGTTCCTTGAGAATATGAGATCAGGACATTGCCAGCTTTATGAGTTGGTGGGGATGGAGACAGTGAGGAAGCAAAGGCGGTTAAAAGACATGTTAGTTCACATGTCTTCCCTGTCTGGAGGTTGAAGTCTCTGAGAAGTACAGCGGGAGGGCCAGTTTCAGGGATGTGTGAGAGGAGATTATCTAATTCCTCCAAGAAGTCCCCCAAGGCGCCTGGTGGACGGTAGAGAACAACAATGGTTAATTGTATAGGATGGGTTACTGTGACGGCATGGAATTCAAAGGTGGAAGGAGGGAAGTTAGGTAGTTTGAAGAGGGAAAAGCTCCATTTGGGAGAGAGCAGGAGACCTGTGCCACCTCCTCTGCCAGTGGGTCTGGGTGTGTGGGAGAAGGAGTATGCTGTGGATAGAGCTGCTGGGGTGGATGTGTTGGATGATGTAATCCAGGTCTCAGTGAGAGCAAGGAAGTCCAGAGACTGCAGGGAAGCGTAGCCAGAAATGAAGTCAGCCTTAGGAGCAGCTGACTGGCAGTTCCACAGGCCACCTGTAACTAGATGTTGGATCTCAGTGGAGCATGTGGGATAGACGAGAGCAGGCCGGTTATATCGATTAGGAGATACACGGGGCCAGTGATAATTGCGAGAAGACACATGAACAGGAATGGTGAACATACACATGTTTATAGCATGAGGGGCTAAAAAAATAAAGAAATAAAAAAAAAATAATAATAAAACTAAAACACCAGCGATACTTAGCTCAATCAAAGTAGGATTTGCCTCCTCTTTGCCTCCCTCGTGACTCCCGCAGGACTCCAATGTCTTTGTCAGTCTTAGAGACTCCCGCAGGACTCCAATGTCTTTGTCAGTCTTCGTCTGTCTGACGCTCCTGGAAAGTGCTACCTAAAATGGACACCTGATTGCTGAGTTCTCACAGCTGTGGGGCCACGCCTCTTTAATTAGTTAACTCTCTGCAGCTGGTGGGCCTCAATAGGAAATCGAGACTGGCTCACTCCTGAGTTGTTATTGAACCTTTTTAGTGGCACAATAGTTTCAGTTACATGAAACCCTAAGTTATAAAGTTATGAGTTTAACCCTTAATACAGTTACCCCTACTCAATAAAGCTCTTAGTATTCTACAAATGTTTAAATCAAAGTTAACCCTAGCAGCCAGTTAGTTCAGTTTGAAGGTTTCTGTCAAAACTAATTGTCCCAAATTTCTGCCTGAACAATACTGTAGCGGTTTTGAGATTAAAATCACAATTTCAATCAGATCAACTACAGAGCATTTATACAGAGTGCACACACTGAAACAGAGAAGTCTAAAAACAGAATGTTACTCACACCATGTAATGTGCAAAAACAACATGTATATGTTTGGAAGACTACCAGCAGGTCAAACCTAACTGCTTTCAAAAATCATGGGCCCTGATCTGAACTAATCCATGTTATCAGCCATCTTGGATATCATTATTTGATTATGTTTCATCAAACATAGCCAGTTGAAACCATGGTCTGTATTCACAGTATTAAGGGTAATCTTAATCATTGTTCTACCATGAGGAAGGTGTTTTGGCACTGTGGCATTGGATTTACAGACTTGTGAGAGGGTCTAAAGATAGAGGTTGTCATTTATTCTAAAGTGTGTAAAGCATGCTCTGACAAATGTGTAATTTGTGTGATTGATTTAAACATAATTGAAAAATTGTAATCTTGTTACTTAGTCAATGATACATGTATTATCTGTAAGTATAGCATTTCGGTAACACTTTATATTAAGGTACACAAATTAACCATCAACTAGTTATTAATTAACATGCATATTAGCAGTATATTGGCTCTTTATTAGTCATTATAAAACACTTATTAATGCCTTGTTCTACATGACCATATTCTACAAGTAATAAGCCATTAGTTGAGAGTTTTTCCTCAATAACCCTCTAATTAGTGCTTATTTATTGCAAGTAAGGAAGTTGTTGTACATGAGTTTTGGTCTTAATATGCGCTGCTCAATATGGGCCTAATAATTATTAGGCCCATATTGGTACTACTGCCTTAAGGCAGTAGTAGCACAAGAAAAGTAATTCTCCCATAATAACACTTAACATGTAACAAGACATGAAACTATAAGTGTTAAATCATTGTGTCTAAATAACTCAAAATTAGGTATTTATATCTAAGAATATGTTTTGGGGTATTGACAGTTCAGCTACCAATAGCAAGGTGATATTGACCTGTATGTTTCATATTTGCACATTTATATTTTTGTAAAATGTGTACTGAAGGTTAGACAGGAAACCGGGTACAGGGAGTAGGAGAAAGTGAACTGAATAGCATGGCAGTAGACATCCATGAGTAGACTGCTACTAATTTTCCCTATGTAACCTGAAGAGTAAAAGGGTCAAGTCCGTCAGAAAGCAATGACTGTAAGTGTAAGTGTGAGCCTTACACTTACACTGTAAGGATTAGTAAAATGTATTGTGTTTATGTGATGACATGTGGAGATGTTTAAACACAATGAGAAAATGCGTTAGCATTCGCGCTAGCATTTGCATTAGCATTCGCGCTAGCGTTAGCATACACGGTAGCGTTAGCATACATGCTAGCGTTAGCCATACTAGCCTGTATACATGCTTATTGTACAGCTAGTATTAGCTATATGTACATTGTTTACACTTAGCGGTCCTATGTGTTAATCTGTGTATGTTACACTTGCATGTATGAGATCATTAAGGGCCTTGTAACCTAGTGTGTAAGTACATACAAGCAGGTCACACAGTATGATCACAAATACTTTTCTACTGCCATGTGTCAGGTGTGATTAGGACACATGGCACATGTGGACACATGTGCCATGTGTCCTAATCACTTGCTTTTCTCTTTGGAAGTCATCACATAACGGCATTGTAATACACGGTTCGGCTGCATTAAATATTACACATCTGCCGTAGTTCTTTATTTATAGAGCCCTGATTAGAAGACTTCTAGACAAACTGGAAGAACTGCCACCGAAACTGAATATGTGACGTGGATCATAAATATATCAGCAATTAAACAACATCTTCCATTTCTCTTCACACAATACGTCTCCTTGCAGTATCAACATTAATTCGGCTGACTTGTATATTTGATCCAGATAGGTTATATTTACACCATAACGGTGCACAGCTGATAGAAAAGGACTTGTAGTTTTTAAAGATATTACTGTTTTTCTTTGACTTAAAGAATGTAAATACTGAGTTGAGAGAATAGTCAGGGGTTTTGGGTGACGGGAGACACATCTATGGAATCAGAATTTCAATAGCTTACCATTAAATGACGGATAAACCTTTCTGTCTGTGATGTTTTACAAATCAGATATTAATGTGTAGAACTACAATGTGTGAAATAATATAGCAATATCCTGTAAAATTATGTGAAAACATGAATAAAACTACACATCTTCAGATGTTATACATACATAAGTGTCCTACACTAATAACAGTTATTATGGCATTCTATGCTGTGTGTACCTAGTGGTTAAAGCATGTTATTGAATTATTTTTTTAATATGTTATATTTGATGAAAAAAATATTAAGAGTACATACATAGGGGGAAAGTAGAAGGTCAATGATAGAAATATAGAATATAAAAAATCAAGAAGATACTGTAAGTGATCTCTACAATAAAACAGTTTAGTGCCGGATGTACAAAGATATTAATAGGAGGATGTGCAAAACAGACAAACTAATTAACCTTTATTTAAACATTAAAGAATACTTTAGGTTAAGGTCTTCTTTTGGGGTATCTTCGGATAAATATTAAGCCTGACAAAGTACTTAACGTCTAATATATTGCTTTCCTGCAATGTTAACTATGTTGAAGCACTTATTTGAACTGATATTATACATATGAATTATACTCTTATGTTCAGTTCAGTGTTGCGGCCCCCACCCTCTGGAATGCACTTCCTGCTGTGATCCGGAACGCTGCCTCACTGGACATCTTCAAATCCTCTCTGAAAACACACCTGTTCACCACGGCCTTCGGACCCTAGTCCTTTCCTGGTGCCCCAGCTTCCTTTATTTTATTTTTTTTGTTTTGATTTTGTTTTGTTTGCTCCTCATTGTCTGTTTTGTTTGTCTGTCCACCTTGTACAGCGACCTTGGGTTCCTTGAAAGGCGCTTTATAAATTCCATTTATTATTATTATTATTGTATTATGTATGTAGATGGTAGAAGAAATGTGCAGAATATAACAGTTTAATGGTGGAGGTATACACACATATTGATAGATGTCTTGTAATGCACTGTTGAGGAACCTGCGACCCAAGTTTTTCTTTCATTGCATAACTACACCCTAGTTGTGTATATGATATGTCAATAAACCTTTGAAAACCTTGAAATCTTGAAAGGGATGTGCAAAATAGCCATTATATACAGTCTTTAATGAACTATTAGTAGAGAATAACGAGTAATGAATATACTTTATAGGGATCTGCAGATAAATGTTTAGTCTTCTCTAGCACCAACTAATATCTCGCCTGATTGTTGGCATTGAACCCTGAATTTTACTCAGGTTTAACTAAAGTCTGATTTAAGGGTTGTTTATATTTCACATCATTAATCAGAATCTGCAAAGTAACTAAAACAAATGTAGTGGAGTAAAAATACCAGGTTAACCTCTGAATTGTAGTGGAGTAGAATTACAAAGTAACAATGAGCTGTCATGTGGGTATATATTAATGCTGCCCATTATGGACACAAGCGATTTTCACCCATTTATTAATTATATGTTTTAAATTTGATAACACCAATGTGTTTAATACTGGTAACTTCTAATTGTGGGAAAAATGAAAACGTTCCCAGTAGAGACGTCCCATAGAACATTTTGCGAAACACAATAGCCAGCATGTGTAGTTCTGGGGGGGGGCTGGTCCCGTTCGAGTCCAGTTTTGGATAGTCTGCTGTGGTTTAGTTCCATTTCAAAGTGCTGTTTGACGCTCGGCGTAACCTTGGCGCACTGCCACTCCAACATCCAATCCCAGAGCTTGAAGATTAATCACAGGGTTTGTCAAGCAAAGGGACTGTAGTCCCAAACGATAGCTGAGGATTATGGGTCGTGAAGTGTCTTCGGCCATCCTAAACTCCTAAATGTTTTTCGGATTTCATATCGCATTAACACCATATCCCAACGTGCATTGCGGCTAAAACATCCAATCACCGAGCTTAAACCATAGCTGAGGATAATTGTGTGTTATTGTTGAGTAAATAACAGTGTGTTATTTAGAAAAGAATAACAAATTAGAAGGAAAAAAAGATTTAAAAAATACAGATTTCAGTATTATTCAGAGCCCCATTTCTTTTCCTCGCGGACGGCAAAAAAAGTCCGACATTATACGATTTAAAATAAAAACAATAATCGTGGCTTGGTATTGAGTAAGAACATGTTTTTATGAACCCCACAGCTTCCGGTCTAACAAGACCCGACCGGGAAAAAAAAAGTGGTGCAGGCACGAAACACACTACCAATAGAAATACATTGCTTTTAAAATCGTTCTGTGTGACATGAAAAAAAGGGGAAAATCGTGTTGGTGAACACGAATCAATAGATTAAATGTCGTGACTTTAACACGAAATGCCGTGAGACTGGGTTGATACAAGACATATTAATGTATACATGTTTAAATCCATCCATCTATGCTAATAAAATGGAGAGGACTCATTTTAAATGACAGGGTAAGAAGAAAATATGAAGATATATGAAAGATATGTAAATGATGAGATTAGATTTCACCCGTAAAACCTATCCCACAGAAAATAAACCACCATTCTGATCATGTCAAAGAAAGAATATCATTGTCTACCTTTAAAATATCAGCTTCAAAAAGATTTGGATGCTACTCTGACTTGTATCAGGGAGCATGATTTATCTGTCAGTTACACTCTCGCCCTGAACGTCTGTTCCTTCACTATGTAACGCTGGCGAGCGGTGATGCCCTGGAGGAACTACTTAAGAAAGTGGAACAAATTTTATGGAAAAATGTTCTCTGGTCATCCAGCTGCTTTACCTTTCCTGATGGACAGAACGTTTGACTTGATGCTCATCTATAAGGCTAACTGCTAACTGCTGCCAACAGTAGCTGCCGTCAGCTAGCTAGCTGCCATGACTCTTAGCTTTTACCACTGGGAAAGTGTTGAGACTAAGACTGTAAATTCTGTCCTACATGTCCCCTGCTTTCACTCCTAACACTTGTAACAAAAATGTACAATTGGAATTTGAAAGCATGGAGACAGAGTTCTTTCTTTCAATTTATCACATAGTCTGATTCTGTGTTGTCTGAAACATGATGGCACAGAAAACGGTATCGGTTGTGAATGCCCTCCTCGATCCTTCCCTCCACTGACTCATGCTCTATGACCTGTCTTTCACAAATTATGTCAAACACCACTCCAGGGGGTCCTCTCTAGAGTATACCAGCAGTTATAAAGTGAATGAAGACCATACTGAGTGTATACGTGTTATCGTTGACAATAGAGTGATGCAGTAATGACATTTATAAGAACGACCCGGAATTAAATTAAAAGTCTATGGAATTTTTCTCTTGAATTTTGGAATATATATAATATATATATATATAATAAGATCTGTTTCAAACACATTTTGTTCAGCATAAACTTTGGGTGAGCGTGTCGTGAACGTTGTGATCAGCTGATTTTGCGCGGTTCTCCAGTGTGTGCGCAGGGCACAGAATGTGCACAGGGGAGTCTCCCTCCGCAGCTGGTTGATGTAGTTTTGGCACAATTCCGTTGTACAGACCGACGTTAACAGCAGCCCCGTCTGTGCACACGGAGACCGACTCTGGAAAAGCTTCACAAGTACGTCGGTACGCAAAGGCGCGTAGTGACACAAGTGACGGTACGCATTTCAGATTTTTGCCGCGCATGCGTACCTGCGTACCTGTTATGTGCACCCCTGGTCATAGAAGAAAACGTCACAAATTTTAAAAACAAAACGCACGTTAAAAAAAGGTGACTTTGAGATGAAGTAACAGGAAGTGCCTAAATCTAATTTCCGGTTTTTAGGACTCATACTACATTTTCGTTTCGCCCAGGTAAAAACAGAACGACACAGATTTGTTCTCAGTGAATTTCACAATCCTGTATTCATGGTCAGAGGAATCAGGAGCTTTTACACTCCAACATTTAAAGAAACACGGGGTCAAGTTGGAAAACATAATAATCTCTAGAACAATTCTCATCTAAAATATATAGATTTTAAAAGTGGGTTAAACAAAGCACATAATTTATATACATATAAATATTTCGAAAACCTTTACACATAAAAAACGACAAAATGTAAAGAATACAGTATAATTGACACAGTTTCTTTTTCGAAGGTTGAGACTTTTAAATGTGTTGGTCCAGTTTTTCTGCTACATTGTATATTAAAAGATTACCATAAATCTACATTTAAATACACAGACGCTTTATATTTCTACACGCATTCTCACACATTTATATCCAATCATAATCATCTTCCACAATGTGACACAGTCTAGAGAGCTGTACAAAGAGTACAGAGTGAGCAGCGGAGCACCGTGCAGCCCTGGGTGTGACTGTGGTGAAGCTGCGGTGTGAAATAAGTTCCCAGCAAATTGTTTGATGTGGTAAACATGTTAGTAGGAGAGATATGAAAGTTACATTTCAACATAGAGACTGAGAAGCGATCAGAAATCAGTGGAGGGGTTGGTTGATGTTTCGTGCTGCTAAACGCCCCACTGTCTCATGATTATAAAAGTTCTATAATGAAAAAACTGTTCAAAAGTAATTGATTGGTGAAATAAACTCAAGAGACATGTTCTTGTAATTATGGCCTCTATTATCCATCAGTACTGCAACACACAATTAAGAGGAAAGGATCCTTAGATAATAACTCTTATTGGTGATTATGAACCGTTTCATGGACTGTGTTAAAGGGGCCCTATTGGACTTATTTCCAGGTTCTTATTTGTATTCAGTGTCTCTACTGTGACATGTCTCCATGCTTTAATGTTCAAAAAGCTCTTTATTTTTCTCATACTGCCTGTGCTGCACCTTTTTTCACCCTCTGTCTGAAACCAGAGCCAAGTTTGCTCTGATTGGTTAGCTGGCCGGCTGTTGTGATTGGTCAACCGCTTAGAGATGTTCCGTCCCTTAGCCTACCACGTACAATCTGTTGGAGCGTTAGCCAATAGTGCGAGTTGAGACTACAACCATATACATTTTGGGACCTGACAAATATGTTAGCAAAAGATGTCCTATTTACACATCTAGTAGGCATAAATATAATGATGAATGTTGGTCCAATATTATTTTTTGGTTAACTCTGGTTTAGTCTCCAATTCCTAAAAAATGTGTTTCTTTAGCTGCTACGTCTCTAATTTTGTCTTTAGCTGCCAAATGCTAGCCTAAGTATGTTCCCCAGCTACTCTCTAACTGTGGCTTTAGCTGCCAAATGCTAACTATGTTCCCCAACTAGTCTCTAACTGTGTCTTTAGCTGCCAAATGCTAACTATATTCCCCAACTAGTCTCTGTGTCTTTAGCTGCTAAATGCTAAGTATGTTCTCCAGTTAGTCTCTAACTGTGTCTTTAGCTGCTAAATGCTAAGTATGTTCCCCAGTTAGTCTCTACTGTGCCTTTAGCTACTTAATGCTAACAATGTTGTCAAGCTAGTCTCTCACTGTGCCTGCTGTGTGCTGCTGAGCAGTGAACATTGCAGTGGCTTTATCAAAGCCTTTTCACAAACAAACAGTTGCTGCTGAGTAAGATAAGATAAGTCAAGATAGTACTTTATTGATCCCAATTTGGGAAATTTTTGTTTCAAAGACAGTTGGTGATAAATCTCTATGGTTCAATCACTATGAGTTTGATCTTTTGGCGATATAAAGTTTTTGATTACTGCAGCTTTAAACATTGTTTTTTTTTCTAGTTTTTGCAGTATTGTTTTCTAATGTTACCAGATCCTTTCATAAATATCACATTTGGAAATGATAATTAGGAGGACATTTCTTTTTTTTATGCAATGTATATATATTTTCGATCCAAGAGGAAGTATAAGTTTCCGTTCCTCTCTGTTTGGGCATCTGGAACTAAAAGTATCCTGACTTTAACCTTGTAAAGATGCCTGGCTTACTCCTGTATGATCTCTCAGGATTATTGTAACCCAGTTATGATGTTTACCTGCTTCAATCCAAAAATCTGTACGGCAAGAGAGAACGGATTTCTCAATGCATGTATTGTACACAGCTACTGGCTGATAAAATGAATACCAACAGATGTATAAGTCCTGAATTGGTGTGTTTGTAGTGAGTCCTGTACGTTTCATTTGGCAGGGTCCATATCTTTAATGACTGGTTCTCTGTTCAGGTAGGTGGCCCAGTAGACCAGGTTAAAGCTTGAGAACAGAACGGGGAACATGATGCGGGAGATGCGGTCGATCTTGCTGACGCTGTTGAAGGTCTTCTTGTTGTGCTCAGGCTTTGTTTCCGCTGCGGCCTTGTTGTTATCGGTCAGACCGCACTTTGAGATGGTGGGCAGCGTAGAGTCTTTTGTGATGTTGGGAGCGTAGTTAGCCACAGCTACAGCATAGGCGTTGTTCTTCTTCATCACTGCTGCTTCCTTTTTCTGTGTGAAAAAAGGCCACAGGGTTAGACATTTAAAAGAAAATATTCCTACTTGAACAATATCAATAATTCACAATAATGGCAAGCATGATACAGTCAGCATAATGTGTATTTTCACTAACTAGAAAAACTGCCCCATTTTCTCTCCTAAGCAAAAATACTGTTTCCTGTATAATTTTATTTTTGTAGGGAAATGCCCATTTATCAATTATTCTGTACATAGGCAGTGTAACTGTGTTATTACCCATTTAAATGACAATGAGGCAAAAAAGAAATAGAACAAAAAGAGGGAAGTAACTTCTTTAAGCTGTTCATTTTAGCTGTTTTTTCAATCGTGTTAAGGATCCAATAAGGAAATGTGACACCTCTATACAGAAATCGGGCTTTTAATTGACAGAAGCTTAATATATAACAAAATAACCAAAGTATAACTACTTGATTACTTATCAAACTCAAGGCCACCTAACAATACGCTGAATGAGGTTACAATTCACGTAAAGCCCAAGTAAAGACAACGAGAAAACTACTTGAGTCTGGAATAGAGCCACTGATTCCCAACTAAGGTGCAGTTTTAGGACTACTACTGGGATATGTTTTTGACTTATACAGACACACCCATGAGCTGACAGACTGTGTCATTACATGCTGTTCATACAATTCTGTTAGGAATGTGTAATCAACACCAAAGAAGTCAAAGTATTCCCTGAATACCATCAATGGCTGTCAAAAGACTTAATTGCAAAAAGGTGGTATTCCTTATGGGGACAATGAAGGTGTAAAAGACAACAGAAAGGAACTCGTGGTCAAGATACACAGATGCACAGGGAACCCTAACCAAGCATGGGAGGGACCTTTTTGTCTGGTGTACCCCTTGAGCTGGTAGCCATTCTATAAGTCCCATGGTGTTTGGTCTTTAGTTTTTCTTCACTGGGCTCTCCTAAACCCGGTTTCACAGCGCGGGCACCGGTAGCCGTGCGTTTATCCCTGCCTAACCATGCATTCATTCTTACTGCCACTTTGCAGCTAATGTTAGCTAATTGCTATCCATGTGCCGCAGTGTGAACGTTATCTACAGAGGTGTTACAATCAACACCATCCCGGAAGGAACTGCAACTATAACACATAACTAGTCAGGACCCAAGGCTTATGAAAATGTATTCAAAAAATAATTTAAAAAAACTCTACGGACCCCTGAGATCCCCTCAAGGTCCCGTGGTGTTGAACCACTGCTATAAAGCACTAGGATTGATGATCAATGTGTATTGTATGGCAAGTTTTACAGGGTCAAACAGGTTCAAATAGAATTGTAAATGTACAGTATATATGCTACTGTACAGTACCTTGGCTGAATCGAATAGCTGTTTTCAAAGAAAAGTGTACCTGCAAACAAGAAGCCTTTGAAAGAGATTGAAATCTGATTGCTTGATACACATCCAGCACTACAACCACATACTGTATGTACTTTTCTCTCAGTGACAGCCCTAAAAGTAGCTGCTACCAGTTTCTTGCCCCTGTAGTAATGGAAGCTGAATTGACACTGAAACTGGCCATCTGTCTTCCTGTCAATTTAAGACGGCGTGAAAGCACCTCCAGAGATTGGGGACGGGAACCTCCGAAAACCTTAGTTTTCTCCTGAGTTTAATGCATTTCAATGAACTGGGGAGAGAACTGGGAAAAACTGCAGCAGAGGGATGGAATATGGAAATATATGTTGTACAGAATTAACCAGTGGAGATATTGTAGTAGAGGTGAGAGGTAATCAACCTTATCAGCATTTGGCCATTATTTAACAACATTTATATGACAATGTATGGTAGTTGTACTCATTTCAACTCAACAGCAGCCACAACACAAGTGGTAACTGCAGAGAATCCAAAGCTTTTGACTGAACTGCCTGGTTTGACCTCACAGTGCCTCCTTTCCTGCAAGCTTGAAACACTTCATACAGCGGTTTTCTGATTGGTTGTGTATTGAAGGGTCGTTGGCCATTTTTTGAACTTTGAGAATGTCAGCCCGATCCATTTTGCCGCTGATCATGTGAAGGTAGTTTATGAGCCAACATAACCAAATGATGATGAAGGAATGAAGACTGCTAATGGCCTTACTGATGGACCCAGAAGAGGAACGGGACAGCTCTACCTTCTCGTTGACGATGGTCTTCCCGTCCCAGGCCCACCCCCGCTTGGTGAAGTAGTTAACGGTAGCAAATTCAATGAGTGCAGAGAAGACGAAGGCATAGCAGACGGCGATGAACCAGTCCATGGCTGTAGCATAGGCCACCTTCGGCAGTGAGTTACGGGCACTGATACTCAGGGTGGTCATTGTGAGGACTGTAGTTACACCTGGGAAGAGAGGGCAAAGCATAGAGGTAAATTAAGTATTCAGCATCATAAAATATATTTAGTAAAAGGCAAGTTTTAGATGTATTGTTCATATGAAAGCTCCCTTTGGCGTTAGCATGTGCTGAAGGTTTGTTTTGTTGCGTTCCTGGTCTGGGTGGAGCTCCAGCTAACATTGAACACCTCACTGTTTACTGCAGATGTCTTTTCCAGATGGTGTACACTAGGACCATGTGTCCACATTGGGTATTTTCTGGCAGAAATGTGCTGGAAGGGTGCTGGGCACAGCCTCTTCTCAGCGTTTCATCAAAAGACGTCCCCAATGCTTTTTTATACCGTATGTTTGTATGAAAACGATGTCTTGACAACCTGACACCTCAGACAGAATAACATTGCCCCCTTGACTTTTATTGGCTACTTTGTTGTATTTTCAACATTAGCTCCAACCAGAAGATTCTTGCTCTCACACTTTGAATGATCGAGCTTCACTGCTCAGTCTGGTATCCGTACAGCGAGAAGAAGCGGAGGATCCGCATAGGGAGATAAAAGACATAAAAGACGCTCGGCAGCAACATCGAGCGTCTATCTTATGGTAGTTTTTGTCTGACAGCCATTGCCCAAAAACAATCATCTCCTTAAAATTCTGCAGTGACATCACCAGCCATTTTCAGAAGAGTTGAAATATTTTCAAGTGCATGTGCATCATGCGCTCACTCCTCTTTGGAACCAATTGAAAAAAGACGCTGGCCACGTCCCTATGTGGAGACAGGCAGAGGTGGCAAAAGTACACACTCTCTTACTTAAAGGTAGGGTAGGTAAGAATGGTGAAACCAGCTCGAGTGCGCTAGAATTTGAAAGTACACAACCGGAAAAAATCTGCCCCTTCCTTCAGACTTCCTTACGCAGCGTCCACACGGCGGCGTGCGTTGAAGCTTGCCGGTGAGCTTGTCTGAAACTCGACCAACAACCAATCACATGAATCTGCCGCCCCGGACACACAAGCACGCGGTTTGATTGGCTAGAGCTTTTACTGGCATATGATTTGATTGGCTGACGCTTCCGCCGAAGCTTCAAAAGTTGAACATTGTTCAACTTTTGAAGCGAGCAAAGCGAAGCAACGCTCCCACAATGCAGTTCGGCAAAGCGTGACGTCACCCCATTCAAAGTGAATGGGCAGAAGCGTTGAAGCTTCAACGCACGCCGCCGTGTGGACGGGCCGTTACAGAGCCCCTCCTCCAACACACACGGACGCGCACATGACCAATGAGGGCACGAGCCGGGCCGGCTCAGATGATTGGTTGTGCTTTTTACAGCGCCATGGCTTCCACAGATGACATTTCTTTATGTATTTATTGTCAAAATATTTAATGTATTCATTGCTATCGGGATGTTAAGAGCATTATGGAATATAACAAAAAGTGTTTCTGAAGTGAATTACCTACCCCATCTTCAAGGTTCAAGATTCAAGGTTCAAGGTTCTTTATAGTCAAACTAACATAGCTACAGAGTAATTATGTCGTTGAAAATCTTAGGTCACAGGCTTCTCCAACAATGCAACACAATAATACAGATAAGCAGACAATATTCCCTTTAAGTAGAAGTACAGATACTTGTGTAAAAAAAGACTTTGGTAAAAGTAGAAGTAGGCTGATTCAACTTTTTACTTAAGTAAAAGTACAAAAGTACAGTCTCTGAAATGTACTCACAACTTTTAAACTGGCTGTTTTTGTGCAAAGCTAGTTGAACCTTACATCATATTAATATAATATAATATTAATATAAGTGAAAAGGAGCCTCATTTAAACTTTTATTACTGCCATTCTGAATATATTCAGCGTGAACAACAAAAACAAAGTACCTGTATTTGCTGTCGCAAACATTGTAGATGGGTTACTTTGCCTTAATATAGGCCTAAACAAATCAAACAAAAATGATTATAGTGCATTCGCCACGAATCATTTTGCGCCCACAACTTCAAACATCTCTGTTAAAGGGGACCTATCATGCTATATTTAAATAATATATAAGGTATATATATATATATAAGGTATATTAATACGTTTTAATTTTCAAAATACGAAACAGATCATGCATTTTAGCCATGCCTCATTTTGCCTCACTCCAGCTCTGTCTTTGCAAGGTCTGATTCAGCTGACCACGCCCCCATGCGGAAGAGGGGGGCGTGACACGGCCCCGGCACGAGCGTCATGTTATCATGCTTGCTGTGATTACGAGTGGAGAGTCAACATGGCCCAACCTCTCATTCCCCTGATTGGTGGAGAGTTGACCAATCAGGCGGAGTGCACCTACATTACGTCAAAAAGGTGCAAATAAAAAATCCACCCGTATCAAATCCGTTGCAGCCCCGTTTTTAGAGATTTGGGTATGGAGGAAAAGAGAGAGGGTTGTGTTTTCTGACACTTTGTGAGTTCCCTGGAACACCGGGGACACATATGTATGTATAAAAGACATCACAAAGTGCATTTTGCATGATAGGTCCCCTTTAAGTAAGGCCATGGATGCGGTATCTCTTGCGGGTGGTCTGATGAATTGCCTCCGTCCATGTTATCTTCATTTTCAGTCGCTGACTGTACTAGCGTTACTCATGGACATTATGCCGTTAGACCTTTCTCCCTTAACGTCTCTGCCTAGCTGTTTCGTCACACGTCTTTTACGTTGTTTGCGTTGTTTTCGTCTGTCGTGCATGATCTGCACATCATGGCTCGTTTTCTCGTGTTATTGTCACATTCATTTAGTTTTAAATCAGTCTTAATGTCGGGAAAGGCCCACAATGATGCAAAATAAAAATAATTGATAATTCACCTCACATGCATTAAAACGAAAGTAACGAGCCTGTTTTGAAAATGTAAGAAGTAGAAAGTACAGATATTTGTGTTCAAATGTAGGGAGTCAAAGTAAATAAGTACATAAAGTGGACCTATTATGCTATGTCTGTGAAGTTTTTTGCTTAAAATCCCAAACAGATCACCCATTGTAGCCATGCCTCATACTGCTCATACCCCTCTTTTGCAGCCCTGTTAGAGAAACGCGGATTTTGGGTCCTTAGCTTGAAAAAAAAAAAAAGAGGAGGCGGAGCTAATGCCTGATCAGAATTCTACTGGAGATAAAGTTAAATTCTGCTGTGATAAAACGCCATCCTGTTCTAAACCACATCAAAGATTATTTCTGAAACAGTATGGAGCTCAAATGCTTTTTCTCTTGCGGGTTTATCACAAGGTGAGTTCCTTTTTTTATTTCCTGCTTTTTAAACACATGTGCAATTCAGTACAGGTTAGCTCTGAGTGTTAGCGAGGCTTGCTAATGTAAACAAAGACGAGATTACGTCCAAAACACGTCAGGCATTGTTTCTGATAGCAACTTTCTGTGGGTCCGCTGCCGATTTGACGTCAGATCGGCAGCAAATACAGTACAGTAAGTACAGTAACGAAGTATTTTACTTTGTTACTTCCCACCTCTGGGGACAGGCCCAAGCCTTCTACATTGCTTTGTTTCTTTAATCTTGCATCCAAGTTAGCTGTCAGTTTGTTTTTGCGATAGTTGGTCATAACACCAGCAATTTGTAGATTCTAAGGGGCAAAACTCTGTATGTATGAAACCTTAAAATTATGACCTTTGAAGGTTGTGTCTCCAAAAAGTAATTAGCATGTATGGAACGCATACAGAAAATAAATAAGACACTGATCAATGCAGGTGAACTCATTTGTGATTTGATGTCTCTGATGCTAGGACCTTGCAAAATTACCTTAAGTCACAAAATGCCTTCCACACGACCTTTCCTGCTGCCCTGTTTGTCACAATAGATTAGGACTGGCTTTATTTGCGTGCATTATGCTGCGTGGATAACTGCAAACAGAGCATTATGTCAGCCGCAGACAGCTGCCTGAAATTTAGTTCAGGTGAGGAGAGGAGTTGGTTTGGATGTGATCGGCCTTTTTTTCCCCAGGCTTCAACATGCTCATTTACATTTACTGATACCTTCTCTGTATTCATAGCAACCTGTGTGTTTGGCATGCCCAGAACACACTGGGCAGAGCACTGATGCTAAGCTAAATTAGCCACCTAATTTTTCTTTAATATTACTTTTCTTGCATTTTGTTTTCTTAATACAGCTGAAGATAGACAGGAAATGAGTAAAGATACCTGACGACATGAAGCAAGGGGTTGCTGTCAAAGTAACACAACAAATTGAGGTACTGCGGGTATTTCATCCCAGGGTCTGAACTGTTCGCTTAGCACAGCCCTTTGGGTCTTAAGATGAAACTAAATAAGTTACAAACTCCCCCTGCACTGACGATTCAATTAACCTGCATGTATTTGGTGGAGGCTGTGGCTCAGTGGAATAGTGTGCTGAACTTAGTGTGCTGAACTTTGAATCAGGGGGATAGCAAGTTCGAGTCCCACTGCAGTCAGCATGTCGTTGTGTCCCTGGGCAAGACACTTCACCCCAAATTGCTCCTGTGGGGATTGTCCACAGTAATGAGTATGTAAGTCGCTTTGGATAAAAGCGTCTAACTTGTAACATGTAATGTATTATTTTGTTTAACTAAATGTATATAGGGCATGGGCGTAATTTGGGGGGAATCTTTTTTTTATAATAAATACATTTGAAAAGTGGTTCACCAAAGTTCACCCCAAAAGTCAAACAATGGTACGTTTTGCTACATGTTGTAATCCTTGATGCACTGTTTTAAAGGAAAAGGGTGAAATGTTTTAACACTGCAAGGTTTATGGAAAGAGATACAATCTGACCTGGGGTTATTTGTCAGTCTTTCACAAAACCCCCTTCAGTGTGACTGTCTGTTCTAATAGTGTTTAATAGCAGGTACCTGGTCCAGGGGGTGTTTTAGGACCTGCATGTGTATAGTTGCTCTCTTGTAACTCCTTCAGAGCTCTGTTGCTCACTTATTACAAGGAGCCATGCTCACAATCATTTCAGATCTTTAAAAAGGGTATTATATAAATGTTTTGTTTGTGAATCCATTAAGTCACTCATCACTCTCTGAGTTGCTCCAATACTCATCAAATACATGCCTGCATATTCCTGCTGGAATACTTGGTAACATATTTTTGTAATCTTCCTGATTATTACAAAAAGTATGTATGTTTTGGCACCATACATTGTGCTGCTAGTGTAATAACATGCATTCAATTTCATTATTGGCTTCCCTATGTTATTTATCTTTAATAAAAAAAGAGTTTTGTGTTATTTACTGTTGGGTTAAAGATGGAATCATGTGACTTCTGAAAGAGTATAATGATACATTTACTGTATCATACAGCCATGCTTAACATTTATTTTCTTTCTCTTTCTATGAAATGTGAATATGAACCACTCACCAAAGACCGTCCTGGCAGGCACGGACTCTCTGTTGAGCCAGAAGGAGACCTGAGACAGGATGACGGTCATGATGCAGGGCAGATACGTCTGGATCACAAAGTATCCGATCTTCCTCTTCAGGTGGAATTGAGCCGTCATCACCGTGTACTCACCTGAGGAGAGAGGGTCAGCTGAGTGGGGACGCTCACACACATCAGACACACCTGGGTAGTATTAGTAGACTGATAAAAAGTGGCATAAATAAGGTATGCATGGTATAATATTCATTTTGTATGTAGTATCATAGTATTATATTTTACTGTGTTTATTTGGAAACTTTTAAATTAGTACACTGTGAATACTAGAAATTCCTGAATCTTGACGTTGTAGCGCTGTCTCAAATAGCACACGGCTCAAAAAGCTAATGTTTGTACAGCAGTACGCAAATGAGACAGTATGTGTTGTGTGCAGTGTAGGAATATAAGAAAGTACATTCAATATTTAAAAAAAGTATAATCTTGAAGTTTTTTTATTTTATGCTACTTTTTACTTCTTCATTTTTGAAGTCAGTGTTGTACTTTTAACTCCACTACATGTAGTACTTTTACTTTAAGTATATTTTGATGCTTTTGATGTATTTTTTATGAATACTTTTGTACTTTCAGTTCAAATTTGGATTGCAGGACAGAGTATTGTTACAATTCGGTACTGTATTTTAATATACATCTGAGAAAACCCCTAATTGTGTGTGTGTGTGTGTGTGTTTGTGTGTGTGTGTGTGTGTGTGTGTGTGTGTGTGTTAGTGTTGCACGGTGTACCGATACTTGAAAGGTACCGCGATACCCTGCCGTTAAAAACGTTACGATTCCTCCGTTTCATTAGTATCGGTACTTTAAGAATGACGGGGAAAAGTACTCCGGTGAGAAAGCGCCGTTTTAATAAGAGCAACTGCCGCTGCGCCTCGGCTTGTTGACAAAAAAGACGCCAGAAGCTAAATTTGGAAGTATTTTAGCGATATCTCTGACAGTGAGGGCAAGCCTACGGACACCACGAGGCCTGTCTGAGGAACACTTAGAAACCCTTGTTTTCTTGGCCAAAAATCTTAACAAGGCAAAGGAACTGAATAAAAAATGGAAAAAAATGAAAACCAGCCTGCCACCCTAGGACTAAGGTTTAGTCTGAGTAGGGACATAATGAAGCCAGTTATGCTGCTAAACAGTAGGGCTATGTTCTATTTTTTGTCGGAGACCTCATTGTGTTGAATGTCATTTCTGTTGTTTAATATACAAATCTATTTTGACAAAAAAGTTGTTTGAGATGATGCTTAATTTTATTTAATACGAATTCTTGTCATTTATTTTATTTATTGTTCTCATTGTTTAAAAGTTTGTGTTATGGTTCTGGTTCTGGTGTGAAATAAAGCACAATAATTACATTTAAGACTGTTTCCCTTTTTTTAAGAAAAGTATCGAAAAAGAATCGGAATCGCAATTCTTGACTTGGTATCGGTATCGAAACCAAAATGTTGGTATCGTGACAACACTAGTGTGTGTGTGTGTGTGTTTGTATGTGTGTTTATGTGTGTGTTTTAAAGTGGGCTTTGATCACTCACTGTGTTTCCTTAAGTGTATCTCTCTGTGTGTTTAAGTCACTGTTTTCTGTCCCTGTGATGCTGTGAGCTGTGAGCTGCTGTTGCTCTGTATTCCCTTTCCACTCCTCTACTTCCTCCAGGCTCAGGATAACAACAACTTCAAAGAGTAGTGACGTGAGAGTACTTAATGCCATAAAACACATAGAGAAAGATATTCTCAACTGAGACAGAGTACTACCTTTATTTCATTGTCTGCTTGTCGCTCTTGATGCTGTTTTTTCTTCCCCTAGCTTTAATAAAATGTTGTGTTCCCTATGCTCTATTCCTGATAGCATTCGTGTTCCTATTTGATCTTCAATGTATCAAGTTCCCTCGATAGCTTTTGCCATTTCTAGTTTGGCATGTATGCATCTACACCTGAACATCAGTGAGAGCACCTGGAGATGGCTCTAGGGCAGTGTTTCCGGCCTAAGCTCCATCACTCATATTAAAATAATAATACATTGTACTTACCAAGCGCTTTTACAAGTGCTCTAAGATGCTTTACAAAGATTACAAAAAAGAAAAAGAGGTCACACAACAACATTTAACACTAGGACACAACATTAATCACACATTAAAAGCTATTCTAAAAAGGTGAGTTTTTGTCAACAGTCACTAGTACACTATAGCGTGTTTGGCCATGTGAGGTGGATTAATTTAATTTAAGATAAGATAAGATGTACTTTATTAATCACAATTTCGAAAAAAATGTAACAATAAAGTACAATTATATTCAAAAGCAGCCAAAGAAGTAGACAGCAGAGCATTGGGTCTGCATTAGACTGGAACTCTTCATAGGTGTTGGGAAATGTGATATCGCCGCCTAAGGTATGCATGTACAGTCTGAAGCAGCCACTTAGACGACCACATGGATATCGGCAAATGAGATATTTGGGCAGACCTTGTAATGTGTCCAGGCACTGGTATAGTACTTCTGTTTGTCGGACTGAAGTTAGTGCATGCTGCTCACCAGTGCTGGATTTAATGGTCTCCTTCCCCACCGTCTGGCCCACCAAGTCGTACTGGTTGAGTCTGGATCCATCAGCCGCCACGTCCACTGACTGGGAGGCATTACGAGTCCAGATGTAAGTCACCTCTGTCTTAGTGTAGGCATCTGATGCACAGAGCAAGGAGACATTGAACACACCAGTCCTCCAACTCCCTTTGTGTCATTTATACACAATTTTACAACGGAGCATCAAGGCTCTTGGCTTGAATAGCAGAATCTGAATCAGAAGTACAAATAGTGCAGATAAAGTAAAGAGAGTAGACTTACATATTCAAAAATAAGCAAGTAAGAGCAAGATATTTGGTGCTCTAGGAGGAGATTCAGGTGATAAGGTGGGGGGGGGGGGGGCAGGGCCGTATCCACCATTGAGGTCACCAAGGTCCGGACCTCGGTAATTTTTTCCGAGTTGTGTATATAACTAAACTTGTGAAATAACTGCACTTAAAGGGATTCTTTGTAGTACTTCCACTTACTGACGATGGGGGCGCTGCATAACTACGTAGCCTCGATTAAAGCAAACAGAAGAAGACGACATATATCAACAAACCACCGCAGCCCGGACTTGTATCGGAGCAGCGGAGGAGTGATGAGGTATCTAGAGATCTGAGTCCAGCGGGCTGCTTGTGTTTCTGTTCATCAGGACAGCATATGACCAGCAGATCCTGTGTGAACGCTCTACGTTAGTCAGTGGACGTCCGACAACATGCACACTAACTTATATTGCAGCTATAGGCTATACTTTGGTTTAAATTGCGTGAATAAACTAGCTTGAGAGCTAAAGTTAATTACATTCATCCAATGTCAGAAGGATTACCTTTTAACAAACGTTGTAATGCTTTTCTTTCATTTCAATTTGAGTAAACATTGAAAATATAACATTGTATTGTTTTCTTTTTACACTGACTCAGATATAATGAAAAGACTACGTCAGTCGAAGCTCAGCTTTGGTAAGGAAGAGACAGGACAGGCAGAGAGAAAGTGATGGAAATCAGGGAGGAACTATCTATCTATATCTATCTATCTATAACTTAGTCTTCATTTACAATATAGACAATAGGCATACTTTTTAAACAACATACATCTATTGCAGTTATGATGTCATAATAACATACAATTGTATAAAACACATCTTTGCTTACATCTTTGTTCTCTTTTGAGAATCAAACAAAACAGATTTAAAAAAAAAAAATGCAAACAAACAAGTGAAATGAACTAAATTGCTGAATTGCTTTTAATTCACTGGCAGGAGCCATTTGAAGCCAGGAAAAGGCTAGTCACTGTGACCTTTTGACCTGTGCTGGACTATGGTGATTTGATACATATGAATGCACCTGCCCATTACCTGGAAAAGTTAGATGCCCCCTATCACAGTGCTCTGAGATTTGTTACTACCTGTAAAGCACTTACTCATCACTGTACCCTGTATGCCAAGGCAGGTCTGCCTTCACTAACTGTATGGAGGCTCAGTCACTGGTACATGTTCATCTACAAAGCCATGTTGGGTAAACTACCTTCTTATATCTGCTCTCTGATCTCTCGACGAATTGAAAGTACTTATTGCCTGAGATCTCATGATGTGGTTTTATTAAATGTGCCAAGTGCTAGGACTGTCTTAGGGAAGAAAGCTTTTAGTTGTGCAGCTCCACTAACTTGGAACAGTCTGCAAACATGTTTAAAACTGAGCACTTTGGTTCCCCTGCATCATTTTAAAACTCGGCTGGGTGACATGCTGCTTGATACTCATGGTACCTGTCACTGTAAATAGAGTTTGTAAACTGTACCCTGTAATTTATGTTGTATGTCATCCTTATTGTTGTTCTGTTGTTTTTATGTTACATGTGTAACCAATGTGCTGCAGGTCACCCTTGAAAAAGAGATCTTTTGATCTCAAGGGGCTTTCACCTGGTTAAATAAAGGCTACAGGAGCGACAAGTGAGGAGGAGCAAAAAGTGAACAACCAGGGAGAGATTGAACAAAGAGAAAGAGTAGAGGACAGAGAGAGTAATGAACAGGAAGAAGACAGAGAGACTAAAGAAGATGGAAGAGAGGCTGCAGGTTATGGAAAGGAGAGAGACATGGAAAATGAATGTTGACAATGTATGTTTTGTGATCATTTTAGCCTCTTCTGCATGTCCAGATCATTAATAGTAACAATTAACTGATTCAAAATCATTTATGCTGCAGCCCACTGACATGGTTTGAAATCGATATATTATCCAATTTGTGACCCCCCACAGGACTTAAAAAGCACCTAACTAGATCATGAAAATCCCAGAAATCTCAGGGGGGTATACCCCCGAACCCCCCTGGCATGTTTGGACCTCGGTATTTAGGAAATCCTGGATACGGCCCTGGGGGGGGGGGTGTTACACAAGCCAAAAAATCGTTATGACATCATAAAGTGGCCAAAATCTGATCAGCTCATTTTCAGACAGGTTTTTTCCTGAAACTTTCAGAATCTCTTTACACAGAGGGGACACATGTTTATGTATAAAAGACATGAAAAAGTGGATTTTGCATTATAGGAGACAATTTGTATTGTTCTATTATTCAGTCTTATCACTTCATGAACAGCATAGTATTGGGTGGTTGGTTCAGAAGTTGTATTTTTACACATTTTGTCGAAGAATATAATATATAATCAAAAGAAACTGTTTAAACCAGGGGTGTCAAACTCAATTTCATCTCGGGCCACATTAGCATCATGGTTGCACTCAAAGGGCCAGTTTTATATATAAGACTATATAAAAATACATATATACATTTTTAATATATATAAAATAATGTATTATATTACATTATTGCCTCTGCATTGGATTATTATCGGATAGGGTAATAACTTCATAATTAACTACGTCTGAAAGCAGAATTCTAGGGCAAATAATTGCAAGTCTCTTCAGTGAGAATGTCACAAAATGATTTAAAAAGAAAAGCCGAATTCTGGGAAAAAAAGTCAAAAGAAAAAAAAAAGAAATGACATTTTGTAAAAAAAGTAACATTTTGAAAAAAAGGCAGATTCTGAGAAAAGAAGTCAAATTTGAGATGCATTGTGGGACATGTAGTTTATGGGCAACGTGCTTCTGTAAAGCGGCATGTACAGTAACCGTATAATAAACATATTATATTCTATGCAAGCTCTTGTGGGGCCACATAAAATGAAGTCACGGGCCGGATTTGGCCCCCGGGCCTTGAGTTTGACACCCCTAGTTTAAACCAAAGTGTGATATTAAAAATGTGATGTTTATTGTAGATTTCTAGAATGGCTTTGGGACGCTTGTGATTTTGAAGCAAACATTGAAATGCTTGGATTTCCACTGTATTGTAGCGTAGAAAATGTAATCATTACTGCTATAAAGACAAAGGCAGTAAATGAAGCGTTATGCTTCTTGGTGTCAAATCTTGATGTTTGAACACAGTGTGAATGAGTTACCACTGCCTCTCGATTGGGGACATGTTTTTGGTTGCAATGAGGATAAGGAGATGGTGTGGATTCTGGGCATCCAAAACTGCATAGACTGTGGATGTATTATTAACAATATCTGGCCATACCCTGCATACTGCTCCTTTTAAATGATGCAAAGGTTAAGGATGCACAGTGTGGATGATGTGCACACTTACAGCTGCCAAACTTCAGAGGACAGGAGTGGGAGTCCATTGGGAAGTCCTCAAGGTGCATGGGGCACTCAGCTTGAACCGTTAACCTAAACACACACACACAAATATGGATACAGAAATAACAGTTTTGATCTGCTTGGTTTATTGCTGCACAGAGGCATAAAGAGACAATGTCTTCCCTACAACACTTGATTCTCTTCCTAACAAAAGTATAGGGTGTCAAAAGATACAGCTGAGAGGTCTTGACAAATTCTTCCCATAAAATGTGAGGTAGCAAGCTTGCTGCGCACTATGGATTTTGTTTTGTATTCTATTTGAAGGCGCTGGTAAAGACACCTCTGCTTTGTTTTGAAGTCCCCTTTATTACCCAATCCTTTTTGTCAACTGTAAGTATGAGTTATTGTGTAGTTGCTGTGGCCTGAACACTATGACCATAAAGTCCCACCAGGGAGTAAAATGTAATCCAAAATCCAGAGTAGAATAATAGTATCTCAACAGTTGTATTAGCTATATCATAGTTGTGATTTATTAAATAGAGTGTAGATGATGCACTCTGGTTTATAAGGCACAGAACAAAATGTCTACATGTGTATATTGCCAAAACCAACTGCTACTGCTATCCATAGAGTCACTTTATCTATGGCGATGTCGGTCACTGGAAGACAAAAAAATCACTACAGCTATTGGATCGATTGCCATGAAATTGGGTCTATTACTAGGAGGACATTTAATGACTTAATATCTCTATTTTCATCCATGTTTCATCAGGAAAGAAAACATACATTGGTCCAACACCGTTCATGATTTATGTTTTTCATAGTTCACATTAACTGAGAGGGTAAGTTTAAAAATGTTTCCATTATAATTCATAGTTACCTGTAAAAATATGTTTTTGTTACTTTTGGGTTACCTTAATGTCAAATGCTGTGAAATGAAACACATGAGCAGATACTAAATCAATTAAAAATAAAATCTGAGCTGACAGGAAATGCTCTGTTTTAGTTTAACACACACAGTTAAAGACCCACTGAAGTGTGCGACGGTGCATGATCTTTTATGCTAATACGTATAGTAATGACCAAAATTGTCCATTGGAACCCATATCAAAGATGTTGGAATAGCAACGAATTTGACGAGTTTGAATTTTCCGCTGGGAAATTCGCAGTCGACCTCCGCCTTCGTGGGCGTGGCTTGCGATCTACTGCGTGACGTCAGAAGATGGGCCAAGCCGAAGTGTTTACATTCACCACCATTCATTTTGTCTCTATTTCAAAGTCGAATTTACCAACGTTTTTGAGCGAGTATTTGATTGGAAAGTGTTTCGCAGTCGACTGGAAGTGATTGCCAATCGAGAAAAGCTGACAATGGAGGCGACAGTGACGAAAAAGGGAGGAAAAACACACGGGAAGCGATGCATTGCCGCTGGCTGTGGTAATGTGAAGTCTGCCGAAGTGGCGATGTTTCTGTTCCCAAAAGATGAAGGTGAGTGGCTGGTGTCATTGTTTCGTAGATTCGTAGATTGTTTATGAAAAATAAACGCCACTGTGTTTGTGTTAACTAACAAGACTATCATGGCGGCGGCAGAGCTCAAGTCGAGTTTCTCCGCCTGGAGATATTCTCACTATTTCACTTTTGTCGAGCACAAAGAAAAGAAGGTTTTAGTTAAATGTAAGTTGTGTCTTGGCGGGTCAAAGATCCTATCGACTGCCCAAAACAGCAATTAAAATCTGTTGAAACATCTGCAGAAAAAACATGCTGGGACGAAGCTAGTAGCGAAGCTAGTAGCTAAGACCACAGACCCAGACTCATCCGACGCCATTCCACCTCCACCTAAGCAACAGCGGCTGGATTGGCACTTTGAAACATATCTTTGTGTTTGTGTTTGTATAGACCACATTGCTTAGCAGAGTTCAGTGATGCAAATGCATGTCAAGTTGATCAACAGGTTGTATTATTCTCCGATGCAATAACAGTACTGAAATGAAGGCTACAGTATAAGGGCATTAATGGGTGCCCTTTTCTAAGTAACTAAGAAGTTACTTTTCACAGTAACGCATTACTTTTTGGTGTAAGTAGTGAAGTAACTAGTAATTGTAACTACTTACTGGTTTTCAGTAACTAGCACAACACTGCATGTGAACATGAATGTTGCATCATGCTATGAACAGATGAATGTATGATCAGGTGACGGCCAATCCTGTGTGTAGATCTACTCTAGATCTATGACAAAATATTGTCCTCAACTAAATTGACTTCCATGGCCACTTTCCTCATCTATCCTGTCCGAAAAGCTGTCAAAATCACTCATTTCTCTCGCACCAGTATCACTTTCCGAAGGCTCCGCCATGTTTACAATCACAACTGGGCCCATCTTGTGACGTCACAGCCGCTATCGTCTGCAGCAGCGGTAGGCTCAGACTCTGAAAAATTTGCGATGTTTATCTCGTCCCTCGCACTTCCTAAAAAAATATTTTAGCCATGAACAGGTACAATTATATGTAAGAAATGAAACTGCCATTTCACTTTGGCGCAAAAAAATGCACTTCACTGGCACTTTAAGCTCACACACACTATTTGATGAACATAAAGGTTCACCTGCTGAATTAAAAACAGAACAAATGAAGCAAAGGAAGTGAAAACCATAAAGCAGATTCAGGCAGTAGGCGTATAGATTCACACTGAAAGTATTAGCCTACAGAACAGAACAGATTACAGAGAAGAGAGAACATCGGATCCTTTACAACAAACACTATATGCTCTTTTTAGATTTTTACTAACATCATAATCCTGCTAGGAAGGAAGTCTTCTTTAAGAAGTCTAAAAGTAATTTAATTACATCTTGTTTTTGTAACTATAAAGAAACATAGTTACTTTCTTTTTTGTATCCTGATTAAGTAATCCCATTATATGTAATACTTTACTCCCCAAGCCTGGCTGGTTGACTGGTTTAAATTATATTTGCGGATATACTTAAAGACTTAGTGATGTAAGTTTTTCCCCTTAAACAACAACAAATGCTTATACCCATAGAAAATGTATCTTTGCTTGTCTGGATTGCGTTATCGGATGTTGAACGACTTAATTTTTTTTCTATTTAGCCATTACTATATTATCACTGGATTGTTAGAGCCGCTTACCTCATAGTGTAGAGCAAGGTTCCGTCCTCCATGATCCTCAGCAGCTTGTTGGGCATGGTCATGTTGTGGGCGACAGATTTCTTGCCGTTGTGGAAGAACGTGTCAGGCGTCCAGATCTTACTGGCCATCAGGTTGTTGAGAGGCAGAATGTTCATCGGTCCGTGGAACTTTAATCGCTCATCCTTCCAACTCTGGCGGAAGAAAACATCAATGGTGTACTCCTGAGGGAGAGAAAGAGAGACAGAAAGAGAAGAGCAGGGTGAGAAGAGGCTGCACAGCTGTAGCTCATCAATGATGTCCTGTTTGGTTAGCTTCAAGCAGTTAGCAAGAGATGCCACTGGGCCACAGGTGTACCGCCATGACTCTGGCACTGGAACCAATGCTAACCAAAACTCAGAGGTGCAACTGGTCACTAGTATTGGTCTGCATTCCTGTATGTTACGATGGAGTTATCTGTAATGAGTGAAAAACTTTAAAGTGCTTGTGACACGGTTTTCCCCCATCATCCAAACCATTAATTTCAGTAAATAATGTCCCCTTGAAACCGTTACTTAAGTGATTTTTGAAAATGTGTAGTTTGATAACCGTTAATCTGCCCTTCAATGTGACCATATTCTGGATCTTCTCTGGGATTCTTAAACTCCCGCGAAAAGGTGTGCCGCGTCACAGAGGGAACACGAACGCTTCCGGAGTCCAGTATCTGTATGCAAACAAACGATGGCGCACACAGCAGCAAGCTCCGACAGCGATTGTAGTTTAATTTTGAATGTGTCTGAGAGCTCATATGAGGATGAAGCATCTGATAGTGATAGCCTCGTAGACGATATTGACTATATGCCTTACAGATTCGAACCATATGCCTCTGAATCGGATGAAATTAACTCCGAGTCGGACAGTGGAGACGACAACCCCCCCGACTCTTTCCCTCCCTCGCGCACACACACACACACACACACACAAACACACACAGAGTATCCTAAAAAACACATCACGTTTAAAGGTTGTTGTTCTTACCTGAGTTTTCTCTTGTTGCTCGAAGTAGGCACTTCGGGGGCGTTTAGCTGGGGGGTTGGCAAAGTCTTTGGGGCCTTTACGGATTTGGGAAGGCGTGGGAAAGAGAGTAGGCACTGCTGACGGCTTCAGAATCCGTCTTCGCGAAAAATCAATCCCAGTTTCAGCCATCAACAAAGGCCTTTCCTCGAAATTCTCGGCCAGAAAGTGGGCGCTGCATATGTAGGTCGATGTGGGGTTCATCACAGACCAGCCAGCCCTTGTGTTCTGCACGTTTTTCTCCCATGTGCGCTGACGCTTGACATCCGTTGGAAAGCTATGTATGCTGATGTTAAGTTCCTCATTTGCTGTATTGGAACAGCCAGACACAACGCATCGTCGAACCATCTCTACGCGTGACAAATCCCTTCTGTCCCTGTCTGGCTCAATGGGAGCAGAATAAATATGGCCCTTTGTGACGCACTTCCGCCTTCGTCCCGAAAAAGGAAACTGAGTAAAGGACTTTTCCCGCGATATTCGAAATTATTGATATTTATCAATACGGTATCGCAAATTCATTTTTAAACTGATGGTTCGAGATGACTAGTAGCCCAACATTGCATTGCACAACAATAGGTGGGATGGTGTCACAAGCACTTTAAATGAAGTACATCAAGTCGCATAGCTGGGCTAAGCTAAAGGCGGCTAATGTTCGTTGTGATGACGTTTAGTAGTCTCATTTAGCCAAACATTGACTTTCAGACAAGGAAACCAGAGGTTCTGAAATACTAATTTCTGGGTTTCAAGACTCGTTTCTGGACCAATCTATAGACTTAAGTCTTGTTTTTTTAGGACATTTTAAGGAACAAATTTGCCCACTAAATCGCTCCCTATGCTTTTTAAATCATGCGGATGACTTTGTGTTGTATTTTTACTCTTGTTGAAATATGATATTTATGCATTTACTCCACAACAATGGAGGCGAGTTTGTGATGTTCACATCATTGAGAATTGACCATAGAATACATGAAATATTGACATGGTCTCTGTCACGCCATGTGGAAGGCTCTGACTGAACACACCTGTTACTTACTGTAGGTGGCCACACCATAAATTATGCATCTCTTTAAGCCTTAATAGGTGAGTCATCACTCTCTGTTTTGTTGTTAAAATTAGCTACGCCACCAAAACGGTATTTGAAACAGTCAGTAAACATGTTTATTTCTGCTTCAAAGTTTTGCATTTTAACATGGGGTCTATGGACAATGACTTCAGAGCAAATTGTCAACATTGAAGGATTGTGGATAGAAAAGGATATTTAAAAAAACATTTCAATGAGTCAATGTGGATCTATTAAAGCATTAAAAGTATCTTGATCACTTTGAAGACTAACATTTCATCCAAATTAGTGCCTTCATGGGCATCATGCAGGTGAATCTTGCTTGCACTAATTTCTGTTTTCTTTGCAGAGTTCTTCACTTTGATTCATTGTTTTTTCACAGTTCTGAAACTTTCAAATGGTAAAAAGGAGTTTGCTTCTTGCCTTTCAGCTCTTTTTAGATTACAAATATACAGCCACTTCATCTGTCCGTAGCGCACAGGACTGCTAATTTCCATTTTATTATTTCAGATTGGCCCTCTTAATTTTCACTCTGATCTCTCTCCTTGCCTCCCTTTCTTACTTCCTCTCCGTTAAGACTTGCACATTTTATTTCAGAAACACTGTCCTTCCTTGCTGTTCAAAGTTCATTCTTGAACCAGTTTCCAGTGAAAAAAATTGTCCCAAAACTTTCTGTATGGGTATATACCGCCATCTAAATGAACTGTTATCTAAAATGTTGCAGGATCATCTCAGTTCCAATAAGTAATCCCATGTCTATTAATTCCTTTGTGAGATTCAAATCTGAGAAATCATACATGTTTGGCGTACATTGTGTTTTGTCCTGTTGTCCCTGTGTGTCGCGGCCAAACTACCTGACCTGTGTGTGAGAGCCAGCTGCTTCCTGAGTACCCGGGGAAAAGTGTCAGCCATGATTTAAATCAATACTCTGAAAGCTCCTTACAGTTTGGAAACATCCTCACTCTGTCTCTCACATTACTTCACATTATATGTTGAAATACCGTCACACCCAATGAGTTAGCCAGTCAGACAGAATCACTACCTACTGACTGCACAGAAAGAAATTACATGGTTCAGTAAAATATGAATTCATAATTACAATTATATATTATGAGCTAATATACATAATGCATGTGGATTTTTAAACTGTTTTTATAAAAACAGGTTTTGTAAGTCTTTTTGTAGAACCAGAGTTAATCTGGGCAGACCAATAATCACAGTCACAGACTCATGAGAGCCTTTCCTACAGAGAAAACATGTTGTTGCTTGTTCTAATGAACATTGAAATGATGTTTATGTATAGCAGACATGCAACCTCTAGCTGTGTGTGAATTATTACTTATTAGTACCAGTGTACAAAAACCTATATAACAGACTACAGGAAAGGGCCTCTATAAACTAGGAAATAATGTCTAATACTAAACTTTTTATTACACTCTGCCTAAGGATTGAATTGACAATTCAAAATACCTAAATATACAAGGATGTATCAAATTAATCGTATCTGGACGCTTAAATTGACAAATCCAATCTACAGTCTCTGGACAGAAAAAAAACGCAAAACTTCTTCGTAAAGTCATGCAGAAGACACCAGACAGTGCTAGCCTAAGAAAATAAGTGGTCATATTTTTCTAAAAGATCCAGGCATTTGAATGTATGTGGACCTAATCCCTAAAAAAAAAAAGAATAAATAAATAAATTGTGACATTTCTTCAGCAATGTGCTTTAGAAAGTTTCAACTTGCACAGATACATAAATATGTCGAATTATGGGCTTTACATTTTGGAAACCCACTGTGGAAAAACAGGGCTTGCTTGCAGCATCCCTGATGTATGGACAATGTATGTGGGCAAAACTTCACCCGGAAGAATTTCAGAGACACACTGACTCTCATGGTGGCTGCTTGATACTGGATTTGAACTACATTGATGAATAATATATATATTAAATAAAACAAAAACAAAAATATGAAAAAGACACCAGCATTCTGATTTCTGATCACTTCTCCTGGAAACAATGGACAAGTAATTTACAGAGAAAATGTGCATGCTGTAGTAGAATACATTTCAGTTCAACTTTAATAGAACAGTTTGTCTCAAACACCAATGGCTTGTAAAATAGACGGCTTTAGAATGGCGACATCTGCCAATCACAATGGGGAAAACGTTATATAGAAATAAGCAGGTGTGTTATGTTTCTGAAGAGTGTTGCTGTATTTCTGCTTTCACAGTATTTGAGTGCGACGGACAGACAGGAAATTATAATCAGCAATGAGAAACCTCACAAACAACGAGGCGGAGGGCACAGCAGGGGGCTGTCCAATCTATCAGGGAAAGGGAAAAGGTGCGTGTGAGTGTGTGTGTGCTGTGTGTTACCGCGGAGGGGATATAAGTGTGTATCAGAGCCCAGCTATCAAAGGCAGAGGGAAGATAGACACAGTGGTGGGGTGAAATTATCCGCTGCAAGTTTGATGGAGACATGTTATGAATTAAACATGAGACCATCTCTCTTTTTTCTTTCTTTTGAAGGTGCTGTCTCGATCACGACCACTTCCATCCATCTGCCCCCCTCGCTTCTGTGCCATTTAAATATTTGAGAAGAGGCAGGTGGGGGTGGGGAAGGGGTTGATGGCTGGGATTGTGCTGGAAAACTGAGAAAAGCTTTTAAGGCATTGTGCGTGTGTGTGAGTGTGTGAGTGTGTGTGCTTGAGAGTTGGAGCAGTTTGTTTCCTTGTCAACACACTAGAAGTCTGTATTAAAGACATGAGAAAATCCCAACTATCAGAAAACAGTATTACATTTGTACATTCTCCAACCTCTGTCCATTCTGGCAGTGAGACAATCCATTTATAGCATCACTACGGTGTAAAAGATGGTGGACAAAATCCCCATTCTCTGTTCTGTTAAAAAAATGGATCTAAAATTGACTTTTAACCAAGGCCACAGCTGACCTATCATCCAATCATCAGTCCCGGAGCCCCTAGGTTGACCCTCATTTCCTTTGTGGAATCAATGCACTTCACACAACAACGTATGAAAACAGTACAAAAGCAGCAGGAAGCAGAGCAGTAACTCCTTTATGTTCACAGCTCCACAGGTAACACCATTGATTCTACCATCCTGTCTATTTCACTCTTAAGTTAAATTGGGTGCTGCACTACTTTGAAGTCTAATCATGTAGCAACCATAGCTACTCCTAACAAGTGTATGTACTCTGTCAGAGGAAGGAACATATACAGTGCATGGTGACTGTAAAGCTATATCCTGTAATGAGACACACAGGCTATCTAAAATGTAGTTTGCTGTTGTCGTTCTGTGTTATTATGTTAAAGAGGACATATTCTTCATTTTCAGGTTCATATGTGTATTTTGTGTCTCTACTGTGACATGTCTCCATGCTTTAATGTTCAAAAAGCTTTTTATTTTTCTCAACCTCTTTTCACCCTCTGTCTGAAACCAGAGCCCAGTCTACTCTGATTGATTACCTGGCCAGCTCTGCTGTGATTGGTTCACCGCTTAGGGATGTGCCAGAAATGTCCCGCTCCTTACTAATCAAGTACAATCGGTTGGTGGGCTAGCCATTAAAAGCACAAGTGTTACATAGTGAGGGGGGGGGGGGCAAAAACTCCCTCTGGAGGGAACTTTTGTGATTTTAGCCTTTGCAGAACATTTTCATGCACAAAAACCTATATAATTCACTACAGGAGGAAAACCCCTAAAAGCAGAATAGGGCCTCTTTAAAAGGTGATGAGGTGCTGAGGCTCTGGCTCAGTGGAGAGTGTGATGGACTTCAAATCAGGGGATAGCAAGTTCGAGTCCCACTGCAGTCAGCATGTCGTTGTGTCCCTGAGACACTTCACCCCAAATTGCTCCTGTGGTGATTGTCCACAGTATTGAGTATGTAAGTCGCTTTGGATAAAAGCGTCTAACAAGTGACATGTAATGTAATGTTGATGGTAATGACCAGCTGATGGAGTATGATGTGATGTGACACTGTTTGCCCAGTTTTTAGCTTTATATTTCGATACACGTTTTAGGCATTAACCAAGATAAATGAACACAGCCTCTATGTAACGAACGCAGGATTTCCATCTCCAAGAAACATTTGACCCTGTGCCCTGCTGGAGGGTGTGAACTGTCATCACTCTCACGCCACTGACTCTCTGCATGCTTGTTGGTCAGGATGTTTTGCATCGATTATTTACAGAGGCTTCTCATGCTAGATTTTCTCTCAAGTAAGGACGTAATGACATGGAAAGTTGATAAGCTCACTGTTAGCTTCCCAACTCTGGGTAATATTCTTGTCAAATCCTTTTTCCGTTATCTTTAGAAAAGCCAAGTCTGAAATTGAAGGTGCAAGTGATTGTCCTTCTCAGAAGACTGTTTGATCAAGGCATTCCTCTGCTTGACAATACTTTTGTTTTAGCATATAAAACTAAGCTAAAGACATTTTTGTGCAGATTGCACAGAGATGCCTGAAGTTCTCCTTGTTACGGCTGTCCCAAGGAATAATGACTGGGTCAGCCATTCTCAAGTATGCAAGTTTTTCCATGTGCTGACCCATTCAAGATCCAGCTTGGGTGCATCATCAGGACCATTAAACTGCTTAGGAACCTTGTGGGTACATAACATGTTTAGTCCAAGGAGAACCAAGATGTCTTAATACGTGTCAAGTGTAGGTATTCCAATCGGCTATTACCCCAAGGAGTTGGAATTTATTTGCTATTGTTCGGAGAGGGATACTTGTCTTTCCATTGAGTGACTATACAATGAACTCCTGAACTCTTCTACCTGCTACATCAGCAACTCCTAAGGGCATCGTTAAGATTGTAACGGTAATACTCTTACCGATACTGCTTGTCGATCTGGTACTTTTGTTACTTTTTAAGGGAAAAACTGAACAAATTGGAAAACGAATTAAACTTTTTTTATTTCATCTACAGTGCTAGCACACATAACATACCTGCAGTAAGTAACTAAGTAGATTTACTCAAGTACTGTACTTAAGTACAATTTTGAGGTACTTGTACTTTACTTAAGTATTTCAAGTTTTGCTACATTGTACTTCTACTCCACTACAATTCAGAGGTAAATGGTGTGTACTTTTACTCCACGACATTTATTTAATACCTTTAGTTACAGGGAACCACATATTGTTATCTCAACAGCCCCTCCTCTTGCTGCTGTGAATGGACATGTAGTTTCCATAAAAAAAATGTTCAATTTGAGAGGCAACAAATCCAATAAATGGCCGATTTTCTGGGCCAAACTTTGGCTTTCAGCTGTTTTGGTTATGGTACCAGGCTGACTTTAGCTGTAAAAGTCTTTGATTGACAAGAAACAGCTACGGATCTCCCACAAAAACATTAGCGGTGCCACCTCGGTCAATCTATTCCAATCCACAAAACAGTAGACGGCGTTTAACCATGTTGTGATTTCATGAGATGAATTTTGAATTTTGAACATCATTACAATCTTAATACAACAGGCAGGACTAAACCATCCTATTAAAATGCTGCACTAGAATCATTTTAGGATTTATAACGGCCATTTTAGGATTTATAACGGCCAATTCATTCAGCCGGTTCATTTAGGCCAATATATGATAATGATCATTAATATGTAAATACATCACACTGCCCTATATCAGAGCGGCATGGCAGTGGATGATCAGATCTCATTTTTAATAACACAGGCTGACCCTTGCCATGTCATCACTCTCACGGTTGGAGTGCCTGGGTTTCCAATGGCAACAGGGCAAGCAGAGCTGACAGGCCTCTGTCTGTAAGATATTATCTGCTGGATCTTTGTGATTTTGTCTTAACTGGCCCAGCAAGGCAACCCTGAGATTTCTTAAAGGATCAGTCAGTCATGGTCAAACCCAACAAAGAGTACATGTATCAGAATAGAAAGTATAAATCACATGACCCTTTTTAAATGTTGCAATATGTCTCACTTACACTTGGTTAACTGGAGCGATTCTCTATCAGTTCAACACCCAATTTAGCACAGTGGCTTGTATGCTATTTATATGAATCATTTCTAAAATAATATTTCTAAAAATGTCTTCCCTATTTCTAGGAATTTCATTGTCTTTTGAAACAAGCTTGTTCTTCCTGATGAATTTACTTTGTCAGAGGCATTTCTAAATTACTGTTTTTAGTTGTCAGAGCCTCAGAGCCTGCCACAAATTACATTTAGCCAGTGTGTGGAGTTCCATGTTTCATACAAAGCCATTTTGCTAGAAGCAGATTCAAAAGTGCTGTGTTTTGAATGGACATTTATTTTGACAGCTTGGAGTGTTGGGGTCAAGGCTTTCAAGGAGCTGAAGCCATTTCCATTTCACACTTTAGCTGCATCCCAGCGACCACAGTCTTCAGAGGACCCAGGCACCGTGGTCAAGTAAGCAGAAACAAGCGGTCTCACAATTGGTACGGTCTAATCTAGGGAGGATTTCCTGTTTATGTAACACGTTGTTACTGACTGCACTGACCGTAGCACTGTTCGGTAGCCCTGTTCCCTAGCACTCTTCCATGGCGCTGTTCCATATCTCTGTTCTATAGTATTGTTTCCTAGCACTGTTCACTCGCTCTGTTCCGTAGAGCTGTTCCATAGCGCTGCTCCCAAGCCCTGTTCTGTGGCGCTCTTCCATAGCACTGTTCCGTAGCGCTGTTCACTATTGCTGTTCCGTAGTGCTGTTCCGTAGCAGTGTTCCGTGGCTCTACTTTCCAGGTTTCCAGGCGTCAGAAACAGCACTACAGAACTTTGCTTCGGAACAGTGCTACGGAACAGTTCTACGGAACACTGCTACAGAACAGTGCTACTAACAAGCTAACTAAACTAAAATTGAGCCTCAAACTTTCATTTGTTTCTTTCTTTAACCATTTATTGAAGATGCTTTACTCTTTTGCGATTGACATTGCGGGCTAAGTAAAGACCATGGCCAGGTAAATTAAAAATGATTAGTCTTTTCTTTTAGCCAAAAGTGTTGTAACATTAGTTGGGTGGCAACAGTAAATGAGGGTAGTTAAAATGCCTTGTTTCAATTGTCCGCATTTGTAGAAATGGGACAGCCTCGTTCGTGGAAGCTGTGAAGTAATTGGTCTACAAAACTAGACTTTGAAGGCTATGGCTGCTTAATTGGGACAAAGCTTTTGTATATGTTGTCTTGGATTCTGATAAAATGCATTCAGAGGATAGATGTGAGACTTACCATATCGGTGTCAGAAACTGGACCAAAACTGGTTACATAGATGTCAGTCTTCACTTCCGTTACTCTGTCTGCAAAGACAAACAGCCAAATTAAATGTAGAAAAGCGTATTATATTTGAAATGCACAACCTTAATGAGATAGGACAAATAAGTAGACTGAGTTTTTCTTATGCATCTTTATTAATATGGGTTAATCCGACTTTTATATCTAAAACACTGTTTAAATGCACCATGTATACAAAATAATATTTTTTTCGCCCAAAAAAGCATGTTTGATTCCTTCTTCATACCTGTGGTAGTGTCCAGTACTATGACTTATTCCCATTGTTGCGTACACCTACAAAAACCCAACTTTTGAGGTCAGACCCTACTGTCAAATACAGTCTATTGACAATCCTGAACGCTTTTTTTAAACTATGGTGACAGAAGGAAACAGGAACACAACTTGAAAGACTCATTGCATAGAAAACGTGCACTTGTGTTCATCCATGAATCATACATCAGTGTTGTGAGAACATGCAGACAGAAAGAGGTTAACCGTGTGATCCCTCTATTTGATCATGTCTCTGACTTTTTACCCACTATCACTGAGATATAAATGCAGAGCCATATTTCATCTTGTTTGGACAGAATGTGAAGCCACCAAACATAGATTAAGCTTTGAGTGATTTTAGATGTATACAGTATGCAGGCATATACATCTAGAATGATGCATAAACATGACAGTCTTGCACTGCCTTGGGTGTTGTTGGTGGCACTGACATCATGTTAAAAAAAAATGAACTCCACGAGAAAAAACATATTTCATTTCATTTCAGTTGCATGACTCTTAATGTCATCTGAGCTGTAGATTGAACACAGCCCATACCACTGCATGGAGATTGCCACATATTCAAACACATGCAGATACTAAAGGCAAAAGCTCTATGCAGGATACAATCTACAACAACATGTGATTTATTTTTTACCCATACACACTGATTAAAATAGAAGCACGTTTTGTATGACTGATAGAGAGAAAACAGTGAATAGTAGGTACATTTACAATACTCCACAAGGAAGAACAAGGATGATAGAAGCTTAATCTTTTCTTTTTTTCTTATAAAGGCCACTGTACACACCACCCTGAACCAAGGTAAGTTTCCCTAACAGTACTATACTGTACTGACATAGATAACGTATAGCATATGATGAATAATCAGGCTGGTTCTAAAGAAACAAATTCATAACCAAAACTATATTAGATAATAGTATTATATAAAATACGTTTAGATTGTACAATCTTTTTTTTCTGTTTGTGTGTTTTCTCGCCTGTCTTGTATTCATATTATTACTCAATTGAAAAAATTATAATAATCAAGCTGGTTCAAAAGGAAGAAAGAAATAGCTGGAACTATAACAAATCAAAAGCAATAGTATATGTTAGCGTTATTGATTTTTCAGTTTAAAAAAATCCTCCCTTCAGTAAAAGAAATCTGCAAAAATCATGCTTTTTCTTTACTAAAGGTAGAACACATTACTGTTTAGACAAAATATAATATATCTGTAGTGGCTATACACAATATAAATTGGTATTTTCCACGAGGTAGGCTACTTTTTAATTGTGAATCAAAGCCATGTCACATTTTACAAGCACTTTTGTAAAAAAAGATATCATCTCGTAGGACATGGTTAATCTACGTACAAATAACTGAAGACTGCTATACTTTGATACATTTAACCATAAAATTGTGCCATTTAAAATCATTTGTTGGTTCGGAATAATCGGTAATGTAATCTGTAGGGATGTCATGAGAACTGATACTTTGGAACCAAGTCAACGCAAAATGACTATTATGAACACAACTACAGCCTAGTGTTGGTCTAAGAAAGCTGCAGTGTTTTTCATACACAAGCTTAACAGTGCATTTTATTCCACGTGACAACTTTACTGCTTGTTTCTCCTCCGCTATGATTGCAGTAGCTGTCACACCTGACTGCACCACATCTCTCTCCTTCAGACAGACAGCTGCGCCTATATTTTACTCTTGCAGTCAACTCCTACGATTTAACCAAGGACTACAGAAACAACATCCGTATTACAGCTGATTGATTGCAGAGGCAGGCAGAAATACTTGCTAGATTGTAGCCAACTCAATTTAGAAGCAACAGCAGATTATGTAAAACGTTCACTTTTCACAAAGAACCCACAGACTCACCTTGCTTCGCTGCGCTTCAGACAGAACAAGCAAGTGGAGTCTCAGCCAGAGGAACTATATCTCGGCTCTATGCACAGCAATGATTGTCAACTGGAGGCACAAAGGCCACATCTGGCCCGCAAAAGCTTCCCAACCAGCAGTATACAGTATTACTTGATTCACAAAATGTGACACAATGCCTCCACTACCACATTTACTACTTGCTATTTCTTTTAGGTTTTTGCAGCACAGCAGTTGTTTTCTATGAGCTGAGGCTGTAACGGTTAAGTTAGCATGTTAGCTAACTTAACCGTTGATTTATGATAGAATCACCTGAATCTATTAATTCATACCAAAAAAAACACCATGAAGTTTAGTAGATAATACTAATACCAGTGAAACAAAACTATTCTCGATACAAAATGTGTTACTTTAATAGAAAAATAAAGAAAAACATAAAATCCCAATAACTTTATTATACATTCCCTTATTACTGTTTGTTAGGAAGTTAAATATGTCATAATTCCCTCTCCAATATCTATTTTTTAATGCTGTGTAAAACATCTCATTCAAACAACTTTATTTACTCAAGTTTCTCGCCAAAACTACATAAAAAAAACACATAATGGAATTATGTTTAACCACATCAGGATAACGTTATAATTTACCAACACGCAAGTTTTTTTTACTGATTGGAGCTTGAAGCATTATAATGTGTATCTATAAAACCTTTCTCTGTACTGGTAATGTTAGCTGTTAGCTCAGTTATTTAGCCTAGCAGGACTGTGAAGCTAACAGCCAGAGGTGGGAGTAAGTCCTACTTGTGCAAGTCATGAGCAAGTCTCAAGTCTTAACCTACAAGTCTCAAGCAAGTCCCAAGTCACTGTGGTGAGAGTCAAGCAAGTCAAGTCATTGCTCAGGTCAAGCAAGTCACAAGTCAAGTCATACGAAATTCTGATGAATAACCCCAGTTTCCGCATTTAAATCAGTTACAAATATTGTGGTTATGAAAAGTTTAGTTTTACTTTCAACATAAACAGCAATGGAGAGTGGGGCGCTGAAATGATAACCCTATAAGTTCTAAAAGGGCTCTAAAGTGATAACAGGAGTACAACACAAATATGTTACATCAACGTGTTAAGCCTCCTGCCCTGGCTCCCCTTCAGCAGGGTCACAGCATTTCTCCATGTCTGTCTAAGGTGCTCACTGTCTCATTGTTTTCCTAACTGTGTCTGTGCACAAAGAAATATTGCATCAAAGCCAATACAACGGAATAGTGTATGTCCCAGGGCGCATGATATGTGCGACTTTAAGATTAAACACATTTCTTTTATTTGGGAACACCCACATATACATATGGAGTTGGCCAGATGTGTGTAAATTACTGTTCATGGTCATTTGAAAACAAATGCCGTTGTCGGACAGACAGACAGACCGAACACACACACAGAGCAGAGCTGAGCAGAGCACAAACACACACACATCATGTGCCTTAGTGACCGGACATCTCCTTCATAAAACGAGTAATAGGGGGATTAATCGGGCAGTTCCATGTGTGTAGAGGTGTGTGTGGTTAAAACGAAGCAGCCTGCGGTCGCTCTTTAGCTGTTCTAATGAAGGTAAACACAGTGAAGGCGTTGCGTAAAAGGCACAGCTCTTTGCGCGCTGGTGCTGCACTTCTCAGAGGCGGAGTTACACGTCCCGCTGCCACCTGGTGCTGTAGCGATTTCATGAAGTGAATGAGAGTCCGACTTCGAAATATATCTAACATAATGGATGCACTGCCATTTCCCAACATAAACATTACAGTCTGCAATGAAACGGTTGTCTCCTGTGCGCTCCACTTCCTACTTGGCGCTCCGGTAACTTTCTCCTGCGAACGAGATACAGTATCTGTTTTTTTTCATTGCCCTTTAGGGGCTCCGTACAATACAAAAACAAATATTTAATTTTAAAAAGTAACGTCCTTTCGAGTCATCTGTCTCAAGTCAAGTCAAGTCTCAAGTCATGAATACCAAGTCAAAGTCAAGTCGAGTCTTTTATCAATGTTAGTCAAGCAAGTCTCAAGTCCAAAAATATGCGACTCGAGTCTGACTCAAGTCAAGTCATGTGACTCGAGTCCCCCACCTCTGCTAACAGCTAATGTACCTAGCTCTATGATAGAGGGCAATGGTCTTTCCCAAACAACTGTCAGAAAGAAAACCTCAAAAGCCCTCCCACTGGACATGGGTTAGCACATGCGCTAAAAGACGCACGTCAAAATCCATACAACAGTGCAGCGTCGTATGCTAACACCCAATAGGAGACATCTATTCACTGGCGGCCAGCAGGCTTGGACTCGGAAGCGCAAAAACTTCAAGTATGGAGTTTGAAGGATGTGTGTAATTACGTAGCAATGTTGGTACCTCATTAAATTGCATTGTGGGATATGTAGGATACAGTGTTTGAGGAGTTTGACTCATACTAAAGGTCAGAATATGTGAAAGCTCCTCCTTCTCTCACCTCCCAGGCCGGGTCTCAGTCTGTTGTCGTATCCATCCAGCAGACTGTCCAGGATCTTGGTGAACGTTGTGATGTTGACGTTACGTGTTGAATTGGAATCTACTCCAGACCTAAACAAGGCAAAATAAGACGGTTGCATGATTATTGAAATCTATGTAAGCTACATAAATAAACTGTGAAACTGTGAAAGATAACACAATTCTGTAATCTCCACCTACAATGTAATCCTTGAACCTGCACTGCTGCAGTCTGTCAGCAATTTGATCCAATCTGAAAATCTATTCCATCCGATCTCCCGATGCGTCATCATCATCGCAGCAGCGTTAGAAGACATGCGCGTTTACGAAACAGTGAGGGTGCGGTTACTAGATGCTTTTGGACGATTTAGGCTATGTTGCAGATTTTTTACCATCATTTATTGGATAGAGCATCCCTTTATGTGAGACAAGCGATTCGACCAGTATAGTAGCGATCTAGTAAAGGATATATTTAGGATAGGAAGGATTAAAATCGAAATAATAATTCAAATAGCAAACAAGTATAACGTTTTTTTTTTAATAACAGTTTTAAAGCGACAGACAAAGCCCTGAGCTACAATTCGGAGTGCAGGGGGAATTTAAGGAGAATTTAGACTTAAAGTATAATTAATTAGCAGGTGCCTCATATATCTAGGTACATATGTGAGACAGAGCCACACATAGGTCATAAACAGTATAGAAGATCAACCATTAATGCTATCAGTTGAAGTGAGCTGATCTTCTGAGGTTCTTTTATTGAAAGAGATTATTATGTGGATCTGGACTCAAGTTTGTTGTATTAAATTGCATTTTAATTTTGCTCGCGACTGGCTAGATAACCACGATCGGTCAGGGTATTTACAGGGTAGCAGATCAATACATACAGCCCAATAACCCTATACATTTAACAGTGTAACACTTATTTTTCCACACCAGAATGGTGGTATGTTATCAAATAGTGAAAAAAACACATGTATATCTATTTGTAAAATGCTGTGTGAATCAAAGCAACTGCAATCATGGCCAGTCAGTTTACTTTCTTTACAGTACGTTCCCAAAATAGTGATTGTTGGGTGTAAGAAGCGTTCTACACATTTAACTTTTTTTAATGTACGTGCACCATCCGGATAATTATAGTGCATTTTGCAATACTTTGCATTTGGCACTAATGCACACAAAAAAAGTGTATAGAAGTCCGTAGATTAAGACACAGTGATAAACGTACCCTTTTACACAGGAATTATTTAGCTTTCTTCTCCTCATTTTGTCATAATCTGTACCCATTCAGTGTTGGTAAGATTGTTACCTTCTCTATAACAACTACATTTTCCGTTGCTTTATAGCTGCATGTACTGTATTTATCATATGTACAATATGAGTACACTGCAGTTATGGAAGAATGACTCCATATGTAAAATGGGACTAATCTTTTTTATCTGCCATAATGAGTGTGGACAAATGGAGTTTACTTGCAGCTTTTTACATATTTTATAAAGATATAATTAGTATTATATTCATTAGTAAACAGGAGTCTACCATAGTAAATTATTGTTTGATCAACAGTTTTATAAAGTAATGACGATCAGAGAAAGAGCATTTCTGACTAAATTGGCACGTTTTCTGTTTGGAAAATGTAAATGTTCATTATCACAATAGCAGGGGCAGTGGTGGAATGTAATTTTACGACATTAAGTACATGTATTGTACTTAATTACAATTTTGAGGTACTTGTACTTTATTGTATTGTTTATTTTATGTTACTTTATACTTTTACTCCACTACATGTATCTGACAGCTTTGGTTAAAGGTTACTTCACAGATTTACATTATTAGTTAATAAAAAATATATAAATCAACTTGTAAATATCAAACTGTATTTCTTTCACAATTGATTACAGACTGGTAGCCTATATTCATTTTACATTATACGTTTACATTTTACTATCAAAATTAAACAGATTGATAGAGTTCCAATTATTGTATTAATATGCGTTAGGATATTTGTAAGATTAGTGAAAACTCTTGAGGTTGATATTGATTCCTATAAAAATATGTTAGGTTTAATATCGATGCGCCGAATTCACCAGCACGACATAACACATCCTAAGAAACTGCAGCAGCTTGGAGAACGAGTGAGTTTTTTCCGATGTGCAGATTATTCTTAAATTGACAGAATTATGAACGGAGTCTGGTGTGGTGCTTTTTGCATGAAAGGATTAACTGTGCTCTCGGAGCAGCAAATACTCATTATTCTAAATCCTTATGTTCAATGCGGTTCATTAAAGTCGGTAATAGTCCATTAGTAGCAGTTGAGCACGCTTCTAATACTTAACAAAAAATCCCGATAAACCTATTGTTGGAAACATCAGACCCGCGCGTGCGCCAGTCTGCCGAGCGCTTGTAGTTTCCTGATAATTCATAAAAACACATTTCACTGACATAAAACTTACCGTGTCTGCCACAGAATGGTTAAAGACACCAGCACGGACGTGAAATATGGGCTCCATCGTCCTCTCATCGCGAAAACCTGCATAAAAGAGGGGAAACCGCTCAGAGCGCGCGCTGTTCCACAAACCACCATCCATCCAGCTGTTGAACGGAACACACCGAGATGTGTCTCCATGAACAGACACTACACCGGCTCAGCTCCTCACACTCTGTTCAGCTCTTTTAAAACAGAACTCTCTCTGCCTCAACAACCAGGGTTTTTTTTATAATTCGCCTAATTATATGTCATTATCGAGCGGGTCTGCCTACCTGAGTCGCGACAGGTGCCCTTTATGTTGCCAGGAGAAACTAAGAAGTGACAGTAGAGATGAAGAAGGCTTTGGTAGAAAAAGAGAGTAGTAACCCAGAAAGAAGAGCTCCTCCAGCAGTCCCCACAGCTGCTGACACTAACCCGGAGCTCAGAGTCCTGATGTGGCTCCGCGCGCGCACGGAGACATATGAGGCGGTCCACTTCCTGCTAATGAGGAATTCATTAGTGCACGCGGTGACTGGCAAGCGCGGGAAAACAAGGAGCGTGCGAAAATAGCATGTTGTGTTAGGTGGTATAATGTGGAAAATGTATTTCCGTTCATTCAAACAGAAAGAGAAAAGAGAGAAGCTTGGCCACATTATTGATCAAGACCACAACATACAATTAAATCCAGATACTGACGGATCCTTTGATTCGGGAGAGAATTAGGGCAAATATTCAGTTCTGACTAAAAGTACTTTTTTATTTTCTGAGATAACATTCAGAATTCAGAATTTTGAGGGGAAAAAATTAAGTTAAAATTCACAAAAATAATTCAGAATGTAACCTCAAAAGATAAATATAATACTTTTTGGTCAAAACTCAGTACATTTTTACATGTGGCCCTAATCCCTAAAGTCGTACTTTAACACCTCAAGCGAGAAACATTAATGGAAATGCATTTTGCTTGTTACTCAGTTACCACTGGAAATAAATTCAGTGATAGCCTTAGGAGCATGACGTTGTGTTTAGCTTCTAAAGACAGTAAAGGCTTTGCTTTACAATTCAGGCTCGGATTTACTCAGCCAGATAAACCTGGGGAAAACTGGCCAAACACTGGAACTGGAACTAAATCTCACCCCAAATATTCATCTCCAAACAAATGTGTTAGTGTTGTGTCAAGAGCCAGTTTACGTTAGGTCCTCCAGTGGCACCCACCAAACTGATAAAGGTAGTAACCGTACTGGGCCAGATCTCCCTGGATGTTTGTACAGACTGATGAAGCAGTGGATAGATTCCTTAGTTTCTGCTCGGGTCCAGTGGTTACATTTCTGACCATGTGCTGGTCAGAACACCACTATTACCTTTGGGTGTGGTAAAAGGTGCAACAGGGGGCAATTACAGCCAACTCCATTAGTTACACTCATATTAAATGTGTGGGATGGTATTTTTGAAGTAGATTTACAAAATTGTACTTCATACTTTTACTCCACTACATTTCAGAAGCCAACAGTGGACGTTTCACTCCACTACATGTATGTGACAGCTATAGTTATAGGTACTTTATCTATATCAAAATTGAGTATCAAGCAGCAGTATATTACGTTATTAAATTAGCTCTACCTTTACCAACTATGATTGACACATGAATGCATCAATAATCACAATCAGCAGTTATCAGTAGTTATTATATGATTCTGAAATGGGTCATTATGCATACTAAGTACTTTTACTTTTGAAACTTTAAGTTGTAATTTGATGCAAATACTTTTGTACTTTTGAATAACTTTGAATGGATCGACAGGGATTTTACTTTTAACATATCTTTAACTCAAAAAAGCACCAATACCATATTGTAAAACACCTCTGAGTGCTTTGTCCACCAAGACATTTAAATAAAGCATAATTTGGTGTTGTGGTGCTGACAAAGAGTTCTTGGTAATCTCAGAGGAACCAACACATCACCCTGTGGAATGCAGATCAACTGTTATTTCCACCACTGTGTGAACACACTTTGAGAAGCAGAAAAACAGCGTGAGATGAACTGCAGAGGCATGGTGACCCGAAAGGTCATAAACGTCTCCAGTAATAGTCCCTGACGGCAGCAACCTTCACAAACAGTGCTCACTGTTCAAAAACACACTGGGATATAAATTGAGAAAGATGCTCCGGGATCAGATCCCAGCATATGTCAGGGGGCGGGAGCAAGGAAAGAGCAATACTTACTTTATTAAATACACCAGATACAAACAATGAACCTGCAGAAGGTCAAGTGCTCAGTAAATAAGGCTGGAGCCACACAAGAACGGTAACGCAAACGAACCGAAATCGTTATCAAAAAGTCTTCCGTCCACATGCAATAGGCACCAGAAACGTGTCCTTCCACACGAGACCGCTCGACCCGCTGGAGACGCTGTAGTACATATGCTGGGCATGTAAGTGGCGCTGTACTTCCGCCACAAAATACACCAAAAGCAGCGAAGAAGACTTCCGAGCATGGTTTCCATGGTTGCCCTTCTGTTTATTCTCCGCGGTGGATTTGGCAGCAGAGGTGGGGAGAGGCAGGGCTCTTTTTCTCCGTTTTTTTCTATCTCTAATCTCTCTCTCCTGTCCGATTAGACTTCACTCGCGTTTATGTCCATATCGATCAGATCTAGCTAGTTCTAGCTAATGCTATGACTGCCTGAGTGTCAAAGGACACCTAAACAATAAGCGACATTTTGACCGGAGAATTTTAGATTTCGGCTAACGGAAACTCTGCCGTCCGGGGGGGTCTGCTGGAGGCACCTGCTGGGTGCACTTTCCTGCGAGATACCGGGACCTGGCTCGAAACACTCGGAAAACTGTTGTTGTTGTTGGCGAAACACATCAGCAATGACGCGGGTGACACGGGGGTGAGCAGGAGAGGTGGGGAGAGGCGGGGCTATTGCGTCATCGTTATCAGAAAATTATCGTATAGGGCATAGACACGGAGCCGTTTGGCCCCCCAGAGCCTTTCGTCCGCAGATCTACCCACCTTGGGACCCGTTATTGTTATCTGCGTTTCCCTGTCGGCCTCGTGTGGCCGAACCGTCTATATGATAGAGAACTGTAGCGGATACGACCGTTACCGTTTTCGTGTGGCTCCAGCCTAAGATAAACAGCCATTTTCAAGGGAGAAGCATTCCAACATATTTTATTCTTATTTTACAACACAGGAGTGCTACTACCGCACAAAAAGAATATATGTTTTATTTAGTTTTAAGTATGAGTTGAGAAATTTCTCAGCCTGAGGCAAGAAGCTGATCTTGTTTATGGAGACACTGCAACAATGGCTTCTTGGGAAACCTGTATCACTGATGCTCCGTTGGTGGTTGACATTGACAATAAATACAGTCCATGCTCATAATTCTTGCTTCAAGACACATCCAATCTGACGACCTAAAGCTCTAGAAGATTAAAAAGCTGAACGGACCAAACTGACAATTTAGCTTTTCTTATAGTCATTCGTAGGGCGACTTTGGCGGCGAGTGAATGCAGTCGTCTTTCAATCGGAGGGCTGTGAGTTCGATCCCAGCCCAGTGCTGTCGATACATGTTGATACTACATCACATACTACCAGATTTTTAAACCCGAGTTGGGTCAATGGTGTGTGAATGTGTTGTATGATTGTTAGCTTATAAATATGGCACATAGCTCTGTGTGAATGATGGCTTCATGTATGTGACACGCTTAGAGGGGTTGTAAAGACTGGATAAAGAACCGTCCATTTACCATTTACTATCATAAGTTGAAACAACCGTGCAAAATGTTGCCTAGTCTGATTTGCTAACAGTGTCTTTACTTCATTTCTGGTGGTGGAATTGGGGAAGCTGCATTGCGTGTGCCTTTTTATTTTCATTTGTACAATTCATGGCGTTGGGATGACAAAGAAAGGCAGAAGACAGAAAGAGATGTTGGAAACAGATCAGGGATGCAGTGGGAAGCAGCCATTAGCTGTGACTGTAGGCTGTTAGCTCTGCCATTCAGAACCAGTAAAAACACTTTTGATTGTGTACATTACAATTTAATCAAGGCTGCGTGCTCAGCCCTCTCCTCTACTCCCTGTTCACTCACGACTGCGTGGCCATACACAGCTCCGACACCATCGTGAAGTTTGCTGACGACACGACCGTCATCGGCCAGATCACAGACGGCGACGAGACGGCGTACAGAGAGGAGGTCGAAAACCTGACATCTTGGTGCCAGGATAACAACCTCCATCTCAACGTCAGCAAAACCAAGGAGCTGATTGTGGATTACAGGAAGCAGCTGAAAGAGGGATCGCCATCAATGGGACTACGGTGGAGAGAATCAGCAGCTTCAGGTTCCTCGGTGTCCACATCACTGAGGACCTGACATGGAATCTTCACACCACCACCATCACCAAAAAAGCTCGACAGCGGCTCTTCTTCCTCCGCAGGCTGAGGAGGTTCAACATGGACTCCAGGATACTCTGCAACTTCTACAGGTGCACCATAGAGAGTATCCTGACCTTCTACAGGTGCACCATAGAGAGGATCCTGACCTTCTACAGGTGCACCATAGAGAGGATCCTGACTGGCTGCATCACGGCCTGGTACGGCAGCTGCACCGCCCTCAATCGTAAGGCTTTACAGAGGGTGGTGAAAACTGCACAGAACATCACCAGGACGGAGCTGCCATCAATGGAGGACCTTTAGTCCCAGCGGCTCAAGAAGAAATCCCTCCGGATTATAAAAGACCCCCATCACCCCAGCCACAAACTGTTCAGTCTGCTGCCGTCTGGCAGGCGTTACCGCAGCATCCGGACAAAAACCACCAGATAGGCAATAAGACTGTTAAACACCTGAACTGCTGAAACAATTTCATAACATTCATCTGCTACTTAGTAATTATTTATCTATTATCTAATATATCATTCCAATAGCTTGCATATAGACTCTTATTTCACTTTTTTTAAACTATTTTTCTTTTAGTATTTACTTTTTAATATTTACTTGCACTATATTTTTCTGTTTATCTGTATTATTGTGTTGCACTGTTGGAGAAGCCTGTGACCTAAGATTTTCATCGACATAACTACACTGTAGCTATGTTCGTATGACAAATAAAGAACCTTGAAGCTTGAAACTTGAACCTATCTGATGCTTTTCTCCAAAATGACTTACAATAAGTGCATTTAACCATGAAGTTACAGTCAGAGCTGTTCATGGGGTCAACGAGTGGATCCAGGCGTCAAGTGTTAATGCTTAGTCACAGGCACAGCGACCTGAACATGAACACTGCAAAGACACAGCAGGCACACGCTACTGCAGTGGGTTTGTCTTAGGAATGCTCTTCAGTTATTACAATCTTAAAGAATCAACCAACTGCCACACAGTCAGGATGTTACTTTTGGGGCCTTCAGGACAATTTTGAGGTTCGACTAATGTACTCAAGTATTTACATATTATTGTACTTTATAGTTATACTCAACTTATGCTATATTTCATTTCAGTGGAAAATATTGCATTATATCTTCACTATATTCATCAACATCTTTTGCTACTTTGCATTTTACAATTTAGCAATGTATATATAAAATGATGTGGTCAACTAAAATATTTTTTACTGTCGTAGATTAAACTATCATTTTATATTACATTATATAACATTAATCATAATTATTGAACAATGTTATAGTAAAATGATCCTTCAAAGAGGGACAAGTCTGCATAAAGAGTACTTTCCTTTTGATACGTAAAAGTATTCCCTTTATACTAGTACATTTTATCTTTTAATTTTTCACAGACACATTTAGAGACTAGCTGGTGAACATAGTGGAGCATTGCAGCCAAAGATACAGATATGTTTCTCTCAGTCGTTGGTAGAGTCCAAACCAGAGATAAAAACAGAGTGTATATTTGACTTTTATCAGACGGCCAGAAACATGAAGTCCGAATGAATACTATTTGTCTGCTGGATCGGGAATAGGTAACTGTTTTTGTAACACGAGTGCCATATCAACATTAAATGGTAAAAATATGTCAGTGATTGTTCAAATATTACTGTCTACGTTTATCAGTTCTGGGAAGTTCCATTATTAAGAGTCTTAACTTAACTTTATGTCACGATTCAGATGCTCTCCATAGAATTTTGCGTTGTTGTTCAATGTGAAACTAGTGTGTGAATTTCGACAGGGTAGTGTTTCAGAATCAGAATTCCTTTAATTGTCCTGCAATGGGCTAGCTAGCAAAGTTACCGTTTGTGGAGGCAAATCATCACATGACTACTCAATTAATCCTATAAAATTAACAGTGGCTTCTCTTCGACACCAGTTTAGTGAAACCTGTATGAAATATTGAAAAAACAAAACATATGTATGACTTTTATTTGTATAGTAGCCTACTGTTTTGATCGGAGCAGCCACAATACGGCTGGTCCGTAACGTTTCCAAGACGCTGATCGTTGAGATTCTAGTGCAGGGGTGGGGAACCTCCGGAGACCATTTGGTATGGCCCTCGAGGTAATTTATAAACACACGCAAAAAATAAAAAAATTAAAGAAATCTAGACCGCAAAAAAATTAAACAAGCGAGTGCCTGTTTTTCCTGGCCAAGGTCAGGGTCCTTGAACACAACACGAGCCTAACGTGTCATCACGTGGTAATATATGTCTCGTCTGACAGGGGTGCAGATCTGACGGAGAGCACCAGATCGTCGCTCATGCCGCAGTTTTTGCTTGGCTGTGTCTTTAGTTGAAAGCCCAGTGGCGATCTGTTCATCTGTCATACTGATCATACAGTCCATAACTTTGTTGTTATTAGCATCTGGTTAGCTAGCCACGCTAACGAATATAAGAAGCTTTTTCTACAACCAGTGAGGTAAAGGCACATCTTTATATGATCATTATAGTTATAAAAAAATAAGAGAATAAAGTAAACAGGTATAAAATACTATATGACAGTAAAAAAAAGTTGTTATTAATAAACGAGAATACAGTTTGAAAGGGGAGTGATTTGTGAAATATCCATAAAGAAAAAGAAAATCTGCTTACAGTTCTGTTTCATATGGGTGTTGAGAGATGTATCCATAGATCTCTTAATTTTGCTCTCAAAGTGCACCAGATTGATGCTTTTAACTTCAACATTTTAAAAAAAAATCTCCCCTGACCCCCCTAGAGGAGGTTAGGTCCCCCCCCCCCCACTTAAATCATGTCCACATGGATAGGAAACTAAATACATTTGCACACATCTTGTGTCCATATCTTTCTGTTTTGGTGCTCATGCCACAACCGTGCACGTGCATGCATACGCAGTCATGGTAAAATATCTGGATTAAGAGGTTGCTTTTTCTTTGCACAGCATGAAAGAAAGGCGAAATGAATGGGCTGTGATTTTAGTATTTTTAAGCAGAGGTCAATCATTTGTATGCCCCTCGGAGGATGTTGAAAAAATTGAAATGGCCCTTGAGAGGAAAAAGGTTCCCCACCCCTGGTCTAGTGTTCTACACTCAAGATTTTTCAATGGTATGAGTACACCACTGGTTTCTAATAGTGCACTGCATGTTGCCATACTTCGAAACAGTTATACATTCAAAACTTAAGTAGAGAAGTATGCAGATTGAGAACCAGCATATGTCTCAGTTCAACTATCTTCCATCAACCACATGTAATACCCATGTAAGCCTTTGGCTTCAGTGTTTTCAATCAAACCCTTTACTGTGTTGCGTGATTACTGTTTCATAGATTACACCAACATCAGCCGTGGTGCTCCACTTACAGCTGAATTGTTGTGACAGGTTCAGTCCAGTATGAAGAATCAACCTGAGGCTCTTTGGGGACTCCGTCCTGGGATCAGCCTGACCCAGGAAACATGTGCAATGCTGCTTCCAGACACAACTCTGCTGGAGGTATATACATTCACATACAATCCCTTTCTCAGAATTCTCTTTACTTCACTCAACTGTGGCCTGTAATTGCGTTTTATGATTTATTTACAAGTGCTGGGTTTACAGTACATGTATTATATTGTACATTTGTTGATTTGGTTTTATATTTTATCGTATTGAATTCTAGTGTGTTGTTTCTATAGTAATATCGACTGATCAGAGTAGACAGCCACAGAGAAGGTTCTGTAGTGCTTCTAGCTTGTAGCATATTTAATGGACTTCAATTGATTTTAAATAAGTCCTTGTTTCATCCTCAGTCCTCAGTATCTTGTAAAATTAGATTCAAGCACACTGCTCTTTAATTCAAGACAATGAGGAAAGTCTTTCGACAAAATACACATACATATAGATCATGGATGTGTTTGATTCCTATAAACTGATATATTGTACATGTTTCCTGGGTCAGGCTGATCCCAGGACGGAGTCCCCCAGAGAGCCTCAGGTTGATTTGATTGAGTTGATTGATCAACGTTGACAGCCCTTATATGAATGTATTCTAATATAACACTCTATGCAAATTTTAATATTAGAATGTCCTTTTTGATGCTAGCAAACATTTAAGTACTTCATACCAGGCAGACAGGAACAGCTGTTGTCTTAAAATGTAGGTTTCTGACTAGAAGCTAATATGTTTATGACCCGACCAAAATAATTTCCATGCAGTCTTTGTTGACAAATGATCACTGTTTGCACGTGACATTTGTTGACATTTACAGCTGGGGAACATCTACATTGTTGGATGATCATCAGTGTGATCCTAAGGGGGGTTGACAGCCACACACAGCTGGGTTACATGTATGTGCTTGGGGAATAATGTTCATGGGAAATTAGAGTGGGTGGTCATGACAGCTTCCCTTTGAAATTTCAGCAATCAATGGCAGTGAGCGTAGAGCATGGAGCATGAAAGGGCTGCTGTCATTCAGATACTGTGTGTTACATGATCACAGTATACCTCACCTTCATAACTGCGCTAATATCTCAATAATTGTCCTGTCCTGACACTGAGCCTTTTAAAAGAGATGACTCCTTTTTTCTCTCCCAGTCATTCGCTGGGCTTTCATCTCCTGCTTGGACGTCTTTTCACTTCCTTGCTGTCATGTACAAAAGGTGGGTCACAGTCACATATACCCATTTAACTGCTGCCCTCTAGAAACAGGAAACGGTTAAGGAACCCAACTACTATTGTTCTTTACTTTCCACCTCCACTTTTCTCAGGTTTGAAGCCAACTTAATGATCTCTGTGTGATTTACTTCCATGTTTATTGAGATACTTTGAGTATCTGCAGGAAAACATTTTAGCCCTTGTTGAATTTCCACTTGTAGTTGTTCCTTCACAAAGCGATCTCTAATAGCTGGTAGGTTTCAGATTTTCTCAGTTCACAACCATTTTTATTCCTTTCATGATCTTATCCATTTCCATTTCAATATATATTATTTATGAGATGTAGTCTTTGTTATGAGTTGGCGATGATTTGCACTAATTTGATCTACAAGACCCTTTAGCTGTTTCTTTGTGGAATCTTGACCTCCTCTCAAACCCAGGGTCAGTTCTTTTTGCTCGACTTTGTTCATCCATTGCTTCATGTAGCCTGCCCCAACCCCCCTGGGTTTTTCTGCAATCTGATTTAAATCTCAGGCAGCAGTAGGGATTAATACTGGAAGCTCATGTTGAGACTGAGATAGTGAATATGGTGAGGAAGCTTTAGGGTTTAGAACACTATCTCCTGTTTCAGATGAGTGATGCACGTCTTCAGTTTCCCAAGCAAGAGATTGATTGACATGATGTAAGCTATTCAGATGAGGATGAGATATGGGCCATGGGTGGTATGCTAGCGAAAATTAGCTATCAACTTTAGAAGCTAGCTAACGTTCGCAATCTATGTATCTAGTAAGCTAGCTAGCTTACATTAGCTACCCATCTAACAAGATAGCTAGCTCGTTAAAATAGAGTTATAATTGAACACCCTATAGTTGGACCTGTGTCTATGGATCAGGCAGTGACATACAGCCAGCAGGTGCTCACAGCTCCAAGCATCACCGTCAATTCTAGAAAATGGACATGTTACTTTAACTTTTTATGTGTATAAATATTTTTATTTAATTTTTTATTCAACAGTTTTCATTAACTTCTTATGTTCATATAAATGTCTTTATTTAATTGTATGTTTGTATTGCACATTCTTACTTACATATCTTGATATGATATATCATTCTATTTTTATTTTACGTATCTTTTATTTATAAGATCAGGCAACTGTTACAGAACCCTATTCGCCCCAGGATTAATAAAGTATTCTGATTCTGAATCTGTTAGATCCGTCTGGCTGCAGATGTCTTTTCTTCTTCTCTTGTTTGAATAGAAGCATTGTGGTGTCTTTGAGCTGCAGAGATGTAGTTCCCTTCCCTACTGCTATTCTACAACCATCACATTACACCATCGTTATATCAAGTGGATTCCCCATGTGAGCTGAGAGGAGCTGCGGCCAGCTGGAGGAGACTGGATGATATAGAACCTAATCACATTAGGAATCATTAAAGCATATGAACACAAAGAGTTTGTTTCTCTCAATGGTACATATACAGTAGTTGCAATGGAAAAAGACATACAACCAATAAAGAACAAAGAAGCTGCGGATAGGTTAAGATAATCAAAGGAAACCATAGATGCATTTAAGAAGCAACAATGACCAACAATTGTTCTGTAAATCAGGAAGAAAAAAAAGGAAACACGAAAATAAATATTGTAAGGAACAATATAATTTATACTTGAAAGTGATGATGCATACATGTTAAAACAGTGTCTCATGTCAATTGTAATGCAGTTTTTTGTTATCAAAGTTTAATGTATTTTTTGTCTTTGTTAGTATCCCCATCAGCATTAGCATTAGCATGAGCCTTAGCTATTCTTGCTAAGGTCAACACAAATGTACACACTGTAGCCACAAACACCACACACCAACTCATCTGATTTCAATCAGGAGAGACTTCATTTTGTTTAAAGAACATTTATTGACACATGTCATATGATAAATGTTAAGTCTTTGGCGATTAGACCCCGATCCTGAAATCGTATATCTAAAGGGGGAAATGCAGCCGTGAGCATATAGGGAACCCCCGACGGGGTCTAGACACTGGGGATGATGCTGAAGATCTGGATTTGATGAGGAGATGGGATGAAGAGGAGGTGTGATGAGGTCTTTGGATTAGCTCTCCTGGCACTGGATATGATGAGAGGAGGTGGATGGGGAGGAGGTGTGATGAGGTCTTTGGATTAGCTCTCCTGGCACTGGATATGATGAAAGGAGGTGGATGGGGAGGAGGTGTGATGAGGTCTTTGGATTAGCTCTCCTGGCACTGGATATGATGAAAGGAGGTGGATGGGGAGGAGGCGGGCGGCAGCATGAAAACCTGAAATCACAGCTGACTGCAGGAGAGAGGAAAACCACTTTAAAGTTTGGCTGCAGTACGGTGATTGGCTGCTGGAGAATGAGGTTAAATGTAATAGGTTAGCAAACGAGAACGCCCGTGATGAGCTGATTATATGCAGCTGCAGAGTGAATGTATATATATACCCAGTCTTCCTGAAAGAACTTGCGCTGAGCTCCATTTCAATCAGGAGAGACTTCATTTTGTTTAAAGAACATTTATTGACACATGTCATATGATAAATGTTAAGTCTTTGGCGATTAGACCCCGATCCTGAAATCGTATATCTAAAGGGGGAAATGCAGCTGTGAGCATATAGGGAACCCCCAAAAAAGAGGAAAGTGGATTAGAGATTAAGGAGATCGGACCACTTGACGAAGGATCTTACCTTACCAGGTGGCATGGATTCTGCTGAGACATGATTGAGAATTAGACAGAGAATAGAGACAATGCGAACAAGCGAATAATACATGCGTCAAAGTGAGGCAGAGAAAGTAGTCGCATAGAGCTCGATACGGAGAAGCTGAGAGCTTGACCGTTGTCTGACGGTAATTATTTAGACAGTACTAAAGCTCCGGCCCGCCAATCCTTCAGCTCTCTCCTCCGGAGTATTAACTATTCTTAATACTTTGCGATTAGACCCCATGTGACTCGATGATTAAAAGAGAGGAGGAGATGGCTAGGAAGGTGAACCCCCTCGAAATAGTAAATGTTGATAATATGATGATACGAGACAATACATTAGTGAGGTGAGCCAGTTGCTTTACCAGGAGTGGAACAAGCCTTGTAAATGAACGTAGGACCTTACCTACGTGATGGCAAAGGAATCTGATGAAAGAATTAATCGAGAGTTAGACAGAGACTTATGCAGTGAGAGGCAGAAAGTATATAAATAATATAGATAAGGAGCCTGAACTGCAGCCGGGTATGAAGCCTGCTGGACATAAAGATGGCAAATCAGGATCCTTTTACTGACTCGAGGTCTTCCGAGTTAGTCATTGAAGAGATCCGGATCATACGAGTCCTTTGAGTCATATGAGTCAGCATCGCCAAGAGCGTAGAATTCTACCGGTGAGACAGGAGCTCATAGTCTCCAACTTCAAAACATACATTTTAGAGCTACTAGTGAGGGCAGCAGTCCACTGTTTGTGTATTTGTAATTTTGCCACTTGATATTTGCATTTCACGAGCATATTAAACTAACGTTACATTAACCTCGCTACACAAACATGATCTAACAACGTTTGTGTCTTAATGCTTGTTTATTGCAGTATTTGCTTCTTAAACTTGACTGGGTGAAGTCGTCAAAGGATCTGTGCACAGTATGCGTTATCACGAACAGAGCTGACACTCACTGAGTCTGAAAACCATGACGAGACCGACCGACAAGTTTGCTATTTCGCGCTGTGTGGAGCAATCCACTAATTCGGTCTGCTTACCGAATCTGTGTCTGTGAAGTTCCGCTGACTCACTCGTCGCTCAAGTCACTCGTCGGTATCAGCGATTCAGAGTCTGCTATGTTAGCACAGTGAAGGAAGTTCCCTTGATTCAGTCAGTCAGGATTAGCGAATCTGAGTCTGCTGTTGACTCGTGCATGTTGAGTCTGGATCTCTGGATCTGCTACGGTTACGGCTCTGAGTCCACACAAGTCTGCGGAAGTTCACTGATCCGCGTCCCCTGAGCCAAACGATAACTTCTGGCAGCTATCCTACTTGCTAAAGGCTAGGCAGATTGACTGGGGTACGTTGTAATGTGATTTTACATGTTATAAGGAGAGTAGCGAGTGACGCAATTATAGTTTTAATTTGTACATCGCCAGGTGTAGGACTCAAGGACTCGGGTTAATGAGAGGGGAGACTCGTCACTCCCAGGTCATTACTAGGATCCGGGTTAATGATCCGGATAAATCAGGACTCACCCATCTCTACTGGACATTAGCTGAGGAAGAAGTTCCCTGACTTCTATAATGATTCATGTTTGCGTGAAGTGGACTCCTGTTCGCTTGTATTGTCTGACGAGTGTAAGAGACGTTCTTCCTGAAAAGCTTGCGCTGATTTCATTAATCAAAGAACTTAGTTCGTTAGTGTAAAACATATGTATGGCCGTGTGAACAAGGGGAAATATATATGTTGGAGATTAGACCCCATCGTGCTGTGATGGATTTAGGGGAGGAGAAGCCTACTAGGAAAAGAGAAACCCCCCCAAAAAAATGATGAATGATCGATGCAATGAATCATTACGATAATATCCGTAAGGTGTTTACAATAGTAGAGCTGTACTGAACGTGATATACCTACCTTACATGATGCGGCGAGTCTATGGAAAACACAACGAGGGTTAGACAGGAAATATGCAGTGAGAGAGAAGGGAAACCAGTTAGAATGAACGTGAGCTGCGGCCAGTAAGAGTGTGCTGCTGACGTAGCTGTTTAGTGTTCTCTGGCCTGATCTTACTGACAATGAAGTTGAGCCGTGTTTAGGGAGTGTATCCCGGCCCTTGTCAGGGTTAGCTGATTAAGTGTTTCTTGATCTTACTGACAACGATGATGTTGAGCCGTGTTTAAGGGAGAGCTTTTCCCCGCCCGAGTGTGTTACTGATGGTATTCGCTGACCTGATCTTACTTAAAAAGAGGACTTTGAGCGTTGTTCGGGAGTGCGTACTCCCTTTTTTTCTTTTTTTTTCTTCTCTCCGTGGAGTGGAACTCCTGGTAGCTCGGGCTAGTCTGCTGGGGTTTGTTATAGGGTCTGATTCTCCTTGCCCCCTGTGATACTGATGTTTACATGGAGTGAAACTCCTGTTCGCTCTGAGAGAAGCATTGCATCTTTGAAGCATACGTGCGAGAAGCCGTGATGAGTTAGGCAGAATAAGCATACCATTATGAACACAAGTATGTACAGGAGAGGGATACGATAAGTAGGGATGTTACGTACTGCGCCGAGGCTTCGGAGCGCGGTTCGAGTAATCCAGGAAGTTTTTGGTGAAGCGTGTATCGAGGCTTGTATCGTTTTAGGCCAGTGATGTCATCGATGACAAACGAAGCCTTGCTGTCCGTCGATACCACGTGACTGCTTCAAATAGTGCTCAGATCGGTTGAACCACTGACACTTCACCGTTTTAAAATACTCATATTGCCCCTCCTGTAGAGCTCAGACCCTCATGTATATAGAGAAAGGAACATGACATATGTATAAATGAATAAATGCATAAATAAATGTATGAATAAAAACATTAATAAATACATAAATAAATAAATAATAAATAGACAAATAAATAAATGTAGAGATAAATAAATGTGTACAATACAAATGTATAACATGAAAATATGATTTCATGTTCATTGTTAAGGGTTATTCTAAGGCTTAACTCATTGGGAACTCAGTACAAGAAAGATCACACTGTTGAGATATATCTGCCTGTTTTACGCAGGTTGACCAACCAGGGGTTTTGTGTTCAAATGAAGCCTCATGAGATAATCCTTTCGCGAACTAATTGTTGGAAAGCTTCATAAGGCTTCATCTCGCCATCACTACAATTAGATGAAACCGTTCGAAGAAGTGCTGATTAATGAATAATGTAATGCAATGAAGGTATTCTGCAGATGATTAAAATGTACGCTGAGTGAGTGACTCATTGCTGTGAGAGAGGTACACTGTAAGACTACATTGACATGAGTTATTATATTGCATCTATTCCTTATATGATTTGACGGAAAAGTGTGCACTGAGACATTAGCTGAGGTCTACTATTGAAGTACCAGAAGAGGGATCGTATGATCATATAAAGCAAGAGCACGGTTTGCTCCACCACCAGTTATATGCATGAAAGTATGAAGGAGAACCTGTGCATACTTTCTTTCTTTTATATTTTATTCATTTTTAGATATATTATTATATCTATTTTATCTATTTTATTTCATAACCTAAGAGAGAGGAGGGGACGCTTTAAGAGAGCCCCTTACCATTAAAGAGAGGGAATCAGAGAGACGATGCACCGCTATCAGAGAGTTACGGTAGTTGTTAACGAGGTACAGCAAGAACTAAACATGTTTGTAGGCTACTTGTATTTAGCCGGAATGGCCCCAAACCATGAAGGGGTGCCAAGATACGAATCCGATGAGACACGGAGGCGATCATGCCTAAACGTTACTGTGGAAATGGATAAACGTCACTTATCTTTGGTTGAATTTCCCGGGAGGGATTGAATGCGGCGTAGAGGGCCTTCTCGCGGTCGGCTTGTGCGTAATGCGACTTCCGTGTTCGCGGATCAGCTGATCGAGGAGGCCTCGACTCCGCTTATGCCGAGACGGCCGGATGTACCCGTGTTTCTGCTGATGGAGGTCTTCTCCTCTCGCTCTTGAGAGGTTGCTGAGGCTTAGAGATGAGTATCTTTCCCCCTTGATTTTCCGGAGCCGAGTTGGCTGCGCATGGACGTTTATTGAGCATGTTGGGTTTAAGCACCCTTCAGTTGTTGAAGGTTCGAGCCCGCTCCGCGCCGTTCGTTTGATGAGTGGTCTGCTATAAAAAGGAAGGACTCAGACAGAGATATGAGATTAAACAATAAGATGATTTAATGGTAGAAACAACAGTACAATATAACGAAGTACTTATATAACGAAGTACTTCGGGCCTCAGCTCTTCCACCGTGCGATGTACGTATCAGACAGTCAGACCGAACAGAGGCCGCGAGTGTACAGAATTTACAATATTTATTCCCACAAACAGAGAGGTGTGGGAGGAGTTGTGTCGGTTGCTCCTCCCTAGGTGTTCATCCATTGGTGGACTCACTCCTGGGCGAGCCCTAGGCAGTGAATCAGAGTTAGTCAGCCATAGTCGTGGGAAGTTTGGATCTCCTGCGCCGCCGATCAGTCCCAGGTCATCTTTTATGGCAGCCATAAAATAAACAATTCTGGGTCGAACGGGGGTGAGGTACCAATCCTTATCTTCGTTTATCCTCAGCACCTGGCCGTACCACTCCGCATCCCAATCTTTCTCTCAGTACAATCTCTGCATAGACTCAATGGTGTCAGTTTTATTACCTTTCTCCTGCAACCCCCCCATGCTCCTATCCGGCCCATTAAAAACCCGGGGGGGGCGACTGGATCCTCTACATTCCTAAGTCAACGCACACACAATTGACCACAGCAAACAAAGGAAAATAATACCATCATGAGGACATTTGGTCTAGTTTCATAAGCATACATTTTACACAGACTATTGGCGCCTAAGATATGTCGTGCCAAAGTTATAATTATTAAAACAGGTTATACAGGTTACTTTAAGCATCAGAGCATTATGGAGACCCGGTTTAACCACGCACTGGATTTTTGAATGGTGGCTGCAAGGGCTGGACGAGACTTGATATCTGCTACGAGGATCTGGAAACGGGTATGGCGGCAGCATGAAAACCTGAAATCACAGCTGACTGCAGAAGAGAGGAGAACCATTTTAAAGTTTGGCTGCAGCACGGTGATTGGCTGCTGGAGAATGAGGTGAAATGTAATAGGTTAAAGAGAACGCCCGTGATGAGCTGATTATATGCAGCTGCGGAGTGAATATACACCCAGTAGGCTTCTCAATTCTCTAATTTCCCCTCCTCGACTCCCCTCCTCGACTCCTATCCTCGTGTCTTAGTCCCGCCCACAGGAGATGCGAGCGGAGGAGTCGAGGAGGGGAACCGAGGAGAGAGGAGTGGAAGCAGCAGGCGTTTAGAGAAATGAGAAATCCTCTCCTCTAAGCGGTCATTTTAAAGAGACGTCCATTAATGATGACAGGAGGCACAGCAGCACTCTGTCTGATGGACAGATGTGTTCATGACGACTTATATATTTACTTTTAATTCATTCACAGTGCGGTATAATGAGACAATAACAGGCTACAGATGCGGACATATATACACACACACACATATATTTATATATATACAATTTCATAATCAAACAAGTATGAGAGCACTCTCATAATAACGTAACACAATCAGAGACTGGATATATCCCCCCCCTCTCTGGTCGCTGAAATGGGGAATTGAAATTACGGGCCAAAAGTTTTATTTACAAGTATTAAAAGTCAGCATAGGACACCAAACCAACTGAGACCTGTCTGTCCGCCGCATCTACGCACTGTACAACACACACCTACACACTGTACAACACGCACCTACACACTGTACAACACACACCCACACACTGTACAACACGCACCTACAGCTCCTAAGCATATAATATCAGGATACAGCCGTTGTGTATTTTATTATGTGAAGCACTAAATGGTTTTAGAAAAATATCGACTCTTGTTTGTAGATATCTACTAAACTAAAGCAAATAAAGAGAGTAATGTAGGCCTGTTATACTGAGTGATATATATTATACACACTGCTCTGCTTTCTGCACGGACCTCACAGCTGTTCTCTCTGTAAACATTGCGTCGCGATGAAAGCAGTTAATAAAATAATATCCAGGGGATGCATGCAGAGCTGTCATTGGCTGAGATAAGTCCGGCCGTGCATCACGACTCTTTGAAACATCTCTGTTGCTGGAAATGCATCCGCGGAGGAGCCGTGGAGGACCCATCAGTTTATCCTCGGTTATAGCTCCTCCAGAAGCCTCCTCGATGCTCGATGCTCGATGCTCGATGCTCGGTCCTCGATGTGCATTTAGAGAAATTAGATGTCCTTCAATATGGCGCGCTGAAATCCATTTCCGGGTCAGTACCGGAGGACCGAGGAGTCGAGGAGGGGAAATTAGAGAATTGAGAAGCCTTCCCAGTCTTCCTGAAAGAACTTGCGCTGAGCTTCATATGATTAGCAATCAAAGATGGAAGTATAACAAATATTATCATAATTTCAACCATCAGTGACAATCAAACAATTCTTCAAAATCAATAACACATTTAAACTACAACTTGAGCAAATAGTAATTCATGATAAACATGTGTACTTGTCAAAAAAAATCTATCTTGCGCTTTCAGACATATCAAGAAAGTAGAGTATTATAGATAAAGTAATAATAAAAAAACAAATAGAGTTATTTGCCAAGGGAAATATCTACTTTTTTAAATGTGGTTTCTTACACCATAGCTCATTTACTTGCACACAGACACAGTGGGACACTTTTCTGGAATGTAGATATAATTGTTAAAACATTTGAACTATTCTTTAAAATTCTCGTTAACATTTTGCACGAGAACACACTTCAACTGATGAGGCTCTGTGCCTGACTGTATATATGGTGTGTTAAACATGCATACAGAAAGGAACACACTTCATGGGACATATACTGTATATGACTGACCTACATACCCCCACCCCAACCGATACCCCGCAGGACTACCCCAACAATTCCTACAAATAGGTTGAAAGAAATAGCATGTACAGAATAAAACACAAAACCTTAAAATGCGGCACTGATCCAAATTGGACCAAATCATGACAGCCGATAAGGTTGTAATAGATTATCAGAAAGTTAATATAACAGGGTATATTGCAACTTTATGACTAATGTTCTGATGTCTGTTGTTTTAGCGTACAGCTGGAGCGCCCTCCAGAGGGGAAGAGGTGGAACAGTCGATTCAGACAGATTTCTCAGAGACTCAGAGAAGTCATGTTCTTAAAGGTCCCATGTCATGGCCATTTCTACTGATCATAATTCCATTGTTGAGGTATAATAAAATAGATTTATATTGTGCAATTTTCCAAACTCACATTGGTTTCTAATACAGCATCTCTGTAAAGTATGTGTATTCACTCTCTGTCCTAAACGGCTTGTTGGAGCTCCTGCACCCCCCCTCCCTATGAGCCCAGTGGCCGTCTGCGAGACAAAGCGAAACCCAGCCCGAAACCAGCCCAAACACACACACACACACACACCCGCAGCCTGGCTGGGAGTTTGTGTGAGAAATCAGCGGAGCTGCAGCTGAAAAAGATTGAGTGTGTGTTAACGTAACGGCTCCGCAGACATAACGTAGCGGCTCCACGGATTGGTCCATTTGGGTATGGGCACGTCACTGTACCCAGGAAGAAAACAATGGAAAAAGAGAAATCTCCAATGAGGCGTTCTGGGGCAGCATAGACAGGTCTTTTCTGTGTTAGAGTTTTACTCGCTACAGGGTGTATTTTGAGGGTTTGTGACTCTGCAGACCGTTTACATGCAGAAAAAGCTACATAACACACAAGGGGACGGGTAATAACCGGAAAAGGATGACATGGGACCTTTAAAGAAAATTGAACACAGCAGTACAAGGTGATCGATAAATAACTGTCTGCAGATCCTCCTGCCTTCAGTGTCTTTATCAAAGTAGCCAATGTTCTCACTTTACTTTTTACACATGTGAACTCTGCTGTGTGATGAATTACCTGTGCTTATTTCCTCTGAAGTTAAAAACATTTTTCTAAAAAGTGAAGAAATCAATACCAGTGCTGCCTCTGCTTTTAGCACTGTGAGACAGCGACCCTTTAGCGGCTGGATTTCCAGGGAAAGAATCGAGAACGAGAGGAGGTATAGTTGCAAACCATAGTGACTTTATTTAGCAAACACCACAAGAGAACAGCCAGCCAGCATGTAGGTGTTCACCACTCTCCCTCCGACTGAAGACTAGCTCATTTATAGAGGATCTTATTGGGAGAAACCATTCACAGGTAATCTATAATAAATACACATGTCATCATAATGGTTATAACAAATATCTATAATATTATGTGCATGCATGATTAGTGGTTTGTAGCCATCTGTTAATTTAACACCAAAACCCACATTATAACCGACCATAATAAATATAAATACATTCCCAACTACAACGGAAACCCCTATGCCCATCTCGCCACTTGATTCGTCCCGGAACCTTCTTTGGTCAGTGTTTGTTCCACCCGAGGACCTTTAGGCCGAACACACTGGAGCGGACAGAGGACGAAACAGCATGGGTAAGCGATGGACGTAAACTTTACACAGTGTTCACTTCTACAATGAATGCAACTTAACGTCATGATATATACACGCTCAAACATATTATCTGCACACAATGATTAATCTCATCCGCTGTCAATCTTACACAATCATAAACACTTTCGGCGCTCTCGCTAACTCCCCTCTCTTTTCAGGTGGAGCCGAGGACCCGACCAGCATCTGCCAGACAACATTCCAATTAATACGGTTTAATCATTTAATAAATACTACCTCAATAACTAGTATGATTTATATAAAAATGTGCAAATATGCAATGCCAAACTGTACTGTGCAAATCACGCTAATAAAGTGCAAACTGTTCACTACTAAGGTGCTGAGTGACATTATTACTGTGCAAAAGGAAGTTGTTATATAAAGTGCAAACCCACATGTGCAATATTACAAGGGCCCAAAGCCGTCAGTCCATAGTAACGAAGTTACCTTCGTTACAAGCACATTATCTGGGTGATGGCTGGTGATAATAGTGCAGAGGATAAGCAAACCTATTGTGCATTTTGTGAAAGAAGCATGCAGGGCCGTCCCTCCCTACAGGCCGCTCACGCAGACTACGTGGGGCCTCATCTTGCGGAGGGAGCCTCATCTTGCGGAGGGAGCCTCAACTGATCCGAAAATGCGGCGCAATTAGTGTGGCCCGTCGATGCTCGCGAAACAGAGGGCCTCATCATATAAGGCCTCATGTTGGCCAGGGACGGCCCTGGAAGCATGACATTTCTACCAGTGCATCTTCAGACCATAAGGATTGTTTTCAGATGTGGAGGCATTTGGAATTTGACCTTTGATGACCTTCAAATGACCTTGAAAAATAAATATTGTGAAAGAAGTCAGTTTTCGTGATTTTTAAAAACTGAACATGCACACCTTATATCCCCTGTGATTGTATAATGGCATTCAAATGACCTTGAAAAATCAATATTGCAAAAATATGTGTGATATTTTGTGTACGTAATGTTTACAAAAAATAAATAAAATAAAAATATATTTTCTTGACAACATATTTTCTTCACTGTTTTATACCGTCATTGACTGCTGACTCCTCACTACTCTTAATCGGCCTGTAGGAGCCTGCAAGTGATCAACAACTGCTTCAGTTTGGAATCTTGTTTCAGCTACGGATTACAAATTGGTCCTGTCCAGATTTGCACACCAAAGTGAGACAATTGTATGTATGTATGTATGCATGCATGCATGTAAACTATTGCTTAGCAAATGACTAACTGAACCGAGCCCTGAATAAAATAGAGTGCGTCTTCTCATGTCGGTAGCAAGAGAGCTGGTTAGCTGGTTAGCTGTTAGCAGCCGGTGGGAGTCCAACGGTGTGTTTGGCTAATGGAGCTAATACAGCGAATACAGTGAACTGCAGTTTTATGTGACAACACAACAAGTTTACAGTAAATAAATGTACTGAAGTACTTCAGCTGACTACAGTTTTGGAATATGTTGATGCTGGACACAAAAGACATCGCAGATTTATCTATGGCAGAAGCAGTGAGAAAGGTTGAAACCATCGGTAACGAACAGTACACAACATTTGTAAATAAACGACTAGAGAACCCATCAAAGCCAGTCACCGATCCACTTCCAAAAAACAAGCTGCCACTATTCAGCCGTCCAACTATCAGGACTCAGTCAAAAGAGAAAATGCAACTTGCAGCACTGAAGAGTGATTGCAATCTCTTTTCACGTCTGTACGTATCGTGCCAAATACGTGAAGGTAATCTAGAAGACTTCTTCAGCCACGAAAACCAGGCAGCTCCTCCATCTTTGTCCGAGGGAGGCAAACTGAGACTTGGTACAAAGTCAGATCTTCTGTGCTGCATAAAGTCAGATGAGGCTAGATCTGCAGCTACACCTGTGGTCGATGCTGTGTTTCTGGACAGTGCCTTTGTAATTCAGATGCTGAATCCTGGTACAGCAAATACCTTTCAGGAGTATGCAGATGATGTGTTTGTTCCCTACATAGCATCCCAGCTAAATAAATGTAGGCGCCTTGATGCCATCTGGGATGTGTAAACGCCAGGCAGCTGGAAAGCTTCAACACGACAGAAGAGGGGCAAGGGTGTCAGAAGGCGATTCCTACCAACGACTGCAATTCCAAATAATTGGAAGGACTTCTTGTGGAATGAGGTTCCTCTCAAAAGAAGTCACCAAATTGGAAATACATGGAAATACTGTGCTCTGCTCCCCTGCCACGTGTGACCGGACCACACTCTCCCCACACAGGCATTTGTTTTCAGAAGATATTATGATAGTGTCGTCCGTTCCGTTGCACTCCGACAGCACTGAGCACTACATCGAGATTAAGATTAAACACATTTATTTCATTTGGGAACACACACATATACCTATGGTGTTGGCCAGATGTGTGTAAATTACTGTTCATGGTAATTTGAAAACAAATGCCGGTGTCGGACATACATAAACACATCAAACACACACACACCAAACACACCAAACACACACACACACCAAACACACAAACACACACACACACACACACACACACACACACACACACACACACTTCATATGCCTTGGTGACCGGACATCTCCTTCATAAATCGAGTAATAGGGGGAATAATCGGGCAGTTCGATGTGTGTAGAGGTGTGTGTGGTTAACACGTAGCAGTCTGCGGTCGCTCTTTAGCTGTTCTAATGAAGGTAAACACAGTGAAGGCACAGCTCCCCTTCCTACTTGGCGAACCGGTAACTTTCTTGTGCGCACAAGAACGTATCTCGTGATTTGCAAAACCGTTTCACTTGGCCCAGGTGGTTTCCACAGAACAGACAAAACATGTTTAACGACCATAAACACACTCGTACCATCCATAGGTACCGGCGGTCTATCCGCCAAAACAAACTTAAGTTTGTGTCAATCACTTGCACGTCACTTCTGGTATGATGGACATTCCCTTTCCGGTTTGATTCTCTAGTTTGTTAAAGTGTTTCGGGAAATGTTAAAGTGTTTCGGGACTTGTAAATTTGTCTCAGTTCTTGTAAAAGTGTTTCGTTAATGTCATTTTGTTTTATAAAATGTAAATTTGTCTCAAGCTTTGTTAAAGTGTTGCATACTTTGTAATTCTCGTTTGCTCTTCTCAGTCACCGTAATACTGCATGTAGAAAATGAGATTGAACAAAGAAGCATGCCTTATCCATTTACCCTTTCTTTAAAAACTCAGGTCTGAATTTGTCACATTAAAATGAGGCAGGATGGATTTTAATGAACCATTTAAAATAAGCTATACTATTTTTGTTATTGTTAACGTAATGTATTTGTTGCCATAAATATAAAAGTGCTACTTTCTTTTCATTTGAGTTTTTGTGGTATGTTTTTGTGAAGTTCACACTCAGTTTGGTGAGGATTAAGGAGTGGCAAAGAGAAGGAAAGGTTTCAGCTCCTCTTTATCTCCTGCATGTGGTTTCACAGCGGTCTCTGTCTCCCCCTGCAGGCTGAGTCAGGACACTGCATTCAGCAGTGCTTGATCCCAAGTAACAGCAACACTGTGTGTCAACTCTATGGGCATAGATATGTCTCCTAATTATTTGTGTGAACATAAAAATAATTTGTGTGTAAATATGTGATTTGTAAATGTAAAACACCATCCACAAATGCATTTAAAAGATTTGCAAACTCACAAATAAATTTGCAAATGTAAAACGGATCTGCAAATACGCTAAATATTTTCACAAATAAAAAAAAGATCTGTGAATATCTCTTTAACATTGACAACTTTCGATCAGGCATTTGTGAATCCATTTTGTATTTGTCAACCAAAAATGCGCTTGTGGATCTCACATTTCTGCTTGTGGATCTCACATTTCTGCTCATGGATCTCAAATCTCTGCTTGTGGATCGTCTTTTTACACACACGGTGTTCTGTCATTCTAATGACTGACATCTATCTCCTTGACTGCTATATCCTTAGTGGCCTCTAGGGACAGGCAAGTGCGTTCCTAGTAAAACGTCTGTGTTAGGTTTCCGTTCTGCCATTTTGTTTGTATCATTTCAGTTTCACACCGCTCCTATTAAAATACTAAACGTCAGCTCCTGTCTCGGTCATTTTTGGGAGAGTGTTTAGCTCGCTGCATAGCCATGCATCTACACGCGTGGTGAGGGCAGAAGACTAGGAGTTTTTAAACAAACTTTCCGCCGGTCTCGGCTAAAATCTACTCGTGTCACTCGGTTATTTTCGGAAACCACGTGATGGCCTGCTGATGACGACATTTCCGCATGGTTTTCAAAGTAAGAGCATGATGGTTTGTTTAATGCGCTGTTTTTTTAATGAACAGCGGAACGTTAGAATAGATGCATTCTTTATCACCATCATCATCATGTTATAGTGATACAGTTAGTTTGTGTTGCGGGTCAAAGTCACAAAGCACTTCACATCTTATTAATCGGCCTAGTTTTACCTTACCAGTGCAGTGGTAAGGTAATCTGTAGAAAAGCACCGTATTTAGGTCAGCCTTCATAGTAAGGCTACATTAAATAATATTCATCGTGTCCTTTCTACTGTATATGCATATATTCCTGTCTATTGCTTTCATTTGTATTTAATGTTATTATGTTTATACTTGTTTCCACACATTTCACAATCTATCTATCTATCTAATATCTGTCTGTCTGTCTGTCTGTCTGTCTGTCTGTCTGTCTGTCTGTCGGTCGGTCGTCGTCGGTCGGTCGGTCGGTCCACGAGCAGAGATTTGAGATCCACGAGCAGAGATTTGAGATCCACGAGCAGAGATTTGAGATCCACGAGCAGAGATTTGAGATCCACGAGCAGAGATTTGAGATCCACAAGCGCATTTTTGGTTGACAAATACAAAATGGATTCACAAATGCCTGATCGACAGTTGTCAATGTTAAAGAGATATTCACAGATCTTTTTTTTATTTGTGAAAATATTTAGCGTATTTGCAGATCCGTTTTACATTTGCAAATTTATTTGTGAGTTTGCAAATCTTTGAAATGCATTTGTGGATGGTGTTTTACATTTACAAATCACATATTTACACACAAATTATTTTTATGTTCACACAAATAATTAGGAGACATATCTATGCCCATACAATTCTCTTCTAATGTCTTGTCTTCCATCTTTCTGTTAATTCACAGGTAGATGGAAGTGGTCTCAGGCAGACGCGATACAGCACATTATGCAAGTCAAATCAAATCAAACATTATTTATATCGTACTTTTCATACACAAAGGTAACTTAAAGTGCTTCAACATAGACAATTTACAAATAAAATCAATTATATCCCCCCCTTCCAAGGTAATAATCAGAGTAAAGTAAGTTTTTTTGTGAAAAATAATAAAATAAAATAAAAATTACATTTAAAATAAACTCTATACACATACAGTGGAGGAAATAAGTATTTGATCCCTTGCAGATTTTGTAAGTTTACCCACTTACAAAGAAATTAACAGTTTCTAATGTTAATGGTTTATACAGTATATACAGTGAGAGTAAGAATATCAAAAAGAAAATCCAGAAATTGACATTATATAAAAGATACACATTTATTTGCATTTAACTGTGGAAAATACGTATTTGATCCCCTTGCAGAATTTGTGTGAGAAACCCTTGTTGGACAGACAGGTCAGACGCTTCTTGTAGTTGGTCTCCAGGTTTGTGAACATCTCAGGAAGGATTGTGGTCCACTCCTCTCTGAAGACCCTCTCCAAATCCTTCAGGTTTTGAGGCTGATGCTTGGCATCTGGAAGCTTCAGCTCCCTCCACAGATTTTCTATGGGATTAAGGTCTGGAGATTGGCTAGGCCCCTCCCTCACCTATATGTGCTTCTTCTTTAGCCACTCCTGTGTTGCCTTGGCCGTATGTTCAGGGTCATTGTCCTGCTGGAAGACTCATCCATGACCCATTTTCAGTGTCCTGGCTGAGGGAAGGAGGCGATCGGCCAAGATGTTACGGTACATGGCCCCGTCCATCCTCTCCTCGATGCAGGAAGTGGTCCTGTCCCCCTTAGCAGAGAAACACCCCCTAATGTTTCCACCTCCATGCTTGACGGTGGGGATGGTGTTCTGGGGTTATAGTCAGCATCTCTCTTCCTCCAAACACAGCGGGTCAAGTTGATGCCAAAGTCTCGATTTTGGTCTGATCTGACCACATCATCTTCTCCCAAGCCTTCTCTGAATCATTCAGCTGCCTTGAGATCATTAACAAGTTCCTCCTGTGTAGTTCTTGGCTGATCCCTCACCTTTCTCATGATCATCAATACCCCACGGGGCCAGATCTTGTGTGGAGCCCCAGACCTCGGGCGATTGATTGTTGATTGATGCTCATTTTGTGTTTCTTCTATTTCTGAATAATCACACCAACAGTTGTCTCCTTCTCACCAAGCTGCTTTCTGATGGTCTTGCAGCCAGTCCCAGCCTTGTGCAGGTCTACAATCTTGTCCCTGAGGTCCTTAGACAGCTCTTTAGTCTTGCCCATGGTGGAGAGGTTGGAATCTGATTGATTGATTCTGTGGACAGGGGTCTTTTATACAGGTAACAAGTTGATATTAGGAGTAATTTCTTAAAGGAAGAGGACTTATGTAACCGGTCTGTCAGAGCCAGAATCCTTGTTGGTTGCAAGGGGATCAAATACTTATTTCCCACAGTTTAATGCAAATCAATTTTGATCTTTTATATAATGTCAATTTCTGGATTTTCTTTTTGACATTCCTACTCTCACTGTTAAAATAAACCTACCATTACAATTATAGACTGTTAATTTCTTTGTGGGTGAACTTAACAAAATCGGCAAGGGATCAAATACTTATTTCCTCCACTGTACATACATATAATAAAAAGGATTACAATAAGAATAAAGTTACATTAACATAAGAATAATACAAATAAAATAAGCTAAAATACAATTCTCTGCAGTTTGGACTGTAGTTTATTGAAGTAATTTCAATAAAGTGTGTTTCCTGTTTTATTTTGAAAAGTTTTCTCCCCCTGTGTCATGTCTGGTTTCACTTCCTGTCTTTGTGTTTCCCGCCTTTGTGATTGTCGTCCCGCCCTGATTCCTTCCACCTGTGTGATCACTGCACTGGGGTCTTTACCTGAACCTTAGTGTGGAGATTCAACAACGTGTGATTGAGCGGACGGAGGGCAGTCAGGAAGAGCGGAAAAACATATTTTAAGCGCCCCTTTATTCCTGGCTAGGATTCATGCTAAAGTGATGCCATGTTGCAGGAAGTGAGGGATGGTTTTATCGCAAATGATCCTGGGAAATTTAGTATTATGGCTCAATCATCACGTCAATCAATACATCAAGTGTATTTAAGTATTGCCTTCAAATGTAAAACATTTAAGCACTTTAGCAAGTTACGGCACAAGATGGAATATGCTTAATAAGCACCGTAACCTACATAATGGGCAACCATTGGTTGTTTCCGTGAACAGCGGAATGTTGTGCCACCATGTTGCTGCTGCAAGGTATTGTGGGACAGCATTATCTCCTTTTGTAAAGGATGGTCCGGGGGTATCCTGTGCTGAAGCAGATAATACAGGGAGCATTGAAGCTCCTTTGCGATCATCAAGAGAATTTGAACAGCTCTTTGATGTCATTTCACTCCGGTCCGGATCCGGACCGGACCACAACTGTCTCTGGACTCTGAGCAAATTATACTTTTCATATGTATTATCTGTATTATCTGTGTTATCTGCGAGACATCGCCACAACGCAACGAGTCAAAATTCTCCGCTATGTCCACTGCAAACAGCGCTCTGCATGTCCGACTGTTCCAATGTCTGTGTGTGTCTATCAACGCATTGGTCCAATCACATTCAGCATCCCGTCAGCGTTTTTGTCCCCCACCAACAGTCTGCGAATCAGAGGCAGAGTAGGGCGGGTCTTCGCAGAATGCGGGTGGGGGAAAAATGCGTGTCTCGTCTCTCCCCAGCTGCCACCCCAGTTGGCAGCTTTGTTTTGAAAGAAAAGTTGTGGCTCATCGGACATTTATGAGAGAAAGTCTCTAATGTCCGAGTGCAAGTGAATGCAGCACAAGACCCACGTCTTGTAACCCCTCCGCCGGCCCTGGCGCGAGCGTGGAAATATGATTGGCGGCGATTTAATTTGAACGGGACGGTGCAAAACGAGAAGCATTCGGACTCAAGTACTGAAGGAATGAGGTATTTGCGGTCTACAATAACAGAGAAGAGACTGTCAAGTTTGGCTGTACTCAGCATTGAATCAAAACGCACTAAAGCTGTTGATCTTAATCAGTTTGTGAGGCGTTTCGCTGAACAAAATGGTAATCGCCGCATTCAGCTGTAATAGACATGTCAACTTGATGCTCTGCTCACGGATGAGCATACAAAACTGTTAAGATGATGACCTTACGTGTGTAAATATATTTTTTTCTCTGTGGGGGTCTGCCCCCAAAAAACAGTTTTAAGTCCTGAGAAAGTCAAATAAGACGGTGTGTAAAACTACACTGCCCAGCCAAAAGAAAGTAACCACTTTGATTTAACTAGGCCAGCAGGTAAGGACTTTCCACTGGATAATAACTGAAGTATAAAAGAATGCATGACTGAAGTGTTTGAAGGCAAACAAAAAGAGGAAATAACAGGTCAAATCAAGCAAATCCCCCTCTCAGATTCCACAGCAACCAGAAGAACATAAATACTGGCTGGTGATTTGATTAATCAGCTTTGTGATGGAATAAAAAATGCACAGTGCATTTCCTTAGCCGTGGATGAGTCCACTGACACCACTGACAATGCTCAGTTGCTGGTGTTTGTGAGTTTTTATGATGAGGCAAAGGGGGAGTTTGTTGAAGATGTGTTGGGCCTGACAAACCTCAGTGGACACACAAGGGGGCAAGACATTTATAAAGCAATAATGGGAATGCTGAATGAAAGAGGGCGCAGCTGCCTTTATTCATAACTGTGCAGCTCTTACACTGCGACTCTGAGGGATCAAGCACAGACACAATAACAATGAAAACTGCTGCATACAGATTATTTTTGTTTTTGCAACCTCGTGTTAAGAATCTTGTTGCAATTGTTTGAATGACCGTAATAAACGGACCTTTGTCTTATTGAAAAATGTCTTTGGACCTTTAAGATTTGTATTTGAGTACCCCTGCTCTATGACCTGTCTTTCACAAATGATGTCAAACACCACTCCAGGGGGTCCTCTCTAGAGCAGGCATCCTCAAAGTCCGGACTCCGGTCCGGATCCGGACCGAACCACAACTGTCTCTGGACTCTGAGCAAATTATACTTTTCATATGTATTATCTGTATTATCTGTATTATCTGTATTATCTGTGTTATCTGCGAGACATCGCCACAACGCAACGAGTCAAAATTCTCCGCTATGTCCACTGCAAACAGCGCTCTGCATGTCCGACTGTTCCAATGTCTGTGTGTGTCTATCAACGCATTGGTCCAATCACATTCAGCATCCCGTCAGCGTTTTTGTCCCCCACCAACAGTCTGCGAATCAGAGGCAGAGTAGGGCGGGTCTTCGCGGAATGCGGGTGGGGAAAAATGCGTGTCTCGTCTCTCGTCTCTCCCCAGCTGCCACCCCAGTTGGCAGCTTTGTTTTGAAAGAAAAGTTGTGGCTCATCGGACATTTATGAGAGAAAGTCTCTAATGTCTGAGTGCAAGTGAATGCAGCACAAGACCCACGTCTTGTAACCCCTCCCCCGGCCCTGGCGCGAGCGTGGAAATATGATTGGCGGCGATTTAATTTGAACGGGACGGTGCAAAACGAGAAGCATTCGGACCCAAGTACTGAAGGAATGAGGTATTTGCGGTCTACAATAACAGAGAAGAGACTGTCAAGTTTGGCTGCACTCAGCATTGAATCAAAACGCACTAAAGCTGTTGATCTTAATAAGTTTGTGAGGCGTTTCGCTGAACAAAATGGTAATCGCCGCATTCAGCTGTAATAGACATGTCAACTTGATGCTCTGCTCACGGATGAGCATACAAAACTGTTAAGATGATGACCTTACGTGTGTAAATATATTTTTTTCTCTGTGGGGGTCTGCCCCCAAAAAACAGTTTTAAGTCCTGAGAAAGTCAAATAAGACGGTGTGTAAAACTACACTGCCCAGCCAAAAAAAAGTAACCACTTTGATTTAACTAGGCCAGTAGGTAAGGACATTCCACTGGATAATAACTGAAGTATAAAAGAATGCATGACTGAAGTGTTTGAAGGCAAACAAAAAGAGGAAATAACAGGTCAAATCAAGCAAATCCCCCTCTCAGATTCCACAGCAACCAGAAGAACATAAATACTGGCTGGTGATTTGATTAATCAGCTTTGTGATGGAATAAAAAATGCATAGTGCATTTCCTTAGCTGTGGATGAGTCTACTGACACCACTGACAATGCTCAGTTGCTGGTGTTTGTGAGTTTTTATGATGAGGCAAAGGGGGAGTTTGTTGAAGATGTGTTGGGCCTGACGAACCTCAGTGGACACACAAGGGGGCAAGACATTTATAAAGCAATAATGGGAATGCTGAATGAAAGAGGGCGCAGCTGCCTTTATTCATAACTGTGCAGCTCTTACACTGCGACTCTGAGGGATCAAGCACAGACACAATAACAATGAAAACTGCTGCATACAGATTATTTTTGTTTTTGCAACCTCGTGTTAAGAATCTTGTTGCAATTGTTTAAAAGTTTGAATGACCGTAATAAATGGACCTTTGTCTTATTGAAAAATGTCTTTGGACCTTTAAGATTTGTATTTGAGTACCCCTGCCTTAAACAGTGGAGCCTCATTCAGCTGTGAGTTTTACTACAGACCAAGTTGACTCTGTCACAGAATGGGGGGAGGGGAGTGTAAGGGCTGGATTGGATTGGGCCTATGGAAAACCTGTCCAGAGAATTGTTACTAGGTAAAAGCTGTTTACGTGGCTATGATTATTCTGTCCTCAACTCTTTATACCACTAGATGGCCCTGGAGCACAGACATCAGTAAACAGCATGGTGTTGCAGCCCAGCACATTTCTGAATATCACCTAACATGGCATGTTATATAAAACATGTTATATTTAACCCTGACGTTCATTGTGTTGCATTACCGATTACACTCTCAAGCAGACATGATCCGGCAGTGGCTCAGTAAGTATAGGAACTTGGATTGGGAGCTGTCGGGTCGCCGGTTCAAGTCCTCGAACAGACCTAAATATGGAGTGTGGACTGCCACTTGGAGAGGTCCCAGTTCACCTCCTGGGCCCTGCTGTTTAGTTTCATTGTGTAATGTGTTATATTGATTAATGCTAATGTGTTGGTGTGAGGGTCCTTAAAGGACACATGTCATGCTTTTCCGGTTATTACCCGTCCCCTTGTGTGTTATGAAGGTTTTTATGCATGTAAACGGTCTGCAGAGTCAAAACCCTCAAAGTACACCCTGTAGCGAGTAAAACTCTAACACAGAAAATACCTCCCCAAAACGCCTCGTTGGAGATACGTCATTGTCCATTGTTTACTTCCTGGGTATTGTGACGTAGGAATGGCCAGTAGCTACTCCTGTTCATACATATACGGCTGTACTGTGGCCATCTTTTTAAACTGACGCTCCGCTCAGAGCCGAAAAAACACTGTGTTAGACATGTGCGGAGCCTCTCTGGTGGTTGACTAATCAGAACAGAGTGCCCGAGCTGACCAATCGGAGCACACTGGGCTCACAGGGAGGGGGGGGCAAGAGCTGCAACGAGCCGTTTAGTGGAGAGAGTGAATACTGCTGAATACACACACTTTACAGAGATGCTGTATGCGAAACCAATGTGAGTTTGGAAAAATGCACAGTATAAATCTATTTTAGTATACCTCAACAATGGAATTATGATCAGTGGAAATGGCCATGACACCTCTCCTTTAAGACTTTGGAAAACATCAAATGTTTTATTTGAATGTGTCAGTATTGGCACACTTGGTTTCAGAGCACACTTTCTTCACTTGAAGAAGTTCTTCTTCGTTCCTGACCTATTGGTACGATCATGTGGCCCTCAGGGTTCTGACCTCCAGTATCAGAGGCCTCAGGGTTGCAAACAATGATCCCCCTCATGTCTTATCATGACCCCATTACTGTCTGTTAGGAATAGATAGTAGAAAATAAAAGGGAAATAAAGAAAGCTTTGCAAACACCAAAACCTGTCCACATGTTTTGGTCCACGTGTTGTTTCTTGTTTTAGACTAGAATACATATATTTTACCTACAAGTATTAACAGAGACTATGATAATGAAACGTCTGCTATGCTATATAAATGTGCTGTTCTTCTGAATATTAAAATACCAAAAATATGTATCTAAAATATTAATAAATGTACCGGCTGCCAGAGTCCACAAACAGTTGGTTAAAAAGTGAGCATTTTAATTATTTATCCCAACCAGCTCTTGGCTCATTGTTTCATAAGTCAATGCCAAAGATAAAATGGTGGTTGCACAGAACCCATTAGCATGACACAAAACTGTAAGGAAAGAGCAGCTCTAATATATTTACCCATAAACACACAGGTGTGAAACTCCACTGCATGTTGGTTAGGCAGACTACTGCGGACAAGGGGATACTAACATTCTAGAATTGTATTATTTCATAGTTTGTAACATTCTAGAATTATAATATTAAATCTAGAATTGTAACATTCTAGACTTCAAAAATGTTGACATTCTAAAAGTCTTATATATCAGACTTGCAACATTCTATAACTATTATCTTAACATTATTGAATTGTAACATTTTAAAATGTTATTATTTCATAATTGTAACATTCTAGAATTATAATCGTAACTCTAGAATTTGACCATTCTGGATTTCTTACATCCTAGAATTGAAGAATTGTGACATCCTAAAAGCATAATATATCAGAGTTGTAAGATTCTAGAGCTATAATCTCCACATTGTAGAATTGTGATATTCTAGTAATGTACCAGATGTCTTTTTTTGTTACGTATTGCCATGATCCTGGTGAATTTATTTCCTGTTTCATATCTGTTTTTTCCGCCTGTTTGATTGTCTTTCCTGGCCTAATGAGTTCCAGCTGTTCCCTATCAGCTCTGCACACCTGCCCTTTATTCCTTTAGAAGTTCTTCTTGTAATTTAGATATTGTCTTCAGATCCTTGCATCTTGTTCGGGAAGTTCTGTTCTCTTTTGCCCTGCCTTGCCTGGACCAAGCCTTGAAAGCCTTCCTAAGTGAAATTAGAAATACTTCCATTTTAAACTACTCTATTATAAGTAAAAGTCTTGAATTCAAAATGGGACTTAAAGGTCACCTATCATGCAAAATGCACTTTTGGGTGTCTTTTATTCATACATATTTGTGTAAGGAGACTCACAAAGTGTCAGAAAACAAAACCCTTTCTCTTTTCCTCCTTACCCAAATCTCTAAAAACGGGGGTACAACGGAGCTGATCCAGATTTGCTGCGGTCATGACGTCATTACTAAAATGTGGGCTGGCTTTACGCCCACGGCCCTATCAGAAACGTTGCTGTATCAGAAACAATGTGTGACGTGTTTTGGAAGTAATATGTGACCCGCTCTATCAAAATCAGTCGGAAGTCGCAACGGCTCATTTCAAAATAAACGTGGATTTGAGTAAAAAAATAGTTTTTCACGGTTCGGGTGTTTTGTTTGATTTTAAATAAACAAAGTCTTGGCTTTCAGAATATGAAACTTTTATTTCCAAAATCACACGATAAATACATTTTTGAAGCTTGTTAAGGGAAGATGACAGCTCTCACTCGCCACTCTGCTGTTCCGCAAAACCGCTCCCCCTCCCTCCGGCTGAAATTATGAATGTAAGGCGTATAGTAATCATAGATAACACGGCAGGGTCCGTTACAGTTTGTTTTCATCTGATTTCAATTAAACAAAGTCTTGGCTTTCAGAATATTAAACTTGTTTTGGCAAATTCAGATGATAAATACAACTTTGAAGCTTGTAACGGCATAATTACAAGCGGAGAACGGAGTAACTTGACGTCACAGCAGGCATAACAACAGCCGGTGTTTCTCGTCAGTGTTTTCCCCGGGAAACAAACACAATACACACAAATGCAAAAATACACACACACACACGTATACACACACACACACACTCGCGAGCTTCCCCCAGACCTGTAATCCAAACGAAAATATCTTCCCTCCGTAATATTTTGATCATTTGCTCCGCTAATAATCAATCAGATGGATGGATTCCAGAGAAGAGGAAACTTTGAAGGCCTTTTTCTCAAAATGATGACTCGTGACAGTCATTATAGAATGTGACATATTGTGCTTAATATTTGGAGTACAACAACAATCCTGATATCATTAGAAAGCTAGGAATCTCCTCTTTCCAACAGTGTATACAACTAAAAATGTGTCTTCGGGTCAATGCGACTGATTTCGATGGAGCAGGTCACATATGATCTGTGTTTACATTAGCAAGCATCGCTAACACTCAGAGCTAACGTGTACTGGAGAGAGTATGTGTAAAGAAGCAGGAAATAAAAAGGTACTCAACTTGTGGTAAACCTCAGAGAGAAAAAGCATTTGAGCTCCATACTGTTTCAGAAATAATCCTTGAAGTGGTTTGGAACATGATATGGGGCAAAACACTTCAGAGACATGTTTTGTACAGATATGGCCCTATAATATATTGTTAAAATATAGCATAATAGGTGAGCTTTTAGTAGAACTACAGAAGAACTATCAGCAAAATGTATTTAAGTATCAAAAAGTGCTCATTAAGCGCAGTGGCAGTATTATCATGTTATATAATACTATATTATTCCGTTTTTGTTGTCGAAGTACGGTAATGTATCACATATCAGCACAACATGTTTCTATACAGTATTTAAATACTCTATTGTGCTTTTGGGGGTTCTGCCTGTCCTGTACTGTGTTGTATATTTTTGTGTGCATTTAAATAGTCTGCAAAGGCTAAAATCCCTGTGTTCCCTCCAGAGGGAGTTTCTCTCCCACAAAACTGGACATCTCTAAGCGGTTGACCAATCACAACCAATCAGAGCAGACTGGGCTCTGGTTTCAGACAGAGGGTGAAAAGAGGTGCTGCAGCACAGGCAGTATGAGAGAAATAAAGTGCTTTTTGAACATTAAAGCAGGGAGACATGTCACAGTAGAGACACTAAATACTGATATGAAACTGAACATTTGACTAATAGGGCCCCTTCAAGTAAAATTTGAAATACTACAGTCTTAAAGTACTCTATTACAAGTAAAACTCCTGAATTCAAAATGTTACTTAAGAAGAAGTATATAAGTATGAAAAGTAAAAAAAAGTATTATCATGCTAAATAATATTATATTATTCAGGTTTTATCGCTTAAAATACATGTTCGTCAATGTTGAGCCAATTTTTTAATTTTGTAAAGATTAAAGCAGGACAACATGTCACAGTAGAGGCTCAAAATCCAAATGTGAACCTGAAAATGAACATGACAGGGCCCTCTTAAAAAGTAGCTAGTAACTATAAGTGTAAAACGAATGGATAAGAGCAAATGAAATAAAAAAGTACAATATGAAAAAATAGTTCCTAAAGTACTCAGGTAAATGTAGCCTACTTAGTTGCATTCCACTACTAGAACTGTAATTCTTACAATGTGAAATTAGCTAAATGTGAATATACCATAGTGATAATGCTGATACCTTTCTATGTATTTGTGCTAAATGTATGACTGGTTATATGCAGGAGTCAGGACTCTATATTCCCTTCAGCCCTGCTGCCGGAACACAATCCATTCCAGCCTCCATACAGCGTGTCTTATCTCCTCTCCCATCACTTAGCCGTGCGTTGCACTTTTTAATGCATTTTCTGGGATTTAAAACAATTAATTAAGTTGGTGTGCAGCCCATGACGCCAGCTGAACGGGACGCGCTTCCTGGCGCAGCTCCTCAGACGTGCTTGTGTTACATGACGCCTCTCTTCAGCACCCCCCACCCCTCCCTCTCTCCCTCTCTCTCTTTCTCCCCCGGCTTACTAAAGGTGACCGTGCAACCGCTCACTGCTGCTCATTATTTAACGTCTTCGAAGTGAGCGGCAGCGGGGAGACGCGCATGCGGCAGATCAGCTGTGCGTGCTGCAGGACGCTGAGCGCTGGGAGAATGCATGTGCCGCCTCATGCACCAACCTCAACTCCTCAAGTGAACTACCTATAGGCTGGTTTTTTAATTCTTTTTTTCATCTTGGCTACATTTTCTCACCTTGCCAATGACGCTCGGATGTGGATAAACCGCCGCGCATGCGTCGCTCTTGGAATCTTGCAGCCTAAGTTGCGTCCCTGAGGTGTTTGTGTGAAAGTGTTTGGCAGGATGTGGACCGCTGTGGCGCGCGGGGGCTTGGGCTGGGGGGTCTGCTGCTGCTTGTCGCTGCTGGTGACAGTAGTGATCGGGGCGCAGAGGTGAGATCTGATCCAAAAAACATAATGCCTTTTTATTTCATCAGATAAAAAATTAAAATCTGCTTTCTGTCCTCAGTGCAAACGAGCCCAGCAACATGTCCTACGTGAAAGCCACCGTGGACAAGCTGCTGAAGGGCTATGACATCCGTCTGCGGCCTGATTTTGGAGGTAAGAGACCCCCCCTACCCCCCTCCCCAGTGTGTGCGCCCCCGTGCAGACATGAGATGCTGCAGAGTTCTCACTCCTCTGCTCTCTCCAACAGGCGCTCCTGTGGATGTGGGTATGAGCATAGACATCGCCAGCATCGACATGGTGTCTGAAGTCAACATGGTAAGTTTGCTGCTGCCACATCCTCTGCAGTGAGGCACAGTTTCTATCTGAGGGGGGGGGGAGACCGGCTCGGCTCGGCTCTGAGCTTGGTGCAGCGCCGCTCCTGGAGGAAACTAAAAAAGAAAAGGGCCCCCTCCTCTCCCTCCCTCCTTTTTTTCCAGCACCATGGAGAGAGCCGCAATGTGTCAAAGCCAATCCGTATGCATCAAGTAGTACAGAGAGAGAGAGAGACATAGGAAAGAGATGAGGGAGAGAGGAGGGGGGGCAATGTGCTTTGGCAATACTGTGTTTTTTATATGATAATGCCAATAAAGCTTCTATATGAATTAGGAGACAAAGAGAGAAATTGTTGATTTTGATTTGGTTGATGATATCCATCCGTTCAGTGCTTTTCCTAGATTTCAAATGACATAATATTATTAATATAAGAGTTTTACCGCCTTGTACAATGTGGTTTGGCAATGCTGTGTTTTCGATATGCCAATAAAGCTTATTTGAATTGGAGCGACAGAGAGGAGCTGTTCAGGGATTCCATCTGCAGCGGTGTGAGCCCGGTGTCAGAGCGGTAGTGTGGTGCTGGTGGTGTGTGTGGGGGTGGGGGGCAGACAGAATAAGATGTCTGTGTGCATGCTTTGGCTGTTTTTGGGCCTTAGTGCAGTTATTACATAACGGCTGTCAGTGAGTCAACGGGAGGAAGAAGCCATTCGCCTGCAGAATATGATTTGACCACTTAATGCAATGCAGCGCTGCCAAGGTGAATACACAGCATCTGTGTGTTGTAGCAGTGAGACAGAGTGTCTGCAGGAGGGATTCACATACTGATCATGTACATTTCAACTGCTGTTGCTAAGCAAACCGTCATATCTCTGTTTGTTGTTTTTATTTCCTGTTTAAGTGTTTATATAACTAAAGAAAGGCTAATTAATTTCCTCAATCACCTGGGCACAAAAAAAAACACCAATGCTCACGTTTTTCTTTACTTGCTATATTTAGTGCATACATGCAACCCAATGCAATGAATGGCAAAAAATGCTCTTTAAATACCTGAATAGTGCACTCGTAATGGTCAAAGAGCTGAGTGTGAAACGATTGACACCTTTACACTCAAGGACTGCCATCTTGGCTACGTAAGTGGCGCAAGCAGCCGCGATTGAAATTGGACTGGCAAACAAAGCACTATACAAATAAAAGTTATACAGATGTTTTAGTTCAGTTTTTATTAAATGGACCAAAATACTGGTGTTGAAAAAATAATCCACCGTTAATTTTATTGGGTTCATTGAGCAGTCTGTAATGATTTGCTACTGCAAACGCTAATGTGCTGGCTAGCTAGCTAGCTAGCTAGCTAACAGCGTCAATCGTCACTTCCGTTGAGGGCACAGCAGCAGTGTTCAATTTGAGACAACACTACACCGTTGAAATGCACACAAAGAGAAAGTGTTCACAGTGTACTGCATGGCAATGTACTAAGTTGAACTAAGTATCCAAATTGAGACAAAGCACAATTGTTGTGTAGCATAGTTTTAAAAACTTCACAAAAGTGTCCACTGTTTTTTTTTTTGTCCTCCTGGATTTTATCTACATCTGTTTGACCAATCAGGATTAACGGTTCTACCCATTAAAAGTATCTGGAACTAAGATTTAGTCCGGAGCAGTGCCCAAACAATTCCAAAAACTAAAAGTGCGACCAAGCTAGGTTAGCCGTAGCATCACTATGTGAGGAATCTTAGTCTATACATCTTCTTTCTCTTTGTCTCAGAAACAAGCCGAGATCTGTATTTTGAGATGCTTAGTGTTGGTTCCCTTTTTGGGTTAATAATGTTTAGTCATTGTGAGTGTAGGTGAAGAATATCAGATTGGAATAATTTTGAAGCTTGACTAGCTAAATTGGACTGTGTTATCCAGCTCTGTTTATTGGTCACTGATTGGACCATGGGGCCTTATCTGATTATGCATCTCAATGAAATCTGGGACAGGGAGGGGGGGCGTGTTACTGCTCCTTTTAATAGAAACTCTTGGCACAAGATGCCACTTGAGCAGGAGCCAAGTTAAACTAAAAGCCTGAATGATCTTATGACATACAGAAAGTATTGATGTGTTTACACTTCCAGCAGAGAGAGGGACGTTAGCATTCATTTGGAGTTGTGTTTATTACATTACAAATTATAAATGAAGTTAATGCTGATTTGCCTTCTGCTTGATTCATTTGGAGACAGATGAAGGCCCGTGGGCAGGAATTCTCAAAACTCCATTCAACAATTGTACAGTTTTTGAACACATTTTTAATTATGTATGCCTTATTGTGATTTCGGCATGACACAATGATTTGGTTAAGGCTATGAAAATCGAGGTTAAACACCTCAAAACCTATAACATATATGGCTTCCTCTCCTGCGTTGTGATCCGTTTTTCAAATATAAATACATAAATCATCTTCTTTGCTTTTTGAGTATGATGTATTTTTATGCATGGTCCTTATAAAGACACAATATTTAAAAAAGTTGCCTAAATTGCAGTTTTAGTACTCCTCAGAGAACACAGACGTAACTTTTGGCGTCCCACAGGGCTCTATTTAAGGTCTTCAAGTCCTTTTCTCCTCTAAGTACTTCCACTTGGCAATGTTGTCAGAAAGAATACAATTGGTTTCTGAGCGGATGAAACCAAATGAATCTTCCCAATATGTTTTTTGTTTTCCCATTGAGAGGTTAGTTCAATGACATATGACATAATATATATAGCACATATAGCATGAGCTGAACAATCTATTATCTTCCTTGGCATTGGCCTTAGACTCAGTGGCAGCTGCCAAGCCAAAACAGATGCTAGCCAGAACCTCCCCCATGTTCTGGTGCCTTTCCTCGACAGTGGCCCTTATAAAAGTAATTTTAGCTATCTGTGACTGTGATGGCAGTGAGCTTTTGTGATGTCCTCAAGGCGGCCTGCAGAAAGGGAGGACCAAACTCATCTTGGCCCAACTAAAAATGTCATTGGATGCCAAAGGTATGTGTTGCTACAGCTGGCCACACTGAACACTGGCAGGAAGTGAGGTCATAGTCATTTCTGCTTTATGACTGACACATAGACACAAGGGCGAAATAGATGAGCAGTTGCTTTAATTGAAGATTTTAAGTTTAAGATTTGTTTGGGGGCTACCAGTGCCTTAATCATAGAGAAAGATGTGAAAGGGGGATACAGAGGGGAAGAGATGAGTAAATGGTCCCCAGATCGAATTTAACCCGGGTCCACCGCAGAAGGTGCTGATCCACAGTATAGGATTTTAAGTTTTTTAGCACTTTAGGCTAATGTATGTCGATTTTAATGTTTTTTAGGTCCACTTCAGAAAACAAACAGGCGTATAACTCACCATAGGAAGGACATAAAAAAACAAATGAAAACAGGATTATATGCTCACATAGATAAAAACAGGGTAAAATGTATTAAAGCCCAAATGTCCAAAATGGTTAATCGGAGATAATAGCTGCAGGGGAGAATGGCAAGTCCCTAGACTGTGAGCCTTCTGGGGACCACTGGGTCTACTCCACCAGTGGCCAGCATTAAAAGCGGCTCGTTACTCCCCCAATGATGAAGGAAACATTTAAAAGGATGCTGACCGGCCTTGATTAGATGGTCAGGAGCTCTTCCTTGAGCTGAGCCTCCAAAAATGGTTACCCCTCCCGGACTAATGCTGTCTTCTTGCCAAAGAACATCACCCTCTTAAGCACAATATAATCTTTATTTTCCTGAAGACACAGCCCCTGTCATCCTGAATTAACATCTGGACCAACTGCCCTCTCTCTCAACCTCTATTAAAACAATTAAAGCATACAGTATGTGGAGTAAGATGACATAACCCGTCACGAGTCTGAGTGCACCAAAACGATTATTAAGCTCCTTCTGAACTTTTAAAAAAACAGTATTTATATCAGGCCCACTCCCCATTATTGATGGCTGAGCTGCTCTTCTCTATTGACACTTTTAACATATTTTGGGATTGACTCCAACATTCCAAATTACAGTACCACGCCACCATACTGTTCTACCCACCGGTCCCTTCTGTCAATTAAACCCCTATCAGATCCTACTAATGTATCTGTTTCTACTAATAGGCTAAACCTCCCTGACTCAAGGAGATATTAGTCAGTATCACTGAAACCTCTATGTCCTGTAGTAAAGCTAAAAATACAAATGGCGTAGTTAGTCATGACAATTTACTGTCATATTGCATTAAATATTGTGCACGGTAACATAAGCCACAGAAATTGCGAATGGCATTGAAAGTTAGGAATGTAACCAAAGTATATTTTTTATCATTTAGAAATATTGCTATAGCTACACAGTTTCTCTTTCAGGCCGATACAGAAAAACCAAGGCATTCTTCAAAACCTGTGGGCTTTGCTATTGTAATGCTCTTGTTTGGTTTACCTTGAGAAGCTGTTGGTCGTCTACGTATTACTCAGCTCTGTTTGTCCCTCAATCATGTGCGGCACATAGGGATACTTCCTCTGTCTAAAATGTGTTACATAAATAAAGATTGATAGAAAATACAAAGCAGACAGATTATATGACACAATATATTTCTGATGGGCCACAGGCCTGAATGTGTTTCCCCAGCACAGCCATAACAATGGTTCATAATGCAGGTTGTCACATTGATAAGCCCTGTGATGGACGGGCCAGTTGTCAAGGGTAACCCGCCTCTCGCCCAATGTCAGCTGCAATCGGATTGAACAAAATACAGTAACAGTTAAAGACCCAGGATGCAAGCCAAAGTTACCAGCCATGTCCACAGCTACCAAATCTGTGTGGCTGAATTTGTGAAAATGTGTATAACATGAGGCACGTGTGATGCATGTGTTGATCTGTTGTCAATCATTGTTTTCCGAGCACAGAGAGCAGAACATTTCTTGCGAAGAAAAAAAAAGCCTGAGTGAAAAGTTTGTGCAAAACGATTAAAGAGGTTGAATGTGAAATTCAAGTTTGCCTGCTACAGCTCTCAATATGAAGATGGCTGAGCCGGTTGGTAACAGTGCCTAAAGCTAAGGTGCTAGAAGCTAACGATGCTAACAGGGTTAGCAGTCCAAACAACAGCAATTTGGCTCACAGAGCTAACTGTCTTAACATAGTACGCCATTACTCCACTATCTTTGCAAAACAAACTGTTATTTGTTGCTATATAAATATGGTGAATGTCATATAGATAGCCTCAAATTGGATTTGGTTGTAATCACAAAATGGAATTTGGTCAAACCCTGTCCCTATTTCACAGCTCTTTACCTCCATTGTATCTGTTGTATGTTTTTGTGTTTCTGAAATGTACAACAATTTTAGGACACAACTAAAGCCTAAAGTTACTCTTAAGCCCCAATAGCCCCTAGAGACTGCAAGTTTATGGAATTTCACAATATCAAATGTGGTAATAAATGGTTTATCCTCTTTGGTGTATGAATTTGCTCAGTAAAGTTCATGATAATCTGCCTATCCATTTGTGATATACAGTAAGATGTTTTAGCCTTAAGATCATGGAGTGTAATGCAAGGGTTCATCATCTGGAAGCATGAGTGACCTCATTATGTTGCATGGAAAGCCATAATAGTCATCATTTCTGAGTGCAAGGGAAATTGTGGCACGAGAAATTATTGTGGCTATAAAAAAGATGATACATCCTCTGCAGACCCTGAATGATCACAGCAAATTCAATTCAAATGCTGCCATTCATTTCATGTTATAGAGTGACAGAGTGGGAAAATAATTAATTGTAGCACTATATCAATCTTTAACAATGCTTAGGATTCATTCTCTGGAGGCCATGAATAGAACAGGTTTCATTGTCTGGCAGTGTAAGTTGCTCGTGTTGCCTTGTTTCTGTGCGTGTTAGCCTTCTACTTGTTTTTACATGGACAGAGAGCCAGGTGGACAAAGTGACCTGCTTCCGCTCCCCCTGAGGACATTTCTCATCTCCCAACGTGACAAATCAAGCGACCTTGTCCCTGACATTGACGTGAAGCCAGCAGACAGCGCCTGTATGCCTGTGAAGTTCTACTTTACTTGGCAGTTAGTGAACAGATTACAGGGAGATTTCAGATCCTTGTCAGGCCCGTCCTGGCCTGAGTCATCAGACATGCTGTGCTGTCAGGAACAGAGCGCCGGTGAGTTAGAGGGACAGTGATGCAACATGAGGTTCTTCTGAGGTCCGGCTCCTTCTCTCAGCATGCTAACTGATCAGCTGTGGCATCGTTTCTGCCCGGATGATGTTTAGCACTCTCTGCAGAAAGGAACACAGAATGTATCTTTAGCATTCATGAGAGATTCATCCAGAGATGCATTGTTCTTTTTCCGTTGGAGGTCAAACCCAGACTATCCCAGCATGCACTGCAAATACAAGAGATGTTCTGCTCTGTAGGGCACATGGCTTATCACAATCAGAATGATTTTATTGCGTAAAGTAATTTGCACATACAAGGACTATGTTTTGTAAATGTGTAGTTCATGAGCTGCATAAAGCTGTCAAATTCTTTAACATCCGACTGTTAAAAAAATTGTAGTCCTAATTTAATATATTAAAGAGGCCCTATTCTGCTTTTTGGGGTTTCCCTTCCCTGTAGTGTGTTCTATAGGTTTGTGTGCATGTAAATGGTCTGCAAAGGATCAAATCCCTTTGTTCCCTCCAGAGGGAGTTTCTCTCCCACACACTCCTGCCACAAACTCCTCCATTGGACTCCTTTGTTTTCTTCCGGAACATAGTGACATCACGCTTCAATTGGCTAGCGCTCCAACATATTATACATGATAGGCTAAGTGGTGGTACTTTTCCGACACATCTCTAAGTGGTCGACCAATCACAACAGAGCCAGCCAGCTAACCAATCAGAGCAGCCTGGGCTCTGGTTTCAGACAAAGGGTGAAAAGAGGTGCTGCAGCACAGGCAGTATGAGAAACATAAAGAGCTTTTTGAACATTAAAGCATGGAGACATGTCTCAGTAGAGACACTACATACTGCCTAATAGGGCCCCTTCAAGTAAAATTAGCTTTCAGACAATATTAACCATTTTTAGCTAAACGAAACAAAACGGTAATAACAAAGGGTCTAAATTAGCCCTGAGCGAAAAAATGCTAACGCAATTAGCACAGAACTCAAGGTAAAATACCCTTATTGCTTATCATCATTGAGCGATCAGAACTTGCGACAGGGGAAGCAAACACAGACATCACACAACGTAGCATTACGGAGCAAACACGAATGAATGTGGCTGAATGCTGGAAAAGCTGTTTAAAAATGCATGTCCATTTTCCATCTTCATCTCATTATTCTAATACACAGATACTTTTCCTCCTTTCACCTGGTCTGTATCAGCCTCTTTACTCCTTCCCTGCTCCCAGAGTCCCTCCCCTGCAAACCAACCCTCCTGCCTAACCTCCGCATTCCCTAAACCTGCCCGTCTCCGCCCATCCTCCACCTGCACCTCACCCCCTCATCAGATGTGGTTAGTAGTTTACTTTTAATGTAATGTGTGTATTGTACTGTGTGTGTCTAAGTTTGATATTTCTATAGAAAAATAGCAAACCCATTTAAAGATTTTCCGAGATACATGTGACTCATGCTCACTGTTGTTTAAGAACATAATTATGACTGTTTGGTGCAGGGTATGTATGTGAGTAGGTGTTGTATGTATGTGTAGGGCTTTAGATGTGCACTGAAAAAAACATTTACCTTAATTAAATGTATTATGTCAACACATGTTACATAACTGTATTAGGTTAGTTGAAAATTATGTTTAAATAAAAAACATTAGGTTCCACTTAATATTATTGCTTTCAATGAACCTAATACATTTATCTGAAATCTGTTCACATAATACTTTTAATTAAAGTCAACGTTTCAGTTTTTTCAGTGTGTGTGTTGGCTGTAGGTATATGGGTTCTAGTTTGAGCTTATGTTTAGCTCTTCTCCGGGCAGGCTCTCACAATGTGCCCTTCCTTTTTCAACCAAAGCACTTCAGTGTCCTAGAATGAACAAACACTACATAATTGGACTTGTCTACTGTGAGACTGGAATTCAACAAGAGAGACAAAGAGCTGAATTTAGTGCGCAGTCCCACAGTATACAACAGCTCCATGTCTTGACAGCTCCATCTGTAAAACATCGTCCCAGGTGAACAGTGGGATGTTTTAGACGGTTGCTTTAGTAGTGGGAGTCGTAAACGAAGACATGGAAACGAACATCTTGTTAACAACAATCCCGGCCTTCAGTGCTCGGTTCATTTATCCACGCTATCAACAGACATAACCACCCCGCTGTTCATCCAGGCGACAGGTTTCATGCTGCCACGGTCCACCACCTCCCCCACAGCCAGGCTGCACTCCTTCACAGAACATGGGAAACCCGAGAACAGTGTGAAGCCGTACTTCTGGCTGAAACGGGTGACATAACATACCATGCTGGGGGCGGTGTCACAAAAAAACACCCCTGAACCCTTAAAGGTGGGGTAGGTAATTTTGGAGAAACCAGCTCGAGTGCGCTAGAATTTGAAAATACACAGCCAGAAAAAATCTGCCACTTCCTTACAGAAGCCCTCCTCCAACACACACGAACGTGCACATGACCAATGAGGGCACGAGATAAGTTTGTGCACAGATGGAAGGCTGACAGGCAGGTAGGCCATCCAGTTATTTTAGCCGGGCCGGCTCAGATGATTGGTCGTGCTTTTTACAGTACTACAGCTTCCACAGATGACATTTTTTAATGGATTTTTTGTCAAAGCACTTAAGATATTCATTGCTATCGGGATGTTAAGAGCATTCCATGGAATACAACAAAAGTGTATCTCGAGCCGGTTTCTCAAACTTACCTACCCCACCTTTAAAAACACAACAATAATGAAATAGACAACTTGTACCACCAACCACACAATTTACAACAATAACGTTTAAGTAGAAAATTGGTTGTTAATTAACTCACAAACCACATTTTCTTTTCTGGGTGCTCTGATTAATACATAATCCCTCGTCTCGAAGTAAACCTTTTTTTCAACGTGTTTTTGGTTAGATGCTTGAAATAAGGTCTGTGGTTAACAGAAGCTAAGATATTTTCACGTTTTGTTCTCACATTAAATACGTCAGTAAATACCCCACTGGTACATCTACACGAAGCTTTTATGTTTATTCAAAAATGAAGTTGCTAACAAGGGGCTAAATGAGATTACTAAACGTCATCACGCCCAAGACGAGTCCCGGGTTAGCAGTGGTGATGCGAAGCCATGCGACTTTTATGTACTACAATAAAGCATAACGTTAGGTTTTGGCAATCGAGTTTATGCTTAAAAAATAATAAATAAGGTGTTCATATGTGGAGATAATTCTGCTTAATAACACATGGAAGTATAATTTTCCAAAGATCTTATTTTCTTCAATATTCCAAAACCCTGTTTCCATTAACCAGTCTTTAAGCACTGCCAGAGTCCATACTGTGTTCTCTTTACTGTTTATTTCCTGCCTGCCTGCCTTCTTCTGCTGTTCCCTTTAAGGTTAACTTCATGTCTGTCTTTTTCTGCTGATTTCTCTGTCATCCAGCTCTCTGTCTTTTTATGTCTTTCCTTCTGTTTTTGCAATTTTCTTGTCCTTTTTCTCTTTTTTTTCTTTTCTGGGGACAGTTAAGCCATCATGAATCCAAAGTTATGCGCTCTCCAGAAATCTAAGAATATTCCAAAAGTATTCCACTGTGTTTTTCTGATGGATACACTGAAAAAAATGTTTAATTGATTGAAATGACTGCACGTAGTCTCTTGATTAGATAGTCCTAAACAGCTAAAGGTCCAAATTGACCATCCAGAATGGAGTCATCATCTAAGCCTTGTAATAATGTGCTTAAATGACACTTGTTCTGATAGAGAACACCGTCCCCGGGGCGGAGAAAAGAAGCTTGCTGCTGACCAAATCAATCGATAGCTTCAGCACACAAGCAATACGCAACTCATCAGCTGTTAATGAAAATGCACACATTGCCTGTAGTCCTGTCAGAATCTATTGGTGCAATACACAGGCAGCCAACTAACACCATTACATAGTATAAATGGGTCTGACAGTTGTTCAAAATTAGTGGTCACTTAATCAATCTTTATAACTGCTAGTTACTAGCTTGTGAATGCTTTGGAGTGGTTTTCCATCAGTTCTGGGATTATTGTGTACAGTGTTTTTGCATTATTCTAAATAGAATGTTCCACATTAGAACAGGTATGTGCAGTAAATAGTGGCCTCTAATTCAATAAGTAAGGGATAATGTGCAGCAAGACAATAAAATGGACATGGTGATCAGTATCCTGACGCAAAGTTTTTTCTGTAATTGTCCAAGTCTGTTACCATTTTATTTTCCACTAACCAGTCTTTAAACACTGCCAGAGCCATTACTGTGTTACTGTTAGTGTTTACTTCCTGTCTGTCTTCTTCTTCTGTTCCTGTTAGTGTTTACTTCCTGTCTGTCTTCTTCTGCTGTTCCTGTTAGTGTTTACTTCCTGTCTGTCTTCTTCTGCTGTTCCTGTTAGTGTTTACTTCCTGTCTGTCTTCTCTTGGAAGGTTTCTCATTACTCTAAGGCTGCATCTCAGGTCGGTTAAATGGAATCCTTGCGTCCCTCACTTGCGTCGTTTCCCTGCGTTTAGTCCCTCCCACCAGGGAAGCATGGAGAGACGCAAGGAAACCACGAGAAGCAGGGAAATGAGTTTTAAGAGCAATGGGACGTCCTTTCCTCCGGAGCGTCACGTGAAGCGACGTCCGTTTGTGATGACTCCGCACAGCTGTTCGTCCCCGTTGTTTTCACAAACACCCCCGCCTCTGTTAGTACACATTTACTAACATAAAACATTTACTGACATAAACATTTGTATCATCTGTTGTGGACCCAAATACATTAAATAAAATAAGAACTCATTCTCAAAAAAGATAAACGCCATTCTTTAAAATGTATAACGAACAATAGTTAGATTAATATTGATTAGAGTGCACAATAGAAATAAAAATAATTGAGAGAAGAAAAAGAGATATGTTATCTATCAAAACCCAGTTAGATTAACATTCATTGGACTGCACACTTTGTTTGTTTGTGAGGATATGTAGCAAATTAACATTTGAAATAGCACTTAATGACTGACTGAATGGAAATGACAATAAATGAAAATGTAAAACGAAAAAAGCGATCATGAAAATGTTTCCAATAAATGAATAAAATGATTTTTGCCCACTTTGTTGTTCAGATAATCACATATTTGTAACTAAATGATACATTAATTGAAACAAGACACAGTATAAACTGAGGAGTGACTCGTGAGTTTCATGTGTTTTCTTCACTCCGCTGGGAAACTGCTCTGATGTCAAGAAGCAACAGATAAGTGCATGCGCTGCATCGTCCAATCAGTGAGCGATACACAGTAAGGGGGCGGGGCGAGTGTCTGAAGATTTCACCGGAGGATGTCTGGTAGTTCCTCGATTATCGCTCCTCGATCCTCGATCCTCAATCCTCGGTCTCCGGCAGAAATAAGCGCCATGGGACGCTACTCAAGATGGCGCAGACAAATCAACTTCCGGTGATACCGAGGACCGAGGAGCGAGGAAATTAAAATAACCGACCTGAGATGCAGCCTCATTTCCCCTCCTCAACTCCTCGAATCCTCGGTCCTCTGGTAGTGACCCGGAAATGGATTTCAGCGCGCCATGTTGAAGGACATCTCATTTCTCTAAATGCACTTCGAGGACCGAGGATCGAGCGTCGAGCATCGAGGAGGCTCTCTGGAGGAGCTATAACCGAGGATAAACTGATGGATCCTCCACGGCTCCTCCGCGGATGTATTTCCGGCAACAGTGATGTTTCAAAGAGTCGTGACGCACGGCCGGACTTATCTCAGCCAATGACAGCTCTGCAAACTGCTGGATATTATTTTATTAACTGCTTTAATCGCGACGCGATGTTTACAATGAGACAGCTGTGAGGTCCGTGCAGAAAGCGGAGCAGTGTGTATAATATATATCACTCAGTATAACAGGCCTACATTACTCTCTTTATTTGTATGTTTTAGTTTAGTAGATATCTACTGTGTCCTGATATATATGATATGCTTTAGGAGCTGTAGGTGTGTGTGTGTGTGTGTGTTTGTGTGTGTGTGTTTGTGTGTGTGCATGTGTGTGTGTATGTGTGTGTGTGTGTGTGTGTCTGTGTGTGTGTGTGTGTGTGTGTGTGTCTGTGTGTGTGTGTGTGTGTGTGTGTGTGTGTGTGTGTGTGTGTGCGTAGATGGGGCGGACAGACAGGTCTCAGTTGGTTTGGTGTCCTATGCTTACTTTTAATACTTGTAAATAAAACTCGTAATTTAATTTCCTCATTGTAGCGACCAGAGATGGGGGGCGGGGAGGCGGGGGGATATATCCAGTCTCTGATAGTGTTACGTTATTATGAGAGTGCTCTCATACTTGTTTGATTCTGAAATTGTATATAGTTATATGTATATATATGTGTGTGTGTATATGTCCGCATCTGTAGCCTGTTATTGTCTCATTATACCGCACTGTGAATGAATTAAAAGTAAATATATAAGTCATCATGAACACATCTGTCCATCAGACAGAGGGCTGCTGTGCCTCCTGTCATCATTAATGGACGTCTCTTTAAAATGACCGCTCAGAGGAGAGGATTTCTCATTTCTGTAAATGCCTGCTGCTTCCACTCCTCTCTCCTCGGTTCCCCTCCTCGACTCCTCCGCTCGCATCTCCTGTGGGCGGGACTAAGACACGAGGATAGGAGTCGAGGAGGGGAATTAGAGAAATGAGAAAGCTTCCTGATGTTCCCGTTTGTGTTTACTTCCTGTCTGTCTTCTTCTGCTGATTTCTCTGACGTCCGGCGCTTTTACTCTTAAACTCTTTCCTTCTCTTTTTCCTTTCTCTACTGGGGACAGTTCAGCCATCATGAATCCAAAGATGCGGGCTCTCAACAAATATAGAAATAAAAAATAAATAAATAATAATTCCATTAATGTTTGTTGTCCACAAGTGAAGTTAAATCTGCCGGACTTCTTTCTGTGGATTGATATGACTGTTGATCTCTTGATCCACCTCAGGAATGGTGTGACCAATCAGAATAGAGTATTCAACTTAGCCTTGTAATAACTGCTTATACCTTGAACAGGCAGATTACATTTTAAAACCACAAAAACAAATAGACAGTCATGTTATAGTTTAACATTTAAGGCTTAGTTCACACTCATTATAAAACATCTTGTCTCACTCCCCCTTAGTGGTCACATTTATCTGTTTTTAAATGCACTCCAACCGATATAATGCAGTAGAATAGAGTTGTATTTGTGATATTTTCAGTATATCAACAAACTCTTTCTCCAGGTTTGTAAGAACCTTTCAACTGTTTTTTTGCTCCTTTTTCTTGGTGGTGGGTGTCGTTACTTGTCCTTCTGTTCACTACTGCCTTGACTTCCCTTATACCTGTATGAAAGTGTGTGCTGTGGTTGGCATGGAAACAAGGGGAGGGAGCATGCTGGTTGGTTTGGAACAGTGAATGGTCTGATTGGTAACACACAACAGAGTTTCCACATGTGTGTTCTTGTGAAATATCAAGCCAGCTGTCATTATTTGTGTGATTATTAAGACATCTGTACATCCCTTCGGATGCAGCAATCCTAATAAAAAAAACTATCTTAAGACATTATAATGTAAACAGTTTTCTGCTAAAACAGATGAAAAATGTGTTCCATGTCCACATTTTAATTGATATCAAAGTTTAATATAGTGCTGTATTTTCATTATCAATACATATCTATTGTACTTTAGCTTGTGGTGGACAGTAATACCATACCTTAGTGCAGTGGTTCTCAAACTTTTTCTGTCAGGCCCCCCCTTTGGAGAAAAAAAAAAGTCGGGCCCCCCCAACACAAATAGTCAGGCTCAGTGGCAGTGCCAGAGATTTATTTTGGGGGTGCTGTGGGGTAGCTTGACGTTTCATAGAGGGTGCTCAAACATTTAGGGTTTCCCATTAATGTACCGGTCGCTACAGTGGAATGTTCTACTGCAACAATCCCCACGCAAATACACAGTGTGACAGTTACAATGAAGGCTCGATAATCAGCTCACGGCATATAGGTGTAAGCAGGGGTAAAGTGCTATTTTTATAGGTGGTGTGTGGACCTCACATAGGGGGGTCCGGGGGCAAGCTCCCCCGGGAAGATTTATTTTTAAATATTGAAGTTAAAAGCATCAATCTGGTGCACTTTGAGAGCAAAATGAAGAGATCTATGGATACATCTCTCAACACCCATATGAAGCAGAACTGTAAACAGATTTACTCTTTCTTTATGGATATTTTACAAATCACCCTTTTAAACTTTATTCTTTTTTTACGGTCATATAGTATTTCATACCTGTTTTTCATTTATTCTCTTATTTTTTTATAACTATAATGATCATATAAACGTGTGCCTCGGAAATAATTGTTTACATTAATGGTGACCAAAAAGTTTGAGACCCACTGAGATAACTTAGACTAAAGTTAACTATCTAAACACTCAGAGAGTCCTTTAGTTCACTGAGCCTCTCAGTCTGACAGGAGAGGACTCTCCTCCACTTTGTTGTTGAAAAAACTCCTTATATCTGTTAGCATAGCTCGCTAGCACCAGAAGCTAACAACAACGATCTCCGGTACCGGTGCGCTCTCTCTCTCTCGCTCGTGCACGCACACAAAACGGCTCGTTCCACACACACACAGAGCCGAGCTTTAATGAAACACAGACACCCAGACGTAATCGTACTGTATCATAATATTTTCGAATCAATCATTTTTCAAATTATGATTTCTTTTTTTTTAATCTTTTTTTTTTTTTTTTTTTTAATAACCATTTTCCTCCTGGTCTCTCGCACCCCCCCTGTCATGCCTCTGCGCCCCCCAGGGGGGATGCGCCCCCCACTTTGGGAACCACTGCCTTAGTGCGTTCAAATGCAAATTATGACAAAATGATTTGCAACATCAGTACCCGGATGATTGACTCATAACAATCAAAAGTTGTTCCCACTTCTCACACTCAACAATCGGCATCTTTGCTATGTAGCGACAGTGTTAGGATCAGCTACAATCGTAATTTAATAAACATACCACTGCACGGCTGTCGAAAACAGTCCCTTGTTCATTTTATTGCGGTAATTCAGCAGTTTGTAAGGATTTGGTACCCCAAACAGTTACATCGTTAGCTAGCTAGCAGCGATTGTCACTTCTAGTAAGGGTAGAGCAGCCGTGTTCGATTTGAGACAACACTACAGTTCAAAAGTCACGTACTGCACAAGTGATCATAGTGTATGACAGTAAGTGAGTTCAGCTGTACTCAGTTCTACTCAGGCAGACCTGAGAACAGTGTCTCCAGTCTTGCCTCCCTAACGTGGTACTGACACTGGGAGTTTCTTTCTAGTAGGTTTGGATTGGATTATGCAGTGAACCTTTGGTAAATTACAATTCTACCTCATCTATAGTTTGATTTACTCAACTGTATTTATTGACCCTATATGTAGTAAAGAGCAAGACATTTGTATATATTATAAGTTATAGTACAGGTTATCTTAACAGTCTATTCCCCATTTAGGAGTATTTAGTTTTGCCTTTTAACCGCTCTGAATTTCACTTGTGAGTCTGTCAAGACACATAGAGCCATTAGAGAGGAGGTTAACAGAGCTCCATTTGATCATGAGGTGGCAAGAGGTGGCATTTCTGAAATGAGACCAGAACACCTAAACAATTAGCTAAAAGAGGCTAAAAAGCTCTGTAGAACTGAAAGGAAGTGGGAAGTAGTACTTGGATTTTTTTAATTAAAAGACTCTGTAAATAGTAAACGTCTTGCATTATACGTAGTTAAAAGTACAAAAGCATTATCAAACTATATTTAAATGACAAAAAGAAAAAAAACTCATGGCCCATTTGTCTGAATCATATGCATTACATTTCTGGATTATCATTATTAATGGATTTATGTGTCCGTCAAAGCTAGTAAAGTTGTAGCTAATTTGTATTTCTTCGTAAAATGCTGGGTCATTTAACTTATAATACTATTCGAATGTTAATTTATTAGTTGATTATATTTTGTGTTAGCTAATAATCTAAATCTGTAAAGTAACTAAAGTCGTCAGATGATTCTAGTGGAGTAAAAAGTACAAAGTAGCATAACATGGAGAAACATAGATAAAGTACCTCAAAATTGTACTTGAAAAATACCTGAGTAAATGTACTTCGTAACATTTCACATTCGTTTGACACTCCGAAGGCAAATAACATGCATGTTTTGCCCCATTATATGAAATAAATTGTTCAAATCCAGCAGTACTGTGTGCAGGCTCAGTTTTGATCAGATCACAAGATGAGGTACGCTGCAGAAATGCTGCACTGTTACACCACCGACTAACCCACCCCCTTTCTTATGATGTATTTCTAGCTGCACCCAGAGAGGACTGGGAAGGGAAGAATTAGGTCAGGCAGGAGCATACTGCAGTGGGGTTAGCATGGCTTAGGTACCCATTTTCTGCAGAAAAAATACAGACTAGATGGAGAAATAAAGAGAAGTAGTAAAGCTGCATCGCCTCTCATCCAAACAGGCTGTTAGAGGGGGGACGGAAAACAAACCAAGGGCATTGCTGACCCTGTTCTCCTGTGCCGGGGATGCAGTTGGGTGCAGTGCAGCAGCAGAGCTCTCCTCTCTGTGGTTTAACACAGCTCATATACATAACGGTATTCAGCTCATGTAAGGCCATCGATCTGCTGTGGAAACACAGCGTTGATGGCAAAGCAGAAGCTGAGGGGAACATCTGCTTCTAATAATAGTCTTCTTCCCCAACGCTACTGTAAACCCCATCCACTCCCAACATGAGGTGTCCTCCTTCCTATGCTGTGTTCCCAGCTTCATGAGGCAGCACTTTCCAACTGCTGACTCATGAGACGTGATGTCATCTCCACTTTATTATCAGCGGGCTAAATGGCTAATCCGTCTGTTTTATTACTCAACGCTCTACTGCTGTACACGGAGGGGGGCGCACCGGGTATTTGGTCTTCTGTTACTGTAAACAGATATTAGATCTAGAGCCCTGACATAGCTTTTGTGACAGCAGACATCGTGAATACAATTGAATTTCACAGGGTATATTTACTATGCCTCGTCGTAAACATAAATGTCACGGTCATAACATTGATAAAATAAGCAGTTGAGTCGTTAAAAAAAAATATATAAATGCTGGTATGGAAAACGGATTAACGACAAATCAGCCCTTCATGATATCTTCTGTCTCTTTTGATAATCATTGTAATTTTGAAGGTCAGGTTATCAAATTAAATGTGACTGAATATTAGCCATGGTATTAAGTGTTTACATGGTATTTTAAAATGTGTTCATCTCACCTGTCCTTGTCCCTGTTCCTCTAAAGAGAAGATAATGTTTGGTACTCTAAGAATTTTGGGCTCTAATATTCAATATTCCGACGTTCTCTAATTTTGAAGGAATGATCGAGTCATTTTCTTCTTAATTCAATTGGGGTGCAAAGGTTTTAAAGATGCTGCTTTTGATAAATCAGGTTAAAAAAATGTTCTCCCAAGTAAGAATGCGTTGAATTCAACCGTAGTGCCCAGGAGATTGACAATACTACCAATTAAAAAGAAAAATGGTCTTGAAAATATAAATTTCCATCAATAACTGCTTATAACAGTGTATTGATATCCGCTGAGAGTGATGTAACTGTCACACACTTTAAAGTTGATGCACGCAACGTCATTCAGCTGTTTTACCTGGCAGAGAGCCTTATAATGGTGACTGTGTCCATTGGCCTTAACCACCCTTGTCTTTGTTTTTCTGTTGTGACCACCGAGGCGAATGGTTCAGATGGGCCTAAAGTACGTGATGGCCTTCTTTTTTTTTTAAAGTTTGCATTTCCCTCCAGCGTGTCAGAAAATGCATGCCTAAGCATCTTTACAAAGTGCAACGGATGCTGGAAAGCAGGAGAGCTGTGAGTGGAATCTTAACTGCAGCTTTGCACCTCAGATTAGCTCGATAGAGAGCCGTGATGCAACATTCTCCTGTCAGCTGCATCCAAAGGTTACCAGCAGTCAACTGAAGCTTTTTGAAGAGCAGTTCAATACGATAACCTCAAGGTCTTTATGAGCTATTATACACTATATAAAGGCATTTTATTTCTAACATTTAACACAACGTTAAATGTCTTGTTTATGATTGTTATTTCTCAGTGACCTTGAGATATTGAACATCAGTGCCCATCCCGTTCAGCTTTGTTCTTGTTATTCTCTGTCCCTGCCTCTTACTTGCCCTCAGATACATCAATATGCAAGCAAAGGCAGCCAGGGGTCTTACAGTGAACTGACTTTATGTAACTTTGTTATCCATTCAAATGTTCAAACCTTACCATATTTCCACAATTTGTGTCTGGCCATACCTTCATTTGGCATGTCAATGGTATTTGAAACCTGAGAGTTGGTGAATAAGAGGCACATTTATGTCTTATTCGATACATGGAGCAACCCTTCTGGGTATCTTCCCTCTACGTCATGACCCAGCCTTTTTTTCATTAACATTTCTGCTGTTATTTGAATGGCGGTAAAAAACATTTCTAAGGTCTTTGCCAATCAGATAAAAAAAAAAAAAAGAATACAGTGCATTTTGTATCCACAAAGAGCCCAAATATGATGGTCAGTAAGGCAAACAATTACACAATGTCATTGGAGATCGGTAATTGGTGTCGATATTGTGAAATAAAAATCAAGGGGTCCTGTCACTGGAGCAGGCTAACACTTAAACTGGGATTTCCTTGACTTGTCAGTGTTTTAATATTTGTAATGCAGCAACTAAATATACTACTTTGACTTTTTACATTACAACTGTTCACTCTGACGATTGACCAATCATTAGCATAATCATTTAGCTTTGATGTTCCCTAAAGACGTACACTCATTGACTGATCCGGTCCCATTGAGTACAGTCTCCGTCCTCTCTATGGAGGGCTGATGCCACATAGATTGACTTCTTCTGTTCTTCTTTCTAAATGAAAGTCAAGAACATTGTAACTTTGGACCTTTTTTGTTTTTGACATGCAATACATGACATAGCAGCTTTGAGGCATCTTGAAAATGTTTTCCCTCTAGGCGCCAATTCTTTGTTTTCACCTGAAAGGGGACAGGACGATTTTGGTCTACCCACCAGGATTCCTATCATCCTTAGCGTGATATAAACAGAAATGACAGACCAGTCTTGAGGAAAGAATGTTGGGATTAAATGGGTCAAACACAGTGTTAGGGTTAGGGTTAGGGTTGGTGTCTTGGGGTAATTTGTATGACCATCCTGTCATGTGACTTATGTGATGAGAATTCTTCCTAACCCAGCCATGATCTTTTACTTAAACATCCCAAATTACGTTGTTGCTTAAACCTTTCCAATCATTTCATCATGTAACCATGGCATTGAGCGTTAATGCTGTTTTAAATTGTAATTATAATGTGTTTTTTTAGACTGTTGCTTTGTCAGGATCATGATGGAGATTGTGATCTACCTTTCTGGCACATCTTCATGATGAAACTCCCCGTATGTTCATCAAGTGAGATACTGTTACAAGGATGGAAGTGGTTCTACTCAAATTGCATCAGTTACGTTCATTGGATTAACTATTCTGCAGCATCCTTTCACTGTCAACTCATTAAATGCGTCTACAATATCAATGATCTAAAAAGGCCTTGTCTGTGATCCTCCATTGGACTGGGCCTTGGCTGATACTGGATTCCTGCTCTGCACCACTTCAGTATGTTATCCAGGTTTAATGACGTTGGAAATACAGCGACACCTAGAAATGCCCCTAAGGCCCAATAGTGGAAAACAAGTTGCAATGATTTATTGCAGGATAGTAAAAGATAGATAAAATTGTTATTTTAACGCCACTGTTTTTGTGACAATTCTACTTGAAAATCCAGTTTTCACCCTTTTTTGTTTTATTTGCATGGGGGATTTTGGACTGTAGTACCTGACATCACCTGTCAGCCTACTGCATTTCCCGTCTGAAACCAAAAGTGAACATTGAATAATAATAACTTATGTAAAAACCAAAGTTATGTAACAAACATACTTATTTAACCAATAACCATGATCCTTTACAAACGACGTAATATTGTTTTAATCCACAAAATTAACCACGTGCTCAACACAGTGAGCGCTTCACAACATGTCTGTCACTGGTGTTCTCCAATGAGTATTGGTCGTCACTGGCTAACAACCTATACCTTCTTTTAGGGATTTAAATGTGTTGTTTTGTACTACAATTTCTACAGCATAGCGTTAGACTACAATACAGTACCTGAATAGCTACATTGCATTGAATGCTGGTTAGGCAACTCTCTATTTATAGTCTCATTCTCCCTATTAAAAGAAAATATAAAAGTAAGTTAAATTGTGATTTTAAGGGTTTTATAAGAAAACAGAGCTCCTATTCAGTCCAGCTGCAGATCAATACGTCTATTTTGAAATGCCATGTTTGTTAAGCTTATCAAGTGTAAAACCTGTTTGACCATACAGTATCGACATGTTCCAAGTCATTTTAAAGAGTTATTGGGCATGCTGTGATGGAGCATGTGGTGCAGCAGACAGCTGTCAGAGGAGGGGACTCTGACTGCAAAACGGGGGTGTGACAGGAGCGGAAGGGCAGGTGAAGGAGGATCTGCGGCTCTCTAAGGAGCATGGGAAAGAATTGGAGCGAGCAGGCTGGTGACGGTTCCCGCTGCTTAATCAGAAGTGACGTTACACAACATTATCCACCTCAGCAGTCTGTGCTGAGTTATGGTGCACACAGATTATTTGTCTTTCACACAAAAGTATCTTGGTGCGTGAGTGTGTGTTTCTGAGCAGGTGCACCCTGTCTAGCAGCCTCTCTATGAAGGTGTGTGAATACTGACATGGAAGTGCTCTGAGGTTTGTAAGGACTGGAAAAGCTCACACACATAGTTGTCGTACTTTAAAGAGGGACATCTCTAAGTGGTTGACCAATCAAAATAGAGCGGGCCAGCTAACCAATCAGACTGCGCTCTGGTTTCAGACAGAGGGTGAAAAGAGGTGCTGCAGCACAGGCAGTATGAGAAAAATAAAGAGCTTTTTGAACAGTAAAGCATGGAGACATGTCCCAGTAGAGACACTAAATACTAATATGAACCTGAAATTGAGCATTATATGTCCTCTATCTATCTGCTTCTTTCTTAAATCTTATTTTCCCCCAAAAATCCAGATAGTATTTCTTCAGGGAGTACAGAAGAGACAGACAGTTGTACACAAAATGTTTCCTCAAAAGGACTTCTGTTGAATACAATACTGTTGTATTGTTTAACAAAAATCAAATTGTACTTTAATAGTAAATGTGAGGCCACTGTTTTAAAATAAAATATTATGGAAACAATTCAGCTTGGTAAAGCTACTGAAAATGTAGTTTCCACCCTTTTTTGTTTTCATGTTTGCACAGAATTGTACTGTAGAACAGACATGACCTGTCAGGCTACTGCATGTTCCATTTGAAACCAAAAGTCAATGTTGAATTATTTTAACTTGCGTTGATCCAACGATTTGTAACAAGCGTACTTGTTTTAACCAAAAACCATGATCTTTTACAAACTTAACTACGTAATTTAGTTTAAATCCACAATATTAACCACATGTTTAACACAGCGGCAGCTTCACTAAATGCTTGTTTTGTCACTGGTGCTCTCCCATGAGTAAGGGTCATCACTGGTTAACAACCCATCCCTTCTTTATATATGTTTGTGGGGGGTTTTTCTACAATTTCTAGAGGATTGTGTAACACCTCAATATCTGAACATTAGGAGATCTGTTGAATAATAATGCAAGCAACATTTTTGAGTGACTCATTTTCTCATAGAGAAGTCCTTTTTATTGGCCCTGACACCGTGTCTCCATCAGATGAATATCACTCAGAACATTTCTGGCAGCAGTCTCAGTACTTCAGTAGGGTCAGAAAGCCAGTTTGAAAGTTGTCAAAGAAACCATTTGGGATTTAAAAAAAGTTAGTTAATGGCTTATGAACAACGTTTTAACCTTCCTTTTATTGTGTCGTTCCCGCAGGACTACACCATCACCATGTACTTCCAGCAGTCGTGGAGAGACAAGCGGCTCTCCTACACCGGCATTCCTCTCAATCTGACCCTGGACAACCGGGTGGCCGACCAGCTGTGGGTCCCTGACACCTACTTCATTAATGACAAGAAGTCTTTTGTTCATGGCGTGACGGTGAAGAACCGGATGATCAGACTGCACCCTGATGGAACTGTTCTCTACGGTCTCAGGTGAGAGCTGTTTCCACTTTCTAGCCCTTCTTTACTGCATAGACATAATGCCCCATCTCTAGGGGCTTTTAAAGACCTGAACTGTTACAAATTTGGAACAAGATTCTTTCTATTCTTTTTCCACTGTTTTATCAAACTGGGACCTGGTAAATGGTTTGCCTTTAAATAGCACTTTTTTATTCTTTCTAGTCAAAGTGCTTTTACATTTACTAGTCAAGTCAGCATTCACCCATTCACACACATTCATGCCATCTGCTAAGCCAGTGTTTCTCAAAGTGGGGGGCGCGCCCCCCCTGGGTGGTGCAGAGGCTTGACAGGGGGGTAACCCCTGTCATTGTAACAGTCGCAGGTACACTGTGTATTTGCGTGGGGAGTGTTGCAGTAGAAAATTCCACTGTAGCGACCGGTACATTAATGGGAAACCCTAAATGTTTGAGCACCCTCTATGAAACGTCAAGCTACCCCACAGCACCCCCAAAAGAAATCTCTGGCACTGCCACTGCAACCAATTTGAAGAAATGTGCAGTGCAAAGCAGGCTCATTGCAGACACTAATGCTGTGATAAGACACACTTTTTTGCCAAATATCAGCATTTTCTTTCTTTTCATTTTTTTGCAGATTGCAAAGTGGCAAAGTATTATAACTTATTGTTCTAGCAAAGGGATTGCACAATTGTATTATGTATTTTTTTTTTTACCACACAGACTTATGGAGCATTGTTTTATTATCACTGTTCTAGCAAAGTATTTTTTTCTTTTCTTTTTAAAAGGAATTCTCACGTTCATATTGATGTATTTTAATAAATGTTAACTTGGCCCATTACGTGACTATTTGTGTTGGGGGGGCCCGACTTTTTTTTTTCTCCAAAGGGGGGGCCTGACAGAAAGAGTTTGAGAACCACTGTGCTAAGGGGAGGCTCACATTCACACACCATTGGTAATGCCATCAGGGGCAATTTGGGGATAGGGTTAGGCAATTTGGGGTTAAGTATCATACCAAAGGATGTATAATGAGAACAGGATACAGTGTTGGAGGTCAATCAATCAATCAATCAATCAACCAATCAATCAATCAATCAGTCAATCAATCAATCAATATTTATTTAAATAGCCCAATATCACAGATGTTACATTTGTCTCAGTGGACTTCACAGTTTGTACAGAATATCAATATGACAATACGACACCCTCTGTCCTTAGACCCTCACATCGTACAAGGAAAAACTTCCAGAGAAAAACCCACAGTTTAAAGGGGAAAATGGGAGAAACCTCAGGGAGAGCAACAGAGGAGGGATCCCTCTCCCAGGACGGACAGACGTGCAATAGATGCCGTGTTTAAATTGAAAAGATAATACATTTACAACATAGGTAGTCCAAATGTTTGGAAATGCATGTGTCTATAATAAGAAGATGTATCCAGGAGGATGTCAACAATCCTGTGGGAGCCATCAGGGAAGTAGTATGATGAGAGTCAGGCAGGACCAAAGAGACCGGTTCAGCCACGACTCAAAATCCAGGACTCGGATGCAGGACTCAGGATCCAGGACACAGGACCACAGCAACAGGATCAGCCACGACTCAGGATCCCGGCGTAGATAGACACCAAAAAGAAATTTGGGGAAGCTGGGTTATTCGGAACATGAGAGTACACAGGTACAGACAGAGAGAAGGAAGAAGTAAGGTGTCCCCCGACAGTCTAAGCCTATAGCAGCAAAACTAGGGGCTGAATCTAATCAGCCCTAACTATAAGCTTTATCAAAAAGGAAGGTCTTAAGCACACTCTTAAAAACGGATAGGGTGTCTGCCGCCCGAACACAAACTGGAAGCTGATTCCACAAATGTGGAGCTTGATAAGAAAAGGCTCTGGCTCCCATTGTACTTTTAGAGACTCTAGGAACAACCAACAACCCTGCATTCTTGGAACGCAATGCCCTAGTAGGACAGTAGGGTATAATGAGTTCTTTAAGGTAAGATGGCGCCTGCCCATTAAGGGCTTTGTAGGCGAGAAGAAGAATTTTAAATTCTATCCTGTGTTCTATAGGGAGCCAGTGTAAGGCAGCCAGAACAGGAGTAATGTGGTCCCTTTTCCGAACTCTGGTTAGTACACGTGCTGCAGCATTTTGAATCAGCTGAAGCGACTTAACTGACTTCTTGGTACACCCTGATAATAAAGAGTTACAATAATCCAGCCTTGAAGTAACAAATGCATGGACTAATTTTTCTGCATCGTTTTGAGGCAAGATATGCCTGATTTTTGCAATGTTACGTAGATGAAAGAAGACGGTCAGTGAGATTAAATTTTATGTGGGCGTTAAAGGATAAATCCTGATCAAATATAACACCAAGATTCCTTACAGTCTCACTGGAGGCCAAATAATGCCATCCATAGTTAGTATATCTTTAGATAATTTGTTTCGTAGATTCTTTGGGCCGAGTACAATAACTTCAGTTTTGGCCGTGTTTAACATCAAAAAGTTTAAGTCATCCACGTTTTTAAGTCCTTGAGGCAGTCTTGAATTTTATTTAGATGATTGGTTTCATCAGGCTTGATGGATAAATATAGTTGAGTATCATCCGCATAACAATGAAACTGTACAGAATGATTCCTTATAATATTGCCTAACGGAAGCATATATAATGTGAACAAAATAGGTCCAAGCACTGAGCCCTGTGGCACTCCATGGCTAACTTTGGTTTGCATGGAAGATTCATCGTTGACACACACAAACTGAGAGCGTTCAGATAGATAGGACCTAAACCAGCCTAAAGCAGTTCCCTTTATGCCAACTAAGTGCTCTAGTCTTTGCAATAGGATATCATGGTCGATAGTATCAAATGCAGCACTGAGATCGAGCAAGACAAGAATAGAGACAAGTCCTTTGTCTGAGGCTATTAGAAGGTCATTTGTGACTTTAACCAGAGCTGTCTCTGTGCTATGATGTGTTCTAAAGCCAGACTGAAAATCTTCAAATAAATCATTGTTTTTTAAGTAATCACACAACTGTTTTGCGACTGCTTTCTCAAGAATTTTTGAGAGGAACGGAAGATTAGAAATAGGTCTATAGTTGGCTAAAACCTCTGGATCGAGGTTGTGCTTTTTAAGAAGAGGTTTTATCACTGCTACTTTAAATGATTGTGGAACATAGCCTGATAATAAAGACATATTCATAATATTTAATAAAGAAGTGTTAATTAATGGAGAGTATTATGCCAAATTAAACGAGATTCTTCGAGTTTAGTGGAACGCCATATCCTTTCAAGTTGTCTCGACTTTTGCTTTATTTTGCGGGTTTCGGCATTATGCCATGGAGCTAGTCTATGTTGTTTTATTTTCTTCTTTTTCAAAGGAGCAACAGAGTCTAATTTTATTCGCAGCGCATCTGTAGCACTATCAACAACATGATCAATTTGGGGTGGTGTACATTTTGTATAAGTTTCCTCCCTTACATGCAGACATGCTATCGAGTTAAGTATTGGTGGAATCTCTTCTTTAAATTTGGCTATAGCACTAACAGATAGGTTTCTGCTGCAGGAACTTTTGACTAATGGTTTGTAGTCTAGTAACAGTACTTCAAAAGTTACCAAAAAATGGTCGGATAAAGCAGGATTATGCGGTTCGACTAATAGTTGCTCAATTTCAATACCATAAGTCAGAACAAGGTCGAGAGTGTGATTATAACAGTGGGTTGGTTTATTTACACTGACGGAAACCAATAGAATCTAATATAGAGTTAAATGCAACAGTAAGGCTATTTTTATCATCGTCAACATGAATATTAAAGTCACCTACGATAATTACTTTATCTGTTTTAAGAACCAAAGTTGATAAAAACTCAGAGAATTCTGTTAAGAATTCTGAATAAGGACCTGGTGCACGGTACACTGTAAAAAATAAGATTGGCTGTAATGTTTTCCAGGTCGGATGCGTAAGACTAAAAACAAGGCTTTCAAAGGAGGTATAATTTAATTTTGGTTTAGTATTGAGGTGGGACCCCGTTCATTCCTATGAAAGTTGCTCAGTGTGCATGAAGCCAAAATGGACTGACTCTCGAGAAGAAATATACCCGGATCATCCTGGTCCTTTGGTTATCTTCTGCATCCATTGGAGAGATTGAGCATGCGCACAAGTGTATTCCCTATGCCCAGCCCCCAATCCGCTATTTTTACAACTTTTAGGACTAAATCATTCAAATAGGGGCTATTCAAGTGTTCATACTGTGGAGTTTACTTATCTAAAAAAGACATCAACCTCTGATTTACAGTAGCTCTTTCCCAATGTAAGTCAATGGGGAAAAGTATTGTTGTGCCTAATGGCTCGTGACTGACATAGAAGTTGTAGTACCAACATGTGGCCAATAGGGAAATTGCTTCAATGCCTGGTGCTCTTCCTGGGGTCTTGATCTTGTCTAATGACACATTGACATGTTGACAGCAGGGGCTCGGGATCAAACCACTGTAGACAACCATTCACCTCCTGGGCCACAGCCAAGCTTTGACCCCTAAAGCCAAAAACAGTCCATACAATTGTTTTGTGCAATGTGGTTAACAAGAAATGTAGTGCAAAAGGGTCAATGTGATGCTATTGCTGTTTTCACATTTCAAGTTAGTGTTAACTGTAGATCAACAGACAAAACGGGTCCCTTTGCAGCCTTCACAAGCCCATTTCCACCGCATCAAACTCCTTTATGCTTTGCTCTCCTTCTTGATTATTCACTTAACATCAATCATCCATCCATCAGAAACAGCAACTGTCAGAGCAAGTTAATTGTGGAGTGCTTTGGGCCTTTGAAACGTGCCAAAAAGGGCCTCTCTTCACTATGGCAACTGGCAAATATGAACTGTGATGTCAACAATATGTGACATTACATTACATTACATGTCATCTAGCTGCTGCTCTTTTCAAAGCGACTAACATACACTTCAGTACTCTAGACTTACGGGAGCAATTGGGGTTAAGTATCTTGCCCAAGGACTCTTCGACATGTTGACTACAGGAACTGGGGATTTAATCGACATGTTGACCACCACTGACCTTTGGATTGGTACTCATTTAGCCCCTTAGCCACAGCCACCCTATAACCACATACTAAGGGCTTTTTATAGTACTGTAGTTAATTTAGCTGATGTAATTGGTTTTTATGTTGTGGAATATACCATAAAGAATATATATAAGCACATCTTTTGTCAGCCTTGGCCCATCCCAAGGGCTTCCCTGGAGCTGCAGCACACTCTTCAGGAACCACTGCAGTCCGGAGTGCTATAGTATACTGTAGGATAGAGAATTGGCACTTATTATAGTGCCTGTCACCCAGTCACACTGCAAACCATAAATACGTGTTGTGTGATGAAAAAATATCTGAATGTTAATGTATTGGTTGCGATTAATCTGGAAACCATAACGCGTAAAAAATTAACACAAATGAATCACATTACCAAATTTGACCCAAGATTGCTCCTGTACTAAGTGATGTTTACAAAGAATTGGAAGTGAGGAAAGCAGAGGAATTGGCACAGGTTACATGTGGAGACCAGCGGACATCAGTAAGTACCAGCACTACTTCACTGTAACGTCACATCTAATCCGTGACAACTGCACTCATTCTTTAGATTTGATGAAAACGGAGGAAAGGCATTTTGCTATGCGCCTGTTTCTTGAAGTTGTACAAGAGTGTGAGATAGTGGACAGGGTCACCACCGTAGGAACAGAAAATGCTGCAGTATGAGAGCAGCAGAGAGGAAATGGCCTGTGTAGCGCACATTACACAGAGGGTGAGCGGCTTTGTCTGTGCTCTAGTTTACTATCTGAAAACGGTCAGACTTCATGACAATAATTTTGAAATCTTGTGATAATAAAGTAATAATCCCTCTGATTTCTCTTACCAGTTTTTCATGCATCTTTTTGTTACAACACCACGTGTGTGTTTTATCTTCCCCCAAAATACAAGTAGTATTGTAATGGGAGATTAATCATAGATTATTATTGGGATGAACACTAATATAGGTTTTAATTTATGGACTGCTGTAGTAATGCTTACTTTCAAGCAAACAGTCAGCTCTATGAATGATTACTTCATATGTTTTAGCTGGTTTTTTTTGGCTTTATTCCCAATGTGTGTTTTTATTGTTATTTTTCAGAAATGATTTGTTAACAAGGCATACAAAACCAGAGGTGGGAGAAGTACTCAGAACTTGTACTTGAGTAAAAGTAGAAGACTACCAGACTGCAGAAATACTCTGTTACAAGTAGGAGGCGTGTGGCACAGTGGGTTAGTGCGTTGGTGATCAGATCAGGGGGATCAGGGGGTCACAGGTTCAAACCCCACTGCAGTCAGCATGTCGTTGTGTCCCTGGGCAAGACACTTCACCCCAAATTGCTCCTGTGGGGATTGTCCACAGTATTGAGTATGTAAGTCGCTTTGAATAAAAGCATCTAACAAGTAACATGTAATGTAACAAGTAAAAGTCCTGCATTCAAAATGTTGCTCAAGTAAAAATTAGCCTCAAAATATAGTTAAAAGTAAAAGTAGTGATTGTGCAGATTGGTCCCTTTCAGAAGAATATGTTTTATAATGATTGATCATTAAAGTGTTCTCAAAGCTGGTAAAGGTGCAGCTAGTTTGAATGACTTTGTATACTGCAGGGTAGCTTGTGAATTTACTCCAGGTGGAACTAAAGTCTGATTTAACACTTGATTATATTTCACATCATTCATCCACATCTGTGAAGTAACTAAAGGTATTAAAGAAATGTAGTGGAGTAAAAGTACACCATTTACCTCTGAATTGTAATGGGGTAAATTGAAATACTAAAGTAAAGTACATGTTTCTCAAAATTGTACTTAAGTAAATGTACTTAGTTACTTAACACCACTGTACATATCAAATCAAACACTTCAATTGATTAAATAACTACATAACCATCCACAAATCAGAAAAAGAGAAGAAAGAGAAAAAGTAAAAAAATGATTTACAATAACCTATAAGATGTAGCTAATACATAATGGATGCATAAGACTCAAACATACATTCAGTGTAACATCTTACCACCTGGTCACTATCAATGTTAGCATTTCTCCCATCTTTAATGAAAGAGATGAACAGCTCCATCCTGTCCTGATGATCTCGTGGCCATGTTAGCCCTCAGAAACCCTGCAGAGTTTGGTCAGCAGCGTCAGATTAGCATTGAGCACATTCCTCAAAGGCTTCCATCAGATTGCATGTGTGTTTCCCCCGGAGCTTGGAGGAGAACCAGCTGGTGAATGTTTGATGCTGCTCTCCTGGTGCAGTGTACACGCTGCAGCGAGCCGCGTGGACTTTACTGAGGAAACAGTTTGCCTGTCAGCGTCAATAATTCAGTCCTTCGAGTTCAAAGAGAGAGGAATGATGACTTGACAGTTTTCAGCTGAGAGATTTCTTTTTATTGCTTTGAAGTAGTGTTGCCCATTTCAATAAGGTGCTGCATACATCAGGGCCTGTCCAGGACCAGCATTTACTGTACCACATTAGATTAGATTAGCACTTTATTGATCCCGTATTGGGGAATTGTTTTGTTACAGCGGCGTGTTAACAAGGCAGTTATGGTGATGGATTTGTCTTCTCGTTATTTGTGTTAACAGAACAGCACCTTTAAATCTGAGACAATTCCCGGAAATGCAAAAAGCTATCATTTTTAAATAACCAGCGGCATGTAACGTTCATTTCTTTTTTTATTATGTTTATTTGACTCAATGCGTTAGTAAGAACATTTATTGGTTCTATGTATATTACCAAGCCCACTCTTTTCTGTTTGATTGTTACCTCTGTTGGCAGCCTCTAGCCACAGGGAGGGCCACCTCACATTGTGTCTCTCTTGTATTTTTTTCAGGAAGATAATAGCAGATGAGATACAAAATAAAATAAAACAAAAGATAAACAGTAAATACATGCATATCCATATTAGAAGTATATATATCTTTATAGAATCGATAGAATACACTATATAACATACAGTTTAATTTTTTTTTAAAACACAATAAAACACCGACCTACTACTTACAAATATATACAGATATATACATTTAAAAAGGGTCCAAAGTGTGTGGATGTTTATATATTTAAATTCAATGAGGAAGAGTTTGTGTACAATATGTTCAGGGTTATTAAAAGATTTAAAAAAACATTGGTTTTCATTGTAAGCTTTTTGGGAACGTTTTCCCTGCTCATTTTCTGTGCCTTTACCCCTCACATTTAACTGCTGCTTGTTTTTTCTTCAAATATTTCAGATGCCCATTGGCCTTCAGATTTTGTAGGCCGACAGAAGCAATGGGTTTTTTTGAATTGGAATTTTGAAGATTACAGAAAATAAGATCTTTGGCAAGCACATGTTAATTATACTCACACATTCTGTCCAGCAGGATGATCTTCACAATTTACACCACTTTTATGATTATTAAAGCTCAAATGTAATCAAAAGAGGTAAAAAGCTAATGCTTGACTAAAAAGGACCTACATCCCGGTCACAAGACTCGGCGTCAACAGCGCTAAGCTAAAGGTGGCTAATGTTCTGCGTGAAGGCATTTACTAGTCTTGTTTAGTCACTTGTTAGCAACTGTGGTTTCTAAGACATATATAGAAGCTTCAGACACTCACCAGTGGGGTTTTCACTGACATATTTTATGTCGTAGTACAAACATGAAAATCTCTTAAGCTTGTGTTAACCACAGCTCTTCGAGACAAAGGAACCAGAAGTGCAGCATAATAAGATGATCATTTTAAGCGCCTAAAGTAAGGTACTGTAGTTACTGTGTTTCTCATCTTCTTGGTTAATTGTACGTTTAGAAACGACCACATTGTCGCATGTCATCTGATCGTCCTTTACATTTGACTGCATTTGTATTTGCTTCACATGAACATTGTGTACTGAAGGTTTTGGCATGCACTGGTTGGCAGCATGTGATGATGCTCAGGATTTGGTGATGGTGTGGCAGGTGGCTGAGCAGCAGGACTCTTTTACGCTGCACCAGCACTGGAACAGAACCAACATGGTTATCATGGCAACACTTTATTCAGAGGAAGACACTGTGGTGACTGTAAATCCTACGGCACACTGAAGGGACATGGTGTAATGCTCTACGGTTAGAGTGTGATTTACAGAAGGATTCAGTGTAAACGTCCTTTTCTCTTTCAGCCAGGGAGAGCTGCACCAAGTTAATAAAACATACAGATAAAGTCATATATGTTGCTTTCAGTTAAGTCCCTACAATAATAGTCATAGAGTGGTGCAGGATTCAGTCCTAAAACCAGAAATTAGTCAGCATTTTATGCTTTCTTGTCCCAAAGTTGATGTTTTCTTGGTTAATTGCCGTAAATAAGGTCTGTGGTTAACACAGATTCACACGTTTTCTTTGAGATCCTGTAAGACATCAATAAATAGACCACTGGTAAATGTTTTAAACATTTATGTTCTTTAAAAACATGCATAGCTAAAAAGTGACTTCTAAACGACATCACACCGAACATTAGCCACCTTTAGCTTTGCGTTACTGATGTGAAGTAATTTAACCATTGTGTAGTTTGTTAATAGCATTACGTTAGCTTTTTACTTTTGGCACATTCATTTACACTTCAAATCTCATAAAGTGTTGTTAATATGTGGAGATTGTCCTGAAAATAATATCTAAGTGTCATAAATGTTTGTTTGCCACAGATCTTTTTTTTCTATATTACAAAATCCAATGGAAAACCCCATTGCTTTTGGTCAAGAGAGCATCGTTAACAATGTTAACCTACAACAATACGTCATCACTGCAGCACTCCATAAGCTTCAGCAGCAGCATCTATTACTGTGGGAACATTCTTCGCCCTGGGTATAGCCTCTCAGGCAACATACAGGCTGTCCTCCTCTCTGATTGGCTAAGCTTGTTGTAGCAGACTAAAGAAAGAAGTGTAGAAACGACTCCACTGTGCTGATCTTTTCTGGAACAAAAATTCATTTATTATATTTGAACTAGGTAAGCAAGCAAAATTATAGCATTCTTCAAAAAAAGACACTACATTTGAACATGCTTCAAAGATAAATGAGACATGGATGCCAAAACAAAAAACAAAGCGGGACTAATTTCTGTGGGTCAGGGGGTTACAGTTTCAATTCCTACCCCTGCAGTCAACATGGCGAAGTATCCTTGGGCAAGATACCTAAGCCTCAATTACTCCTGTAGGCCTTTGTAGGGTATTGAGATGTAACTTATTCTCTTTGGATAAAGATGTCAGCCAAATACCCTGTAATTGAATGTAATGTAATTGAATGTAGTAATGTGGGTGCATGTTTAAAATGTTTCTTAAGTGTTATCCTGCAATAATCCCATATTTCTTTGAATATGTCCCAATTCAGATTTTTTTGTAATAGTAACGATAAACAGAAAAAAATGTATATCCTTATTACATCATTTTGTTTCATGTATTCAGTAACTCCCTATTTGTTTTGCTTCATTAGTGGCAAGCTTAAGGCTTATAAACGAGCACAGGTGAACTCAGCTGTTATCCCCCCGCTCATTTCAGAAGCCTCCTGGTTGATTTACACTTGCCTTGTTGGCATGACCCTGTTTATGGTAGTATAATGTGTAATAAGGTAGTTTTACGCAGCCCTACAGGATGTTCCAGTTGAGAGCCGGCTCTCACCAGATTAACTCAATCACACACGCAAAGAGAGACAGACAATGAGAGGCAGAGAGAGTAGTATATCAGGACGGACCCGGAGTGCTTTCCATTTAGACCCAAACAGGAAAGAGCTTGTTGAAAAGGACAGAGAGCAGCGGCGTTTGTCCAGAAACATCAGGGGCTGGCCCGGCCTTCATGGCTGAATGAACACGGCCTCCTCCAAAGTAAACACTTCTCTGTGTCCACATGATTCCCCCTAAGTCAGTTCAAATAAAACATCTTTATTCTGTTTTGCCCACATTTCATTCAATTGTTGATCTTCCCATGGAAACACGCAACTGCTCCCTATCCTTTCTTTGTCCCTATTTTTAAAATTTTCGTAGAATTTATTTTGTATTTATTTATAGAAGGACCATGCATACAAAAACATTAATCTCAGCAAAGAGAAGAGATGCAATATGCCAGATTATAGCTAATAGCTAATTTCCATCTGTGGTCCTCAGGCAGGTTCATAACAATCAATAAACCAATAATAACATTGCATGCTCTCTATCAGTCAAACAATTTTAAAACCTGATTTAAGTACAGCTCAATAAATAATACATAGTACACTTGAAATACACTTACATGATCTCGCTCACTCAAATAATTTTAAAGCCTGATTTAAATACAGGTTACGAACATAATACTTAGTACACTTCAAATACACTTAAATAAAATATCTAAGATATAGTATGATAATACAGTTCAAATAAAAAAAACTCAGATTGCAGTGTAATTAATGTTGGCATGACTGGTTGCTTAATATCATTTTTTTTTGCACCATAAGAAAACGAGTTCAAATCAGTACAGGTTTTAAGTTCAACTGGAAGAGTATTCCAGTGCTTGATGGCCGTAAACGAAAATGCTGATCGTCCAAAGGCAGTGCGCCTCAGAGGGATGGTTAGATCTGCATTTAATGCAGATCTGGAGTTCCTGCAACTCTGCTCACTGCGAAACTGAAAAAAGCTCCTCAACGGTGACATGACATCCTTCATAAAGAGGACTATGTCAATCCTTTTTTATGGTGATTTTGTGACCACTTCCATCTGCATCCCTGCTTGAGAACTCATGACGTAGCATCACCCATATGCCATCAGCCTTTATATCATCAATAAAGGGAAAGTTTAACTCTAACCCTAATTATTGTATTACTATAGTTTATGACTTTTCAAACCAAGTCCTACTACATGACAAAAAAGGCTCTTTGTCAGTTCTATAACCAGCCATTGCTGTGGTTTGCGAGATTGTGGAACAAATCGGTTGACTGTTGTGGCAAAGCCTTTCCAAACAATAACTTCTGAGAGAGGACAGAAACAAACACAAAGGCTGAAGGAGACACCAGTTTCGAGGTTTGTTAACAAATCTGAATGAAAATGGGATCAAATGGGAAAATGAAAAAATATGTTGAGTGTGTCGCTTTGGCAGGATAAGCCATGAGAGGGATTGACAGAGCCAGGCAAATGTGTGTACAGAGAAAAGAGGAGGGGACCCAGGATGGAGCCCTGAGGAATCCCAGTGATGCATTAACAAGGATCCAACAAAGATCCTCTCCAAATTACCATACAGCACAGAGGCACAGATGGATGACGACAAAGGAGAGAGAGAATGCTCTAGCAATGTGAAGATCTTAAATTCATTTCTATGAACGTGGCCCAGTGGCGCATGAAGCCAGAATGGCCTAACACTAGTGAACAAAAAGATCTGTTTATTTCTGGGTCAATGAAATGAATTAAGAATTAAAAATAACACAGTTCAGGTTTTTTTTATCCCAAAGATTTCAAAAACTGACATGGAAGTTGATGTACCATTATTTGGCCACTACAGAAATGTGCTCCAACAACTGCTGCATTTCCTGGAGGCTTGAAAATATAGTTAATTTAAGAAAGTTGCATATTCTCTAGACAATGTCCTTATGACTTCGTCATCATCAAGAGTCTGGCTGGCAATACAATAATTTGCAGTAATACTTATCACTATATATACAGTATCTTATTATATATTCATAGTGTGCTCTCAGCCCCACTGCTTCTTCTTTGTCTCTTCTGAATCTTGTTTTCAGATGCTTGGAGCACACGTCTCTTTTCCACTCCACTTTGCGTTGAGCTTTCCCCAGTTTCTCAAGAAGCCTCGAACATTTCTCTCACACTGGCATGCTGCAGAATCATTATCCCCTGCAGGCTCCCACAATTATTCATCCAGTGTGCTCGCTGCAGACACAAGGGCTATATTTAGGTTTTTCCAAATGACCTCACTACTGACTGGCAGATACACATTTTGGTTGTTAGAAGCTCAATACCTTGGTTTGGCATAAAAATACATACAACACATGTATGGGGTATTTGAAAGTAAGTTAGTTTTACAGGCTTGTCTGACTGATGGAGGAGGGCTATCCTCAATGGCAAAAATGTTGAAAGCTGGCAGACCATTACAATCCAGTTTGAAGTGATAAATTAGCATCTATTCAATTGAGTTTTTGGGATATTTCATGTTATGCAAGTGCCAGTGCAGATGAGCCTTGAACTGAATTTGTTCTGCAGACTGCTACCAACAAAGCTCATGATTGGGACAAACCATTCCAAAAGTTGGAGAGAGTATTTTTTATTTTCTCCTCTTCTCGTGTTTTGACGTCCTTTCCAAGAGTTATTAGCTGTTTTTATTTATATAGTCAGCTATTCAAATTTCCAATACTCAAGTAAGTCTTTGCCAGTCCCAATTCCGGATACAATCTGCCATCAGGACGACACCAAACCACGTTGAGGGTGAGATGCTGTAAACAGATACCATTGTCATTCTGAATGTCTGAAGCTTCAATCATAAAATAGGTGCTAACAAGTGACTAATTTAGACTGCTAAACATAATTTTGCCAACACGAGCCCGCCTTTATCGATGCTGATGCGCACCAATGCGAACGTAAAATAGTTCCTTAATAGCCTATCGATAGCTATTTACTTCTGGCAATTGAATTTACGCTTTAAAAATCACAAAGAGGCGTTAATATTTTGAAATTATCCTGCTGCACCAAACGTTTAAGTATCATAAACATGTGTTTGCCACAGATCTTTTCTGTGAAATTTCAAAATCCAATAGAAAAATTCCATCACCCCAGATAAACAGAATGGTTTTGTATTTAGAAGGCCATCACTTACACAATGCTTGTAACAGACTTAAAAGCTCATTCAATGAGTGTTCTACTGGAGGACTCAGTCTTTTGTTCTAGCTACACTCAAAAGATGCATCTTTTACCAGTCAATCATGTTTAAATGGCTCTGTATGATGATAATTGTTTGTTGTACGGTGTATTTGTTTCGTACTGTGAATAAGTCCCAGTACAAAACAAATACTGCTAGGAAAATATCTCAAAAGCATCTGTTTTTCTAAAGGAACCTTTATTCTGAAGAAGTAAAGGCAAAACACTCACAAACAAAACTTTTCTTTCTTCTGCAAAATTAAAGGATTATATTGTCTTGTCGTGCAACCCTGTGCTGTGCACCGACAGTTAATTACTCTTAAACCTTGAATGCTATGTCCATATTGGTTTCTGTCTGTACAGTATGACCTGATTTGGTGTTGAATGGTGTTCTCCAAGGGATAAGGATTTTAATGTAATTTAATATGTTTTGTGATTTAAAGGGTAGACAAAAGTGCCTGTTTTCCCTGGCACTGACTGGCTAGTCATCTTAGGAGTTGCTTAACACATGAGCAACCATTCTTTCCCGACTAACTGACCCTTGGATGTACATTTCTAAATTGTAATTTTTTTACAACAGTAATTTAAGTAATAATTATTGATTACAGTTAATCAGTGGTGGAATGTTATCAAGTACATTTTCTCATGTATTGTACTTGAGTACAGTTTCAAGGTCCTGAGTATTTTCATTTTGTGCTACTTACAACATCTTCTCCTCTAAATCTTTGAACCAATATTGTATTTTTTACACCTCATTATTTATCTGACAGTTTTAGTTACTTTACAGATCAGATTGTTGAGATAAACAAAATATAAAATAAATAAATAAATGAACGTTGATATATAGTTACTGGTTAATAATTGCTGCTAGATGCAGCAGTACAAAGTCATTCAAATTAGCCCCACCTGCTGTGATACACAAATGAATGTATGAAAACCATAATCCAGTCTTTAATATATATAATTCTGATTCTGGCCATTACGCTCAAGTACTTTTAGCTTTGGTACTTTAAGTATATTTTGATCTCAATACTTTTGTACTTTAACTTAAGTAAGATTTTGAATGCAGGACTTTTAATTGTAACTTTGATTGCTACTTTTAAATAGAGTACTTTTTCAAACACTGCAGTTCATTCCTTGTTTAAAATATATAGTCAGCTGTGGTTGCCACTTTTATTCTTCATAAAAAAATAGGATTTTGGAAAGAGAACAAATGTGTGTATTATATTTCATCTACCCAGCACCAACCCTTTGACACAGACATTTTTGGTTGTGTGAACGAGGTCGGTACAGTGAAGTTTTAATGATTGCCATTTTGAAACGGCAGAACTGCAACATCCTCTCCTTCCTGACAAGTTCCTGCCTGACACATCTATTTTTACAGGGCGTCCACGCTCTTTGCACCTGCTTATAATTCATGCAGTGCTTCCTAATGTGTCCTGTCCATGGATCGACGGCCCCAGAATATACAAGAAGGTTCGAAAATTATGAATATTCATGTCTTGAGGGGCTTTTAACGTCCTGACACTGTAACAGCTGAGTATGGGGAGGTGTAGCCGGACACTCAGCAGAGTGGAGGATCAAGGAGGAGCATCAGTGGATTTTTCTAGACTACCAAAGTCACACTTTTCTCTCAAGGTTTGCTTATGTGCACCTTCTTTACCGCATAGTGTCCAATAAGTGTTAAGAAATCTGGTTTCAGCTCAAAATAAGATGTCTGCAGTGCTGCACAGGAATGATAAAACTCATTATTTTATTAGAGGTGAAGATGATACACACACATGTCGTAAACATTTCCATTCACCTGTACTTACGTGAAGTCCAAATGAAGCTATCCAATGGACCTTGTTCTTTCAAGTGATAACCTTTCACCCCTCGTGATTGTTCTGTCATTACACACTAAGAGTGAAAGTTCATTGTCTGTCTTGGGATGTATAGTTCTCTTAATCATTCAATCAATTCAAGACTCAGGCTCATGATGAAGACATGATGGAGACTCAGGCTCATGATGAAGACTCAGGCTCATGATGAAGACATGATGAAGACTCAGGCTCATGATGAAGAAATGATGAAGACTCAGGCTCATGATGAAGACATGATGGAGACTCAGGCTCATGATGAAGACATGATGAAGACTCAGGCTCATGATGAAGACTCAGGCTCATGATGAAGACATGATGGAGACTCAGGCTCATGATGAAGACTCAGGCTCATGATGAAGACATGATGAAGACTCAGGCTCATGATGAAGAAATGATGAAGACTCAGGCTCATGATGAAGACATGATGGAGACTCAGGCTCATGATGAAGACATGATGAAGACTCAGGCTCATGATGAAGACTCAGGTTCATGATGAAGAAATGATGAAGACTCAGGCTCATGATGAAGACTCAGGCTCATGATGAAGACATGATGAAGACTCAGACTCATGGTGAAGACATGATGAAGACTCAGACTCATGGTGAAGACATGATGAAGACTCAGACTCATGGTAAAGACATGATAAAGACTCAGGCTCATGATGAAGACTCAGACTCATGGTGAAGACATGATGAAGACTCAGGCTCATGGTGAAGACATGATGAAGACTAGTGTTGATTTTGTCGGCAATTTTTTCATTTAGTCTTAGTCTTAGTCCTGTGTCAAATGTCCTTGTTAGTTTTAGTCATATTTAGTCACCTTCATCCTGTTTTTAGTTAGTCAAGTTTTAGTCGACTAAAAGTCTGAGCATTTTAGTCTTATTTTAGTCAAAGAAAACTAACTATTTTAGTCTACTTTTTGTCAATGAAAACTGTTGACATTTTAGTATTTATTAGTCATCAGATTATATTGAACATTTCAGTCAAGCTATTCTAGCCAAAACCAATAATTTGTCATTTTAGTCAAATTTATTTCACAATAAACTTATCCTTATTTGATGAAAAACACAGGTTGAATGATTAAGAGAGTATCTGGTCAGGTTTGTGGTGTTTTTACCAGCTGTTTTATGGCCACATTGCTTCCCTTGTGATAAAGCAATGCATTCGCTTTTTTTCTCCGCCTCGATGTAGCGAAAATGGGCCCAAACATCACGTCATCTCTTTCTCCCAAGATGTTGGGTGGCGTTAGACTTTTTCGTTGTCCGTCATTTTAACGGACAGGATTGTAACATTTCCGTCATAATCCACTATTACCCGTCGGGTCTGTACACAAATCGTCACTCACGTGTCGCGAGCGCTGACTGGGGGGGTATTCGTTTAATGCGACCACTGCTCCCAAGCCCTGTTGTTGCCATTTTCCTTTCTGTTAAATAAGGTTTGTTAGACCCGAGTCTTCCTGACTGTTCATAGTGTGCCGCTGGCCCTGTGTAATTCAAATGTACCGCGCGCAGCACAGACACACAACTGGTGCCCAGCCGCAGCACCGGAAATGTAACTGCTGGGGAAGAAAACTGACTAGCAGAGATGTAACGTTATCTTTGATAATATTTCGTCTCCTCCTTTTTCGTCAACGAAAGTAAAGAGAGAGTTTGGCAACGTTTTTATTTAGTAAACTACATTTTCATCTCGTCATTTTTCGTCAACGATATTGCATGTTGATATCGTTAGAGTTATTGTTTACTGACGTCGGTGCCGTCTCGTCATCATCTCGTCTTAGTCATGGAAAAAAAGGTTGTTGACGAACATATTTTGTCATAGTTTTAGTCAACAAAATTAACACTAGAAGTCTCAGGCTCATTATGAAGACATGATGAAGACTCAGGCTCATGATGAAGACTCAGGCTCATGGTGAAGACATGATGAAGACTAGTGTTGATTTTGTCGGCAATTTTTTCATTTAGTCTTAGTCTTAGTCCTGTGTCAAATGTCCTTGTTAGTTTTAGTCATATTTAGTCACCTTCATCCTGTTTTTAGTTAGTCAAGTTTTAGTCGACTAAAAGTCTGAGCATTTTAGTTTTATTTTAGTCAAAGAAAACTAACTATTTTAGTCTACTTTTTGTCAATGAAAAATGTTGACATTTTAGTATTTATTAGTCATCAGATTATATTGAACATTTCAGTCAAGCTATTCTAGCCAAAACCAATAATTTGTCATTTTAGTCAAATTTATTTCACAATAAACTTATCCTTATTTGATGAAAAACACAGGTTGAATGATTAAGAGAGTATCTGGTCAGGTTTGTGGTGTTTTTACCAGCTGTTTTATGGCCACATTGCTTCCCTTGTGATAAAGCAATGCATTCGCTTTTTTTCTCCGCCTCGATGTAGCGAAAATGGGCCCAAACATCACGTCATTTCTTTCTCCCAAGATGTTGGGTGGCGTTAGACTTTTTCGTTGTCCGTCATTTTAATGGACAGGATTGTAACATTTCCGTCATAATCCACTATTACCCGTCGGGTCTGTACACAACTCGTCACTCACGTGTCGCGAGCGCTGACTGGGGGGGTATTCGTTTAATGCGACCACTGCTCCAAAGCCCTGTTGTTGCCATTTTCCTTTCTGTTAAATAAGGTTTGTTAGATCCGAGTCTTCCTGACTGTTCATAGTGTGCCGCTGGCCCTGTGTAATTCAAATGTACCGCGCGCAGCACAGACACACAACTGGTGCCCAGCCGCAGCACCGGAAATGTAACTGCTGGGGAAGAAAACTGACTAGCAGAGATGTAACGTTATCTTTGATAATATTTCGTCTCCTCCTTTTTCGTCAACGAAAGTAAAGAGAGAGTTTGGCAACGTTTTTATTTAGTAAACTACATTTTCATCTCGTCATTTTTCGTCAACGATATTGCATGTTGATTTCGTTACAGTTATTGTTTACTGACGTCGGTGCCGTCTCGTCATCATCTCGTCTTAGTCATGGAAAAAAAGGTTGTTGACGAACATATTTTGTCATAGTTTTAGTCAACAAAATTAACACTAGAAGTCTCAGGCTCATTATGAAGACATGATGAAGACTCAGGCTCATGATGAAGACTCAGGCTCATGATGAAGACATGATGAAGACTCAGGCTCATGGTGAAGACATGATGAAGACTCAGGCTCATGATGAAGACTCATGGTGAAGACATGATGAAGACTCAGGCTCATGATGAAGACTCAGGCTCATGGTGAACACATGATGCAGACTCAGACTCATGGTGAAGACTCAGACTCATGATGAAGACTCAGACTCATGATGAAGACATGATGAAGACTCCGGCTCATGATGAAGACATGATGAAGACTCAGACTCATGATGAAGACATGATGAAGACTCAGACTCTTGGTGAAGACTCAGGCTCATGATGAAGACTCAGGCTCATGATGAAGACATGATGAAGACTCAGGCTAATGATGAAGACATGATGAAGACTCAGGCTCATGATGAAGACATGATGAAGTCTCAGGCTCATGATGAAGACTAAGACTCCTGATGAAGACTCAGGCTCCTGATGAAGACTCAGGCTCATGATGAAGACATGATGAAGCTCTTGGCGCAATCCTTGTCGTTCACTACAGTCCTGAAGCCAACAAAGGAAAGGTTGAAAATGTTGTCGGTAGAACCCTGAACCGGGGAGGAAGCTATCGATGAAAACGTTGTCGTCAGATATATCCAGGTGCAGCCAAGTTTAGGGTTTACTTACTAGCTTTTTTTGTATTTTTCAACCACCTTTTACAGCATTCATCAGTTTGCTAACTCAGACATTGCTAAATCAACAGACCACCTGAAGCATCCTATAGTACAGGATCCCATATACTGTTGTAGTTGGATTTAATCCAGTTAATGTTCTGCCATTTGAGATGTGATGTGATTTAATATAATGTAGTAAAATATAATCAATGTATTCAGTTTATTATCTCATTTTCAAAGTAGAAACTGTGTGTGTAACAAGGAGTTTTAAAAATAAATTGGTCTTTGAAACTTCAGAGGTAAGTGTTTCAAAAGTTAGGCTAAGTCTTTAAAATAACGTAACATTTGACACCATAGAAAATATTAGAACAAGGATATGTGGGCCACAGCACAACCAATGTCTCTTTCCCCCTTGGGAGTCCAAGTTTTTGGCAAGTAAAACTTAACTGCAGCAAGTTTTTATTGCCTTGTTTTTACCTGTGAAGATCCCTATACCTACTCAACTGTTCTGAATCTAAGATGTTGGTGGGGAGGTCCTGTTTTCTTTTTGCCAATCCTGGGTCTTTTTTCCTCCAACAATAAGTTATTAAAATACATTTTACATCATCTTACTCCCTTGTGATATTTCCCAGGTGATGGCCAACGATGTGTGATTGTGTGTTTAATGTTAGGCACCTTGTATGGCAGCCTCTTTCTCTGTATGAATTTGTTGAGAGGTGAACGCTGACTTATAGTATATTCAATAGCTCTGTAATTTAAAACTGAAAAAGTGTTATAGAAGTGCAGTTTCTTTTGCCAATTTCTTAACCCTAACCCTAGATGGTTGTAGTGGATTGCTGGGATATGGTTTATTGTGTGTTCAAACTAATGAGTATAATGACTGACCTCACTATACTGAGCCCAGACTGAGCTGTGTGAGGCTGCGCACTAAACAACCACAGCCTCTCACTCTCACTAAGAACTGTTCATGGCTCTCATCAACACAGAGCCCAGAATTACATTCAAAAATAATGAATGAGTCAATCTTTGATTTACTCCAAAACAGTGTGGGGCAAGTTACTTCCAAAATATAATACAGTACATCTTTTTTAAGTAATAAGTTGAATTACAATATTACTGTCTCTGAAATGTAATGAGTTACAGTACTTTTATATTATTTTGAGTTACTTTACCAAAATAACCGCAAAAGAATGGTTAGGTATTTTAAATGCTAAAATGTAGTTTAGTACAGCTCATTATACATCCAGTGAAGGGCAATGTGGTATAGCATAACAACTGCGTAGGCCATTAAGGCTACTAACAACTTTTATTACACGGCTTAGTTGAATACTCGATTCTGATTGTAAATTCTTAACATGTGACACGTTGTTAATACAGTACAGACCACTGTCAAGGACTATAATGAAGGTTGCTAAGGAGGATCAAGAAAGAGAAAGGAAAAGAGGTTAAAAGACGGAGCGCTGGACGTCAGATAAATCACCAGAAGAAGGCAGAGAGGAAGTAAACAATAACAGGAACACGGAATGGGCTCTGTAGTTTGTTTAGTATATGGCCGTGTAATAAGCGGGATAATGTGCAGCGAGGCGGTCATTATGGGGAAAACCATATTGTTCATTATTTCATAAAGTAAATTTCCTCCAGGTATCATGATTTTCTCTGTAGAAACTTGAAGGCTGGATGTGCTTCGGTGTGGACTAACTTTCAAATTTGTGCAAATACTAAATGATGATTTCTAGGTCTGGAAGTACAGTTATGTAAGGGTTCAGTGTGTTCGTACTCATGATGAACTTTTGCTCAGATATCACGTTATAACGTTTTTTTCTTTCAGGATCACCACGACAGCTGCCTGCATGATGGACCTGCGCAGATACCCACTGGATGAGCAGAACTGCACCTTGGAGATTGAAAGCTGTAAGTGGCTCTGGCTTTGTTTGTGTCTCTTTTACACCTTTACTTTATTTACTGTGTTTTGGTCATCATGCATCATCAGGCTTCGTAGACCAACAGAGGAAAGTGAAATTGACAGGAGGTCCTGTTGCACTTTAACAAATTGTGTATGTATATTTTGTGGTGTCAAAAAAATAAATGATTGTGCACACAATACAGTTAGTCCAGGCTGTAACTTGACCACATCTGGAAGGACAAGTAAATAAAGAACTAGAGTCTTGAACTTGACTTGAAACCAATCAAATCAACTTTTGATTGTCCGATATGTACACAGTAAAGCACACACATTAAAATGTAAACACTGCATCCCATAGTACATAGCTCCTATAGTATTAGGAGCAGGGCACAGTGACTATACAGCGCCAGGGGAGCACAGGCAATTAGGCTGTTTGGGGACTTGAACCCACGACCCTCCAGTCCCCAAGACAAATCCAGAGGGGCTGAGCTTCTGCACCGAATGAATGGTTGCTGCAACATCTAGTGACGTCAGGGGGGTATTTGTTATATGTTGTTCAAGCAAGTTCACAACCAATACATCCAGGTGGCTGTTTTAACTCAAAATATGTCTGAAAATACAAATTACAGAAACATGAACCCTCCTAAAAGTGATGATAGTACAACTACTACTTTTTTTGTGTATGCACTTTCAAAAGTTATGTTAATGCATGACACTTTAGGTTGCCCTGCACATAAATGTATGCATATTAAATATGGAACATGATGTTTTTACTCAGGGGTTCCCGTTTCTCTCTCCGATCCTTCCCTTCGCCTCAAAAAAGTTGAAGACCCCTGTTCTATGGAAAGATAACTTTTGAGATGCTGGGCCCAGGTGTTTATGGTCAAGAAATGAATGCTCCTTCAACCAGTATCTCTTGTTTTAATTTATATTTCTACATATGAGGAAGATTAATTTTGTGATGATTGAATAACCAACCCCCCGAGCCTACAGGTGGAAGCTGGGGTGGTGGTGGGGCAGGCAAGCATCAGCGACGTGGAAGTAGCTGCAGCAATAGCAGCAGCAAGCAATGCATAGAGAGATATCTGGCAGGTTAAATAGAGCGGCATATTAAGGAGACTCTGTTTGGTTGGTTGTAGAGTGGCAAGGGGCTTTATGTATGAATGCAGCATAAGTGCTTGAGTTGACTGCCTGAACTAGCTCGCAGGCTTCGCCCCATGTATGAAATTATTTTGTCTATTAACTAGAGCGCAGGGTCATGTTATGACCGTCTTTTCTATGTTGCTGTGGGGTTTTTCCATCGGTTTGGCGTTTAAAATATAAAAACAGTAATAAGTAAAAGGCCAATAAGTAATAAGCCTTATCAGCCATAACTATCAACAGAATTGCGTTGCCAGGCAACAGCTTGGGGTGAAAAAAGTATTTCCGGTCTCAAAGTTTTCATAGTAAAACCAAAAGTATTCCCCTCACTGTCAAATGATTTTACAGTGATATCTGCAGTACTCATCAACTAAAAACATCAGTTTATTCTTGTTAATTACACAACATTAATTGGTTTAAATTGTGTACAATGATTTTGTGTTTTTAACCTTCGATTCGGAGAAACAAATCGTTTTTTCGGAGTTTAGGATGGCCGAAGACACTACACTACCCATAATCCTCAGCTATCGTTTGGGACTACACCAGTCCCTTTGCTTGACAAACCCTGTGATTAGTCCTCAAGCTCTATGATTGGATGTTAGAGTGGCAGTGCGCCAAGGTTACGGCGATCGTCAAACAGCAAATTGAAATGGAATGAAGCCACGGCAGACTATCCAAAATAGGATTTGAATGAGTCCCCCCGCGCGCTCCAGCCAGTTACTCTGGGGTAAAGTGAGGCACAGATGAGGTCTGCCTCACCTCAGATGCGTCACCCCACAGAAACTGGCTGGAGCGTGGGCCCTAAGCGCATGCCTGTTACCATCTCACTGTAGGTCAAGGGCGCCGGAAGCAGGGGGGCCAGGGGGCCATTGGCCCCCCCACTTTACAGCCCTGCCCCACATTCTCGCAGCAGCGGATGCCGCGGAACACTGTACACATCCCGTTTCAATAATTCCCCTCTACTCTAAAGTCGCATCTAAAAAGAACGCCATCTGATCTAGCTGTGTATATGTTTGTTATTTTTTATTGTTATATTCAATCTCATTAGCTACAGGCATTTTTGAAGCTTGTAAAGGGAAGATGACAGCTCTCACTCGCCACTCTGCTCTTCCACAGCGCCGCTCCCCCTCCCTCCGCTGAAATTATGAATGTAAGGCGTATAGTAATCATAGATAACACGGCAGGGTCCGTTACAGTTCGTTTTCATCTGATTTCAAATAAATAAAGTCTTGGCTTTTAGAATATTAAACTTGTTTCGGCAAATTCAGATGATAAATACAACTTTGAAGCTTGTAACGACATAATTACAAGCGGAGAACGGAGTAACTTTACGTCACAGCAGGCATAACAACAGCCGGTGTTTCTCGTGAGTGTTTTCCCCGGGAAACAAACACAATACACACAAAGGCAAAAATACACAAACACACACACGTATATACACACACACACACTCGCGAGCTCCCCCAGACCAGTAATCCAAACGAAAATATTTTCCCTCCGTTACTACTTTGATCATTTGCTCCGATAATAATCAATCAGATCGATGGATATCCATCAAATCCAAATGTGGAGATGACAGCTTTGTAAATACCGGAGTTAATAACTGGAACTTTTCACAGTGTGTTCAAAAAAAGTGCGCTTACTTCAGTCAAACACCAGTCAACATTCAGCTTGTCAAACAAGAGCGTATTGAGCAGGAAAAAAGGAGAGATGGAATGATGGAGCAACTGCGCTGTCATATGTGTGGGCTGGACCTGTATAGTCTAATTTACAGGAAAGGAGTGAGCAGAGGGTAGAGTGGTCCATTCTTGTTCTGTTTTCTGTGACTATCTTCCTCATGCTGAACACCCTCTCAGACTTTCAGTTGCGCGCGCTACTAAAGAGACGCGTTACCATGGAAACCAAACAATGTTGTAGCTGTATTGAAGTCCGAGTGGAAACAGTAACATTTGGAGCGTTATGTTAGAATGAAACAGGTCGTGACTCACAAATCAGATTTAGTCAGAAATCGGGAGAAATGCGGGATAAATATGACCCCGGGACCGGGAGGAAATCGGGAGTCTCCCGCGAAACTCGGGAGGGTTGGCAAGTATGTCACATACACACGCACTTTTTGGCCCCCCCACTTCTGAAATGAATCCGGCGCCGCTGCTGTAGGTCACCAATGTAATGTTTGTAGATCCCTTTATTACATGTGTCCTCGCCATCCATAGTCTCTAAATAACTTATTTCACCTATATATGATATTATTTAGGCTCGCTGGTCTCATCATACAACGGCACTGAAAAAGCACCAGGGGAGGCAGCCATAACCTCTGCCGCACTGAAGGGGGCGCACGTGAGCCCACAGGTTCTTGTTGCTACTGTTATTCTACGCAGAGACGGTAGACGCAAACAACAAGATAGACTTTTGAAACTAGAGGAAGATAAGGAGGACTTTTACAAAAAAGTAATAGAGATTGTTGTCCAGAAGGATAGTATGGACTTCATCTTCAAGTCAAGGTAAGACCACCATTGTAATGAAAATGGGATCTTACTAAGAAAGAACAATCCAATATTTAGATTTTGGGTATCCTTTTGTTGAACGGTCTGTTTAAAATGAATCGAAGCATCAGACTAAAAAAGCTTTTGAAAATAATACGAATATTTCGATTAAGGTCAAAATATAGTATTTGTAAATCTGACTCTGAAAGAGTCAGTGCCTCACCAGCCATGAACCTCACTGCACGTCACTGGTAAACACCCTTTGCACCCCGGGCCGGCAACATTTTGCATTTGCCCTGTACGATGTGCGCTGTTAGGGATGAAAGTGGGGGATGTTGACTTATCTGAGCGAGCGAGCCTCCGAGCGAGCAAGAGAGCGAGAGAGGGCGCGCATCGGTACCGCGGATTGTTGTTGGATTGAGGCTGATAACTACAGCTCAGTGAGGTAAAGGACTCGGAGTGTTTAGATAGTTCACTTTAGTCTAAGTTATCTCAGTGGGTCTCAAACGGTTTGGTCACAAATTATGTAAACAAATATTTCCAAGGTACACAATTATTGGGATAAACAGGTTTGAAATCATTCCAATGTATACTATAGGACAGTAACCAAAAATATCCTTTAAAACTGGAGATATTAAAAAATACGCATGAATAAATAAATGTTAACTAGGTAAAATAAGATGTGAATGAACAACAAAAATAAAATACTTTACATTTATTTGTTATTGGCTATGGGTTATTGGTTATGTTCACATATTTAATTGGTTATTAAAATGTAAACCCATCTTTTTCATATGGGTGTTTAGAGTTGTACCCCTAGATCAGGGGTCTGCAACCTTTTTGACCAAAAGAGCCATTTTGCCCCCTTTTCCAACACTTTTTTTTGTCTGGAGCCGCAAAACATATTTGATAGCTTGATTGCTTATAAAGTTGTATATATTGTTACATCATAGACAAAAACTACAGTTTTTTTGCATTTATTATTTATTACATTATATAAACCGGTTTACCTCTATTAATAAACAAATAACTCTTATAAGGAGAATTCAAAAATATATACACAGGCCTACTTTAAAATAAATTAAATACAGCACTTGGGGAGTCCTCTGCAAATTTGAAGAAAATAAATACAATTAAAATTGACCCACTTTGAAATAAATAAAACATATAGCTGCACCCTAAAAAGAGTTAAAGGTGGGGTATGTAATTTATTTCAGAAACACTTGTTATATTCCATGGAATGCTTTAAAATCCCGATAGCAATGAATATATTAAATGCTTTGACAATAAATAGATAAAAACATTCATCTGTGGAAGCCGTAGTACTGTAAAAAGCACGACCAATCATCTGAGCCGGCCCGGCTAAAATGACTGGCCTACCTGCCTGTCAGCCTTCCATCTGTGCACCAAATCATAATCTCGCCTAGGGCACCAAAATGTCTAGGGCCGGCCCTGATCACACCAATGCACGTGCAACTTAAGTATCAGGTTCCGACTGGTCACAACAAATAATTAACATTTATCTATTTTGGGGTGCACATTTAGCTGTTTGCTGTCCTTATTTCTTTATGTTTAAAAACTGGTTGCCACTGATGGCAACCAAAGGCCAAGAAGTGGTTGACATTTTTTCTGAATGGTTGCCAATGGCAACCTGGCAACCGTTACTGTCGAGCCCTGAAGAGTATAATTAATATGTATAATATCAGTTAAATAAGTGCTTCAACATAGTTAACATTGCAGGAAAGCAATATATTAGACGTTAAGTACTTTGTCAGGCTTAATATTTATCTGTAGATACCCCCAAAGCTTTTTTCTTATTTAAAAGAAGACCTTAACCTAAAGTATTCTTTAATGTTTAAATAAAGGTTAATTGGTTTGTCTGTTTTGCACATCCTCCTATCAATATCTTTGTACATCCGGCACTAAACTGTTTTATTGTAGAGATCACTTACAGTATCTTCTTGATGTTTTCTATTCTATATTTCTATCATTGACCTTCTACTTTCCCCCTATTTAGTATGTACTCTTAATGTTTTTTTCATCAAATAACTTATTCAACAAAACTATTCAATAACGTGCTTTAACACTAGGTGGTGCAAGTTAAAAAACGGTCAAGTTTAAATGTTAACACAATAAATTATACTTTCCAGAATAAATTTCCAGTTTAGTTTATGACGGATGTATTTTGTTATCCACACATATATTTTCTTGATATTTGTAACACCAAACTGACATAAAAGATGGTCTTAACATGACCCAGTGGTCTAGTTAATAAAACATAATAATATCAAACATAATATTACTATTAACTTTATTGTGAAATTAAAACGGTAAAGAAAAATAAAGTTTCCGGTGTCCGTGTGAGACCCAATCTCTCTCGATTTTCATATCGCATAAACACCATATCCCAACGTGCATTGCGGCTAAAACATCCAATCACCGAGCTTCAACCATAGCTGAGGATCTTGGGTAATCAGTTCAGTGGGTGTGTATCACAATGACGCTCAAAATGTCCCATATAGGCCTACGTCTGTTTTCCGGCATTGTTTATGACGGATGTATTTTGTTGTACACACATTCCTTCATATTTTTATTTTTATTTACATTAAAGTATTTCGTGAGGCCTTCTAAAATGTTTTTGGTCTTTGGAACCTACTATTTCTGAAACAAGAATAGGATTGGAACAGTAGCATTTACTTCTACATTTGCATGGGTAACTTTCTGGTCCTGATAATAAAGCCAGATACAGATCACATGCCCTGTTGGAAGTAACTTAAAAACCTTTTTAGACGTCTGTGTGTCTGTAGTGAGATAAAGGAGTTCTTGTAGAGTGCATTTTCAAACCCAGATACAGCTAAAAATAGGTCTAAATATTTTTAAACCACTTCATTCATGATGTCATATTCAGTCATCATGTGTAGGGTTCAGGGATTAGGGGTTAGGGGTTAGGGTTTAGGGTCTGTTCACATACATTAATCGGATAAGAAAAAAAGAAAAGGAAAGAATCCCTTCCAGTAATGATAAGTAGCTAATGCCACGATATGCTGCCACAGACTTTTTGATAAGATGGAGCTGGCCCAAATAAATTGTTCTAATTACTGACAGGGCAGTGTTCACTCTGGTTCAGGCTATAAACATAGCCCAGAGACGTTAGTGTTGATTAGGATCAGCCTGTGGGAAACAGTTCAACGGAAAAAGAGAGCCTACCTTCCGCTTTATCAGTCACACTGATTGAATTAGTTATTTTTACTTCCTGTAACAATTCCTTGTGTAAATGAATGGTGATTCACTACGAATGTTTCAATGTTATAATAATTAAATGATCCTGGTCTAATGGACAAGACTCAAATTGTTTTTCAGCTCAAAATTCTAAAAATGAGTCTCTACAGATTTCTTTGTAAGATATTACTTTTGTTATTTTACTGTGGCTAACATTTACTAAACGGGAAATTACATCATGGCATATTTTAGGAAATGGATGTGGAATCTGCATGTGCAGCTGGAGTCTTTATGCCAGTGGGCCTCTGGTTTGCTCTAAACTTTCTAGGAAAACATTACCTAAAATTAAACAACGGCTTTTGGCATGTAATTGCATTCTTGCCAATTGAATCTCAACATCAGAAAAAGTTTTTGGGCTAAGTAATCACGTAACTTTAGTATAAACTCATAGGTGAAGGACTCACCTAGAGCACTACTTCTTGTCCTTTAGGAGGAGGATAAATAGGAAGGCAGTATGCAACGGGGGCAGCGTAGGCCAATGGGAAGAAAAATGGCACTCAGAATGTACAACCACCACATTCCCTGGTAGACCACACATTTTCATGGTTCAGTAGCAAGGACAGTGCCACAATATGTCAAAGATTTGATTACAGGAGATATTGAATGTTAGCGGAAGGGGTGAGGAAGGATGAGGGATGCTGCCTGTCAGACTGGTCTGGAGGACGAACTGAAGTCAAGGCAGAGGGAGACTCAGGGTGGGGGTTCTGTCTCAGGCTGTTTCTGCCCCATCTGGATACGAACCACAAGACGGTAGCTAGAATGAGAGAAAAACTTTTACTCTTGCCACTTGTGTTACCTTTATCACTGCCATCAGCAACAATACTGGAATTTGCAGCCATAGGTTTCACGTCTTAAGAATGTGCATCAGATTACATTCAGGGCGGTTTGTTGGTAATATAAAAAGCCAACAAAACTTCATTTTTATTGGTGTAAGAAAGGTAGACACGGTATGTTCTATGGACTAAAGTGTGATAACAGCAATCTCACCTGTCCAGGCGAACCGTACAAAAGTGAGACAACGCACCTTAAATCCAAGCTAACAACGGCATGTGTGTTAGCGTCCTCAGCTGTCAACTTTTGATGGCATTCCGTTCTTCGAATGTACTCTGCTTCAAGACACTGGTACCGGCCTGATTGATCTTCACCTCAAGTTCTCCCACACTGCACCGCTCCCTTTACTGGCTGCCAGTGGCTTCCAGAATCCACTTCAAGACACTGGTACTGGCCTTTCGTGCTATGAATAAATCAGGTCCTTCTTACATCCAGAACATGGGTAAACCAAACACTCCATCACGTCCACTTCACTCTGCGTCGGCCAATCGGCTCCCTACTCCCTAACTGTGAGAGTGATCGATGTACCCCTCAAATAAAACATGTCTGTTTGCTTTCCTGGTTCCAAAATGGTGTAACAAGCTCCCGATTGATATCAGGACAGCAGAAAGTCTACACATCTTCGGTTGCAGACTAAAAACCTACCTGTTTCGACGGCACCTTGGGCAATGAAAAAAGGAATTCTCATTTCTGGATGTAGCAAAAGGTTTGGCTTATTTGAAGGCAAAAGGGTAGCACTTAAAATGGTTTGGATTATTATAAGCTAATGTACCTAAAGGATCCTCGCTTTGAGTTTGTTTCTTCATGATTGGTTGCACTTATTGAAAGTTGCTTTGAAAAAAAGCATTATTCAAATCAGATGAGATGTAATGTACTACATTGGTTCATTACATGCTTGTCTTGTGTTTTAAAGAAGGTTTACCTTGTTGTGTCCCCCTGCCTCTTTCAGATGGATACACCACTGACGACATCGAGTTCTACTGGCAGGGAGGACCCAACATAGGCTCGGTCACTGGAGTGGAGAACATCGAACTGCCCCAGTTCGACATCATAGACTACCAGACCCAATCCAAGAAAGCTGTGTTTGCCACAGGTAATAGAGTCAAATGGTGTCCATATATTAGATATATTAGTAAAAAGGAACAGAATTATCTTTCATGTCATAGTCACCACTTCTACTCTCACTTTTTGCTGCCTCTCTGTTGGACTCTGTTGGGGGGGGGGTGCATGTACTGTGAAGTCGCCGGAGCCTCGCAGCGGGGCTACTGCTGCGGAGCGCATAAAGCAGACTCTTCACGCTAACGAAGGATCACTTCTTCTTCAGGGCAGGGAAGGCTACGCAGTACGCAGTCTACTGTCCCGCAGCTGCTGCCTCTCTGTTGGACTCCGGTACTGCACATTACTCACGAGATGTTGTATAAAAAAAAAAAAGTGGGGGGCGAACGCACTAACCACTCCGCCAACGCCACAGTCTGGCGGGCCAGTTGATGGTCACTGCTCTACAGCTTAGTATTAAACAGACACTGAAAGGTGCTTCTGTTTTAGATCCTAGTGGGCAATTTTGATGACATGGAAGTGTGTGGTTGGCTTTGTTGACATTTGGAAAGATTGATCCCACAGAGTTTTCCTCTTAACTGTACATCATTAATTATGTCTGTGTGTTTTGTGGAGCAACAGTAACAATGTTCTCATCACCCTGTGTGTAACAGGCTCTTATCCACGTCTGTCCCTGAGCTTTAAGCTGAAGAGGAACATTGGCTATTTCATCCTGCAAACCTACATGCCCTCCACCCTGATCACCATCCTGTCCTGGGTCTCCTTCTGGATCAACTATGATGCATCGGCTGCCAGAGTAGCTTTGGGTCAGTGGCTTTTATATTATTTACAGATTGTGTCTGCTGATATGATGTTTGTCCTGGCTCTATATGTGTTTATGCTGGATGATTGATTGGTTCACTGTTTGGGCCACACTGAAACATCTCAACAATTATTACATGGATTGAGAGATTCTTTAGGGAAATGTATGGTACCCAGGATATTAATCCAAACTTGGAGATTTTCTGAATTTTCACCTAGTGCCATCATAAGGTTAAATCTTTTTACCTTAGCTGTACTTTTGTGTTTTTATTAATCTCAGCAAATGTTAGCATGCTTAGATGCCATATTAAACTGGTGAACACAGTTCAAAGTGTACCTATCCCTTTATAGCAATTCCTTCTACTGCAGGGTTGGACCATGAGATAATGCTTCCCTAACAAAAACCCGAACACCGACGGAAATACACTGAATAATAATAAAAAGTACATTTACAAGTATCACAATTTACCGGTATTTCAAATTTCTGCTACTTTCTACTCCAATACATCTCAGAAGCAAATATTGTAATTTTACTACCTAACACGCTTTACATGTTATAACATTTTAGTTAGGCTACCATTTACATATGGTATGGCCATTTATCCAATATGTGTGAAGATATTTCAATCTTCACCAAAGATGTGGACTGATTAACCCCTTGACCTGCTATCCCTACACGACCTTAACAGAAAAAGAGAATGTTGGAAGATGTCTTGGAAATGTCTTGAAACGCCCACAGTCAGTATACAGTATGGTCGGCAATGAAGGGCTAATGAAGGCATTGATTCTTCTGCAGCAATGGTGTTCACTCAGCATGCAGTTCTTTTCAAAAAGATCTTCTTCTTACCGCTTTCCCATTTGCTTGCAGGTATAACCACGGTGCTGACCATGACCACCATCAATACCCACCTTAGGGAGACTCTACCCAAGATCCCCTACGTCAAGGCCATTGACATTTACCTGATGGGTTGCTTTGTCTTCGTCTTTCTGGCCTTGTTGGAGTACGCCTTTGTCAACTATATCTTCTTCGGTCGTGGTCCTCACCTGCAGAAGAAGGTGGCAGAGAAAGCTGCAAAGTCCAACAACGAGAAGAACCGACTGGAGAGCAACAAAGTCCAGGTGGGAAAGGGGCTTTGTGTAGTTTTGGTACCGTTTGAGCTTTGACATCAGAGAGGCCAAAAAAACATGGCAACAGTTGGCTGTCAGTAGAACCATTGTTGTAATACTGATGAATTTTAATAATGTATTCTAATGGTATGTTCACACCCAAATACACAGAGAGACGTGAATTTGAGCCGGTGTCAAAACTGACGCGATTGATGCGGCAAGAATGACGCGACTCGTCTCTTCGCGAGAGTTAAATTTTTTCAACTCAACGTCAAATTTGTTAACGCGTTCTGCCATCTTGTTTACACAGTTGTCAAAGCATTAATTCATAGTTTTTACAAACCGGTATCAGTATGTTGTTATTTCGGCATCATTTGTAAACGTGTATTTGTTGTAGTTGGTATCCACCATAGTATCAACATGGAGATAAGCCCCGCCTCCTTTGCATGACGTGAGTAAACACAACTGACAGCCTTGGTGAAGTCACCCAGTTAACGCAATGCGAACGCACCATAAGAGAAAAAAGACGTGTTGTATCACTATGCCTTTAGTGAAGGTGACAAAGTTACAGCGGTTCCCAGTGGCTGTGATAAGAATGAAATATTGTGAAGCTCTAACCCTGCCCACTATAACACTTTATACCTCTGTCCTATGGCTGCATTAAGTCGACCTGATTATTGGATTCACAGTTTCAGAAGTTAGCAAAATGTTTTTAAAGTAAGTGTGTTTGGTTATGTTTGGCTCCAAAAAAAAATCTTCTTAAATATAACCTCCATCCCCCATGGCTATACATATTTGTAGTTAGCAATTGGTGCTACAGCCACTAACTGAAGGCGTCTCCAGAGCTGCCAACAGCTCGACTCCTGGTGAAGTAGACCCCCAGCAGTGAGGCAGAGGGATCGTGGAGTCCACAGCTAGCTAACTCTGTCTAACTTGTGGTTAGAGGAGGTAAAAAAGGGGGTGACCAAATCAAGTACGTTTTGATTTTGTCCCTTTCAACAAACTACAGTTAACAAGAAATACCTACGGACCCAAGGATTCTTCTTGAGAAGGTGCAGCTGCACAGTATAATTGCAGCACTGTGGCATACTACGGCAGCAGGACTTACCCAGTAGCTGTTTCAGAACCGACAGATCAGTCATGTACAGCTCTTCTGAGTTTTTGCCCTGAAAGTTGCTTCGTAACCTTCACCCAAAGAAAGCAAAAAACGAAGAAGAAAAAGTAAAGACAACTAGTAGTATACAGGTTATGATTTATTTGAATGGCCTACACTTACAGGCAGAGGCGCGGGAAGGTAATTTTGGTGGGGGTGCTGAGGTGCTGTCCGATGTGCTAATTACGCACCACAGCAGAACAATGGACTCCAGTGAACACTATTACAGGCACTATACAGGGCTGCACATAACTGGTGCGCATCCCCCGCCAAAAAAGAAAGAAAGAAAGAAAGAAAGAAAGAAAGAAAGAAAGAGAGAGAGAGAGAGAGAGAGATTTGCCAGTTGCATAAGTACTGGTAAGATAGCAGGGTTTCCCACACATAGACTTTACTTGGGCGGGCCGCCCAGGTATATTAACGGCCGCCAAAGTATAATTCGCGAGCCATTTAGGTTTTATTTTTTGAATCCGTCCGCGAGCATCTGCGATCCCTCGCTCTACCCCTCGCTATCGCGTGAAGGGTCTTCTTTATGCGCTCCGCACAGTAACCCTGCTGCGAGGCTTCATGAGAGTGCTCACTAACCCCCCCCCCCCCCCCCCCCGTTCATAAAGTCAAATAGCCTACCCCTCAAAAGGTCCGGTTTATTTCATTTTAAGGATGCGCACCAAGCAACATCTCCAGGTGCTTCTTTGAGAACCAGGGCAAAAAAGTGATGTACTATGCACACACACTACAAAGATGTAAAATATTATTTTACCAACAATGTGGAATTTATTGGCTACATATTACACAGATTATGCACAGCTGCAGCAGCTATAACCATAAATTAATAATAAATACCACAAACATGATATTGATCAGTATACAGATTATGCACATGATTTTGCAGATTTAGCGTTTTTAGAGAGAAAAAATTCCGAGATACGTTTTTGCGCCATGTCAGTTACTTGTGTTGTTGTGCGTCACGTTAAAAGTAGCCGACTAAAAACTAACAAAAAACTTTTTTTCCACATCTTTTTTATTTTTCTTCCCTGAAGCAAAATTATTTATTATAGATTTTTAAATTATCATTTGAATAATAACATATCATATAAAATAAATAACTAAACCAACACATGCCTGACCTCCCTTCAGATCAATTGGCTACGCCATTCAATATCCTCGACGAGTCGCTCTTGCTAAGTTATTCCCTGTATGTGTCAGACCACGATGCAATGTTCAAGTTCCCATATGTCTTTGCTAAACTTGATACTACTTTTGTTAGGGTACAACCGTTGACTTTGCATTCTACTTGGGATTTGGTTACAAAATTACTTTAATGACATTTTCTTCCTCAGGTTGATGCTCACGGCAACATCCTCCTGACCAACCTGACCAGTGAGATGAGTGGAGCAGATATGATGGGTGTTCTCAATGACCCTCGGGCTACGATGTTCTCCTACGACAGCGCCAGCATACAGTACCGCAAGCCCATGACCAGCCGAGACCTTTACGGACGACCGGCCCTCGACCGGCCAATGAGCCACAAGAAGGGCCGCTTGCGGAGGAGGGCCTCGCAGCTCAAAGTCAAGATCCCCGACCTCACGGATGTCAACGCCATAGACAAGTGGTCTCGCGTGGTTTTCCCGATTGCGTTCACCTTCTTCAACCTGGTCTACTGGTTTTACTACGTCAATTAGGGTGGCAGTAGAGAAAGTTAACCGGGGCTTGTACAGCGATGAAAACGATGGAGCATTTGTATAAATTGTGTTTTGGAATGAGATGTAGAACTGGATGTCTTTACAATGTAAATACAATTTAATATATAATATATAAATATATATATAACAGAGGTATAATTTATAAAAAATCCTATCACTTTTCCTGTACTCATCTGTACAAAATAGATGGATGAAATTATTGGAATTTAAGACACAGTAAAGACATAGTATCTCTAAGCAAAAACTTGCCAAAAAGACTTTTGAAATTATCGGCAATGATCTTTCATTTGTTCTATCTCATTTACTTACCTTCTGTTATCTCACTTTTTGCATGTGAATGAAACACAACCTTTTTGTTTGCTTAAGGTAAAAAAAAAAACAAGAGACAAAGAAGCCCAGCGCAAAACAAGTAGGTGACTTGTAACTGAAGCTCACCTAACTTATTAAGAGAAGACATGTTGTTGATTCCCATCGTAATATATAGTCCTTATTTGGCGCTCAGTGCTCCGACTGAGGGTTTTTTTGTAGACTTGCGTTGAAATCCTTCTCTGACAGTCATATGCAAGCTATAAAACATGTCAAATTGCTTTTTATGATGCGGGGTTATTTCTGACAAGTTTCTTTTCTTTAAAAAAGGAAGCTTTGCATGGCTCTACTGAGCCAATCTGTATTATAATCATTATACTGTATGCTTGCGAAACAATCATTGCATTTAAGGTAAGTACAGGACAGAGGTTAATTGGAACTCCAGTCATTTCTCAAAAACAAAATGTATCTACGATATTCTCACAGCGTCTGTGAGCATGTACAATGTAATTTTCTTTAAAAGAAATCAGGTAAAGAATGACCAATGATGTCACCATGCTTTCAAAATCACATTAAAAATGTAAAGCCCTGATAAAACTCGCTGCTGGTGTTGCAACACGTTGGCTAACAAACATTTTTAATGACATTTTTGTGAGATTGTAAAAACTATAACAAAATATTTATAAATTATAATACATAACTTATTGCATTGGGGTTATTCTCCCGATGGGTCAAATAATTTAAGCCTACCCCTAAGCACAAGGTCAATCTTACTCTTAACTCTCAGTTTTTCAGTGGATTGTCTTTTTTTATCAAGGCTCATGAATATGGCCGAGGTATGAGTTCTAAGACCAAGTTCTAGTTTGCTCCATCTCCAGTCCTCGATCAGGACCAAAATACACTACAAAACTAGTGATGAGGACAGTAAGATTATGGCCATTAAGATAGAGACAACAACTAGCATCGCACCAAGTGAATGCACCTGCCAGCCTGTTCCTGTAAATTGCATGCATATCGGACAATTCCTCACCTTGCAAATTATGATTAGTGCCCATGCAGGAAGAAGGGTGTCCTTAAAATATAGTGAAATGGATGGAGAGGTCAGGAACTTGAATGGTCATCTAGCAAGCCCATGCACAAGACTGGAGTTTGTGTTGGTAAATTGATTAAGCTTCAGCAGCGCACAGGTTTTCTGCATGGGTGCATATACACCTCTGTAACCAGAAGATGTGAAACCAAGGACTCTATTATTTGTGTTTGTTCCATAGATGATAGTAGGATTTGTTGTATGACTTGACCTTCCTTCCAATTGGTCCTTGAAGAGTTCCTGGAGATTATTTGATATGAAGGGGAGTATTGATATGTTGAAAATGTTCATGATGATGAAATCAATTTGCTACCATGTTAAGGTCTTCTACTGCTTTGGGTTTTGGTATAAACGTGTTAATCTCTGGGTATGTACAACTGGCAAAACCATTATCAACTCACTCACAGGCATGCACAGCTGTTAAACCACCAACAGATCATTTGAAACCAGAATGTATCAAACTAGACAGCACTTTTCTAGTCGTCTGCAGTGCATAACTCACGTTACAGAGTCAACCCTGTTGCCAGCTCTGAAAGGCAATACAGGACATTATACTTAGAATGCCACAAAAAAAAGACAAAAGAGAGTGGTTATGGCAGATAAACAACGCTAATGTACAATAGAGTTTGGCTCCAAAAACAAAAGCACTTGAATCACCAGGTACACTAGTCAAGTATGGGGACAATTTCCTGGAATACTGATCTGTTCTTATCCAATGAAACACTTTCATCAGATTACCATTGACAGGAAAGGCATCCTGTACCGTTAAATAGTAGCCTCAGACACATCATGCATTTATGTAATTCTTTAATCCAGTCAGAGTGACCTGATATACCCAATTTCCTACTTATCTTGGTAGACCTAGCTAAGGGAGTCTGTCTTGGCAAATATCCTATGAGGTTTCTTGGTTCTATCATTGTTTCACTTTAAAGAAGCTGTCTTTTCAAAGCCCACAAACTACACAAGCTTATTGATAGACCATTGCATTATAATGATTGCAAAACAAAAAGGGATATAGAGTCACTGGTTTTGGTAGAGACTAATGCTAATGGTAAAGGCAGTTTCACTTTGTTGTTGCAAGGTTTCTATTTTACTGGTCACTGAGTGAGTCTATGGGTGGTGAATGATAGGTGACCTCTCCTCAATTACATTTAGGAATTGTCTTTAGAGCTTTTGCCATAACTTAACTATCAGTTAAGCTAACATTGCGCTAATTAACTTAATTGCTGTGAACTATGAAGACCGCATAACTCAGACGGGTCAGGAAACCCAAGCAATCAGACGATCAAGTGTAGACAAACCCACCCTTATCCAAATGATCTAAAACACTTAATTGGAGGCAAAATAAATCTGACTTCACCGGAAATATTGTTCAATTTCTTATGGAAAAAAAATCAAGCAGGTACTCTTTGGAAACATGTATTTTTTAAACCTGTCTTTAGCTATGTTTCTACTTTCCCAGATCACTTTTCGAAATTACAGCATTGACTACTACAAATTAAGAAAGGAAGAATAAATAATCAGACTTTTAAGGGTTTAAGTTAAGGACGAACTGGTGATGTACAGTATATTAACAGCAACATGATGGTTATGAGAAATGTGGACAGCTTGTTTTATCAGGGCTTTAAACAGAGAAAAATACAAAGGCTTCTACAGGACACAATAGTAGCGGTGTGCTCTTTCCTCATGGCTGAATATTGTGCCTTTACCAAGAATCTCAATATTTTCACAGGGTTTAACTTAACTTCTATCTAGTGAGTAGAATTTAAAAAACAAATCATCTTGTACTTTTTTTAGATTAAGAAGAACAAGGAGAACCAAAAACAGAAGTGGACTCTTTTCTGACGCTCTAGCGTACGGTACCATTATCTAAGCGTAGATTGTAGTTGTAAGACATTCCAGCATTTCGATGACAATCTTTTGAATTCAATGCTGAAAAGAAAATCTCCTGCGAGGCTGGTCTCCATTATGCCAGTTTTGCTGTTTCTACCCAGAGCAGAGTGGACGGACAGGAGGTGGAAAAAAAGAAAAACAGCTTTTCTTCTCAACAAAGGATGCAAAGCAGATGGACTCATGTTTTTCTGTGAATGGACGAGCTAATGGAAGCCATGAACAACTGTTTTGCCTACAGGCTGTGGGGGGGCTGGACATGTGCTGGACTCTTATTGTGTAAAATTACTGTACAATTTTTCTCTCATGCTCTTTATGTGCTCTCAAGTGGAATGGGGTGTGGGTGAGTTTGCTTGTGTGTCTTTCAGCTTGTTTACAGGCAAACATAAGACTGTGTGTGTGTGTGTGTGTGTGTGTGTGGGTGTGTGGGTGCGTGCGTGCGCATTGAGTATAAGTATGGGCTTATGGATGCGTATGAGAGGAAGAAAACACGGAATACAAATGCTTTGTGTCCACTAGAGACTTCAAAGAATAAGGTTTAAATAAAATTGCTGACATCTCTACCAACTAAGTGTATTTGGCTGAATTATTAGAAACATGTATATTTGTCTGTCTTTTTGTTGTTTGAATATCTCACCAAAGATTGGGGCTTGATGAAAGGGCCCGACTAAAATATTTTGCTTCCCAGTGCAGCCTTACAGGTTAATTGTGCTATGATAATATGAGCATCATCTGCATAGAGGTTCATTGGAGCACTACACAGTAAAGTAGACTCTTTGAGACGGAAAATAGCTTGTAACTCTTATAATGTCACCATGATGTGGAATCATATTAATTCATTTGTAGATTATGTTGCAAATTGCTAATTCGTCTCAAGGTACACATTTTCCATTTGACCTAAGAAAAATGTTTTGGGTTTCATGCCATGCTGAATTTGTTGACCAAACTTTACATAAAGAACTGTACAAGGTCAACAATTTCCTTCTGCTTAGCTAATTGGAACATCCCAACAGTTCTGCTTAGTAGGCTGCATTCAGCCATGCACAGTTCAGTGAACTGCTTCACAAGTTCAAGTGTGATGATGGTGGATCTTGAAGGAGACAAGTCTGTTATGTAGCGATGGTGTTAATATCCCTTGATTGCATTCTTGAGACATGCTGCTTCCTGGAGTGAGGGATGGCAGCCCGTGGGTTATCAAGTGGGAACTCTTTCCTCAATGTTTCACTGATACGACACCTCCAGAGGGGTTCATTTCGCTTCCTTCATAGCCGCTGACTGCCCCTTTCCTTCAGTTCTTTGACTGCGTGCCTTAGGGCCGTCTTATTCCCTGCTAACGGAGTAGCCTCGTCGCTGAGCCTCTGCAGCCTTCCTGAACTGTCCGGACCTTTTCTTCCCGCTACGTTCAGCCCAATGATCTGACCACAGCACAAGGTCCGGTCTGAGGTTGATGGGCATGATGTCAGCTGAAAAGCATAGCCTCTGCTGAGATAATAGTTGACTTCTTTATAGTATGTAAAGTAGGCACTGAAGTATGGCTGGGTAGCTGGGCACAGAGGATATTGTGAATGTTCTCTTTTAAACTGATTATCTCAAAATAATTTGAAAATTTAAAAAAATCACAAAAGAACTGCATGTTTGATGGCTCTGTATCACCATACCATGATACATATACCATTTTCCAAAACATGCTGTGGTGTTGGAGATCATTGAGACTGTAATAACTTCCAGTCAGCCTTTGTTCATTGTACTGCAGTATGGACATCTACTTATAGACCCTTGAGTTACATAACTGCATGGATGAGTGCAGTATAGTTTATGCTGATAACACAATGTGCTATAGCTATACACGTCTTTTTACATTCAAGGAGCAGTGTGTTGAAATTAGGGAGATATATTGGTTAATAAGGAATATAATATTTAGAACTATGTTCATACTCCAGACCATTATAAAGGGAGGGTTGAGCAGAGGGGTATCCAGTTGGTTGCAATCTGAATCATCCAGCTAGATGCTACAGAATCCTAAACACACTCAACCTTTCTTTTAGATAATTTATTTTTCCTATTTGTCTTTATTGGATTGTGCAGTTGAAGGTTGCAGACAGAAAAAAGGGAAGGGAAGAAAGGATGCGACCTTCACTTAGTACGTGGGGCGCGTGCTCTCCCAGGTGAGCACAACAACATACACACTTTGAAATTCAACAGTGAATCGTTTTAACTGTCAGTAGTTAAAGTTAGCAGGGAAAAGGATGATACTGTTTTGTTAAAGCATACTGTAATATAATCTTTCCTGAAGTTGATCTATAAAGCTTTGATTCAGTCCAGCACTGCCTTGGCCTCTTTTATCTCCAGCTGTGCTCTGCAGATGTGAGGGGTTAGAGGGAAGCTGCAGGGGCTGGAGGAGGACTCCATTAGTCCAGTTAACACGTCTGTGTAGCAGTGGCAGCGCCAGGGGTAAATAGCACTTTACCCCTGCTTACACCTATATGCCGTGAGCTGATTATCGTGCCTTCATTGTAACAGTCGCGGATACACTGTGTGTGTGCGCAAGGGGATTGTTGCAGTAGAAAATTCAACTGTAGCGCCCGGGACATTAATGGGAAACCCTAAATGTTTGAGCACCCTCTATGAAATGTCAAGCTACCCCACAGCACCCCCAAAAGAACATATCTGGCGCCGCCACTGCTGTGTAGCGCTCATTCTCAGGATTAATGTGACGCTCTGGAGTGAAGACCAATGCCATGAGCACATTTAGCATGAATGTGTGTGTCGGGGCAGCTGGGCTCATTCTCAGTATTAATCAGACAGACGCCTGTCTAATCAACTGGAAGGCCACGGCCTGGAAACAAACCTCATCTTGACACACATAATGTGCACTGCACTGCACTGGCCTAGCTTTTAATATTTAAGTTTTCATCTATTATTCTATATCTCATTTACCCTCTGTTACCTGGGGGGTCATAGTGGTGAAAAGCTTCTTTTAAATCATGCTACACAACTTATTTTTTTCTGAGGCAGATAAGCCCTGCCCCATTCCGTTAGCTCTTTGATAGCCTCAACTAAAGAAGCTAGTTACCAGGATTATATAGATTTCGCAGCTGAAGAATGTTGGTTAAGCCGCTAACTAGGCTAACTACATTAGCCCTGTTTGTCTTAGCCAGGATTTGATGACTGTAGCCACCCAGCCCAGGGAGATGTTGCTAACTTAGCATCTAACCATGCTAATTACACAAGCTAGCTCACACCAGGAGAGACCAGGGACAGGGCTAATAGGGAATGGGAACCACGGCACACTTTGAGGGAGTCGTGCCCAATATTTGGAGGTTAGCATCTATACTATAGACGCTAACCTCCAAACAATTGTAAAAAAAAACATATGAAAAAAGTAATTGTGTAGTTTGTCATCAAATGTGAAATAAGTTTCGTTAAATACTTAAAAAAGTAAGTGTATAGTATGTTGGTATGTTGAAAAAAAAGTATAACATGTCGAAAATATCATGAAAAAGTCATAGTATGCCCTGTTGAAAATATCATGAACCATTTGCTAGTTTCATAAAAAACTGGCTCCAAACCCCTCTCCATGATAACACACATTATGCAGATTTATAGAAAAGACAGCATTGCTTCTTACTATAAACTTTGTATTGTATCATAGTACCTGTCAATCATTAGCAGTAGTCCATTTTTTAAATATTTTATTTAGGTTATTTTACTTTACTTTATTTAATACATTTCTTGCAGCAACATTTGTACAGATGAATCAGATATCAAAAAAACGTGGCCCAGTGTCGTGGACGTCGAATAGCTTGAACAATTCTCATGTTTGATTCTATACATTCAAGCTTTAATTCCATATTCTCAAATTTCATTCAATATGCTCAACATTCAAACTTCACAAATAAGTATACTGTGATATATGTATGGTATAAAGTTAATGGGGTATTTATTGTTAGCACAATTCACTCTTCTTTCTACTATTTGTAAAATGGAATGGACACTAGAATAAGATTTAACATTATGAAAAAGGCAAATAAAAATGTACTTTGATAAGTTCCTGATACAACACTGATGCAACAGTCCATTTAAAAAACAAATAGTGAGAGTTCTACTGGTCATAAACATGTTCATGTATATGACTGTCATTGTGCCTCCAACACACGGCATGGCAGAGTCGATTTCACACTTCATGACACCCTGACAAACACCTGCTGGACTTCCTGTAGTCCTGGGTTTTGGTGGGATGATTCCTCCACAATCTGTCCATCATTTCAACTGCAGCACCACCTGAAAGACACAAATACATACACACTATTAGCATTTCATGTGACTGATTAGGTGCAGATATTTACTACGTGTGTTGTATAGCGGTATAATGAGACAATAACAGGCTACAGATGCGGACATATACACACATATATTTATACAAATATAAACAATTTCAGAATCAAACAATTATGAGAGCACTCTCATAATAACGTAACACAATCAGAGACTGGATATATCCCCCCCCCCCCTCTCTGGTCGCTGAAATGGGGAATTGAAATTACGGGCCAAAAGTTTTATTTACAAGTATTAAAAGTAAGCATAGGACACCAAACCAACTGAGACCTGTCTGTCCGCCGCATCTACGCACTGTACAACACACACCTACACACTGTACAACACGCACCTACACACTGTACAACACACACCTACACACTGTACAACACACACACCTACACACTGTACAACACGCACCTACACACTGTACAACACACACCTACACACTGTACAACACGCACCTACACACTGTACAACACACCTACACACTGTACAACACACACCTACACACTGTACAACACGCACCTACTCACTGTACAACACATACCTACACACTGTACCACACGCACCTACAGCTCCTAAAGCATAATCAGGCTACAGCCGTTGTGTATTTTATTATGTGAAGCACTAAATGGTTTTAGACAAATATCGACTCTTGTTTGTAGATATCTACTAAACTAAAGCAAATAAAGAGAGTAATGTAGGCCTGTTATACTGAGTGATATATATTATACACACTGCTCTGCTTTCTGCACGGACCTCACAGCTGTTCTCTCTGTAAACATCGCGTCGCGATTAAAGCAGTTAATAAAATAATATCCAGGGGATGCATGCAGAGCTGTCATTGGCTGAGATAAGTCCGGCCGTGCGTCACGACTCTTTGAAACATCTCTGTTGCCGGAAATGCATCCGCGGAGGAGCCATGGAGGAACCATCAGTTTATCCTCGGTTATAGCTCCTCCAGGAAGCCTCCTCGACGCTCGATCCTCGATGTGCATTTAGAGAAATGAGATTTCCTTCAACATGACGCGCCGAAAATCATTTCCGGGTCACTACCGGAGGACCGAGGAGTCGAGGAGTCGAGGAGGGGAAATTAGAGAATTGAGAAGCCTTCAGAGTTTTTGCTTTAATCATAGTGCGGCTCTGTGTTCATGCTGTAACAATGTCGCCACCTAGTGTTTCTCCTCCATTACTGTGGAACATTTGGCATCTATAAACACCTTATTGGGCTGCATAATGTATTTGAAAATGTATCACAAATGATTTTGCTTCCCACAAATAAATTAACATGACCGACTGTGAAACTTACAAGGTGAATGATGCGGCTGCAGTCCAGAGTAATAGAGTAACAGTAACACTATTTATTATTAAATATTATGTAATATATTCAGTCGTAGAAGGTGTATTGAGATCAATATAAGTGTAAAGATACTCTATCATTTTCTAAATATTACTCTATGGAACATAAGGCTTATTATCAAATTGTAATTAAAGAACCAAAAGTAAATGTACTCATTTTGTACATTATTTGATTATAATTATTGATACATTATCACACACACATCACAGCTGGTGAAGTTAGAGCTCATTTAACAACTTGTTTTACTGCTTGGTACTTTATCTATAATAGTACATGATGATTATCTAGTTGTATTAAATGTGGTAGTATTCATCTGAATCAAAGGACAAATGTAGTGCTGTGAAAAGGAACATGTATGCTTCTTAGATGTAGTGGAATACTAGTCTAAAGTAAAGAAAGAAAATGAAATACGAGTACGAGTTCCTCTAAGCCAGGGGTCTCCAACCTTTCTCCATCTGAGAGCTAGTTTGAAAAAATTAAAGTGGCCAAGAGCTACTTGCATCGCATCGCTTACATTTATTCACATAGCACTCATCAGTTGAATTAAGATACTTTTGTACACGTGTGAAATTGCAATACCCAAAGCTTATCAAAAATCTTAACTTCACATCAAGGTCCAATTTCTTGTAGATTTCATGACATGCATGTCAGAAAAAGCTGCTTCACAAAGGTCTGTAGAGCCAAATAAAACAGACATTTTCAGTGCTGCTTGGTGAATGTTCTTATAGTTTTCTGGGTCTACAAAGCTCCAGAAATGTTCTGAGTTTTGCTGAGACTTCAGCTGAACATGATTTTGGAGATTTATAACCTCCATCTCCACAGGATTGACACTGAACAGTGCAGCCATCTTTTTCTTCTTCTTCTTCGTCTTGACATTCAATTATAAACCATAATAAATCAAGTGTATAGGTCTAGCCTCCCTATATCTGTGTGTGAAATTGTTCCATCCTCAAAAACAAAAAACGAATGCTTCTGCAGTCTAGCTGCAGCTTCTAGCAATGTCTTCTGTTAAAAAGAGGACACTGAATGTCCTGAATGTGGCATCACTAACATGACTTGAGTCTGAACACAGCAGACAACAGGAGTATTTACAACAGCATTATAGCATTATAAAAACAAAAATAGTGCATGTGGGTGCACACTTACATTCTCTGTCTTACTGTTACATAAATCCCATGAATGAATGAGATTAGTTAGCTTCATCATATCTCAATCAGTGATTAAGTGAGTAATAACGTTTCTATCAGGTTACTATCAGCCTGTCACTCTTATTAGTCGTTATTTTTCAGGAGGGGGCGGGGTTTGGAGGAACAGAGGAGACGGTGATCGCGGAAGCTTTCCTCCTGCCTTCACAAACTTTACACACGTATTTATCAACTGAAAATAGCAAGAGGACATTCATACTCTGCAATCCAAGACTTGATTAAATCCACCAAAAACCTGACATGACGATAACGAGTGTTTTTCAAAAACAGAAATCCCTGCTGTGTGTCTCTGAGCCGCAGCGACGCGGACTGATTCAGAGCGGGTCATTCTGCTGTTGGTTCTGGACTGGTGTTGCTGGTGTTGGTGGATAAAGCAGACTGCTCCATGTGTGGTGTCGCTGTGCTGCTGTCACATCTGTTCCTTGATCTCTGCGTCACGGACCAATTTTATATTCGTGTGACAGAAACAATTCTAAAATAAAAAAACCTTATTGTCCAGCCTTGAAAAATCAAGAAGCAACGTTACTACGCTATAATCGATAATCGAGCGGCGAGCTACTGAAAAGCTGCCCGCGAGCTACCGGTAGCTCGCGGTCAACGTGTTGGAGAGCCCTGCTCTAAGCTGTAATAAAAGTACAGTACTTTTATTAAATTGTATATAATGATGACATACAGTTAGGCGCAACCAATGCAGAAAATAAGTCTGGAGCCCAGTATACAACTAAAAGCAGACGGGAAAAAACTAAATGCACTAAATTCAGTGAAGAAGAACTTTATATTATTAATTTTAATATTTATTTTATTATCATTCTTATTTTTGATGCAAAGATTATAGATAAACATTTGTCCCCAAATAATTGAAAAATCATTATCATCATATTGATTCATAAGATTACCTTGTTGGCGGCCTCTAGGGAACTGATGAGTGTGTTTAACTCCTCTCGGTTCATCTCCATGGTGACGGAGCGCAGGGCTGCGTCCTCCCTCACATCCAGACTGAGGCTGAGCAGAGGGGGTGTGCAGGGACGAGATCTTATCACTGGAGAGGGACAGCTGCAGGGGGGGGGGGGCACAGAGGGGAGGGGGGTCAACTTTAGAGAGACTTGTCTTCTAATGCCCCTTTTCCACCAAACCGGTTCAAGATCTGTTCTTGTGCTTTTCTGGTGCTTAACTGGTTCTTCTCTGTAGCACCACTTGTGTTTCCACAGGCAGCCGTCATAATGTGCTGCAGGTCTTCAGGCAGTCATAAATGCATTCATGACACTTTACCTCAGTCACAACGCAGACTCTATGCAGTACATTAATGCACACAATGTTGACAATATCTGTTTTTTTTACTGAACATATTTTATATTTTATTCCATTCTATTTCAATGTAAATACTGGTTTATTTTATTAATTTTTCTATTTTACTATATTTTTCATTATTATTATTATTTTTTTAATGTTATTATAGTTTTCTTTAAAAAGTTCTCTATCCGTGTTTTTTAATTTTTGTTTTACTTTTATGTATGCACCACGACACCAAGTCAAATTCTTCGTACGTGTCAACCTACCTGGTAATAAACCTGTTACTGATTCTGATTCCGATTCTGATTCTGCAAAAAGTCACACCCCCATGACGAGAACAACCTACCAGTGCTGAGCTGCATCTCAAATTAATCTTTAGAGCTAATAAGAATTACAAATAAAGCATGGCGTGACCTTGAGTTGCCAGTCGAAGTCCTGCAGTGTGGCGGAGGAGATGGAGTTGGTTCTGTCCAGCAGAGCGCGGTGGATCTCCTCCCGTCTGGCCCTTAGCACGCTCAGCAACGCCTCAGCATGGCTGCTGCCAACATCTGCCAGCCCCCCCAGCACCTGCACGAGAAACAGAGCTGAGACCACAGCCAGCATCCTGCTCTGCTGTATGAAGCATGGAGGTATACTGAGAACTGGATAAAGCGTTGCAGGTCATTATGGCCAAATGAAACCAAAATGGGCTGACTCTGGAGAACAAGCACTCGGATGTTCTGACAGCCCTGTGCAACCAATGAGTTTGTTTATTCTTATATTGTGCCAGAAAACCGTTTAATATTTGTATTATTTATAGAAAACATGAATTCATCATACAAACTCTGAATGAACACAAATACCTCAAAATAACTTTTTCAAAAGCCTCTTTAATCTGCTATATAATAACCTCAATGAGAAGACTTTAAATACCGACAGTCAGTTGCATTTGATTCATTGTCCCTCATAGTCTATTATTACTCGTGATTCTTTCGATGATAGTAAAATGCTTATTGAATAGAATCACATTTCCATTCATTCAATTGAATTCAATAATACATTTAGAAGAGAAGCTTTTATTTGATGCACTTCTAAAGGCATGGAACATAAAGATGCACAGACTTATGTCAACAAAGAATGTACAATGTAAGTCAATAGAAGGACTTTGTTGGCCTGGTGGCATCAGGTGACTGTCACCGAGGTTGTAGCTCCACACTTTGGCCACTAAGAGAAATTGCTCCAACCTGAGTTCAATAATTTAGTAAAGATCTGCCATATAAATGTAGAGAATAAAGTCAGCTGTTCGTCCTATTCAGTCCCCAAGCAGAGCTCACACACCCCTCGCTCTCACCTCCTCCTCGGAGCTGTCGCTGCCCACTGCCCGGCGGTAGAAGGCATTCAGGGAGTCCAGCAGCTGCAGCCACTCCTCCGGGCTCCAGGTGCTGCTGTGCTCTGACCTGCGGGGGGGCTCCCTGCCACACAGGCCATCCACCACCCTGTGACAAAACTACACACCAGACAGAACCCAATATGCATTTTGGTTAGGGAAAAAACAAGCAAGTACCTTTGGTTTTTACATTATTTGTTCAATTTTTATATAAATGTGGCAAAAAAAGTTATTTGGTCTGTTCGGGCTCCCATGTTGGGGCCTTTAGCTGGGATGTGAGTGACACAGATACTGCTTATATATCCCAGCATTCAAAGATTCAAAGGCTTTCACATGCACAATAACTACAGTGTAGTTTGGGCAATGAAAATCCCAGGCTCCTATGAAAATGCCCAATACACTTTAGACATAATAGAAAAAGAGACAAAATTGTGCAAAAAATGGTGAATTAGATATAATGTTGCAAGAGAGTTAAAGGAATAAGAAAACAAATACAAAAGCAATATATAAATATTAGGAAAAGGAAGAAAGAAAGAAAAACATAAAATACATGAAATAAAACAAGTATAAAATATAAAACAGTTACTCATTAATGCAAAAGAGTTACCACAATAATATAGATTAATGACAGTCATATCTTAATCATGAAATACAAACAAATTGAGCTACCAATCAAAGCAGGGAAAAAGACAGTGTGAGATAGAATATGATACAGACACTTTGGTAACTGGATTAAAAAAATGCATATTTTAGAAAATGAATAGTGTGATTTTAAACTAAATCTGATATCCTCTTAAAAATACAGAATATGTGACATATGTATTACGTAACATGACGTAAATAATATCAATTTGTAATTGCTATTAACAGGTATTACATTGAGTTGGATGCAGTGGTAGGAAAAGTACTCAGATATTTTGCTAAAAGTAAAATAGCAATACTAAATTGTAAAAATACAATAAAAAGGCCTACATTGAAAATCATTATTAAATAAAAGTACTAAAGTATTGGCATCAACATAGCCACTAGAATGATGAATGATGGTCTATTTCAGAAGATATATAGATATGTCCGGTAATTTGATATGTATCAAAGTACCAGATTATGATTATTGATGCATTATTGTGTTTATCACAGCTGTTAAAGGTGGAGCTCATTTAATGACGTTGTATACTGTTGCTTGAACTTTTGAACATTATTAAGCGTTAACTTTTTTTGAGTAGATTTATATTTTGTACAAGCTAATCATTTTAATATGTAAATTAACTAAAGCTGTCAGATAAATGTAGCAAAGTAAAAAGACAATATTGGTTACCAGAATCTACTGCTGTAAAAGTATGAAATCCCATCAAATGAAGGTACCTAGGTTGGTACTGGAGGTCATGTACTTAGGTGCCCTTTTGCTTGGATGCAACTGTGCAGTGGTGTAATGTCACGTAAATGTAAAGTACATTTACTGAAGTACAGTATTTAAGTACTACTTTTACATACTTGAGTAAATGTATTTTATAATACTGTACATATACTTCTACTCCACTACATTTTGGAGCCAAATAGTGTACTTTTTACTGTTTTTTATTTATTGAACACTTAGTCACTAGTTATTTTTTACATATAAAGACACATGATACCTGATAAGATGCAGTAGGCTAGCCTACTGTACTACACATATTCCCAGCATTTTACAAAGCCAATAGTGATTCAATTGGACCCACACTGAAAAACTAAAATGTTTAAATGCCCCTACATATATTTATTAGTTATAAAAACAAGATACTATACATTTATATAATAATATAATACTCTAAACAGAATCATTATGCATTCCGAGTACTTTTACATTTGACACTTGAACTACATTTAGCTGATAATACTTCTGTAGGTCTACTTAAGTATTTTCAACAGTAGTTTACTATTTAAATACTTTAGTATTTGTACTTTTACTTAAAAAAATAATCTGAGTACTTCTTCCATCACTGAGTACTTCGCCTGTTGTGTAGTAAGGCACGAGCCAACATTGAGCCAGTCCTTCACTAATATTAAACATTAATTGGTTTATCTCCATGTTTTCGCGCCAACAGGTCCATGATACATTTAACAAAGTTAATGTGCATCAGTATTCATGGGTACAGCGCCTGGTACTCACCTTAATACACTCTGTGGCAGGCAGCCTGCTCAGTAACACGACCATGTTTTCCTCTGCTTCCGCCCTCCGCCTGCTGGTCAGCTGACGTCAGTCACATGATAGAAACAGAGGCATTCATGATGGCTTGGAAAAATGGCTTTGATCATTTCTTATGACTTCTTAGGATGTTAAAATACCGTTAGTATATAGAAATGCTGTTGTATACTCATTATTCGGTTTGCATATGTGTGTGTCTTGCCGCCCTCAGTTATTAAGAAGAAAACAAAGATTGATGTTTGCTCGCAATCCGAACTCCATATATACATTGGCCATTTTAGTGGGACATGATCGTTGAAAAGTGGGCAAAAAGCAGTGAGAGTGTTGAAAACAGGTCAACAATGTGACTTTACTATATAAAAACGATCAATGACTTTAGTGCCGATTGTACTAAAAAGTCTCAATAATTACATATCTGAAGAGCATCCATTAAATTACACACTGATATTGAAGCCATTTTGAAATGTTACAATTTGTCAATAGAGTTCTGTCAGACGCCACTACACGGGAAAGGGGAGATTTTAAAGCCGGTGGTTTTTTCACATCCTGCTTTGATCAGCAGTGGCAGGGGGCTGTTTGTGGTCGTCTCGCGGAGTCAGTCAGAACAAACATTGAAGGGATGGGATGTAACTTCACTTGAAAATAGACAGCGTGTGGTGTTAAAATGCTGGGTAAGTAAGGGTGGTCCTTCTCTGTTTCTGCTGTGGATAAATCCGCTGTTTTCCTGGAATACTCGAGTTGCTCTGTTCATCCATCACAGTAATGGAGAACTCTGTAGCTACTGTAGGTATACTGTACTGTCAGTATTGTTACGTCAGGACCATAAACTGTGTGTGCTGAGAGCCAATCATCAGCTGCTGCACCTCGATCATATGTTTGATGGCTGCAGTATTGACATAGCAATAAATGGGTTGAGGTCTGTAAAGAGTCAAGACTACAGTTAGAAACCCTCAGGGGGGCTTTTGCCTTTGGGGTAAACAGGTGTGGTTCGTTTACGGATAAAGTTGAGTCCTACAGTAGTACAGTATGACTTTAGTGTACTTTCAGTAGATTGCATCAAAGCATGCAACCAGTTTGTGCTGATATTGCTTGTTGTTAAATCTTAGAAGAAGGATATTTGTTGTGCTGTATCTTATAAACATAAAGCAAGGGTTTAATGGTGATCAGCAAAAGTGGAAGAAGTACTCAGATCTTGTATTTAAGTAAGAGTAGAAAGTGTAAATTTACTCTGTTACAAGTAGAAGTCCTGTATTAAAAATGTTACTCAAGTCAAATTACACAATTATTGACCTCAACATATACTTAAAGGGCCCATGTCATGGCCATTTCCACTGATCATAATTCCATTGTTGAGGTATACTAAAATAGATTTATACTGTGCATTTTTCCAAACTCACATTGGTTTCGCATACAGCATCTCTGTAAAGTATGTGTATTCAGCAGTATTCACTCTCTCCACTAAACGGCTCGTTGCAGCTCTTGCCCCCCCCTCCCTGTGAGCACAGTGTGCTCTGATTGGTCGGGACGTTGTGAATCGCGCTGAGCTCCGTGGAGGTGTGGTTTCCTTGTTTAGCGATACACAGCCAAACTCATCCTGAGCACACACAAACTCACAGCCGAAGTAAAAACAATAAGTGTGGCTTGATATTGAGTAAGAAAAAGGTTGATACACGCTGTGAGAATGGGTCTGCAGAGAGAATTTCGCCGCGATCCCAACTGTCTGTTATCAGCCTGCAGCCAGGGATGAGAAATCAGCAGAGCTGCCTGCACTGAGTGTGTGTGAGGAAGTCCGTGGATTGGTCAATTTGGACCAATCAGCAGAGGCTTAACGTAATGGCTCCGCGGACGTAACGTAACGGCTCCACGGATTGGTCCATTTGGTTCCGGGTACGAGCTGACGTCAGCTCGTACCCGGAACCAAACGGACCCATCTGTGGAGCAAAGAAAGAAACTGAGAAATCTCCAAGGAGGCGTTTTGGGGAGGAATTTTCTATGTTAGAGTTTTAGTCGCTACAGGGTGTACTTTGAGGGTGTGTGACTCTGCAGACCGTTTACATGCATAAAAACCTACATAACACACAAGGTGACGGGTAATAACCAGAAAAGCATGACATGGGCCCTTTAAAGAGCAACTTGCAGGTTAGAGACACCAGTGAATAAATGTGTAGGAAAATGATGTATACACTAGATTTTCCAAAAAATATACATAAATATACACTACAGTGACATCTGGCGTCGTTTTTGTAAGACATTTTTACTTCCGCATAAAAAAAGCCTCCCCATGTGACCTCCCGCGTGTGACGTCACATGGGGGAGAGCGGCCGGTCTAACGTAGTAATAAACATGGATCACAATGCTAGTTTTGACACAGAAGAGGTTGAAAATAAATATTCTAATGCATATGACGGACCACAACCATATAATTATGAGCCTGCTAGGCTTACAAGAGACCAGGAGCAGCCAAGGATTAGAAGAAATAACTGGCCATCGGCGAGAAATATGGAGCTGTGGTGTGAGGAGAACCAGTGGAGAACAGGGCAGCTGTCTTGATGAGTGACCGGCGTTAGCTACAGTTAATGTTAGCTAACGTCGGTCACATCACAACATTGTAAAGTTAGCTATCATATATCAGGCTATAACTAAAGTAGTATTGATAATATAGTAACGTTACTGGCAGGACGATCTGGCGGAGAAAGGTTGTGGAGCCTCCGTTGATATGCCGTTGTAAATGGCTTGATGGAAAGCAGGTGTGTAGTCGGGGAGGGTGCACAGCTGATTGCAGCAGGTGAGTGGAGGTTGAGCCGGGAGCCAGGAGTGACAGCCACCACGCCCACACAAACAACACAGACAGGGGAAAACAAACAAACAAACACAAAGGAGACGGCTGGAGGAGTACAGCCACCACAGCGTTACCTAATGCAACTCCACACTACGTCTTACGGTGCTGTGTACCGGAGGGGAGAGAGAGAGGAGCGAAGGGGGGGAGAGAGAGAGGAACGAATGGGGGAGAGAGGAACGAAGGGGGGAAGAGAGTAATACGGTTTCCTGATAAACGTTTTGTTTGATAGGCCTCAGCTGTGGAGAGTATGTGCTGCAGGGAGGTGGATGCACCTCGCACAGCGCACCCAGGAACGAAAGCTAGCTCCGGTCCTTTTCCTGTTAGGGAAACTGTGGACTCGATGTCCTGACACGCTGGAGTTTGTGCAACCTGCACAAACTCCAGCTCACCATGATTACAAATGGTGAAATGCAATGTAAAATTACCGAAAAAATACCAGCTCACTAAATCACAACCGCTCAAACCAACTACAAACTACTACCGCGGATTGGGCAGAGAACGAGTCCGTGAAAGTTGCTCCCCCATGTGACGTAATATGACGCGTTTGACGTATGACGTTAAAAAAAAAGCAGTTTTTAGTAGCAGAGCTCAAAACGGCTCCTTTCCCCTCTGAATTATTGCCCTTATGTCTGTAAACATATCAAATCCTGCATTAACTTTTTTAATTGTACTTTTCAGGCAAGATGAACCCATTTTCTAATAATATATAATGGTAAATGGATTGTATGATATGTTTTGACTATAATTATTGATGTGTTTATCAAAGCTGGTAAAGGTGGAGCTAGTTTTAATGACAAGTGTTGATTATATTGTTATCATTAATCTATATCTACAAAGTAACTAAAGTTACTATATACATGTTGTGGAGTAAAAGTACACCATTTCCCTCTGAATTGTAGTGGGGTAGAAGTACAAAGTAACATAAAATGGAAATGTGCAAGTACCTCAAAATTGTACTTAAAGGTGGGGTATGTCATTTTGGAGAAACCAGCTCGAGTGCGCTAGAATTTGAAACTACGCAGCGGAAAAAAATCTGCCTCTTCCTTCAGACCTCCTTACAGAGCCCCTCCTCCAACACACACGAACGCACACATGACCAATGAGGACACGAGATAAGTTTGTGCACGAGATGGAAGGCTGACAGGGAGGTCGTGCTCTTTACAGCGCTACAGCTTCCACAAATGAATTTTTTTTAATTTATTTATTGTCAAAGCATTTAATATATTCATTGCTATCGGGATGTTAAGAGCATTCCATGGAATATAACAAAAAGTGTTTCTGAAATAAATTACATACCCCACCTTTAAGTACAGTACTTGAGTAAATGTACCATACTGAACACCACTGGTGATGAGGTCTACTATAAAAGCAGCATGTCTCACATCATGGACTCCAGAGTGGGCTTGCCAAAAGATAAAACCATGTGATGGCTCCACCATGTTCACTTGTGTCCACAGTGTGTATGTCCCTGTCATGTTCCATCAAAGCAGCTGCATAAATAAATGTTGGGAAACACAACTGTCATCACCTGTCCAACACTGTGGGAAGAAAAGGAACTCCGGACATGAGCCAGACTTTACATTACATTTAATTGAGCAGACGCTTTTATCTAAAGCAACTTACAATAAGTGCAATCGACCACAAGGAGAGCAACTTAAATAGCAAATATCCTGCAAGTACATTAGTTTTCAAATCATTTTAAATGATTGTTCATTGGCTTGAAATAAGCAGTGTTGGAAGAAGGACTCAGATCCTTTACTTAAGTAAAAGTACAAACACTATGGTACGGTGGCTGAGAAGTGCAAACGACAATTACAAAGTGTGAAACACTTTAACAAAGCTTGAGACAAATTTACATTTTATAAAACAAATTTACATTTTATAAAACAAAATTACATTTTATAAAACAAAATTACATTTTATAAAACAAAATTACATTAGCGAAACACTTTTACAAGAACTGAGACAAATGTACAAGTCCCGAAACACTTTAACATTTCCCGAAACACTTTAACATTTCCCGAAACACTTTAACATTTGCCGAAACACTTTAACAAACTAGAGAATCAAACCGGAAAGGGAATGTCCATCATACCAGAAGTGACGTGCAAGTGATCGACACAAACTTAAGTTTGTTCTGGCGGATAGACCGCCGGTACCTATGGACGGTACGAGTGTGTTTATGGTCGTTAAACATCTCATCTTTCTCGTGCGCAAGAGATACGTTTACCGGTTCGCCAAGTAGGAAGTGGAGCTGTGCCTTCACTGTGTTTACCTTCATTAGAACAGCTACTGTAAAGAGCGACTGCAGGCTGCATCCTTTTAACCACACACACACACACACACACCACCGGACATCTCCATCATAAAACGAATAATAAGACGTAATAATCGGGCAGTTAGTGTGTGTGTGTGTGTGTGTGTGTGTGTATATGTGTGTGTGTGTGTGTGTGTGTGTGTGTGTGTGTGTGTGTGTGTGTGTGACACTGGCATTTGTTTTCAGAAGATATTAAGATAGTGTCGTCCGTTCCGGTACCTTTACGGTAATCGCCGAGAAGCGGCACTGACGCTTGTACAAGAGTAAAATAATGCATGTTTTTTCTGCTTTATTTGCGATACAAATAATTTGTACCATAAGTTCTTAATAAAACTGACACTGTTTGACTCAGTCCTAGTTTGACTGCTACCAACAATAAAATGAAGTACTTTTACTGTGTACTTTTTGGGTAATACTCTCTCAACGTCTCCTCCTGAGAACAAAATCATGCCACTTATATTTGATGAGAGATAAAATGATTTTTTGCAAAAAAACATTAAACAATGCACATATATTTTATTTATTTTATCCACACTCTGGGTCCCTTTATTACCATAAGCATACACACAATTCTATTCACCAACATATTGTTGGTTTTGTTGTTGGTGCTGGAAAAATCCCATTGCTTTTCATAAAGGGAGCGCTTGTGATGCGCACTTCCTGGTCGGCCTACAAAAATACATCATCACTGCACTCTATGGGAACAACCTGAAAGTATGTTGTGCTTTTCTTTCCAAAGGATGAGGACCTAGCGGAAGTTCAGTGTGGAGCACGGAGGAGCAGAAACCCACAGAGGGGGGGGGGGGTTGGGGCGTGCCACTCACAGCTCAGCCTGAGCCCTCTGCTGCGTAGATGGAGGGGCTCCACTGGGTGCAGCACGCTGGAGGCAGCTGCTGGGGAGACATTCGGGGAGGGGCTGGACCTCTGCCCCTGCTGGACCACCAGAGAAGACCTCCCAGGAGGCCCATGGTTCTCCGCAGGCAGTCAGTCGGAAACGGAGAACAGTGTTTGCCCGCCATGGGCCCCACCCCCAGGAGTATGAAGCACCTCCAGGGGCTACATGGGCAACGCCATCCGCTCCTCCAAGTACACCCTGCTGACCTTCATCCCCATGAACCTGTTCCAGCAGTTCCACAGGTCAGAGCTTCACTCGTGTGTACTGCCTACATTTGGTGAACAGAATGTCGTTTAACTTGCACACACACATAAAGACCAGGTACGTGCACCTTATACGAGAGCACCTAACAGTATAATTGTATTGGTCCCTTTGAACGCCCACACACTGCTCCCTGATCTCTCACTCTCATTTTACACACAATCATATACAACATTTTAATCATGGAAGTGAAATATTCGAATTGTTATTGTATTCTGAGGTGCCTTATTTGTAAAAAAAATCAGAATCAGAATACCTTTATTAGTCCCACAGAGGGGAAATTTACAAATTAAGGCTATATAGAGAGTGTATATAGGCTATGTAAAGTACAGAATGTACTGTATATAGGCTCTATGCAGAGTGGATGTATGTAGATTGTATAAATGCTTTATAGACTATATATAGTTTTTTTGAGCTATTCAAAGAATGTAGTCTGATAAACATAACATATTTGTAGGCTGTGTATATAGAATGTATATAGTCTAGATCAGTGGTTTTCAACTGGTGGGTCGCGACCCAAAAGTGGGTCGCGGACCCGTTTCGAGTGGGTCGCAGATGTGAGTGAAGAAAAAAATCTTTGCTGATGTTTTTTCGAGTCTTCTGGCCAATCAGAATCAAGGTTGTTGCTGGAAGTCCCCACGGAGAATAACTTTGTGGTAGAACTACTTTTTATACATCCATGGGTACAACTTCAGATACAAATGAACACATAATGAAATATGACCCCCGGTTTGATGATTGACAGGTCACAGAACAATGGGAGCTATCTACCCTTACCCACAAAGTAATTCACAGACTATCTCCTCTTTACTCTTCTCTTGTGGAGCAGCAAGTTCAGCTGTCAGAACAAAGTGAAACACAAACAATGGCATACAAATATTATTAATATGTCGGGTAGTAATAGATTTATTTTCTTCTCAGAGTGTACCAGAATGCGTAGTTTATATGTTAGTATTTCTAGAAATCTACTGGGGGAGAATCCCCCCAGACCCCCCTTCTGGGGTTGGGTTTTCAGCATGTGTGCCTTTTTATGTTATACAGTTCAGCTTTGATTCCATCATCTCATTAGACCTTTTTTAAAAGCATACTTTAGTTCTGTGAAGGGATATAAGGGATATATGCACTGTACTTCACTTTAATTAATATTGTTTGCTGAAAAGCGTATATATTACGGCGCGATTTTTTGTTGAATAGATGTGAGTGGTTCAAAATTTGGGTCGCGATTTATTGACTAAGGAAAAAGTGGGTCCCGAGGCCTGACCAGTTGAGAACCACTGTCTAGATTTTCATCTGACAGTTGCAAAGAATTGGGATACCCACAGCTCCACTATATCAATGAGTAGAATTATGTTAATTGTTTGTAGCCTTTATTTAACCAGGTGAAAGCCCCTTGAGATCAAAAGATCTCTTTTTCAAGGGTGACCTGCAGACCTATAGCATGACCTATTAATGGCAATAATGCCCTGAAAACAGCAAAGACCATTTATGGCAGTCAACATAAATATAGAGGCAGTCATCTCCAGGATGAATTAGTTTTAATGCAATATTATGTTTCACACATATTGGTGTCCGTTGAAAAAATAAACAAATGTCATGGTTAGTATCATAACTATGAAACTATGTCCATTTATTTCTCCTAAATGTTAATTGAAAACATGTGGTTGCCTTAACATGTACTTTTCACTCGGTTGTACTTAGCTCAACCCTCTTGTGTTACTGCTGCTTACAAAAATACAAGAAGGCAACGGCAGGAAACCTCAATACCAACGGCTAAAACACAGAACGTGAGGTGTCAAAAATGTCCCCAACCCAATAGGTGACGACACAGTTACTACATTCCACTTCTTACAGCCTCTGATACAGGGATAATAGACGAGTCTAGGCAATAAAAACTGATATTATGTTGGATTGCTAGGCTTCCAGTAGGCTATAGACAACTTTACAAACATGCTCAATGAAATGCAAAGGGGTTTTCATCTTTGGTGTCACAGAAATACTCAAATTAGTTACTTTTCTCAGAAGGTAATGCTAACCTTTTAAATTAACATGTATCTTAAAGTGACTTTCAGCTCCAATTCCGGAGACCACATTTTGCGTGTGGAGCAGAAATGCTTCCTTGCAAAGATGGTTTCCTGCTGGAAGATTCCATAAACTTTCTTAGGTGTTTTCTGTTCCAGAATGTATTGCTTGTTTGTTTAGCTTAGTATCATGTGTGGACCTTGGAATTGGGGTAAAAAGGGCTAGATAAGCCTATTAGTCCACAGTTTTTTGAATGCCACATCTTATGTCCATCAATTACAAATTTGAGTTGAGATATTTCAGTCCAAACCACAAAAACTGACAGACACAGAGGAAATATATTGTGGAACACCAATGGAAAGTCTAGGAGCAAATGGTTGCATTTCCACTAAATACTAATTAGCTGCTTTGGTCTTCCTTTGTAGGGCTGCCAACCTCTATTTCCTGTTCCTGGTGTTACTGAACTGGGTGCCAGTGGTTGAAGCCTTTCAGAAGGAAATCACCATGATTCCTCTACTGGTGGTTCTCACTGTAATCGGCATCAAGGACGCCCTGGAAGACTTCAGACGCTACCTGTTTGACAAGAAGGTCAACAACAATGTGGTGCGAGTGTTTTGTGGGTAAGTCAGCCTCTTTAGCTAAAGTGTTCTGACTTTTGAACATGTCTGTGAGGCTGTGATACCATAAACTGGTATGACAGAATATTGAACTTCATCATATTAGCCAACTTATATAAAGTACCTAGTATGCAGAGTGACTAGCTTAGCATCAGAAGTTCAAGGAGTTCACAGCTGCATGATAAGTAAAATTGCTGAGTGAACCACAGCTTAACTGGATAATGATGGGCTTGTCTTATGGGCTCTGCTCCAAACAGTTGATTCAGAAAATGTTCAGTTGCCATATCACCAACTGCTAATGAAATATTGTTTAAACAAAATCCAGAGCAACATTCCTACTTTCCCAGCATGCAACAGTAACAAAGACAAACTCTATACCGACAGTAGTCCCTCCAAAGGGTATGACGATGGCCCGGCATCATCCATTTATTAGCCTGCTTTATAATTCTTTTTTTTAGCTCAATAAACACATATAGTATTTTAAAGGACATTTGTTACAGGACCAGGGCACCAACAGGATTGCTTTATTTGGTTGGAATATTGGCCACTTTAACCATTTCATGACCTCAGATATATCTTCGTTTATTGACCACTCCTGGATAGTTTAGTTAAAATAGAAGCTATTCTTGTTGATATTATGTGATTTTAATAGTTCTTTAAACCAAACAACAATTGGGTCTTTCGTTACAACCCATATGAACATCTTCTGATCTTTATGAGGAGGACATTGTTTCGTTACAAATGGTTTTTACCAAAAAGAGCCAAATTGGTTGTTATGGTGGCCACAGTTAAAAGACACACAGAGAGTGTTTTAGTATTCTAACCCACGAGTTGGACATGCACACTCCAGTGTCTGTTGTTACAGTCTTTTCCTTTACAAACACCCTGACCACTCCCTCTTTTACATATGTGCCTACTTCCTGGACTGGAAATAATGCTGCCAGTAATCCAGGCAGCGATTACAACACAGCAACATCTTCCTTGTGCCTTTTTGTATCAGTTCAAAGAGCGGTCTTTACAGTATGTTAGAATGTATATAATATACTATCAGGAAGACGTATCCAACCATTCTGTTCAATTTCACTGGACATATTATTCTGTCAACTCAATCTTGAAGGATCGTCTGGAAATAAGAGACCGCACAATCTCTTCTGCTGCTCCCTCTTGCTCCTATATTTGATCACACAATCCGTCTTTTGAGGCCGTTGTAAAGCTTGGACCTTGAGTTTGTTTACAGCCCTTTGAGGAGGAGCGAAGTAATCTGCCATCGAGGTATTCATTCATCCCTCCATTCCGAACAGACAGGTCTTTACTTAAGGTGTCAGGAGGATTTATTCCAAATATGAAAGGTCTGTTGAAAGAAGGGACGGCATGAATGTGAAAGGAAAGTGACAACGGTTGCAGGCAGGACAGGCTAGTGAAGGATTAAGCAGAACTGAGTCCAATGGAGCAGTGACCTCATGTATAGCTCGGAACGTCTTCCTTCTTCCAAGGAGCGCCTGCAGAAGCAGAGGACAGTGGTACCTTCCTTCAACGCAGATGAGGAACTGAGTCTACTCTTGAAGTCGTACAAAGGCAACAAGATCCGTACCTCAAAGTATTCCCTCCTCTCCTTTCTGCCGAAGAACCTGTTTGAGCAGCTCCATCGTGCTGCCAATGTCTACTTCATCTTCCTTTCTGCTCTCAACTTTGTTCCCATGGTGGAGGCCTTCCAGCCAGAGATCGCTGTGATTCCCATCATACTGGTGCTGGCAGTGACCGCGGTCAAAGATATCTGGGAGGACTACCACAGGTATAAATCGGATCATTCCATCAACAGGCTGCCATGCCATGTCCACAGCAGGTAGGCTCAATGTTTATTTCTGAAAAGTCTTGATTTGGCAAAACAGAACCTCTAAATGCAAGCAGTGGTGACAGAAGTACAAAGATGTTTTACTTAGTGTTATCCTCATAATGTACATAAAGTACTCATTATGCAGTTTGGCCATTTATTTGATTCAGTATCTTGTATTACACGATTATAATTAGTGATTCCTTAATGTTTACTTCCTTTTAATTTTGCAGTTTATAAAGGTGGAGCTAACCAGTTATCTTAGTCCATAATATACTTCATAATTCAACAGTCGATTTGACTGTTAGTTGAATAATATGACCATGATCTTAACTGATCTTAACAAATAAGTTTAGCGGAGTAAAAAGTACAGTATTTGCTTTCAAATTTTAGTGGAGTACCAGCATAAAGTAGCATAAAAGTAAAGTACAAGTATCTCAAAATTGACAGTACTTGAGTAAATGTACTTGGTTACTTTCCACCACTGTGTGCAAGTTACAAGTCCTCTATGTTAACAAAATTAGCACAATGTAAAGTTTTGGCAAAAATTACTTTTACTGTCTTTTTATGTTGGTTTACCGTTAGTTGTCAAAGTGGTAGAAAAATTCTGGTCAAGACTTCCAATAAATGTGCTGTTTGACAATACAAAAAGTCAACAGTCGAATGTGGTCACTTCACTTTTGACAAATGACAGTAGATTACAGCTGGCAGCGGAATACATCCGCCGCCTTACAAACCCCTCCCTCAGGAAATAAAGGCAATGTTGACAGGAGGGCATTAAAGAGTCCTCTCTGTAACGCACTGATGTAACGTGCCGTAGAAAATGAACACAGAGAATGTTCTGCCATAATTCCAGGTAAACATTTCTTATTTAATGTTTTCAATGCTGTAGGTTCCATTGTATTCATAGAAATTCAACTGCTATTGTATTCAGTCACCAACGGTTACGTTATAATGTTGACGAGGAGGTCAAAATGAAAATGTATCAGACAATCACAAATCATTAACTATGTCAGTAAAGTGTGTATTAAGGGCAACAACAGTCTAAATAACAGTTTTAATTTTTAAATTTTAAATGTTTAAAGCCAATCATCATTTCATTAACATAAATAACAAAATGAAAACATTTTTGAAAGAAGAGAAAATAAACTGACATGGCAAATATCCATCCACTTTACATAAAACATAAGTGGAGCTGAAATCGACCATTTAAAACTAAATACAAATAGACGGTAAAAAGTCAAGAAAGGACAAACTGAGGTTGAAAATCCCCCCCCCCCCCCCAACACTCTTATACGATGCATGTTCCTGTTTTTGTAGTCTTTTTTTGTCAATTATAACAAATTCTAATTTATTTCATATTGTGTATTCTTGAGATTTTGATATATATGTTTTCTACTGTTGATATGTTTATATATACTGTTTTTTTATTTTATTATATTTTTAACTCATGTAATGTCTGTAAATAATTCTCAATGACATAACATTGCAAAGACCTGCCCGAACAGCTTACACTGTGAGACTCATATTTAACCACTGATTGTATGTGTGAATAATACCCGTCCAACAAATGGCACTCCTCCCTTTTGGTAAATACCAGCAGGAGCTTTCACCCCTAGAGCTTATAAGCTTCAGTTGACATATACAGTGGAGGAAATAAGTGTTTTATCCCTTGCCGATTTTGTTAAGTTCACCCACTTAAGAAATGAACAGTCTATCATTTTAATGGTAGTTTTATTTTAACAATGAGAGTAAGAATATCAAAAAGAAAATCCATAAATTGACATTATATAAAAGATAAAAATAGATTTTCATTTAACTGTGGGAAATAAGTATTTGATCCCCTTGCAACCAACAAGAATTCTGGCTCCCACAGACCGGTTACAGAAGTCCTCTTCCTTTAAGAAAGTACTCAGGGACAAGACTGTAGACCTCCACAAGGCTGGGATCGGCTACAAGACTATCAGAAAGCAGCTTGGTGAGAAGGAGACAACTGTTGGTGTGATTATTCAGAAATAGAAGAAACACAAAATGAGCATCAATCGCCCTCGGTCTGGGGCTCCACACAAGATCTCTCCCCGTGGGGTATTGATGATCATGAGAAAGGTGAGGTATCAGCCCAGAACTACACAGGAGGAACTTGTTAATGATCTCAAGGCAGCTGGGACCACAGTCACCAAGAAAACTATTGGTAACACACTACACCATAATGGATAAAATCCTGCAGCGCCTGAAGGCCCCCTGCTCAAGAAGAACATGAACGGCCCGTCTGAAGTTTGACAATGAACATCTGAATGATTCAGAGAAGGCTCGGGAGAAGATGATGTGGTCAGATGAGACCAACATCGAGATCTTTGGCATCAACTCGACATGCCGTGTTTGGAGGAAGAGAGATGCCGACTATAACCCCAGAACACCATCCCCACCGTCAGGCATGGAGGTGGAAACATTATGCTTTGGGGGTGTTTCTCTGCTAAGGGGACAGGACGACTTCACTGCATCGAGGAGAGAATGTACGGGGCCATGTACCGTGAAATATTGGCCGATAGCCTCCTTCCCTCAGCCAGGACTAGGGATGGGTATCGAGAACCGGTACTAAGTCAGTACCGGTACCTGATTGGACGGTATCGGTATACCGTTAAGCCGCTGGACAAACGGTGCTGCTATCGGTATATGAATTACCTACTTCCTTAGTTTAAACAATTCTGGTTGGTTGGGAACCCTCATCCCGTGTGACGTATCCGGTTTGAGTACCACTCTGATTGGCCACTGTGAATGCCACTCGTCATCTCTCCTAACAGCGCTCTTATTATTGTGAGACTCCCGGGGGCAGACGCAACATCTTGCAAGAAACAGCGTCTCAAGGCTTCTTAACATTTAACAACCTATTAATGATGCATACCCACTTAACGGGAAGAAATTCAGCTAACAGACGATATTAACCATTTTAGCTACACGGAACAGAAGTCCAACACCAAGAGTCTAAATCAACACTTAGCGAAACGGGCTAACAGGGCTAACGGGGCTAACGGGGCTAACGGCTACTTTAGCACATAACTGGCAAAAGCGATCTTTTCTACGTCATTTTATCTGCACAAACAACATATCACATGAAAGCTGAGATTCCACAGATTCCATTGGTGTAAGTCTCATCACTGTACGACCAAAACTCACTGAACTAGCAGCCAGGAAAGAGCAAGAAAACAACTTCACTTTACGTAGCCATGATGATAATTATGTCTTACCTTTGCTGTTTTGTGATCAAAAGTTGTGTTCAAGGGCATACAAACGGTTAATCCAATGTCTCTGTGTAACTTTAAAATGATTACTGATAATCCATCATTCCAATTATAAATAATAAACGCAATAAACGGATTATAATGGTTAGGCGACCGGAGCTTCGGTTTAGGAGGTGCGCACGCAGCGTCTCGTTTTAACGAATAATGGTCATTTATGAACTGCCCCTAATTACCGGCCCCCTTCCAGAGACACACTGTCAAACACACTCATACCTGCTTGGTATGACATTGAAAAAGTTACATTCAATAATAAATTACAATAAAATGACTGTTGTTTAATCTTCACATCTTGTAATTATGTCTATAATTTTGAGCATCGAAAAGTATCGATAAGAGTATCGAAAATACCGGTATCGATAGGCAGTATCGGTATCGGTATCGTATCGATAAAATCCTAACGATACCCATCCCTAGCCAGGACACTGAAAATGGGTCATGGATGGGTCTTCCAGCAGGACAATGACCCTGAACATACGGCCAAGGCAACACAGGAGTGGCTAAAGAAGAAGCACATTTAGGTGAGGGAGGGGCCTAGCCAGTCTCCAGACCTTAATCCCATAGAAAATCTGTGGAGGGAGCTGAAGCTTCCAAATGCTAAGCATCAGCCTCAAAACCTGAAGGATTTGGAGAGGATCTTCAGAGAGGAGTGGACCACAATCCTTCCTGAGATGTTGACGAACCTGGAGACCAACTACAAGAAGAGTCTGATCTCTGTCTGTCCAACAAGGGTTTCTCCACCAAGTACTAAGACATGTGTTGCAAGGGGATCAAATACTTATTTCCCACAGTTAAATGCAAATCAATTTTTATCTTTTATATAATGTCAGTTTCTGGATTTCCTTTTTGATATTCTTACTCTCATTGTTAAAATAAACCTACCATTAAAATGATAGACTGTTAAGTGGGCAAACTTACTAAATCTGCAAGGGATCAAATACTTATTTCCTCCACTGTACAGTACAGTATAGTTTTAACGGCTGACACTGTTTCCATGGCTAAGTATTGCAATACTAGCTACTGTTCCATAATAGTATTCATCATTCAAACTGACTTATTTGTAAGTACTCTTTAAAGGCCTTATACACATTTGTGATGGACATGTTTCTCCATTGTGATCCGTCCACCTGCTGCAGCCTTTCCACTTCCTTTCACCTGAATAAATCTGGAAGTTTGTTAAACATATCATTAATAATGGACCTCTAAATTCTTGACAATAACAAAGAAGATAACATATTTTCAACTTTGTGTTTGGAGGATAAAAGTATTCCTGCTCTGTGCTGAATAAAACTGTTGGTTTAATCAGCTGGAGCCTAGTCGGCTTGCATTAGAGTCGACTCAGTGTGATGTTTTGTATTTAAGTGGCACATGCCGGGTTTATGTGTACACAGGGAAGATAAACACAATCAATACCTGATTAAATAACTTCTAACTACGTTTAAAAAAGAGCTACCTTCTTGCAACTTTTAAATCAAGGCATTATCTTGGAAATACTCCATAACTTGTTCCGGATGAACAACAATAATGAGTTAGCTCTTAAGAGGTTAGCAAATGTTGGAATGCTTTGTTTACAATCAGTAAATCATGCTATTTAAAATGTGTGGGATCTCTGAAGCATTTGATAACAACTTTGCACACTCACACCGTCTCAAAAATGTAGAAGACGATGTCATAACATCATTTTGTAGGCCAACTCTGAAATAAGCATCGTAAGGCTCCCTTGACTAAAAGCAATGCGATTACATTTTTGAATTCTGAAATATTGCAGAAAACTAGTTATGTGGCACACATTTGTGATGACACACATGTTGTTCAGCAGGAGCATCTTAAAGGGGACCTATCATGCAAAATGCACTTTTTAATGTCTTTTATACATAAATATGTGTCCCCGGTGTGTCGGGGAACTCACGCAGCGTCAGAAAATAAAACCGTCTCTCTTTTCCTCCGAACCCAAATCTTTAAAAAACGGGGGTACAACGAGCGGATACAGATTTGCTGCCGATCTGACGTAATTTCGGATGGTGGACCCACAGAAAGTTGCTATCAGAAACAATGCCTGACGTGTTTTGGACGTAATCTCGTTTTTGTTTACATTAGCAAGCCTCGCTAACCCTCAGAGCTAACCTGAGAGCACATGTGTTTAAAAAGCAGGAAATAAAAAAAGGAACTCACTTTGTGATAAACCTGCAAGAGAAAAAGCATTTGAGCTCCATACTATTTCAGAAATAATCCTTTATGTGGTTTAGAACAGGATGGCGTTTTATCACAGCAGAATTTTACTTTATCTCCGGTAGAATTCTGATCAGGCATTAGCTCCACCCCCCCTTTTTTTTCTTTTCAAGCTAAGGACCCAAAATCCGCGTTTCTCTAACAGCTGGAATAGAGGGATATGAGGGATGTCTAAAATGCATGATCTGTTTGTATTTTGAGCAAAACACATCATAGACATGTTTTTATATATTTTTATATACCTGAGACCCATAATATATGCCTAAAATAGCATGATAGGTGCACTTTAACATATAAGCACCACTTTATAATAGTTGAAGCATAAAAGCAATCGCCAGAAATAAAAAGCTAACGTAATGAACTACATGATGGTCACATGACTTCAAGTCACCACCGCTAAGCTAAAGGATGTGATGACGTTTAGAAGTCTCATTTAGCCTTGTTAGCAACCGCTATTTTAAGTCACAAAAAGACAAGTAAGACACTTGTTCACTGACATATGTTATGTCATTGCACAAAACGTGAATATCTCGTAAGCCTATATTAACCACAGACATTATTTCAGAGATTGAACCAAAAACTAATAAAAACAAACCTTGACCTCCATACGAAGAGTCCGGAAGTGCTAAAATGCTAACTCATTTCCCGTGTTAGGACTTATTTCTGCACTATTCTCTCGACCTGTTCTTTTTCCTTTTCTGTATCCTGTGGTGTACCCCAAGGCGTCATCTTAGGCCCATGTTGTTTGCATCATAACAAGTCATACACGACGGACCTCAAAATGTAGAGCTATTGATTAAATGCATGTCCTCCACTGCCTGGAATCTTTCTAAACTCTGTCCAATAAAAAAAATAATAAAGTGTGATTGCTTGTAAAGCCTCACAAAATGGACTACTCTGCATACTTTTTCTTGGCATTGTATTAATGTGTCCTTTCTGTAACCTCATGTATTAAACATTTTGTGGTCTCTGTTCTTTTTCTCAGTATTTCATCATTTTCCTGAGCTGTTTCTTCTTTCTCTTCTCATATTGTCCCACAGTAAGCAGCAGGGCTACATTGAGCAGCGCTGGCAGGATGTGCGAGTCGGAGACTTTGTCTGTCTGTCCTCTAATGAAATCATTCCGGCGGACATGCTGCTGCTGTATTCCTCTGACCAGCGTGGGGTTTGTTACATTGAGACCGCCAACCTGGACGGAGAGACCAACCTGAAACAGAGACAGGTGGTTTCTGACCTCCCGTTGCAGGTAATAATACATAAAGATAAATACCATGTGGAAACATGAAAACGTACCTTATGTTTCAATAACGTTGTATGCGCTCATACATTTGTGAATTCTGCTTCCCAAGGACTGACAAAAGTTTAGAATTATTTTTACTTTACAAAACAGTACTTGTAGACTTTATCACATTTACAGTATGTTTCTTTAAATGCAACTATTCTCCCCAATGTAATTTAATTACAAAGAGCTATGTTTTTGTAACCATCCCAATGGCATACATTCATGGTTAGAGGTAGGAGGATCCTGTTTTACAACAAATGTAAGCCAAATGTAATAGACAGGTAACATGAAAGCAACTGTGGCTTTTAAGATAAAAACTAAAATTACATGTAGTATTAAAAAAGAAACGTTAAACATTACCCCTATACAGAGCATAAGGTGAAACAAGAACTCTTACATTAGATGTATAATGTAGAATGGATGTATAAACTTTACCTTTTTTGTGATAATGATTTTTTTGAAGCAGCATTCATTATTTCTTAGTTTTTGGTGGAGGTGAATACATTTTAAAGTAAGTTTTTCCAATTTGCAGTGTTCCTTTATTCCCCACTCATTAGGATAATTAGGCCTAGCAAATCTGCAGTTAGTTTAGGTCAGGAAGCTAGATCGTTTATGATGGGATGTGTTTGGATGAATGATTTAAATGGCAAACCTAAAGAAAATGACTCCTTAATGTTTATTCTTGACTATGAGTTCATTGTCAAGTATTAACCAGAGGGTGTGTGTGACTGTGTGTTTTCCAGGGAGTAGAGTCCCCCCTCAAGAGCTTCCTCAGTCGTATTGAGTGTGAGAACCCCAACAATGACCTCAGCAGGTTCAGAGGTTACATGTAAGTTCCCCTTCATCTGCCTGTAGAACACTGCCGCGACACTGATACATTGGATCATTATGACCTTATCTTTATATATTAATTGAGGCCAACATGTGTCATTGCTTTGTGACTACAGTCTTACAGTTTCTTCATCTTAATCAAAACGAGTTTGTTTGAACATTTCAGAAATGTATGGAACATGTATGTCTGGAATATTGCCATTTATAAGTCTCGATTAATAGATATATCTCATATTTTAGTATTTTTAGACATTATTATTATTATCATCCCATTGTAACAAAAAGAAAAACAGATTCCAACAGATTTTCCTCATCATATTGTTATGCCCCTTTAAAGTGTAACATCCTTTCAAAACAAAGTCAAACTATCCCGAAGTCATATAACTATTTATTCATATATTTATGATATTGCTATATTTGAAATGAACAAAATAAGGCCAAATAAGCCTTCTAAAACCATCACACTGCCTAAAACACACCTCCACTCTCTAAATGTTACCATAGTAAATTCCTCGCATGTGTAAACCTACGTCTGATTCTGAAATAAAGTGTATTGTGTTGGTCTGCAGGGAGCACCCCAGTGGGCTCCGAGTGGGCCTCCACAACAACAACCTGCTGCTGAGGAGCTGCACCGTCCGCAACACTGAGACCGTGGTGGGCATCGTGGTGTATGCTGGTGAGAGCAAACACACACTGAGGGTCAACACTGCTCACATTGGGGTCTGCTTTGTGAGGAATACATCACGTGTTGAAAGACACATCTGAAATCCTTCAGGTCTTCTTTTCTGTTTACTTACATTACTAAAATGTTTGTGCAGTCTGTTCACCACAAGCAGGAAAGGTAACCAGCTGTTTCTGTTGACATGAGATCCAATTACATTCATAATTACTTTTCATTATAAATTCATTAAGTGCAGTACAGCATTATTTATTTATTTTTTTGATTTTGATAACATCACCAGATACCAATTTTTCATCTCATTTCAAACCTTTATTTATCCAGGTGTATCCCATTGAGATCATTGATCTCTTTACAATCCAATACAATACAAAATATTTCATTTTTGTATAATTTACCCGACTGATCCTTCATGGGATTATTCTGATTTACGATAAAACTATCAACCAAACATTAACCTGGGTATTTTAGGACCTCATTAAGTGTTTATTCATCAGTTTTTTTAAAGCTCTTATAGCAGCGACAGCCGAGGCAACATCAATCAAACCGTGTTTTGAAAGATTAAATGTAGCCTTAGCTCTCCTGTTCCCTGACTGTTAGTGTCAGGTTTACTGTAGTCTGTGAACCCGAGCTCATTTGTGTCTCCTCTGAATGGAGGTAATACAGTAGAACCAGTCAGGTAAATTGGTGCAGGCGCCCGCCCCCACTACGAGCATCGTACTATCTGCAGGTATTTGAGCTTGACCAAACTCATTCTGTCTAAAGAACAAATTCAGTCATGTCATTTTCTGAGCTGAAATTCAGGAATCTCTTATTTTATATTTAACATTAAAGGACATAGACATTGAGTCTGCCTGCATCTCCTATCTCCCTACAGTTACAGTACTTAGTGCGCAGAGCCAGTATTTCCTGAAATATGTGTTATCTTATTTATTCAAGATTCAAAGGCTTTATTGTCATATGCAAAGTAGCTACAGTGTAGAAATGGCAATGAAAATCGTAACTCCCGAGCTCTTCCAACATAGCAACATAGTTATATAAGACTTAAAACAATAAAATAATATAAAATAAAAATAGTGCAAGAAGAAACAGAGTTGAATAGAATAGTGAAGATTATGTTGCAGATCAATGTGGAAGTAATGCAGATGAGCTAAATGTTGCAGAGAATGTTGTAAGTGACCAACTAAATGCAGGAGTCTGTATAAATGTAAAAAGAATAAGATATATACAGGAACAGAATTTAAAATTATTTTACAATCAAATAAAATAAAATACTATATAAATACTACATAATTAATCAGTTAAGACTCAAAGCCAAATCGTATGTGTACATATACTATCTGCTATTGTTAGTGCTGCAGCTGTAAAAACTTTGTACAGTCAATCATACAAGAGGACCAACGGCAGCCAGGTTTGCTTCCTCTATTTCTGTGGGAATGTGAAAGAGATTTTGGAAAATAACAGAAATGTTGGTTCCTGAAATATCTTTCAAAATTACATAATTTATGGTTTGCCAAAAAACATCAAGGCTGTATCTGTATGTCTGCGCGCCACCCCTACGTGGCTTTAGATGATACTGATTGGATAAACTCCTCCAACTGATAACGAGGAACCATCTAATTAAAACTAGGGTCATTTTGTTGTCAATCTTGTCGAACCTAGCAACAGTAACTAAGAAAGGGGGGGACTTTGGATCTGAAACTTGAATCCAGAAAATAAAATAATATATAATTACTCTAATAGGGGTTAAAGGCTATAAAATCATATTCCAAGCTAAAGGCAACACAGTTGAAACTGCCAAATGCAGGAAGGAGGAAGGCTGGCAATAAATCACAGGCTGCCTGATGAGGAATGAATAGACTTATTATCACAGCCCAGCTGACTCTAATTACATTTGTGTGTTTCATTTCATGTATGTTTTGCTTAAGTATAGCCTAGTCTTTGGAATGTAAAAATATACATATTTACATTTTAGAATTTTTCTTCTTACATTTAGCTGACGCCTTTGTCCAAAGCGACTTACACTAGGTGCAAAAACCATAAAGAATTATTTCAGCAATAATGATATACTGTATACATCCCATGGATGGAGGAAATAAGGCAGTGTATGAAAAGTTTAGTCTTATTCTTTCAACTTTGTGCCAAGAAACAGACTTGCAGCAAATAAAAAGTATAAAAAAAAAAAAAAGGTATAAAGCAGGCTTTACTTTAAGATCTTGTAATCAACCAACACATACGTTACCAGAGTAAAGTTATAATAATTGTTCCATGAGTGTTTAATAAATGACCACTGTCTTTTAGGATATAAAAATAAACCTGCCCACCTCTTTGAGTTTTTTTAAAAATGTTCATTGATGAATAAACCATACCTTCGTTTTCTATTCCATGAGAAACATGTGCCTTTTAATTAAAAAAAGACTCATTTATTAAACAGCGCTGTATCTATTATCTCTCTTGGCTGTTTCATGACAGTTTTAAATGCCACTTTACAATGTGTTCCTTCTGTCTTAAATGCTTTGGTTTGTTGTAAAGCGCTTTGAACTGTGGTTGAAGTGAGTGAGATAAATAAACGTGCCTTGCCTAAATGCATTAAGTCACAAAGCATACACACAAAAAGTCAGTTTGGAACCAGAAGCAGGGTTTACGCATGAGAAATCATTTATAAAAACAACATTTCAGTTGAGTGTGTGGTGGAGCTGTAAAGAAGATGTTACGTTGCCACTCTTTGTGCCCTCTGTCTGTGTAATGGTGTGTATACATGGTGTGTAATGGTGTGTATACATGGTGTGTAATGGTGTGTATACATGGTGTGTAATGGTGTGTATACTGTAACTGAGCATGTGTGTGTTCTCCTCTCTCTGTGTGACCCAGGTCATGAGACTAAAGCCATGATGAACAACAGCGGGCCGCGGTACAAGCGCAGCCAGCTGGAGAGGCACCTGAACACCGTGGTGCTGTGGTGTGTGCTGCTGCTCTTCATCATGTGTCTCACTGCTGCTATAGGTGTGTGTTCCCCCGCTCTCACTCCTCTTCACAGCTGTGGACAGACAGCAGCAGCACTGTAGTGTTAAATGAAACAATAAGCCACAGGAGGACTGTTTGGCTGCTGAAAGATCACTCTAAATGACTGCCTCTTGCTCTTATAAAACTGTTACAACTTATACCTTGCAAGGTTTCATAAAATAAACACACAGACCCTAAAGAAATGTAATGTTTATACATACAAACAGGGGCGGACTGGGACTAAAAATCAGCCCGGGAAACTCGACCGGCCGACCGGCCCAACTCGGTACCCCTAGTCAATTGTCAAGGGGGGGGGGGGTGCTAGTGAATTGTCCGACAGGCCCACTTCGGTACCGGCCCACCGGGAAAACTCCCGGTATTCCCAATGGCCAGTCCGGCTCTGCATACAAACACTTTTTAAGCAATGTTAAGCAACATACATGGTGCTGTGGAAAGCATGTTGGTCTGCTTGTTCACATTTTTTATTGAATTGTGCCATTGTTTAAGTAATTTAGATTCTTGTTTGCTGTTACATCAGTTACTAAAACCACATTTGTGTCATTCAGCTGCGTTAGTATGCTAACTATAACTTGAGAAAAGTTAACATATTAGACTCATTATTGAGAGATAATTATTTAACATGTCTACTTCTATCAATTATCCACTTCTGTCCTCGCCTCAGTTCATGTTCTTGTACAGACAGCGGCATTTGGCCTTGTCTGAAGATTAGCTGTTTTAGAGATGACCCCTTCTTACTACTGAATATGTGTAAATCATGTTGTAAACATTTCTCCTTCAGATAATGATAGGACCAAATATGGTATGAGTCAGAGGGTAGATCTTATCTGTCTCTATGATAATGAGGATTACCGGCTTCCTGTTGGTTGAAGGAGCGGAACAACTTCAGTGTGGGTTTGGCAGAGGCTGTCACTACTGTGTCTCAGAGCATATTATGCTGACTGATTAGAAAAAAAACTAACATATTTTGCTGATTATAAATAAATAAACATATACCTATGCTTACTAAATATCATAACTTAAGAAAAGTCAGCAAATGATGCCAAATATGGCTAGAGGACAGTGAACACATAATGCTAGCTGTAACGAGAGACATGTGAACATGCTTTGCTAACTATTACTTGACAAAAGGTTTATTCTAATTATAACTAGAGAAAAGTTTACATTTTATGCTAACTATAACTTAAGAAAAATGAACATATCACGCTAACTATAACTTAAGAAAAGTGAACCTATTATGCTGACTATAGAAACGTGAACATACTATTCTAGCTATACTATACAATGTGAACAAATGTGCTAACATTTATGCAAAAAATTAACTTGATGATCACTATAACAGACTAATTGAACATATGATGCTAATTGTAGAGAAAATGAGTTTGCTCACTATAACTACAGGAAATATCATGCTAACTGTGACTAGAGCAACGTGAAGACATTTAGCTTTTATTTAACTGGAGAGAAATGTATAAGAACATGTGGAGCACTTTGAAAAAAGCCAGTCACTAAAAGACCAGCTTCAGTCTGTATCTGCTCACAGTGTTTGCTGTTTCAGGTCACGGCCTCTGGCTAAAGAACCTCAAAGACCCGGTCTTTAAGGTGGATACGGAGACTTCTCCCGCCCTGGCTGGATTCTATGTCTTCTGGACTATGATCATTGTGCTGCAGGTACACACGTTACCATTTCACCAGAAACAATTACATTTTTTAAATCTTATTAAAGACTCTTGTTAGCTGCAAGTAAGTGTTGATTTCCAGATGTGTTGGTCACAGCAAACACATTTTTGGTTAAATGCCAAAAATAAGGTCTGTGGTTAACACAAACTGAAGAGATTGTAACGTTTTGTTCTACAAAAGAAAATATGTCAGTAAATACCCCAGTGATAAAAGCGGTTGTTCACAAGTGACTAAATGAGACGACTAAACTTCATAGTGTCGAACATTAGCCGCCTTTAGCTTAGCAATGGTGACATGAAGTCATGCTACTGTCAACGTTTTTACTTCTGCAGATTGCATTGACACTTTAAAGGGGACCTATCATGTAAAATGCACTTTTTCATGTCTCTTCTACATCAACATGTGTCCCCTCTGTGTACAGAGATTCTGAAAGGAACAAAGACCCCCTCTCTTTATTCCTGATCCATTTATATAAAAAGCTGTCTGAAAATGAGCTGATCAGATTTTGGCCACTTTATGATGTCATAACGATGTTTTGGCTTGTGTAACCATTAGCCAATCACCAACCAAGGTAACCCCCCCCCACCTTATCACCTGAATCTCCTCCTAGAGCACCATTGTGTTCTTTTGAACCAAATATCTCTCAGAGGGGCGTGGGGAGTGGCTCCTTATTTTCATCTAAAGTAACAGACAGAGAATCAGCACTTTTGAAACAGGGCTGAAACAGAGGGGATTATGGGATGCTGCAATGATCTGTTTGGTGTTTCAGCCAATCACTTCAGAGACAGGTTTTCTATATATCTGAGACCTGTGATATATTGATGAGAAACAGTATAATAGGGGACCTTTAACAAGAAATATCCTGCTAAGCAAAACTTGGAAGTATGATCAATGTTTTTCTTCCCATGCTAACTTTCCGGCCCTCAAAAATATGTCATCACTGCACCCCTCAATTGCATCAGTGATAAGGAATATGATCTACAAAATCATCAAAATAATATTGTGTCTGACAGGCTTTTTGCAATCTGCTGCCATTTTTATAAATGCACCTAATCCCTTTCTGTTGCAGGTGCTGATCCCCATTTCTCTGTACGTGTCCATTGAGGTTGTGAAACTGGGCCAGATCTACTTCATCCAAAATGACCTAGCCCTGTACAACCAGCAGCTGGACTCTAGGATCCAGTGCCGGGCCCTGAACATCACAGAGGACCTGGGTCAGATCCAGTACCTGTTCTCTGATAAGACAGGAACTCTGACGGAGAACAAAATGGTGTTCCGCCGCTGTAGTATCTACGGGGTGGAATATCTCATGAGGAAAACGGTAAGAACCGATAATATACACTTCTAGAAAGCTTTGTCTTTTTGCCCCCTTTGTTGCAGACAGAGGAATGGCCTAATTAGAGTTCCAGCAGGAACAATGAGATATTTTTAGTACAATAAACCGACAGGCAATATGGGGCATGGGTTAGGGCGCCAAGAAAACAGGTGTCCAATAGGCTCTGATCATTACAATGTGTGCTAGACTTGTAATCATAGTCATAGTGATGAAAGGGGGAGACAGAGGATGACATATTGAAATGACAAATCAATCAATCGTTGATTATTATTGGTAATTCTATGTGTGAATGACAGGACAAAATGAACTCTGTAATTCCACTGCAAAATCAAACAAGTGAAAGTGAAATGTCTTCCATTTTCAAACTGTAAACATGTTCTCAACCAGCACCATGAGTATTTGGAAACAATACACTTGTAAAATACAGGATGTGTCCTTTCAGGAGACTTCAGCTGTTTTTCAGTGTGTCAGATAGCCTTCAAGTTTAATCGGAAATTATGTAAATACAGTATCAAATAAGACAAGGACATTCCCATTGCTGGTTTTAACTGCTTTCAGTGTAAAAAGAGAAAAAAGGCATGAGAAAAGATATATATAATGGACACAGAGAGAAGAAAAGTAGCTGCATTGAAACGTAAATATTGATCAAATTGAAATGACAAAATCAGCAGCCGTGCACCAAACATAAACGATAACTCTAAAACTGACAGACTTATACAATTTCCAGTGTGATGATCAGGTCATTATGGGCTTTTTAAGCGGTGCAATTCTTTTTCTTTGCAGCCGTAAGATTAGCTAACAAAATCTGACTTTGTTTTGTTAAGATACCTAGTACTGACAAAATATTTAAAAAGACAGATATTGCGATGCTGGACAAACATTAGAGCAAATCTCTTCAATGAAATGAGAGGCAGACGATAGAAGAGATGGTGACATCACAACAAATCATTCAGACAAAGTAAACCCATCAATCACACCTCATATATCAATACCATGTTATTATTTGTTTATAAGTGCACGGGTCCATATTAATGTGTGTGTGTGTGTGTGTGTGTGTGTGTGTGTGTGTGTGTGTGTGTGTGTGTGTGTGTGTGTGGTGTGTCAGCTCGGAGGCTGGAGGTGTATGAGGCTGAGAGGAGTGAGGAGGAGTCCGGTCGCTCGGTGACCCTGCAGTCGGGCCGCAGCAGGTCTCTGAGCTGCAGACACAGCTCCGTGTCTCTGCACACACTCACTGCTGAGGAGGAGGAAGAGGAGCTGACCAATCACGGCCAGCCCAGCACCAGAGCCTTCTGCAGCCGCGTGGTCAGTCTGTCACACACACAGTGATGCATACACGCACGCACGCACGCACGCACGCACGCACGCACGCACGCACGCACGCACGCACGCACGCACGCACGCACGCACGCACGCACGCACGCACGCACGTACCTCCAACCCACTTCATATGTCTACAAGCAAACATGATGCTAAAAGACATCTCATTCACATTTGAACAATGTGTTTACATTGTATAGAGTGGTGCAGGAATGAGTCCTAAACCTGAAAATGAGTCAGCATTTTAGCACTTCTTGTTTAGAGATCAATGTTTTTTTTAATGAGTAAGGTTTGTGGGTAATACAAACTTATGATATTTTTACATAAATTACATCAGTAAATACAACACTTTTCAATGTCTGAAGCTATTAGATGTCACAAGGAGGGCGGTTCCTCACAAGTGGCTAAATGAGACTACTAGACGCCAAATACGATACCGCCTTTAACTTAGCAATGGGATTTGAAGGCACACAACCGTCATGTAGTCCGTATTGTATATAGCCAAACATTAGCTATTGACTTCTGTCGAAAAATCTCATTGCTTTTTGTAGAGGAAACCCTTGTGATAACTAACTTCTGGGTCAGGTGACAATAATACAACATCCCTGCAGCACTCTATTGTAACCTGTCAATATGAGAAACATGCTCTAGCTACAGTATGATGCATGATCCCATGATGCCCCCATGTGTGTTCAGGCGAAGGAGGTGCTGCCGGACCCTGAGCTGGTGAGGAAGCTCAACTGGTTCCTCTCCCCTGCGCTGGCTCTGAGTGACGGCTCCTCTGGGGCCCCCTCCAGCCTGGAGCTCACCTACATCACTGACTTCTTTCTGGCTCTGGCCATCTGTAACAGCGTGGTGGTGTCCTCTGCCAGCCAGCCACGACACGTGGTGGGTACATGTTAACTTCACAGCTAGGATCAAGATTAAATGTGTACTCTTTGTACTAGGCTTTCACTTGTTTATATGGCTTGGTTCAGTTTAGCCTGTAGTACTGTCTGAAAATGTTCTGATTAGTTGCTGAGTGCAATAAAGAAAATGTGAAAAAACCTTCTTTAGAGGAAATGCAAATTGAATTGATTTCTTAGAGTAGTACATAACACACACATACTGTACACTTGTTGTCTAGCAGTAACGCACTTTGTAGACCAGTCCTCCAGCAGTTACTGTCTTTTTATGGACTTGTCCTTTAGCAGGAGTACTCTCTTGTAGACTTGTCTTCCACATTGACAATTTCTATTCATTGTTGTGCTCATCATTCAGTGAGCTATTTTTAGAAAGTGCATGCGAGACCTGGTAGCGTGCACGCGTCCACAGAGCAGTGTGTCCTGCTCTTCCGTGGCGATGACAGCTTGCAGTTCAAAAAATAATAAACAAATTTGAAAGTGGGGGGACACAAACTGTCCCCAGTAGAAATGACGCCCATGGGTGTTAATTCATCTGTTTTGGGGGTTGGCTGTGGAAGAACGTGAGGGGAGGGGCCTGGAAATGTTTTAGATTTCTTACATAAGTTGATCCCATTCTCTTTTTTGTCTTTTTCCTGCAGGTGCGTGAAGAACAGACCCCTCTCAAGTCCCTGGAGGAAATCAAGACGATGTTCCAGCGCCTGAGCTTCTCTCCGTTCTCAGCCCTCTCCATCCTCTCCCCTCCCCAGATCAAAGTCAGCCCCCACTGCCTCGCCTACCGGATGTTTGCCAGGGGGAAGACTGGCTCGCTGAACTTCCCCCCCTCCAGTAACAGCACCACGGAAGAGTCAGAATCAAGCCTGGAGGGCACCCTGGAAACCTCCAGCCTGAGACCTAAACCGGACCTATCTTCTAGAGTTATGGAAGGGAACTCCGGACAGACGGCTGGCAGGGAGGTAAAGGATGATGTCATAGATTCAAAGACGGACGGGGCCAGGCAGGATGCGGAGGACTTGACCCTAGAAGAGGATTGTAAGAGTGAGGCTGATGAAGAGCTGCTTTACGAGGCGGAGAGTCCGGACGAGGCGGCCCTGGTCCACGCGGCCCAGGCGTACTGCTGCACCCTGAGGGGCCGCTCGGCAGAGAGCCTGACGGTGGATCTGCCTGGGATCGGCTCCCTGTCCGTCCCCCTGCTCCACATCCTGCCCTTCAACTCAGACAGGAAGAAGATGTCCGTGGTGGTCCGCCACCCGCTCACAGGACAGGTGGTGGTCTACACCAAGGGAGCCGACTCCGCCATCATGGACCTGACGGAGGCACCAAAAGGTTGTTAACCGAGTGACTGGGAGCTGAAATACTTGGTCTTTGCCTGACAGGTGTAACAGCAACTTGTCCTTCTGGTGTGTTCAGGTGCAGATGAGGCTCAGGAGATCTACAGACACATCAGAGAACAAACCCAAAACCACTTAGACAGCTATGCCAGAGAAGGGCTCCGCACACTCTGCATCGCCAAAAAGGTAACGCTTCAGGAAGGCCAAACAAAATAACTTTGTTCATTAAAAATGATCTTAAACATTTTCTCACACATTATTTACTATAATGGAATCCTGTGGCTATAAACAGAAGTTAAGGGGTAGAGATTTAAACTTTTTATTGCCCACTGTATTACAGCATTTCTAAGCCTAAAGTACATTGACTAGGGTTAGAAATATTTATCATTTATTTTAATCTTGAACTCAACTGACATGTGTTGCCACTTGTGTGTGAGTACATTTTAATGTAGCATGGTAAATTCATGTCACAAAAAAACGTGTGTGTGTGTATGTATGTGTGTGTGTGTGTGTGTGTGTGTGTGTGTGTGTGTGTGTGTGTGTGTGTGTGTGTGTGTGTGTAGGTTCTGGAAGAAGAGGAGTACCAGGTGTGGCTGAAGGGCCAGCTGCGGGCAGAGAGCAGCATAGAGAGCAGAGAGGAGCTGCTGATGGAGTCTGCTCTCAGACTGGAGACCAGCCTCACTCTGCTGGGTGAGAGACACTGACACAGCTTGAAAATAATTGATAGGAACACTATATAAAAAGAATGACATCATCAGGTCCCGTCAACAGAATTGTGCATGATGCAAAAACATATTACGCACCTTTCTGCTGTAACTCCTACGACAAATAATTCCAGTCGGCTTTATATACTGTAAAAATATATCTATACCATCAGAGCAATGGCTTCCCATTGTTGATGTATTGTCTACTTAGCATATTTTTGATAGACTTAAAAATGTGCTGACAGGAAATAATTTTCACTGGACAATAGGACCGGAATAATTTACATGTGTCGGACTACAGTGACTTACAGTTCTTTGCTTGTGTGTGTGTGTGTGTGTGTGTGTGTGTGTGTGTGTGTGTGTGTGTGTGTGTGTGTGTGTGTGTGTGTGTGTGTGTGTGTGTGTGTGTGTGTGTGTGTGTGTGTGTGTGTGTGTGTGTGTGTGTGTGTGTGTCTCCAGGCAGCACAGGCATCGTGGACAGACTGCAGGAAGAAGTCCCGGAGACGATAGAAGCTCTTCAGAAAGCTGGGATCAAGGTGTGGATCCTCACTGGAGACAAAAAGGAAACAGCCGTCAACATCGCCTACGCCTGCAAACTGCTGGGTCCCAACGACCAGCTGCTGACAGCCAGCTGTGGGAGCAAGGTCAGCGATGTGGGGAGGGGGGGGGGGGCCGGCTGGTCAGCATGTGTGCTGGGTTTAATGAGGAAAGTTTAAAAGTTCAAGCTCTCTCTCTCTCTCTCTCTCTCTCCTCTTTCAAAATCTATTTAAAACTCATAACAAACAAACAAAATTCCCAAAGTTGTCTTGAAATTAACTTATTAAATAAACGAAACGAAAAATATAGCCTACTTATGCAAACAACATTGAATCTGGACTTGAAATGATTCTGATTAGGCCTATTCGGCATTATTCCTGGAGCGCGCGCTCTCTCTCTCTTTCTCTCACTCTCTCACTCTCACTCACAAACACAGGCTTCAAATCAAGTCGTCATTATTACAACAAATACACACTTGCAATTTGATAACACTGGCAATTATTTTATATTTATTAGACTATTCAAAAAAAATCATGCTTCAACAAACAACGGCACAGCGAACAAATCACACAATCACAGAATGAATCATTCTTTCATTCATTCATTCGGCCAGACGTTATCACAGACACAGGTTAGCTGCGCACCATGCGCATTTTCCAACATAAGAGAAGTCACAATTACATTGCTACAGATTGAAATCTCCGATCCCTCTCCATAACAAGAGAAAAGCTACTCATCACCATTAGAAGTTAATCTTGTGGGCCTTGCGCTCAGCAAAGTCGTCAACAACGCTGCTCAGGTCTAACTTCCGGGCTCTGCTGTTCTCTATTGAGAGTGTTGCCAATCCACTGAGTCGTTCTTGTCCCATGCTGCTTCTTAAATACGTCTTAATCAATTTGAGCTTTGAGAATGAGCGTTCTGCGGTCGCAACAGTGACAGGTATGGTGAGATATAACAGCAATGCTGTGCAAACTTCGCTAAATGTGGCTGCCATTGAGCTGTGGTCCACAATAAGCATCTTGGTCATATCCTTCACAGATGGTTCTTTAGCTATTTCAGTCTTAAAGCAGGCTCTGAATGCAAGGAGTTGGACGGGGAAACTCGGGGATAAATCCCTGCTGTAGTGGTCTGCGAGGCGCTGCGCGTGCTGGTGAAGGGCATTATCCTGCGCACGGTTCAATGTCCCGGGGTGGATAGCCTGGAACAGTTCGTTCGTTTCACGCATAGAAGTGAACCTCTGTGACAGCTGGCTGTTAATGATGTCCAGGCTGGCGTTGAACACATTAATTCTGAAACGGCTTTCGCCATCACTAAGCCTCTCATCTTGACTGAGTTCATCGAAGTGGCGTTTCATCCTTCTTTTGCGAATTTCCGTGAACTCGCTCTGCGCTCCCCATCTCTCAGCAAGATTTTGAGCGGTGCGTTTGACCTGGTCAAAGTCATCTCGGTATGCAGATAGGGCCTGGATTGTGTTTTGGAGGAGACCAACAGCTTTGTGGATGTCTACATCCTTTGCCTGCAACATCTTTGACACTGCATTCATGTTTTCCAGTATTTTTGTCTGTTGTACGACAAGAAAATAAAGCTGAATTTTTCCATATGGTTTTTTAGGGCTGTAGCCTCGTCCCGTTCCTCCCTCTTTTCGCTGACCAGAGCGATTTTAGTTAGAGCTTTCATGATATCTACATACCGGTATCTAAGGGCAGCAATTGCATCATGTCTTGAGCACCACCTGGTTGGGCAGAGGCGTTTCATGGTAACTTTACCATGCTCTGAGAGTTCTGATGACATGATACCGGAAAGGAGTGACCATCTCTTAATACTTTGGCTGAAAAAAGTATAAAGAGTCTCAACAATATCATAAAAATTGCGCAGCTCCGCTATATTCTTTACGGAGTCATTCAGTGTCAGATTTAAATTGTGTGCAGCACTGTGTACATATTTGGCAAGCGGTTCCATCTCCATGATCCTGGCCTGCACACCTGAATAGACCCCACTCATGTTCGCCGCGCCATCGTATCCCTGGCCCCGACACTTGCTCAGGTCAAATCCGTTACTCTCTATGCTGTCCAGGATTTTCTTTTGGAGTTCACGAGCTGACGTGTCCACTGTTTCCACGAACCCCAAGAAAGCCTTGGTTTATCAGGATATCTTTTGCGTTGTCGTTTTCATCCCTCTGGATTGTCACATATCTATACACTTGGCTAATTTGGTCTCTTTTGGAAATATCTTGGGTGGTGTCCATGATCACAGAAAAAAACGGAGCATTATCTATTTCTACTTGAATGTCGCACTGCACCCGCTTTGCGATTATGTAGATTATCTAATTTTGAACAGCTGGACTCAAGTATTTCACAGAACCTTGTGATCGCTCAACAAGTTCTTTCAGAACCGGATCGTAACATGCTAAAAGTTCTATCATACTGAGAAAGTTCCCACTGTTGGGCTGTCCAAGAATCTCCCTATGTCCTCTAAAAGCCAAGTTACAAGTGGCCAGGGTGATTGTAACGTTGACAATACGCTCAAGTACCTGTCTCCAGTAATTAGCAGCATTCCTTGCATTCCTCTCCATGTTTGCATCGATTCTCACTGTTCATATATGACACACGCTCCGACATGGACCTGAGATTGTGCATGTGAGTCAATCCTCGCCGACAAATGTTGCCAGTCGCGAACTCCTTTGACCCACGCATCACTGTAGAACGGTGCACCTCGGTCTGCGAACAGCCAGCACGGCTCACAATAGGCACAGTCCAGGGTGGGGGAGTAACACAGCCATGTCCGTGGCAGTTTGATACCTGCTCTGGTAGTGGTGGTGTAATACATCTCGGAGAAACACCTGTTTCCTTGATGTGTGTCTCTGGGGAATGGGCCGGTAGGCCTACATGGACCAGTTGCTATAATATAGCCTTTGATCTTGGCGTCGGGGGTCTCAATAGCGCCATAGAGTCCCCTATCGGTTGGGGGCGGGGCCCTTGGGGGAACTGTAGGACCACCGCCGGGCACAGCCAAATCCATCCTCTCCTCCTGGCTCATGGCTGGAGAAGAAGGTCGCACAGCCACGGATACAGCTTCACTTGTGGAGCTAGATGATGGTGAGGCAGGTGAGCTATCGTTAGCCTCCGGCTCCGGCTGCCGCTGCACGTAAACATTACCAACGTTCGATTTCGAGGACGATGTATGACAAAAGAAACTGTCTAATTTTGTCAGTTTAGCCTTTACATCTCCTTGTTCTCTCTTGTCCTTTCTCTTTTGAGCGCCGCTCTTGTGTTTTGGTTTGCTGTACATTATAAATGCAAGCTATTCAATTTGTTATAATTCTGCCGATCTGCTGCTGCTATAGCTATGTAGTACATATAACTTTTGATGTTGATTTAACGGTTCGCTCGTCACGCAAGGTATCACATGACATGAAAGGGAGCAAGGTCATTGGACAGACAAATTACAAATTAATTGAGGTTACTTGGTTACTTTGAAGACTGCGTGAACCAGTCAATGCCATTGGGGCCCCAAAATAAAATAAAAATATATATATATATATATTTTTTTTTTTTTTTGCATGGGCCCCTGGCCGGCTCTGGGCCCCGGTGCAATGCACCGGCTGCACCGTCGATAGTTACGCCACTGGTGTGGACGGAAGCCTTTTTTGCGATTGCGTATGTGTTTTACCGTATGCGTCCTCGTGGGGCCGCAGCCTTAGTGTATATTCTGATACACACGGTAGCTGTCAATATGCTTTAACCCTACTAGTAGATGTGTTTTGAGTAAAAGTCATGCTGCATTGTAGTCTATGTTAACATCAGTTTCGTGGTTATTTTGGGGTAAGGGTTTAAAAGCAAACATATAAAAAAACTAACTCAAAAGCAAACTTCCACGAGCTCTCCATTGATATCAGAACAGCAGAAAGTTTACATTTCTTCTGTCGCAGACTAAAAAAACACCTGTTTCATTTGAACCTTGGCCCCATTTGAAACCAATGCACCTGCTCTTACAATGGTTTGGCTTATTTGAAGCAAATATATCTGCACTTTTTCCTGAGTTTGTACCTTTATGGTTTATTGGCCTTATTTTAAGTTGCTTTGGATAAAAGCGTCAGAGAAATTAAATGTAATAGAATGTAATGTGAAGCTAGCGATCTTACCTCCTCTCTTCCCCCCCTAAAATAACACAAGTTTAGTTAAAAACTAAAATGATTACCCAAAATAATGATCCGATTACTAAATCTAAAACAGTGAGAAAATACATTTGATCAAGTAGTTCAAAATAATGATTAGCTCCGTCCCTGGAGGGTTGCTAACAGGAGGCTAAAATAATGACTGTAAAAATGTTTGCTCACTACTGCTTTTAAATGTCTACTACTCTTAAAAAAAAAAAGTTTTGATCTTGCTTGTAGAGAAAAATATCAATGCATTTAATTCAAATAACATAAATAGGTAACACTTTTATCCTATTGGACTTTGTCAACCATTAAGTTACAAAATTAAAAAGTAAGGATGCTGCAAAGACATTACCATTCAATATTTAAGTTCTACGTACTGAAGGTGCACATTAGAATATGAAATGTTGTATGTGGGACATAATGGTGGCAAAGAACTTAAATTGTCATGCATCACACAAGTGAATATGTGTACTCTATGTGTATGCTACAGTACTGATGGATTTATGTCCCTCATCAGGATGCATGTGCAGCTTTACTCCTGGAGCTCCAGCTGGAAGTGGATCGCAGTGGGGTACCTGCAGCAGGGAATCCTGGAAAGTCTCGGTCAGGCGGGGGGGCGGGCTTTATCCTGGTGATAGACGGCCGGACCCTGGATTGGGCCCTGCAGGAGGACCTGAAGGAGGACTTCCTGCTGCTGAGCTGCAGCTGCAAGGCGCTGCTCTGCTGCAGGTCCACCCCGCTGCAGAAGAGCCAGGTGGTGCGGCTGGTCCGGGACCAGCTGGCCGTCATGACCCTGGCCGTGGGTAAGAACAGGTGGAAGAAGAATTCAGATGCTCTACCTGAGTAAAAGTACCTCTACATTATTGTCAAAGTACTTCATTACAAGTGAAAGTCCTGCATTTAAAATCTTACTTAAGTAAAAATACAAAAGTATTATCAGCAAAATGTACTTAAAGTATAAAAAGTAAAAGTAATCATTGGCCTTTATGTGTGTATATAATTATATTTATATATGTAACATTTCTAGATAATGTTGTTGCAACAAGTAGCATTTTACTCTTGTAGACAAAGTTCTGATTGACTTTTTGTAAAATATTTAAATAATCTGACTCTTTGTGATTTAAAGAGTTATTCCACTAGTTTATGCATTGCGTTCAGAGTATCTAAAGCTGTAAAACAAATGTGGTGGAGTACAATTATAATTTTTTCCTTTTAAATGAAGTGGAGTAGAAGTATAAAGTAGCATTAAATGGAAATACTCAAGTAAGTACAAGTACCTCAAAATTGTATTTAAGTACAGTACTTGAGTAAATCTACTTGGTTACTTCCCACCTCTGAATACCACTGGGAAGATTAACCTAGTTCTTTGTAAATGAAAGATTCCCTTAAAGTCTATTTTTATCCTTTATTTTAAACTATCCCTCAGCTATAAGCACGAGTCAGGTCAGATATTATCAGGCCGTCAATACCAGAACATAAGATTTAAATTAGATAGTGACTGTAGGAGGGGCCAACTGGATAAGATCTTAAATTATGTGATATTCTTTGTGCATACCTAAATGTGATGAGTGTTTTTGGTTCAACAAGGTGATGGAGCCAATGATGTGAGCATGATCCAGGTGGCTGATGTGGGCATCGGGATCTCTGGACAGGAGGGGATGCAGGTGAGAACTTCACTTTACGTCTTTATGACAGACTCGGGGGGGCTTCTTTCTGCCAATAATCTACTGCTTCTTACTATTTATAAAACATCTAAAAAAAAGTTTCTAACTAGCTTTGGTGTTTTTTGTGCTGATCTGAAAATGGGGGGTTTAGCAGGTGGATCCCGCCCACTGCAGTCAACATGGAGAAATGTCCTTGGGCAAGATACTAACCTCACTTGTGTGAAGTGTATGTAGGTTGTTCTATTTCGTATAGGCTTCGCCCTCTAAGGCTATTGCTATTGGGTAATCCCCTGCGCACCCGCGCAGCACTGAAAACACTTGTAGTCCACGCCCACCTGTGAGGTTGGCCCCAGCTTCGGACTCACTTCCGGTATAAATAGGAAGGAGGCCCGACAATCTGCTCCCTCTTTTCTTCAGCACCCCGGTACTGAAGCACTGTAGAGACACTAAAGAGTAAAGGCTCTTTTAAGAGCCACCTCGAAAAAGATCCTTAAACATGAGTACACAGGGTTGTGTTAGAGTTTGCTCCTCATGCCAGACGGGGTTCATAATGAGTTATGACCGGCACTCACGATGCGAATCCTGCCTGGGGTCGGAGCACGCGCACGCAGCTCTCGCCCAGCAGGTGTCATGTGCTCATTGTCATTGTGCCCGTCTCATTCTGGCCGACAGACAGCGAAGAGAGGACGCTCTCGCTACTGCGGCCGAGGAGGATGATTGGCAGTCCAGGAGTCCTACTCCGTGGACCAAGCCCTTGAGTTCCTGGATCCGAGTGCTGGGCAGGAGTCGGAAGACTCCTACCCCGCCTCCATCCACGGATCACCGTGTGGTTTCCCCATCCCGTTTCTCCCCCGGACGGAGGAGACAGAGATGGAGCCCGGTGCCGGCCTGGCCCGGCTGCGGGACCTGCGGTCCCTCTTTCCGCCATCACGGCTCTGCTGTCGATAGGCGGGATCCTGCAGGAACTGCCAGAGATCATCGAAAAGGCAGCCGCCTGGAGAGGTCTCCTCGTTCCTCCGGCTCAGGAGAGCTCTCTTGCCGGTGGCAGGAGTGTTTCTCCCGGGTACAGACCGTCAGGAGTGACCCAGTCTGGCCGCGCTTCCCTGCCATCTTTTTAACCTATCGGTTAATAAACTGCAGAGCTCGCGGCATTCCTCTGTCCCAGATATACCTCCTACACACGGTCATAATAAGCCCACGAGTGCCGTTATAACGCCTCGTGTGGACAGCACTGCACACACCTCCACTCATCCCCTGAGCGTGTACGCACCGCATGATGAGAGCCGGAGTGAAACGCAGCGTGTGGAGGCTCCCTCGCAGCCCTTTCAGTCCAGGCCCACCTTGGGTTGCCTCACGGGCAGCGGCGGCGAGGGCTCTGGCGTGGCTCGTCACCATGACGACCACAGCACATCACGAGCATGTATGCCCGCTCTCAGAGTATTTCTCAGAGTGGCAGCGCATGCATGTCTGATGGACAGATGGATGAGCAGGCTGATCAGCAGAGGGTACTCTGCAGTTCGCCTCTCCCCCCCACATCACAGAGAAGTGATGTGGGGATACAGGAAGCACTCCTGTCATCCCAGGAACAGTGTCTTGCGCTCCATTCAGAGCTGAAGGAACTCCTGTGCATCGACCCCGTGCTTCAGAGGTAAATGTGCTGGAGCTGCTCTCCGTTTTGGAAAGTATTCAGAACTTCGCCCCGTTGCTGTACAATCAACAAGTGTTGATTCGCACAGACAACAGGCCACGGCAGCCTACATCAATCGCCAGGGAGGAGTACGATCTGCGCAGCTTCTGAACGCAGCCAGGCGGCTGCTGTTCTGGGCGCGCACACACGTTGCTCTCCATCAGAGCAATGTATATTCCCAGTGAATTGAACAGAGGGGCTCGCAGAGCGCAGGATCACCCCCCTCTGGGGGTAGACGCGTTCGCACATCGGCCGTGGCCCAGGGTGCTGTTATACGTTTTTCCCACCAGTTCCGCTGACCCCTCGGTTCCCGGACCGAGTGCGGGAGAAGCGGCTATCAGCGGTCCTGATAGCCCCAGAGCGCACGGGAGCGTCCTGGTTTCCATGCCTACAGCGTACGCTTTCAGGCAGACCGTGGGAAATTCCGTGGCGCGGGGACGCTCTCTCCCAGGCGAGATTCAGCAACCACCCAGCCGTTTTCTGCGAGGAGTACGGAGACTCAGACCTGTGTCACGCACACTGGAGCCTCAGTGGGACTTGGCTTTGGTGCTCCGTGCACTGAGTAAAGCCCCATTTGAACCTTTAGATCAGGTCCCCTCAAGGTTTGTCAGCCAAAGTAGCATTACTTTTAGCCCTGACATCAGCAAAAAGGGTGAGTGATTTGTCTGCCCTCTCTGTGGCTCCGTCATGTTTCCGGATCCAAGGAGATGGCAGCTCAGCTGTTTTGTCAGTGGAAGACATTTGCACTGCTGCATCTTGGTCTTCCCCGTGTTCGTTTATTCAATTTTATTTGAGGGATGTCTCCATTCCTCTCTGACACACCCTGTACTGAGTGTCCTGTCAGAGTGAGTGACGTCAGGGATCCAGCTGTGCGCTCTCTCCTGCCTCTCGGCACGCAGAAAGCGGCCCTTTTTCCCTCTTATGAGATGTATGTTCCCTTTTTTCCCCCTCTGACACACTTTGTACGGAGTGTCTTGTCAGAGTGAGTGATGTCAGGGATCCAGCTGTGCGCTCTCTCCTGCCTGTCTGCATGCAGAGAGCTGCCCTTGTTCCCCGTCTTTTATCGCTGGACAAAGTGTGACCTTAGTCTCTACTTTTTCACAGCGGCAGGGTTGTATTGTTCCCAGCCTTCGTCCCCTCATGGAGAATATTCATGTTATGCTATATTCCAGGGACTGTGATGTGCCATTCGCATGGCGCAATAGGCATGGCGCAATAGGCATGGGTTATTATTTGAGTAGGTGTGTCTGTGCTTCTGGTACCGGGCGGACCCAGTGGGGCGCAGACTACATCATGCTTCGCCCTTAACCCAATAGCCAACACCTATGAGGTGTGATTTGTGCCAAAGAACAGACAACTAAGCTGACTGAGCGGAGAACTAACGTGTCAACGTGCGCCAACGCCTCCATCAATTTTGAATCGGTTGACGTAGAATACAGGCGACGTCACAACGATGTCAGACGTCACGGCGACGTATCATAGGTCGCTCAAAGTACGCGCTCAAAGTACGTGCTCAAAGTACGCACTCACGTGGCGGCGGCGTAGCTTAGAAAGCGCTATCTTAGATATGCGTGTTGATAACGTACGTGTGGATATGCGCGTGAATAACGTACGTGTGGATAAGCGTGTGAATAACGTACGTCTCGCCTCAGTTAGCATTGTATAGCATTATCCTAGCATTATATTTTTCAAATGATTCTGCTCCTACAGTAGTTTGGAGAGTGTTACAGGTAAACGTTTTAATCGGCACAGTATTGGTATCAGAGAGGGGAATAATAATTAATAATCATTAGTATGAGAATATTTGCTGGTGTTGTCGTAGGCTACTCCAGACCGGTCTCCAGACCACTTTTTAACGGTATTGGTCTTGTCTCGGAATCGGCTGCATTTGGTTTCGTATTGTCTCTGTATCGGACCTATAGGACTCGAGATAATGTCAAGACCAATCAGCTGTCCCTCCCTCCCTCAAGGTGTGTGTGGGTGTGTCTGTGTCTGTGTGTCTCATTCACTGTCCCTCAGGTTGTGGCATGTTTCGATTGCCAGTTTGTGGCTTGTATGTCTTGTGAACGCAACGCTGGCATAATATGATGTGGCCTGCTGACATGGCCTCTAATAAACACACAGGACTAAAATAATATGTGTTTAATTCAGCCCAGATGCGGTGACTGCAGGCCAAATCCATTAATGCGGCATATATTGAAGTTGTTCAAAGTTGCACCGGTGTGAGGCGCAGTGAGAACCACGCACCTGTCAGACTAGCGAATGGGCACCTTTGAATTTCAGGAGAATAATGAAGATGTGATTGGTTGTTCCACACTCCGTTTCTCACGAGACCAGCGCGCTGCTGTTTACATTAGTGTGGACTGGACCGACTGAAACTGACGGCAATGGTGTGTGTAACACAAACATAATAAATCATTGGATAGTGTTTCTCAAATGAAGGGGGAAATAATTAAATAAAGTAATGTTTTAAGACTCAGTGCGAGTTATTACTTTCTTCCTTTACTTGGCATTCTTCAAAAATACACAGACATTGCAGCACATCGTTTCACGTCTTTGTACAGCCTTTTTCAGCAGTAGAGTAATGTGTTGGCGAACCTTTGTTTCCTCCTGACAGCTCACTTAAGGTATACTCAATTCAATTCAATTAGCATCACCATAGTTACATATAGTATTGCCAAAGCTCTGTATAGTTGCAACATCTATACAAAAAAAAAATATATACAATATATATATACAAAATACATATATATACAATATATATATACAAAATATATATATACAATATATATATACTCCCCCTTTTGGCCAAAGGGGGACACAACTCTTGTCTTCAGATGTATGCTTGAGTGCAGCAAAATGTAGCAGTGACTATTTTGTCAACTAAACATCATAAAACAATACATATTTGAGTAAACGGGACATTATAATCTCCGCACATTAACTCTATATTTGCCTCTGCCATGGTGCCAAAATGAAATGAAATAAACAATATATAGGGGTTGCTTCTTCTCTGAACTTCTATGTATACTGCATCCCTCCATATCAAATAAACCATCAACAAATACATAAAGTGGTGTTCACTGCAGCGATCTATTTCACACAAAACGATATGAGAACTTGGTGATATACAGCTTTCTCCTGGAGACCAGGGGAAGACAGGCTTCTCCTGGAGACCAAGGGAAGACAGGCTTCTCCTGGAGACCAAGGGAAGACAGGCTTCTCCTGGAGACCAGGGGAACACAGGCTTCTCCTGGAGACCAGGGGAACACAGGCTTCTCCTGGAGACCAAGGGAAGACAGGCTTCTCCTGGAGACCAAGGGAAGACAGGCTTCTCCTGGAGACCAAGGGAAGACAGGCTTCTCCTGGAGACCAGGGGAACACAGGCTTCTCCTGGAGACCAGGGGAACACAGGCTTCTCCTGGAGACCAGGGGAACACAGGCTTCTCCTGGAGACCAGGGGAACACAGGCTTCTCCTGGAGACCAGGGGAACACAGGCTTCTCCTGGAGACCAGGGGAAGACAGGCTTCTCCTGGAGACCAAGGGAAGACAGGCTTCTCCTGGAGACCAAGGGAAGACAGGCTTCTCCTGGAGACCAAGGGAAGACAGGCTTCTCCTGTTTTTTCAGCCTTGGTTATCATTTTGATAATTAAAAATATATTGTGGTTGTTTTTGCGTTCAGGGCATACAAGAGGTGTAACATTATTTGAATACCAAAACTATATTGAAATAGAGTCTAGCTTGAACAGCAACTAAGTAGCTGTAACATTACTGGGTTATTTGGTGATAACGACCAAAGTAAAGTAACTTCAGACGCAGACGTAGCTTCTCAGACGAGAGGGGTGGCGACGAGAGTGTCACGTTACTTCTCTCGCGGCATAGTTCACGGCATGGTAGGCGACGATCGACACGATTGGCTGCTCAGTTAGTTCGGTCTTTGGCACTAATCATACAACACCGGCCCTTGGCACTGGAGAACTAGCGGGTCGCCTAGGGCGCCAGATCTGGAGGGGCGCTGCGCTGGGAGAAAAAAAACAACAACAAAAACAGCCAAAGTGCGAGCGAGCCTCCGAGCGAGCAAGAGAGAGAGAGAGAGGGCGCGCATCGGTACCGCGGATTGTTGTTGGATTGAGGCTGATAACTAAAGCTCAGTGAGGTGAAGGACTCTGAGTGTTTAGATAGTTCACTTTAGTCTAAGTTATCTCAGTGGGTCTCAAACGGTTTGGTCACAAATTATGTAAACAAATATTTCCAAGGCACTCCTTTATAATTATTGGGATAAATAACAACAGGTTTGAAATCATTCCAATGTATACTATAGGACAGTAACCAAAAATATCGTTTAAAACTGGAGATATTAAAAAATATGCATGTATGAATAAATGTTAACTAGGTCAAATAAGATATGAATGAACAACAAAAAATAAAATACGTTACATTTATCTGTTATTGGCTATGGGTTATTGGTTATGTTCACATACTTATTTGATTATTAAAATGTAAACCGATATTTTTCATATGGGTGTTTAAAGTTGTACCCCTAGATCAGGTCTCTAGTAATTCTGCTCAAAGTGCACCAGATTGAAGCATTTTACTTTAACATGTTAAAAAAAATCTTTCCGGGGGGGACATACCCCCGGACCCCCCTAGAGGATGTGACGTCCACCCGCCAATTAAAACATGTTCATACAATAATGAATACATTTGAAACCTTCTTTATGTATATAACCAACATGTCAATACGTTTCAGTTTTTGTAGTGTATTGGTCTTTTGTAGAGATTTTTCATTTATTCTTTATATATTCTATTGTGTATTGCTTGGAGGGGCGGGGGGGGCACCAAATCATAATCTCGCCTAGGGCACCAAAATGTCTAGGGCCGGCCCTGCCAATAGCGATAGCCTTGGAGGGCGAAGCCTATACGAAATAGAACTGAAGTTACCTACTGTAACTCCAGCTTCTATGAGTATTGGCGTAGCCCTCTAAGTTCTGGGCCCCACTGGCTCCACGAATAGCTGAAGAAAAGCTGTTTGTGTGGGAGCAGATTGTCGGGCCTCCTTCCTATTTATACCGGAAGTGAGTCCGAAGGTGGGGCCCACCTCGCAGGTGGGCGTGGATTACAAGTGTTTTCAGTGCTGCGCGGGTGCGCAGGGGATTACACAATAGCGATAGCCTTAGAGGGCTACGCCTATACTCATAGAAGCTGGAGTTACAGTAGGTAACTTCAGATTTGGGTAGTCCCTTTTTCCCGGTTATCAACCCTACACTCTAACCCTAACCCAATGACAGCTATATAAAATGAAAAAGATAACAACTTAAAACTTGCTTCACATAAGCAGAGGGAGAAGACAATTATAGACATCAACTTTCATGTCAGTACCACTTCACATTCCTGAGTTATGTGAGGATCATCCCTTTTTAACAATAACTTTATTTATTTAGCACCTTCCATTCATGATGCATCCTATAGTGCTTTACAGAGCAAGATAAGATACAGTTAAACAATAACAATGAGTAAAAATCAATAAGAGTAACACATATTACAAAAAAGTTATAAAAACAAAACGGAATAAGATAAAGATCGCAAAACAATAAAACCGTCCAATTCCAAGGGAGTTAGCTGATCTAAGATCTAAGGGAATTATTATGGCTATCCATAATAATATCTTTAGCTTCTATATCAAAGATAGAAGCTAGAGCCCCCCGAACTCAGTACACATAAATGCAGGAAGGAGACAATAACACACACCAAATGTCATGATTCCCCCCCTTACTGTCATCCCTGTTTCCCTACCCTAAAACAACCATAATCATTTTTGAATTGGAGTCACCGACAGCTGTATGAAAAGAAGCAGCAAGAACATGTTTGTTTGGGTAATATTGTGTCTCTGTGTGTCGTTCCCCAGGCGGTGATGTCCAGTGACTTCGCGATCTCCAGGTTCAAACACCTGAGGAAGCTGCTGCTGGTCCACGGTCACTGGTGCTACGCTCGACTCGCAAACATGATCCTCTACTTCATCTACAAGAATGTGGTAAGAGTTATTTTCAGAAGTCATGTTTTTTAAGACTGGTTAAGAGACTAACAGTAGGGGAAGTTGCACAATAACTCTATTCTCAGAAATACTGGATATGAACAATCCAAATATTTTACTCGCATGATTTAAAGGTCCCCTATTATACTATTTTTCAACACTATATTATAGGTCTCAGATATATACAAAACATGTCTCTGAAGTGATTGCTGAAACACCAAACAGATCATTGCAGCGTCCCATAATCCCCTCTGTTTCAGCCCTGTTCCAAAAGTGCTGATTCTGTGTCTGTAGCTTTAAATGCTAATGAGCCGCTGCTGGCCACGCCCCTCTGCGAGATGATTGGTTTAAAAAGAACACAATGGTGCTCTGGAGATCCAGGTGATAAGATTGGGCGGGGGTTACCTTGGTTGGTGATTGGCTAATGGTTACACAACCCAAAAAAACATTGTGACATCACAAAGTGACCGAAATCTGATCAGCTCATTTTCAAACAGGTTTTTATATAGATGGATCAGGAAGAAAAGAGAGAGAATATTTTTTCCTGAAAGGTTCACAATCTATTAACACAGAGGGGACACATATTTATGTATAAAAGACATGAAAAAGTGGATTTTGCATAATAGGTGACCTTTAAACTACCTTCTCGTGATCTAGTTCTCAGTATTTTACCTGATTGACTGGCTATTTGTTATGTGACACTCTCTTGACTAAACGCTGGTGGATTTTTTTGTTATTTTTTCCTTTACATGCTTGAATCTCAAATTGTGTAGTTTGACACATTTCTACCAATATGAGACCCAACTCATACAGTGTGATATGTGTTCTGCTCAGGGTTGGGTTGTAACGGAATACATGTAACGGCGTTACGTAATCAGAATACAAAATCAAGTAACTGTATTCAGCTCGCGTTATATTTGAAAAACGAGTAATCTGATTATAGTTACTTTCGTAAAACTGAAGTGAATACATTTTGGAATACTTATTGGAATTATTGGTGGAAAGGTTTCCTCACCAAATGTCATATTCATTACCGGCAGATCTGTGTGCACGGAGAGAGAGAAACGGTTCGATAAAATGTGCAAGATAACGTTTATAGCATTTATTGTTGAAATGATGACATTTCATAACGGGATCAAATCAAAGTGAATGGCCTGCTGCTGCTGAATGCATGGGGCAAGTGACTGGAAAAAGTTATTACATCGTTTCAGACAGGGCGGAGTCTGGAGAAGAATGCAGTCCGGGTGATGTGTTTTATGTGGGGTGCAAATGAGAGGGAGCTGTCCAGAATGACACCAAGATGATGTGTTTGAGTTGTGCTCTTGATAAGCCATTAAAACAGTAAAATAAGTGTCTCCTGTTCACCAAAACATACCCATCTGTTATGGAAAAAGAAAGTATTCCAAAAGTATTCTAAAAGTAATCTGAATACGTTTTTAAGACAGGTAACTGTATTCGGAATCTGATTACTTTCAGAGCCATGTATTCAGTATTCAGGCACTCATTACATTTACAAAGTAACCCCTCCAACCCTGGTTCTGCTTGTGAACCATGTTAACTGTAATCAACTCCTCATTCATATCATTTACATGTGCGTTGCAGATGTTTGTGAATCTGCTGTTCTGGTATCAGTTCTTTTGTGGTTTCTCTGGGAGCGTGATGACCAACGCCTGGGTGCTCATCCTCTTCAACCTGCTCTTCACCTCCGTGCCTCCTCTCCTCTGCGGCGTGCTGGACCGACAGACTGCCGCACACACACTGATGCAGCTGCCCCAGCTCTACAATGCCTCCAAGGTGACTGAACACACAAACAACAACTGTTTAATAAAATGTTTTCCTACAATAACTCAGTTGTCCTTAGAACTGAAAAGGAGCAGAGTGATCTCCACATTAATTACCTGTTATGGGCACACCCGGTTAACATTATATTGATGGCTTCTCAGAAATCTAGTACATTGGTGCTGTGTTGATGTATTTTTGTAGTTCAGACCAGAAGTTCCCTCAACAAAAAGCAATGGGATTTTTCCTTTAGATTTTGGAACATTGCAGAAAATATGCTCTGTTTCAAACCCATGTTGTGTTTCTCTGCAGGTCTCTGTTCCCCACATGTTCTGGATCACAGTCCTGGATGCCTTTTACCAAAGCCTCGTCTGCTTCTTTGTGCCTTACTGTGTAAGTACAATGTCAACCCTCCTGACAAGTCAAATATTTACTACCTTTGCCGCTCTTTACATGGTGGGCAGGGTCTCCTGCGCAGAGGTTATTACCCCTGCGTAGGAACAGTACGCAACTTCCGACTCAAACGTTGTGACAGGAAAATGTGCGCACCTACAGTGTAAAGGAAATGATAACCCATTTGTACACTTGTTTTTAAAGCAGAGAGTGAGGTGGTGGGGTGAATAATGACAAATCACACAATTAATTTTGCTTCACATCACACCTATACCTCATAGATATTTAAACCTGCAGTGTTGATTGTGCTTACAGTATAAGCCATGACTGTAAGCATAGTTTAATTGTAAAATATGTTTTTAAATGAGACCCCTGGTAATTTAGCTGCCTGTCAAAGTCTCTGCTGTGTCTCTATTCGGGTATTAATGTACTTACATGTGCTGATTTGAGTGCATAGGTTCATACCATTGCAAAGTGAACTATGAGTACCCGAAATGTGCACTCATCACAGTCAAAAAGTTTAGTTGACACTTCCAATGAGGGCACAGCATCCGTGTGTGTTTTAAGACAAGGCTACACGGTCTAGATTCACACACTGCACAAGTGTTCACATTGCTGTGTACTAAGGGAATTACCCAGTATGAGACATGCTCTTCTTCTGTGTACTGGTCCTCCACACTGCTGCTAGGAAGGCTTGTTGTTACTATCAAGAAAAGAATACGATGGCATCAAATTTGATATCTCGTAGTAATAACCCAAGTGTTGTGATTTTCAGGCGTTTGCAGGGTCAAGCGTCAGTGTGCTCTCCTTCGGCTCTCCCATCAACGCCTCAGCCCTCCTCATCATCCTGCTGCACCAAGTCATCGAGAGCCCCACCCTGGTCAGACACTCTACAGCTGTCAGCCACTCCAGTCATTCATTGTTTGGTGTTCTGTAAGGAAAGCAAAGAATGGAAGTGTGTGACATTAGGTGTGTGTGTTGCAGACGTGGATCCATGCGCTGGTGTTGCTGCTCAGCGCTGCCTCCTACTTCGGCTTCGTGCTGCTCTTCGGTTTGTTCTGTGTGACCTGCAGCCCCCCCACAAACCCTCTGGGGGTGGAAACACTCCAAATGTCTGACCCACTTTTCTACATCATATGTGCCCTTACCACTGTGACAGCGCTGATACCCAGGTACACACACTGCACATAAACACACCATCAAACACTACACACTGAAGACTGAATACGTCTCGACAGGTCAAGACTCCACATATTAACATCACTTCACTTCAGCATCGCTAAGTTAAAGACAGCTAAAGTGCAGTCATTTAGTCACTTGTTGACCACCATTTTTTAAAATCTCTGGTGGGGTATTAACTTATCTATTTTATGTCGTAAAACAAAATGTGAAACTCTCTTAAGCTTATGTGAACCATAGCCTTTATTTCAGGCAGGTCACCAAACACGCAAAAGATCTTTTAGGACTCATTCCTGCACCACTCTATATGAAATGCAATGTACTGTATATTATGTATACCATAATAGCATTCTTTTAGTTTTTGTCCTGTTTGACCTTACTTTGTCTCCCCTCCTCTGACACTACTGCAAAGCCATAAAATGAATCCAACATATATTCAATCTTTCTTCATATCGTAATATACCTGTGATGAGCTAAAATGAGCCGATCACTGACCCTGTCGGTCCACTTCTCCTCTGCAGGCTGCTGTTCCGAGCTTGTTCAACACTTTACACCCCTCCGGTGTTCTGAAATCAGCTCAGACGGACAGAGAGGATTCTGAGAATTACCGGAGGAAAATGCAGCACTGGAATCAGAGCCGGTCCAAAAACAGGCTGCCAGTGTGTGCAGACAACCCGGGCCTGGAGCCCTGCTCAGACACAGTGTCCTGACACACACGCACACACACACCACACGCACACGCACACACACACACACACACACACACACACACACACACACACACAGGTAGACAGAGCTGACAGTTCAGAAGACATGCTGGATGTAATGATAATCATGTGACCTCCACTCACCAGTTATTTATTTAACAATGATAATTTTGCTACATGCAAGCAACCAAATAACTTTGGCAAAGATAATTTCAAAGAAAATTGGACACATTCTTCACTCATATTTCAGATGAGTATGTGTTTAATATCTCACCAAGCTTTATTGAAGACAATCTGTGAACCATGACATCATGTAAAATCATGAATCTTCCGACATTTTTCATAAATGAGTTTGGCCAAACTTCACACTTTGTCATATATAATAAATATGACACAGTGTTTCTTTCGTTTCTTATTCAGACGTGGTATGCAGAGTTCACTAAATGCATGCGCAGTAATCAGAATCAGAATGTATGATATGAGTCAAATCACTGTTTAGCTGTATATGTTTCAGATAACTGAGTTATAGAATGAGAAATGAACAACTGTGAAAAAATGTGATCTGGCCTATGAATCAGAATTTAGCTGTAATGAGATTTAATTTATTTTTTAACAGATGGCACTCATAATGCTATCATACTGGTTGACATGTTAACACACAGCACTAGCATCCCAGTGGAGTGCTATGTGTGTCCCCCTATGAATGTAAGTTGAATATTTATTGGAGCTCTGTTCAATCAACTGCTGAGAGGAAAATCTGGCACTTAAGCCGCTGCTGGAGATAACCGACTTTGTGTTTAGTTTCTCATTGCATGTTGGTGGTGCGCAGGTAGCATGTGGCTAAAGTTAGCTGTGTGTCTACGTTCTTAAACTATACAAATTTGATAAAATCGAAAATCCAACTAAATGCTGTCCACCAAAACACGTGTTCTTCCTCTTTAAGGCTGCATTCGTAAATACTCCAAGGGCCCAAGTACACTCTGGTTCAAAGTAAAACATTGGACAGCGCTGTTGGAATGTACTTTGGGATATTCAAAACAGTAAGCTAGTTAGCTCTCTAGCTGGCATACATTTTCTCAAAATTAGCTAAAGTTCGCAGTAGCCTACATTTTCTTATTTATAGTAATAGCTACCTAGCTTACGTTTTCTCAACTTTAGCTAACTTTAGCAATAGCCTACATTTTATTTAATTTAGTTTCATAGCCATATTGTCTACATTATAGATAGTTGGATATCATGTCACATCATAATTGTCTGTTATGTTGTCATCCTCGGGCACTCACTATATTTTTCACATTTTTCTTTAAAACATTCAAACTTACCTGTTGGTAAATTCATATAGACAGGGCCGCCCCTCCTTACAGGCAGATCACGCAGACTGCGTGGGGCCTCACCTCGCGGAGGGGGCCTCACCCCCCCCCCCCGTCGACGCTCGCGACACAGAGGGCCTCATCATATAACTTTGCGTGGGGCCACAAGTTGGCCAGGGGCGGCCCTGCATATAGAAATAGAACACTGTGCTTCTTCAAACAACAGCTCCCTTACTTTAGTTTTATATTTGTAATATTTCAACCCGTATTGGAATAGTGTGGTTTATTTACATCCTAACTGCAGTTAAACATGCTAACAAGGTTGCAAGAAATACAGTGATTCATTTTTAAAGGGCAGGGTAAGTTATGTTGTGTTTAACCTCTAGAGACGAACAAATCATGTTTACTTTTTTCATACTGTTTTCAAATGCAGTTTTACATTGTTGGAGATATTGTTGCATTTCCTCATTGTTTTTGGTTTTTTGCAGTTGATTTGAATTCATTTGAAATACATTCAGTCTGGATGTACACTGTGATGGATTGCACCACAGATTTGTTGTCAGATATTGTGTTAGAATTAGTAATGGTGGAAACTGGTTGATTCCTAGAATGATACATCAACATCTGTATAATGTCAGAAGGTTATTACTGATGTAAGGTGCAAGACATTAGACAGTCATGTGAGATTTGACAGGGCTGTTGTACATTTTATATGAAATGCTATAATTTCTCAATTTGAACAAAGACCATCTTAGATTAAATAACCTTCAACCAAATGAAGAAAATCAACCTGACACTCCTGGTAAGCCTCATGAGTTTTATGTAGTCGTGTTGCTGCAGCCTGACTTTATGCACATCTTTGTAAAAGTAACCCAAGGTGAAACCATGAAGCCTTAAAGTTGATGCAATACTTTCACATGGGGATGTTTTTACTAAAGTGCATTGATTTTTGTATTTTGTAAATTGTTCTATTGGATGTATGATATACATTTGCAGCGACTGTAAATGCTGTTTCAGACAATGCAATGAAAGTTCTTCAGATTCTAGTACCCTTGTCAACCCTTTTGGTTTGTAATTTACATGTAGACTTCTTTTTATACATTCACATGATAGAGGCACATGTGGAGTCCAATTCACCACATGTAAAATGTAATATTCATATTTTATTGCGTTTTTATGTTTAACATTTAATATCAGCAAGTGATCAATGATATAAAAGCAGTTTTGGAAGAATTCACACATCAACATATGACATCTTTTTGTTGTAACCAGAGAATCGAGGACCCATATGCAGTCACAGAGGATTGAAGTTAAAGAAGGAAATGTGTTTTATTGTAATCTTTGTAGAGAGTGGAGACGTGACATTGTGTTCAGGAGGATTTGCTGGAGGGAATGATAATGATGGTGGAGGACCTGCAGAGGGTGGCAGGTGATGATCTGAGCAGGAGACTAAGACAAGTCACGCACACAAAAAGCAATAATAACTATCACTAAGTTAGTGTGTGGGTGTGCAGCGTACACAGTGTGCATGTCTCACCCACAGGTGTGGATGGTATGCTAATTGCCTAAAACCTGAGAGTGATAGGCACTTGGTTACTTGGTTAGAGGCATCGGTGAGGGGGCCAACAGGGGCCAGTGCCCCTGTAAAAGCTGTGGCCCCCCTCCAAAATAATCTTTGGTAATACCATCTTTGATAGCATTGCGGCAAAGACAGTGCCAAAGATGTGGTAATGTGTTTAGTTTAGTTTTTATAATTGTAATTTATTAAAAAAATTGACCTGAGTTATTTACACCAATTCTTTAACTGAACTAAACTAAAAATGTATATTTTGTCCAGCTCAAATGTGCCCCTCTAATAAAATAACTGGCCCCAGGATGGCCCCCCCAGTACAATCAATCTATAAGTTAATGTAGGTCTACCTGCATGGTTCTTGCCCCTTTTTGGTTTTATCCAAATGCTTAAAAGTGATTTGAAAGTTGCTTTTTATAAATAAAAGGAGTTAAATAAGTCAGCATCAGGTAGGCCTGTTTTATATTTCAAAAACATGAAAATAACACTTTTTATAAATAAGTATTTCCTCTAGACAGAGGTTCGAAGAAGTATTCAAAAATATCTACAATACTATATAATAATATCTATAATACTACAGTGTAAAAATAATACTACTATACTATGAATACTCAGTTACAATTAAAATCCCTGAATTCAAAATGTACTTAAGTAAAAAAGTAAAGTATTGGCATACAAATGTACTTTAACCCTCCTGTTGTCTTCGGGTCAAATCTGACCGATTTACTACTTTCATCAATCATAACTTTTTTGTTTTACATTCGATTGCATTACGGCTTCATGATATCCTTCACAGTAGACAATTGAACATATACAACTGCTGATCACCACTTTCATTGGATTTTGGATGATTTAGTCAACTTTGTAACACCCATGGTGTTCCCGGTCAAAAATGACCGCCATAAAGAAAAGGAATTAGTAACCATCCGGATCAGATAAAACACACACACAAACACCCACCCACACACACACACACACACTCTAGATCAGTGGTTCTCAACTGGTCAGGCCTCGGGACCCACTTTTTTCTTTGTCAATAAATCGCGACCCGAAATTTTGAACCACTCAAATCTATTTAACAAGAAATCGTGCTGTAATATATACGCTTTTCAGCATACAATATTAATTAAAGTGAAGTACAGTGCATATAACCAGTGGCGGCGCCAGGGTATGGCTGGGGGTAGGCTACAGCCATACCAAGAAATGGCTTAGCCCCACCTTAGCCCCACCATGAAAAGTGATGTTAAAGTAAGCAAATTAAATTAAATAATAAGCAAAATGCTAAATGTTGAGAACACGAATTGCGAAAATATACGGGTCGTGTCCACAACACACAAACTGATCCTGCTGTAACAACAAGTGCACGTTACTGATGCAATATGGTTGAGACCATTCGGGGTTATGCTAGAAGAGGGGTGCAAGGAATAGTCTAAGAAGTGGGGGAGTTTTATACACTAAAGGTGTGGACATAGAGAACCGCAGTGACGTGTCCTAAAACCCGGAAGTAAACTCCTTCCGGTTCCTTCGACAAAAATGCAATGCAATTTCTCCATAGGATTTTGGAAAATAGCTCGAAATAAGGTCTGTGGTTGACACACATTTAAGAGACGGATCACGTTTTGTTCAGCCGGATAATCCCAACATATGATTTTCGAATCATAGATCTAATCGATAGATTTATGATCGATAGATTTATGATCGATAGATTTATGATTCGAAAATGATAAGAGATGGGTAGACATGTGGAGATTATCCGACTAAACAAAACGTGATCTGTCTCTTAAATGTGTGTCAACCACAGACCTTATTTCGAGCTATTTTCCAAAATCCTATGGAGAAATTGCATTGCATTTTTGTCGAAGGAACCGGAAGAAGTTTACTTCCGGGTTTTAGGACGCGTCACTGCGGTTCTCTATTCTCTGGCGTTATAATATCAGCGCGGCCGCGGTCAGATCAAAATGCCTCTGAATTTGAATAGAGTCAGACCTACAGCCAATCAGAGCAACGAAACGTTGGGTCTGCGTCATGCCTTACTGATTGAGATCAATCGGAACTGCCATTCAGTATCCCCATTGGATCTTCAACGTGTACTATCATACGTCACGTTCACAGTGATCCCTTTTTATTTACTACAAGACAAATGTGCCGTTTTATTTCATACAGTTCCATTTTGATTGAGACAGGGAAATCATCTAACCCTCACGCGTGGCGTTTCACTGTCAAGGGGGGCGATATAGCGTGTATGTAATTACATTGCAAATACTGACTTGAGCCCCACCACTGTATGGGTTAGCCCTACCATAGATTACCCAACAAAAATACCCTGGCGCCGCCACTGCTACCATAGATTACCCAACAAAAATACCCTGGCGCCGCCACTGCATATAACCCTTCACGGAACTAAAGTATGCTTTAAAAAAAGGTTTAGTGAGATGATGGAATCAAAGAAACAAACTGTATAACATAAAAAGGCACACATGCTGAAAACCCAACTGCAGAAAAAAGTCTGGAGGGATTCTCCCCCAGGAGATTTTTAGAAATACTAACATATAAACTATTCTGAGAAGAAAATAAATACATCTATTACTACCCGACATTTTAATAATATTTTATGCCATTGTTTGTGTTTCACTTTGTTCTGACAGCTGAACTTGCTGCTCCACACAGAGAGAAGAGCAAAGAGATAGTCTGTGTTAATTACTTTAAATTGTGGGTAAGGGTAGATAGCTCCCATTGTTCTGTGACCTGTCAATCATCAAACCGGGGGTCATATTTCATTACGTGTTCATTTGTATCTGAAGTTGTACCCATGGATGTATAAAGAATAGTTCTACCACAAAGTTATACTCCGTGGGGACTTCCGGCAGCAACCTTGATTCTGATTGGCCAGAAGACTCGAAAAAACATCAGCAAAGATATTTTATTGAGAAGATAATCACTACGTGACAGAAGTTTTCAAAACCGTTTATGGTCTCCGGTACTTCCTGTCCAACGCCTACAGCATGCACAGCGTTAGAAAATCGGGCCTTCAAAATAAAGGTTTGACTTTTTTCGAAGAAAAAAAAAAAGATAATTATTTTTTTTCAATTTTTTTTTTCTTCACTCACTGCGACCCCCTTGAAACGGGTCCGCGACCCACTTTTGGGTCGCGACCCACCAGTTGAGACCACTGCTCTAGATGTGTTCCCCCCCCTTATGTGCCCAATCCCCCCATGTGAATCACACCTGGCACTCACAAACACACACACACACAGAACAATTTGACACATTTCCCGCTCTTATGTGCCCATGGATCACACCTGGCACACGCAATACATGTTCAGTGTCTGTTCTTTGTATATTTACTGCAGTTTTTCATGTATACCAGTAGTCTGCTACAATATTTACAGTTTGAAAGGTTGTTAAATGAAATTTGGTGATGATTAATGGTTTTTGTGTTAATGTAATAGCAGTTAAAACAGGACCGGTCAAATTTGACCGTGAACACCAAAGTAAGGGGGGGGGAACGAAGACAATAGGAGGGTCAAGTGGCAAAAATAAAAGTTCTTGTTATGCAGAATGGCTATAATTTAGGCACTATATACTTATAATTATTGTATACAAATGATTGGTGCTTAATGTGTTCATTACTTCACTAAAAGAAAAGGTGGGTTTTTTTGTATTACTTTATCTACAATTAGTTAGCTTAACGTTTAATAATATATGATAGCGTATTAGTTGATACCAAAATTCTGCAAAGTAACTAAATAGGTTAAAAAAAATGTAATGGAGTAAAAAGTACAACTTTGCTCACAAAATGTAGTGGTGAGCAAATGTATAAAGTACGTAGCATACAATAAAAAATACTCAAGTAAAGTTAAAGTATTTAAAAAGTAGGCTACTTAGTTACATTCGACCACTGCCTCTAATAGGCGTGTCCGACTAAGTTGAACACGTTGACTCTTTCACTATGTGCGTGCAATTGTGCACCCGTCACGTGTGTGTTATATACACACACACACACACACACACACACACTGACTGAGACCTCAGAGAGAGATGAGTTTCTACAGCGACGACTCCTCTACCGACGAGTTAGAGACTTTAGGGTAAGCCTGCTTTTGGACTGAAGGAAACGGGTCTCGAGTGCCGATTGAAATACTGTACAGACTAGTGCTCCACTGCGGTCAACTCAGCCGTCTCTCGCATTTGCTTGGTCAAAAGAGCAGCCCTTCATTTTTGAGTGCGCGATTAATAGAATCTTTACGGTAATCCCAGAGAAGCGGTACAAGAATAAAAGAATGCATGTTTTTGTGCTATATTTTTCGATAAAAAATATGTTTTACCATAAATTCTTAATAAAATTGGTACTGTTGGACTCAGTACTTGTTAGACTACTACCACAAATACAATTAAGTACTTTTACTGTGTACCCCTCCTGAGTACAATAATTCATGTATTCGCTATATTTGATGAAGGATAAAATGATTTTTAGCCATAAGTTCTACATGGAATTGATACTGTTGGACTCAGTACTACTTGGACTACTACCACAAGTATAATCAAGTACTTTTACTGTGTACTTTTTGAGTAATCCCCTGTCAAACTCCCCTCCAGAGTACAATAATGCATGTTTTCTGCCCTCTTTGATGAAAGATAAAATGATTTTTTGCAATAAGTTCTACATGAAATTGATACTGTTGGACTCAGTAGTACTTGGACTACTACCACAAGTACAATCAAGTGTTTTTACTGTGTACTCTTTGAGTAATACTCGTTTAAACTCCTGTCCTGAGTACACAAATTAATGTATTCTGATATCTTTGATGAGAGATAAAATGATTTTTTGCATTAAGTTCTTAGTCAAATTGATACTGTTGGACTCAGTACTACTTGGACTAAGTACCAATTTTATTAAGAACTTATTGCAAAAAATCATTTTATCTCATCAAAGATTGCAGAAAACATGCATTATTGTACTCAGGAGGGGAGTTTGACAGGGGATTACTCAAAAAGTACACAGTAAAAGTACTTGATTGTACTTGTGGTAGTAGTCCAAGTAGTACTGAGTCAACAGTATCAATTTCATGTAGAACTTATTGCAAAAAATCACGTTATCTCTCATCAAAGATAGCAGAATACTTTAATTAGTGTACTCAGGACAGGATTTTAAACGAGTATTACTCAAAAAGTACACAGTAAAAGTACTTGATTGTACTTGTGGTAGTAGTCCAAGTAGTACTGAGTCCAACAGTACCAATTGTATTAAGAACTTATTGCGAACAATTATTTATTTCTCTTCAAAGATGGCAGAAAACATGCATTATTGTACTCAGGGGGGGAGTTTGACAGGGGATTACTCAAAAAGTACACAGTAAAAACACTTGATTCACTTGTGGTAGTAGTCCAATTAGTACTGAGTCCAACAGTATCAATTTCATGTAAAACCTATTGCAAAAAATCACGTTATCTCTCATCAAAGATAGCAGAATACATTAATTAGTGTACTCAGGACAGGATTTTAAACGAGTATTACTCAAAAAGTACACAGTAAAAGTACTTAATTGTATTTGTGGTAGTAGTCTAACAATTACTGAGTCCAACAGTACCAATTGTATTAAGAACTTATGGCTAAAAATTATTTTATCCCTCATCAAATATAGCAAATACATGAATTATTGTACTCAGGAGGGGTACACAGTAAAAGTACTTAATTGTATTTGTGGTAGTAGTCTAACAAGTACTGAGTCCAACAGTACCAATTTTATTAAGAATTTATGGTAAAACATATTTTTATCGAAAAATATATCACAAAAACATGCATTCTTTTATTCTTGTACCGCTTCTCGGCGATTACCGTAAAGACGCTATTAATCGCGCACTCAAAAATGAAGAGCTGCTCATTTGACCAAGCAAATGCGAGAGACGGCTGAGTTGACCGCAGTCAGGCTCCGTTTAAACTATTCTTAGTCCTTCACAAACAGAAAGAATGTTTCGATAATATGTTAACAATATTCAAAAACAGTAGCCTGTCTTAGTTAGTTGAATCGGTATAATATAATTGATAATTAGTCATACATTACCGCCACTTCTCCATTGTTTTCAGCGCTCCTGACTACTTTACTGAGAAGGATTTGCATAATTAGCTTCATAATTAGCCTCTTGAGATTGCTTACTGTTTGCTTTTTTATGGACTTCTAAGGTAGCCAACCTACAAATATCATTTATAAGAGAAAACAATATCATATATTATGTAATAATAATATATATTTGAGTTAAATGGTGTTCTGTCACATAACACAGGCAGCATTAAAGTCTATTGGTGGAATAATTACTCAGATGTTACACTTAAGTGAAATTAGCTCTGTAACAAGTAAAAGTCAAGCATTCAACATTTTACTAAACTTTAGTAAAATCACCTGTTACTTGTTAGAATGGCCCATTTTGGAATTATAAATATAGATTTACTGGAATATGAGTATTGATGCATTAAAGTGCCTATTACAGTTTGTAAAGGTGGAGCTTATTTTAATTACTTGATATACTGCTGCTATAATGCTGCCTATAATAATGTAATTGTTTATTTATAAGTTGATTTATATTTTGTATTAGCAATCTAAATCTGTAAGGAAACTACAGTAGTAAAGCTATCAGATAAATGTAGTGGAGTAAAAGTTGTTGCTATATTATAAATTATTAAGTTAGTAATTAGTTAAAGTACAAGTCAAATTTGTAATATTTGTTATACATATTATTATATTATACTGAGTAAATGTACTTTACACCACTGTAAGGAAGCAACATGAAATGATGAGCTATTAAATAGATTAAACCAGAGATTTCTGGGGATGAGTGGACCGTTTAGTGCTTTAGGATTGGTTTCCTGTTTTTTACACTCAGCAACTTTTAATGCAAATAATGAAGTTTCACTTCCCTATATTTGTTTCCTTTGCATGCTTTCACACTCCCTCCTGCTAGTTAACCTTTTAGAAAGGTCATTAACGATTGGGCAACTATCTCTCCTTCAATAAAACTCTGTATTGAATGAGATGATGCAACCTGTGTCCTGAGACCCACGGGCAGATGTTACTGAGTATATTGTATTGTATTGTATTGTATTGTATGGTTGTTTGCCATGTTTCAGGATGGCTAGTGGTTATTGGTCACTCTCAGGAAAATAAGTCCATACTTTTTATTTAAACCACTCTTTAGTTCCATCACCCCATAAAATCTGTCATATGGATTTGCTAATAGTCATCGGAATAAATGTCCCTCGCATGAGCTAATCCCAATCCTACAGATCCAAAAGTATTCTAAATAAAAAATAAAGCTGTATTTGCGATGGCTTTGTTCACATCTGATGTTGTGTACACATTGAAAAACGAGATCCAGAAGCCTTTTACCAAGTTAAAATCATTCAAGGTGTTGATGCTGGGTGGTCGATTGGACATCATATTCTCTATGAAAAAGAATATTAAGAATATATTACAGGTAGGAATATACCAATGCATGGGCACCGGCCGATGTTAGCCCTATTTTCTCAATTGGTACACCCTTATTACAGGTCTTTATAACCTCAATAAATTATAATTAGAAATTAGGATGTGCATTTCGTTTACATTCTTGATGCAATATTACATTTCCGCAGTACTGTCTTTAAAGCCCCATGAGGCACATTTTTTATTTGTGTAAATGGGCTTTATAATTAAAATTGTATTGATTGCCTGTGAGCCAAGAGGCCTGTAGATACACTGTTTGGGTCACAAACAGTGCCATTGTGTTTTCTACTGCAAGAATGTGGCAACTTAAATGATTTCAAGACAATTTAATAAATCCAAATTGTCTCACAATTAACCACAGTATTGAGTGCTAATTTATTTTTGCTTCATTGTGTTGAAGGTGGTACCACCATGACCTGTCCCGCCATGCAGCAGAGGCTCTGCTCCTGTCCAATGGGACTGATGGGAGTTATCTCCTGAGGAACAGTAATGAAGGGGAAGGCTGCTTCGCCCTGTCTGTCAGGTCAGTCCGCCTCTAACACCTCTTCTTTTTGTGGTCTGCTGGGGGGGGGGGCAGCATCAGAGCTGGTGACGCCAACGGACTGAATAAACTCCACCTGCAGCTGGACAGACAGATACCCCCCCCACACCTGCAGCTGGACAGACAGGAGCTCCTTCTCCAACAGACTGCTGCAGCTCCGCTGTCACAAGGACAGATACAGGAAAACATTCCTGCCCACTGCAATAACTCTGTACAACAAATCACCTCTGGCTGGAAGAGAACTCTCTGCTCCATAGTTTCTCTTTGGTTAAATGGACTTATAACTTCACACTGTACATTTTACATTTATATTTCATTTAATATGCCATTATTGCACACTAAATGTAAATAATATCCTACTTTTATATTGTGTTAGCTGTAATTTAGCGCTTCACTAGTGTTACATTTGTCAGATAATTTACAGGTTTGTATCTTGACTGTAAACTTTTATATTTTCAATTTTTTAGTTCTGTTTTATCTTCTAATTGGAGATGTTTATATTGTACAATTGTTTATTTTCTACTTTTTTTATTTCTAATTATGTGTAATACTTTGTTTTACATTCTGCTGCAACGAAAATGTCCCAATTTGGGATCAATAAAGTATATCTTATCTTAACTACCACTTATTCTGATCTGTTCTGAATCCCTGGTCTTGCCTAGTGGGATATAATTATCCACAGGTAACAAAATAAATGTGTGTTAATATGGCCGTTGTCTTTCAGCTACTTCATCACATGTACTTGCTGTTGCATGTCACAAGTTATTACCATGAAAAGAAACGTATAGAATACTAAGATGACTTAACTACGTGATCTTTATTTTGCATGTTAACAACTTTAAAAGTGCATCACTAAATATTGTTTGTTTGTCATCTGACACACAGGGCAAAGGATTCCGTCAAACATTTCCACGTGACACGCAAAGATAACGGCTACTCGTTTGGCTTCAACGAGTACCCAACCCTTCAACATTTTGTCATTCACTTCGCTAATCAGCCTCTGCTGGGCAGTGACGCAGGTACGTTATGACAAACTGCAAGTTACCGGCTAATACAGTGAAACGACACATTGCTCTGCTTTTTGCATTACATGTTTGTATTAAAAAGGTGGGAAGGGTGGTAACATTTGAGTTATACAGCTAAATAGTGGAAAAACTAAAATGATAGGTTGATCTCAGACTAATCCAAGGCTGATCTCAGGCTGAGCTCTAGAGTCATCTGTGAATGATCTTGGGCTGATTTCAGACTGATCTCAGACTGATCTAAGGCTGATCTCAGACTGATATAAGGCTTATCTCAAGCTCATCTCAGGCTGATCTCAGACTGTTTTTAGGCTTTCTAAGGCTGGATTCAGATTTATCCCAGTCTAATCTCAGACTAATCCAAGGCTGATCTGAGACTGAGCTCAGGCAAAGACAGCAGGATGAATTTTTATTTCTAATGTCTTGCCTGTGGTTGCCAGGGGGTCAGTCTATCTTTGCTCCGCATCATAGGATATTTTCCTTTGTAGGAAACACACAATTTGTCTCATTCTCGATTGGCCACACCTTTGTGTTGGGCTGCTGTATTTCTTAACTCTCTGCTGTAACTCTCTGCCTCTGAACCAGGAACCCTGATGGTGCTGAAGAGTCCGTATCCGTGGCGTGTGGAGGAGCCATCCATCTACGAGTCAGTGCGAGTTCACACAGCCGTAAAGACGGGCCGCACAGAAAACGACCTGGTGCCCACCGCACCATCGGTATGACAGCAGTTGATTTCAGAATATATCAAATATCTCTGTGATGTGACCAAAGTTACCTGCTCCATGTTATGACGGGAATTTGACCCGCTGGACCTATTTCTGGACTTAGGACCTTCTATTTCGATTATTTGTGTTTATTGGGTAGCATTTTTTATATATACTGCATATAAAGCAGTAGGGGTGTAACGTTTCACAGAATTCACGGTTCGGTACGTACCTCGGTTTGGGGTCACGGTTCGGTACGGGTTCGGTACAACAAGAAAAAGCAAAAAAAAGTCCCAAATGCATAATTCCAGGTTTGTTGTTATTTATTTTTGAACAGTAGTGCAACTTTCAGTATACAAATAAGGAACTCTAACATTTTGAATAATTAACTTTATTACAAAGTTAAAAACAAACCACAAACAGTACCACACACACTCAGATGGCCATATTATCTATAATGGCTGATGTCAAACAAAAAGGTTTCATCAAGCTGTGAAACTAAAAAGAATGTCTTGAAAATATTACATAATAAATAATAAGAAAGTGTTTCAAGGGCGCATAGCAATTAAAACATATATGCCAATAGCTTCCGTTATTTCTTTTGGTCTCTCGCCTCGGGTGATTGGCAAATCTGGGTGATGCCTTCTGATATGATTTAGCATGTTTGGCGTGTGTTACCATTAGCATACCGCACCAACGCCGACACACCGTCCTCGTCCGATCCACCACTCGCACTCCATCGTTATTGTAGTCCACAGGGAACCCGAAATGTTCCCACACAGCTGATTTAAACGAAGCAGGTGGGTCTTATAGCTCCTGTGTGTTATCTGAAATCGCCATACTAACTTTTCTTCTTCTTGTATTTTGTTCGTTTTGTTGTGTTTTCTTCTTGTTCTTCATTTGTTGTTTAAGGGCGGCTGGCAAACAGCTTTTAGGCGCAATACCGCCCCCTGGATTATATATAGTGTAGTGGATACTGCCCTGAGTGACAGACTTTTTTCCCACTCATAAAAAAAGGCATATTCGTCGTGTGACTGCATGTGCCGAACCGTGACGTCCGAACCGTGACGTCCGAACCGTGACGGTTCGGGACGAATATGGATACCGTTACACCCCTATAAAGCATATATTTTTCCTCCTAGGATAAGTAAGATCAATACTCCTTCGCAACAGGCACTTGGTGAAGTTTTTAAATGGGGACAAACTTGGAAAGATACATAATGGCGGGGGCATAAGCTTTCACCAGTGAATGAAGTTGTTGACATCATCATAACACGACTAGTTATGAACTTTTGCCCACAAACTACAAGAGTTGTATCTTGTGGTCAAAGGTTTTTGATCAGCAGTCGTTAGATGGAGGTTAATACCTCCGCCATGACACCAGCTGGTTTTATGTGATGGGGCTTCCATACTTGAGTTGACTTGCTGAACCAACCCCAGGACAATAAGCCAACATCTTTTTGTTGTTCTTCTTCTTCTGGCGTTTGTCTTTGGTATGTTCAGCTCCTGTCATGCGAGCCAAGCCAATGTGTCATTGTCAATATCAGTCCTACAACGGTATCCATTTTCAGACCGCAAGAAGCATAGCTCTTTTAGGTCAAATGCTGAGGTCCAAGAACACAGCAGCTCAACATTGAAGGCATTAACACTGCCAAGAACAACAACAACATGTTACAACTTCACTGTTCACTGATGAAGAACCTAAAAAAGCTGGTCAGTTGAGTGAATATGATGTTCAAGGTTTGCTATAAATCAGAATGATCTAACATGAGTTTCATGTGTTTTCAGCTAGGCACAAAGGAAGGCTATCTGACGAAACAAGGAGCATTTGTGAAGGTAAGATCAGTGGAGCTGGTACACCTCACTGTGTCTCAAACATAAACGAGTAGTTCTGTGTCTGATCAGACTTTTAATCTTTTGTGCAGAACTGGAAACAGAGATGGTTCACACTCAACAGATGTGAACTCAAATACTTCAAAGACAAAGGGGTGAATCTCTCTTTAGCCTAAAGGCGACGTTACTCAAATATTTGATTACAGTATTTGGCTAATATTGAGTTTAATCTGCTCTTAGTCCTAGACAATCACTATTGGGACTTGTAGACAGTGTCTATCTCTGTTGCAGAGTGAGGAGCCTATCCGGACCGTGGACCTCAGAGCCTGCTCTGCAGTACAGTTTGACTACTCTCAGGAACGAGTCAACTGTTTCTGGTAGGTGATGTAGTGGTAGGACCTTATTCAGCACTGAGAGGCTGCATTACTGATTTTATATAAAGAGTGTGGAAATGTTTGTGTTTGCGTCGACTGTGGCTCGGAAGGTAGATGTTCTTTTACCAATCAGAAGGTCGTTGGTGTGATCTTCAGCCCCTGCAGTCAACATGTCAATGTGTGCTCGGGCAAGATACTTAACCTCAAAACTCCCAGTGGCCTGAATCTGAGCCTTTCTTGAGCAGTTGGCACCTTGTATGGCAGCCCCTAACCCTAACCCTAACCCTACCATTACATCTTCCAATGAAAGCTGCTTGTCATTTTAAATGAATTCACTCAGAATAAACTGGGCTGTTGTAGAGGCAAAGGGTTGTCGGAAGCTAAACACTATGCTGTCCAAGAATTCTGATTGATTTTCATTAAGCCCGTTAAGCACATTAAAAAAGGTTCCATTCTTAGGTCAAGTTCAATCAGCTGATGAGGACCTTGCGATGTGTTTGAATGATTTTGAACATACATCAGGACTAAAATGCCATGCTTAACTTATGATGTTGAGTTACATAATCAGTTTATTGTGAGTAGGGTTGGCAATCAATTAAAATATTTAATCACAATTAATGGAATTATTGTCCAGCAGTGAATCGCAAATGAATTCAACCCTAAAGTATTTCAAACCGTATCCACTGTGCTTGCTCTAGCAAATGTAGTTGAATTATTGTGATGATAAATGTTGTACAGAAACCCTCGCGAATCGGAATCTAGGGACGTCACCAGAAATGTACTAGTCGATACCGATACCAGTGAAATTCAATGATTTTAAATACCGAATGTATATTCAAACATCTGCTTTTATAAAATAGAAAAATCTTGCAATAGTAGTTTTAATAACAGTTGCTTAGAGCTGGTGTAACGAAGTTAAACAGGCCATCATTTTTTCTCTTATACCTATTCAAGACTCAAAGGTCTATTGTCATAACACATACACAACTAGGGTGAAGTTATGTAATGTATGCAAAACTTAGACCGCATGTTCTTCAACAGTGCAATTACAAGACATAAAAAAACAAATATAAAAAAACAACAATAAAAACAGTGCAAGCTCTGCGTGTTTAACGCAGTGTTTAACAGTCCTTATGGCCTGTGGGATGAAACTGTCTCTGAGTCTGGTCAATCAATCAATGTTTATTTATATAGCCCAATATCACAGATGTTACATTTGTCTCAGTGGACTTCACAGTTTGTACAGAATATCAGTATGACAATACGACACCCTCTGTGCTTAGACCCTCACATCGTACAAGGAAAAACTTCCAGAGAAAAACCCACAGTTTAAAGGGAAACATGGGAGAAACCTCAGGGAGAGCAACAGAGGAGCGATCCCTCTCCCAGGACGGACAGACGTGCAATAGATGCCGTGTGTAAATCGAAGAGATAATACATTTTACAGCGTAGGTAGACCAAATGTTTGGAAATGCATGTGTCTATAATAAGAAGATGAATCCACGAGGATGTCAACAATCCTGTGGGAGCCATCAGGGAAGTAGTATGATGAGAGTCAGGCAGGACCGCAGAGACAGGTTCAGCCACGACTCGAAGTCCAGGACTCAAATCCAGAACTCAGGATAGAGGATCCAGGACACAGGACCACAGCAACAGGATCAGCCACGACTCAGGATCCCGGCGTAGATAGACACCAAAAAGAAATTTGGGGGAAGCTGGGTTATTCGGAACATGAGAGTACACAGGTACAGACACAGAAGGAAGAAGTAAGGTGTCCCCCAGTTTCCACCAGGTCCGTCTGCATCGCGTTACGGCTGCGCCGCGGTTTTGGTCCGGCCTCCTCCGGCGTCATACCCTATCAGGTGCGTTTCAGAAGCATTTCAGAAGCGGAGCGTCTTGCCTGCCGGCTCGCAGTTTTTGTTGATTTGGGCATATTTCCTGGACAGGCTACTTTGTACAGACAAAGTTAATAATAATTCTAATATTCCAGTTATAAACGACATGAATCAAAGATGTGTTGCTGTATTTTAGTGGTAAAAAAATGCATTCATCATCATAATTATTCTATATATATAATTTACACAGTGCCTGTAAACCGGAGGAGAACGCTGGCATTTCTCCTCCTACTTGAAAGACTACGGAGGGATAGGGTCTGCAAAATTAGTTTGTGTGTGTGTATATATATATATATATATATGCTATATATGCTCTGAACGTTCCACTTCCTGCCTGCCCGACATTATGTTACGGCTGCGTCGCATCAAAAATAGGATTCATCCTAATTTTAGGGGCGCCCTGCGCCGAGACGCTTCTGGGACGCTTCTGGGACGCTTCTGAGCCGTAACGCGGCGCGTGTGGTGGAATAGCACCCATTGACTAGAGTGGCCGCGATCGCTGCGATCCCTAAAAAAAAGTAATAAAAAAAAAAAAAAAAAAAACTTTTCAAAATACAAATCCTGTAACAGTTCTTAGGATTTAGCAGCCAGGTATATATTACACAGTTATTAATGCCATATGTATATAATGTATATATTGCACATATAGCACATGTTGCACATAGTTTGATGGTACATGCACTCCCTTAGGATAGGTTGAGGGAAAGGGGTAGCAAGTAAGAAGTAAGGAACAGAGGTGGAGAGGCACAACGTGTCTACGTACATGCACTCCCTTAGGATAGGTTGAGGGAAAAGAGTAGGAACTAAGATGTATGCGCCACATCTATACCTGTTTTGATGATGGTGGTGGTGTGAAGAGTCCATGTCAGGTCCTCAGTGATGTGGACACCGAGGAACCTGAAGCTGCTGACTCTCTCCACCGTAGTCCCATTGATGGCGATGGGGGGAGTGTCCCTCTCTCTGCTGCTTCCTGTAATCCACAATCAGCTCCTTGGTTTTGCTGACGTTGAGATGGAGGTTGTTATCCTGGCACCAAGATGTCAGGTTTTCGACCTCCTCTCTGTACGCCGTCTCGTCGCCGTCGGTGATCAGGCCGATGACGGTCGTGTCGTCAGCAAACTTCACGATGGTGTTGGAGCTGTGTGTGGCCACGCAGTCGTGAGTGAACAGGGAGTAGAGGAGAGGGCTGAGCACGCAGCCTTGAGGGGCTCCGGTGTTGAGGATTTATAGTGCTGTGCAATTTCTCACCTAAAACTCAATTTTACAAAATGCAGTTTGAACAAATCGTGATAAAAATAATTTAACCTTTCACCTATACAAATGTTTACAGCAAAGACCTCGAACACATCATAATGTATCTGAATGGAACCGAGTAGGACCGTGCTGTCCTGTGCCTTCTAAGTAAAAAGATGTTGTTAAGGTGGTACATTTGAAGCAATGGTGTGAAGTATAAAGCACTTGTTGAGTGTAGCGTGTAGTCAATAAGGGTGCTCCTCCCTCCTGCAACTCCACTTCTGAAATAGGAAATAGCCTACATATTTTAATGAAAAAATTATTTAAGGGTTGAAGAACTGGAATAAAAAACTGTACAAAAGATAATGAAAAAAGTGAACGAAAAATGCTATTTTACTAAAGAGATAAAAATATAGGCAATTCATTTCAGATGACAGCCACACTAGGAAGAGATGAGCTACAGCAAGGCTCTCTGAGGCAACTTCCCCATGGCAGCAACATATTTGTATTTACAAAAAAGGGGAAGTAGTTCAATAAGAGAAGGAAATGGGGGGAGGGAGGGAGAGGTGACAGTAACTAAAGGGTAGCTGTGGATTTGCAGAGGTTACCACCTTTGCCTTTCACACACAGTCCACTGCTGCTTAGTTATCGATCTAAACTGCGGGATAACAGGGTTTGTGTTACAACCCACATGTTATGGCCCTGATTTACTTTTGGCCATTGAGTGACCGCTGAGGCTCAAGGGTTAAAAACAAGGAAGAAAAATCAGTAAAACCATTTTGTAGGGAACCTATACTTTGATCTTGAGAACAGGCTTCTCTAGACCTAACCAAGGCTAATGACTCTGACTCAAGAGATGAGATCAAATACCTTGGGTAAAAACCAGATGATCCAATGTAATGCTCTCCTCTTCTCTTTGTGTCCACAGCTTAGTGTTTCCTGAAAGGACATTTTATCTCTGTGCAAAGACGGGAGTGGAGGCAGATGAGTGGATCAAGATCGTCAGGTGGAAACTGGTGAGTTTGTTCAGAATGAATATGTTACTTCGGCAGGAAGTGCAACTAAAACTGATGAAGGGTCTATCTATGATTTTCAATCCAGATAATAGTGTAGCAAAGAGGAGAGAAACCAGCTAAAGAACTATTGAGAGGGTTAGAAGAAGACAGGACAGGTTAAGGGAAAGTTGATTAGTACAACAAGTGACAAGAGTGATAAATTAGTCATTCACAGCTTGTGAACCCACTTCCTTAAACAACCACTGTTCTTCTGTTGGTTAAACACACTTATCTTTGTAGTACATTACATTTACACTTAGAAGTGTTCTGAGGTGGCAGCAGCACTTTAATGTTGACTTGGCTTTCAACTGTTAGGCTTCCAGGGCTGGGATCACTTGCATTGTCATTGCGCTTGAAACCTTGGCCAAAAAAACGATTCTCTTTTGTGTTATTGATAGCTCGATATATATTCACTGTTGATTGCACTTATTTTAAGGTGCTTTGGATAGAAGCTAAATGTAATGCAATGTATTCTCTGTTTTCAGTCACAGATAAGCAAAGGTCGGTGACAGCTGTCAGCAAAGAGCCAGGAGATGAAGGGAAGGAACAATGAAGGAGAGCGCCATTAACATGTGAAGGCTTTAGCATCCCAAAATGTAGCATCACATTAAGGCTGGCCTGGATGTGGCTCAGTCACCAGCGTGCTGTGCTGAAACCCTCTTTAATGGTCACACATGCAGAGCACGCAGCACACAGTGACATTTGGCCTCTGCATTTAACCCATCCTAGTAGTAGGAGCAGTGGGCAGCTATTGTACAGCGCCCGGGGAGCAAAGGGAGTGGGGGGGGAAGGGGGATGTGAGGGGGGATTTCTTCTTTGCCACTAGGCAGTGATGATGCCCAAATGATACACTTTACAGGGGTACACATTAGTTAATTTGTCAAACTCATTTTTTAAATAAATTGTTAAAAATACTTGAAGTCTGATTGCAATTATTTTCCCTAAACTTCTGCTTTCAGAGCTCGTTATCAACCAAGTTATGACTAAAACCAGTGTTGGGGAAATATGTTCCTAGGCCCACACCTTTGACCCAGTTCATCAGTCTGTACTGCCCTCACTGAGCTCCTGCACCTTGGCTGCTGTGCTCTCAGTGTTTTGTCTCCCTGTTCCTGCCTGTTGGTGTCAGCTGATAGAGGTGTTATGGTTCTATCTTGTTATGCACAATGCTGATTCTTCTCTCAGAACTAGCTAAATACATGGGTCTGGGGTAGAGCTCTTCAGAATTGGTTTGGCATTCTACTGTGTCAATTTGTGGCACAGCACGTCTTGTGAACTCTCCGGCTAAAGCTCCAAATAAACCATCAGTGTTTGCCACCAAAGTTCCTGCTCTCCTCGTGTCTCTCTGAGTTTCGTCTCCATTGCTTCCATCACAACCAGTCGTAATTGAATGCAGAGGCATTTATGTATTATGATTTTTTAAAAATTGCAATGTTATTAGGTAGGGCAGGCATCCTCAAAGTCCGGACTCCGGTCCGGATCCGGACCGAACCACAACTGTCTCTGGACTCTGAGCAAATTATACTTTTCATATGTATTATCTGTATTATCTGTATTATCTGTGTTATCTGCGAGACATCGCCACAACGCAACGAGTCAAAATTCTCCGCTATGTCCACTGCAAACAGCGCTCTGCATGTCCGACTGTTCCAATGTCTGTGTGTGTCTATCAACGCATTGGTCCAATCACATTCAGCATCCCGTCAGCGTTTTTGTCCCCCACCAACAGTCTGCGAATCAGAGGCAGAGTAGGGCGGGTCTTCGCGGAATGCGGGTGGGGAAAAATGCGTGTCTCGTCTCTCCCCAGCTGCCACCCCAGTTGGCAGCTTTGTTTTGAAAGAAAAGTTGTGGCTCATCGGACATTTATGAGAGAAAGTCTCTAATGTCCGAGTGCAAGTGAATGCAGCACAAGACCCACGTCTTGTAACCCCTCCCCCGGCCCTGGCGCGAGCGTGGAAATATGATTGGCGGCGATTTAATTTGAACGGGACGGTGCAAAACGAGAAGCATTCGGACCAAAGTACTGAAGGAATGAGGTATTTGCGGTCTACAATAACATAGAAGAGACTGTCAAGTTTGGCTGCACTCAGCATTGAATCAAAACGCACTAAAGCTGTTGATCTTAATAAGTTTGTGAGGCGTTTCGCTGAACAAGATGGTAATCGCCGCATTCAGCTGTAATAGACATGTCAACTTGATGCTCTGCTCACGGATGAGCATACAAAACTGTTAAGATGATGACCTTACGTGTGTAAATATATTTTTTTCTCTGTGGGGGTCTGCCCCCAAAAAACAGTTTTAAGTCCTAAGAAAGTCAAATAAGACGGTGTGTAAAACTACACTGCCCAGCCAAAAGAAAGTAACCACTTTGATTTAACTAGGCCAGTAGGTAAGGACTTTCCACTGGATAATAACTGAAGTATAAAAGAATGCATGACTGAAGTGTTTGAAGGCAAACAAAAAGAGGAAATAACAGGTCAAATCAAGCAAATCCCCCTCAGATTCCACAGCAACCAGTAGTGATGGCAGTTTGACACTGAAGCTTCCAACGGAGCTTCAACCCTGGACTTCCTTTTCCATAGAAGCAGTGATTCGAAGCTTGCTTCAAATCACGTGACATGTGACGTCCGAACCAGCAACTGCTTCAAATCACGTGACATGTGACGTCCGAACCAGCAACTGCTTCATTTCCTGAATGAATCAACTCACTGGTTCGCCGTCCAATCAGGTGATTCAATGCACTGCCTCGTCTCTATTCTGACAGGTGACAGGTTGAAACAGTTTCAAATTTGAGCGCTTCAACACTTTATAACCGCTCTAAACAATGCGCAATGTGTGGGTTGTTGTCGTAGTTTGCGTTGTTGCTGTTGAGTTGTTGTTGGTATTGCATTTGAATTGGATCATTATAGAGCAAGCCAGGAAGAAAGATAGGTCGTTCTGGCTCGGGAAACACTTCGAAATGTGAAGTTGTGAACAAAGAGACAATTATGAGTAATATAAAAACAGTTCAATTGTTTAAGGAATAGATAGCCCAGTGGATAGAGCCGGCGGCCTGAATGCTGCGATGTCCTCCGCGCAGCTGGTTCAAAGCCCGGAATGGATGAACTTTTAATCATTGCTTTTCAACTTTAATACTTTAATAACTGATAAAAGGCCGTCTCCGCCCAAAAAAATGTCCAGCACTCTCTAGTCTCTTCTCAATAACCCAATACACACAATTATCAATCTTTAATTGCAAATAGAACATGATATTCAGTCTTAGTGTGTGTGTGTGCATCGAATATCTTTCAAGGCAAAGATACGTTAAACCCACTGCAGCCTTGCACTTCGCCAGGAGAGGTCGCTGTAACTGAAGCTTCGAGAAATGAACCTATTTCCGACACAATTGTCCAAGTGGTTCGATGCTTCATTCAAAGCTTCATTTTGCCATCACTAGCAACCAGAAGAACATAAATACTGGCTGGTGATTTGATTAATCAGCTTTGTGATGGAATAAAAAATGCATAGTGCATTTCCTTAGCTGTGGATGAGTCTACTGACACCACTGACAATGCTCAGTTGCTGGTGTTTGTGAGTTTTTATGATGAGGCAAAGGGGGAGTTTGTTGAAGATGTGTTGGGCCTGACGAACCTCAGTGGACACACAAGGGGGCAAGACATTTATAAAGCAATAATGGGAATGCTGAATGAAAGAGGGTGCAGCTGCCTTTATTCATAACTGTGCAGCTCTTACACTGCGACTCTGAGGGATCAAGCACAGACACAATAACAATGAAAACTGCTGCATACAGATTCTTTTTGTTTTTGTTTGAATGACCGTAATAAACGGACCTTTGTCTTATTGAAAAATGTCTTTGGACCTTTAAGATTTGTATTTGAGTACCCCTGAGGTAGGGTATGTAGAAAACAAGAGCGAAAATGTAGACAGAAGTTTACACTGACTGTTAAATAAGTATAGAAATAAATGTTCCTTATTTTGCAATGAAAGACAATAAAACAGGAACAGAATTGACATTTCTAGCTCTTCCTGTTTATTCTAATTTATGAATAATTTCCATACAATGTAACGTTTCCATATTAAACTTCATAGTGTGAAGCATGTGGACGACAACATGAGAGAAACCAAGTGTGAAGGTTTGAACTTTAAAAATACATGAAAAGTCCTCACATGGAAAATGAATCTGTACGGAGAAACGGACCTTTACCTAACAAATACAGGGGTTATCAATGTGTACATGACAAGATTAGCGATAAAAAAAGTCGACTGAAGTTGTTAACAGTAAACATTTATTGGGTTTTGCTGACATTGATTGGACATATAAATATGGTTGTGTCTAAAAAGCTGATCAGAAGAAGAAAGAGTCTACAGGTAAGACAGAACGCAAAGTCAACAGAAGGAGAAGTGGCGAGTTCCATCATGATGTGAAGTGATGAAGAGGAGGTCTGTTTATGTGACCTCCACCACCTGCCTCAGCTCCTCTATGAGGGGAGCCAACTCCTTCTCCAGACTCATGATGAGACCTGAGGACACAATGCACGTGCTCACTTCAGATTAAGCATACATTTATTTTTGACAGTGTTTGTTCCTCCTGGTGAGGCTCAAAAAGCAGCTAAGTGTGATGAACGGAATGTTATTATCTTATCAATCAGAATAAGGTTTCTTGCCAGGCAGGTTGACACATACAAGGAATTTGATTTGGTGTATAATGGTGCATACATTTTATATTTTAACCTCTTAAGCCCTGAAGCCCCCACAAAAGGGGGCCTCCCAACGTTTTTTTTTAGACTGTGTCTCAGGGCTTCTTAACATTTATGAAACTATTAATGTTCCATACCCTTTTAACGGGAAGAAACTCTGCTAACTGATAATATGAACCATTTTTAGCTAAAAAAAACACAAGAGTAATACCAAGCCTTTGAATTAGCCTTGAGCGAAAAAATGCTAACTAATGCTAACGGACTTAGCACAGAACTCACGGTAGAAATGCCCTTATTACTTATCTTAACTGCACAAACAAGATATCGACTAGCAAGCTGAGATTCCACAGATTCCATACATGTAATGTCGTCACTGTACGACCCCGAATTCTGAGCTATCAGCCAGAAAAGAGAAAAAAAACAACATCCGGTTTCAAAACCATAACAATAATTAAGCCTTACCTTTTTTTATTTGTGATCAAAAGTTGTGTTCAACGGAATAAAAACGCCACTCAAGGTTAATCCAATGTCTCTGTGTCACGTAGAATTTTTTACTGATAATCCATCATCATATTTATGGCAATATAGTGGGTATAACGTTTTGCAGTCCAGGGCTGTACTTTCAGATATGCTTCGTTTGTATCTCTATTATGTCCGCAGATGTAATGTTTACGTGGATTTGGGAACTGCCCATCGATTCTATTGGATCTAACGGTTAAGAAAAAGGTGTAAATCACCCAAATCGACCAATGGGTTCCAGAGATATGGTCCTGCGTAAAGTATAAAGAATGCCAGCCAGCGTCAGCACATTACGCAGCAGACTCTACGCAGTGTTTACTACGTAAGGAAGCAGGAATTGCAGCAGGACCCAGAGCGCACGGAGCACAGACCGGACAGCAGATAACAGAGCAGATTACAAGATTTGTATTTAGGACTTTTTCTATACTTTGACTTTTGTCAAATAATGGCTCGCAGGAAAGAGACTTTTAATACTTTACAGGCAGTGGAAATTCTGACTAAAATATTGTAACATTGTAAATGTTTGAAATAAATCTGCTCCAGTTGGAGTCAAACTTCATTTTGTATGTTTTTTTTTTACAACAGTTGTATTTGGATGGAATGAATACCTATAGTGATAATTCAAAGTAATAAAATGATTTTTACAGTGAAAAAGGTCAAATGGAACTGATGGTTCCCAAATTATCCAGAGGTGAGTCCGCCTGGACTTTGTTTTTCTAAACCTCTCTAAAAAGGTCAAATTTCACTTGTTTTGCATCAATCTTGATACAGGGTACTTATTATATGTTATAGTTTGGATTCCTAAAGCTTTTAGTCTGCTAACCCATCATTCAAGGGTGGTTTTCACTATAAGTAATGGGTTTTTTTTAGGCGGAGATTAGAGTTTACATGTTTTTACTATGTTCCATCTGAATTTACTTTAAAATAAAAACATCTATATTGATTCTGACACTTCTACATCCAACTCACAGATGTAACCTTGCTTTGAGAAAAAAGATTATTAATTTACCCCTTTTAGAAGTGAAGATATATCATTTGTTGTGTTAGTGGCATTTTCGAGCCTGAAACCTGAAAAACAGGCTCAGGTTGTCTTCAGCTCAGTCCATGCAGTGGTGGACGCAAGTACGAATCTGGCATGCGGTTCCTTTAAGAATATAATAATGGCTACACTGGTCAAAAAATAATCTAAAAGTGAAAAAAAAGTATTATGATTCTTAATCTGATCACTTTAAAAAGGCTGACACATGCTGACTTAAATGATCCTGTTGTGTGTTCTATGTTCATTATTGTTTACAACATGTTGCTAACCCCATGTTGCTACCCCATTCTTTTCCTGGATTGTCAGAAAAAGTGATTGCAAATGGAAGATTTATAAGGTTTCTTCAGTTGCAGAGCTTAAACAATCTGAATGTTGGATGAACTTGTTGGAAAAGATCCCTGATCATTGATCATATCTGTGCTTGATTATTCTTGACTGATCCTTTGAAGACTTTGTACCTGTGTTGGCGTTGCTGGCGGCAATGAAGCTGATGACCAGCGGTAACCTGTTGAACTGCACAATCTGATCAACACAGAGGAAACACAAGTTAGGCTTGGGGTGTCAGTGCAGGATTTACAGTGTGTGTCAGCAAATAAAGCATCATGAAAACAAAGGTGTGTGAGCTGCTGGTGGCAGTGTGCAGACAGAGCAGAGACCTGGTAGGTGTTGTAGTAGCAGATGATGCTCTTGTTCTTGGACAGGCCCAGCTTGCTGCCCTGGTCTGTGGCCAGAGCGAAGGTGGACAGGAAGCCCGGCCTCAGAGCGTGCACCGGGGCGTTGTCATTGGCAACTGCAGGGACACAGAGGCAATGTTACCAACAACAACCAGCCAGACAGGGAACTGCTGCTCTCCCAGACCGCTGATGTAACCTACAACTCACTTTAAGTCAAACACACTACCGACACAACGCTGACAGTCCCCTGCTGAATCTGACTGATCCATTCAACACATTGATAGGAAGGCTGTATAAAGAACGCCATCAGGAAGGTACTGTATGTAGCTTAATGTTTTATAATGTAATGCAAATCTACACCATGCGACTTAACACAGAAGAGTTACATTGTATATTAGTGTTACTACATACCAGAATTAAAACAGCGCTTTACTTCAAGTTGACAGAAGCACGTCTTAATTAAAGTGTAATGAGCCAGACAGGCCTATATGTATTTGTTTCTTTAATAAAAAGGGTTTATTCTGTTTTATTTTATATGAGAATATGTAGGCTAGGACTGGAGGAAATTATTTTTAGGCTTGCACAGTTCATATTTAATTGTTTGCATGCTGCAATTCTGCCATTGAGGGGGCTCCGTTTTATCTGAAATAGCCTACTGTTCAGCGAAATATAAATCCACATGCCTTAATGATGTCATTCTTTGTATAGCCTTCCTATCAATTGTTTTCATTTTGAATTCCTCTTATCTGTCCGGGACAACAACATTTTCCTGGACACATTGACCAGCAGCTTTCTAGGTAAAGGCTGGTGTAGACTGTAGGATTGTTAGTTAGGAAACCAATATTCTATATTCCAACTAATAACAGATAACACTAAGGAGAGTATATACATGCCAAATATCACATGAGTGTTGCACTTTCACCAGGCCACTGCCATCGAGTGTTTATGGAACATTTACATAACTAGGACCATAGGTGGAATAACAAGAAGCTGCCAGCAGACAGAGGAAGTCAGAAGTAGTACTGGATGCTGTTCTGAAAATGGCTCACACAGGAAATAAAAGAAACAGAAAGCAAATCTTTTAGAAAGGGAGAGTTCTCTGTAGCCCAACCCAGCAAAACCACAATATCATGGATAATTGAGGTTATCCTTTACTGTGGTTTGCAGTGGGAAAAAGTAGAGGAGAGGAAAAGGAGTACACTCAATTATGTCCAAGATGAGAGTGGAAAGGTTCAGAAAGGTTTCTTACCTTTAATAACTGGGACTCCATCCCTGTCTGTCACCACCACAGCATGCAGACCTTCCACACTGAAGGAAAACACAGAGTAGATGTTACACATGACCCTACACAATACAGCCTTAAAGCTGGGCATTGGTTATACACACCTTTGCAGCTGTTTGTACAGGTATCTCTTCAAATCCTGTAAGACAAATGTGTTGGATGAAAAACAACAAGTTAGACACATGATAACAACAAGCTGTCTGTCAGTCTGACACAGTCAAAGTTAGCCAGAGAAGGAAGAAGTATTCAGATCCTTTACGTAAGCAAAAGTATTAATACCACACTGTTAGAATATTCTGTTATCATTGAAAGTCCTGCATTGGAAATGTTAATTAAGTATAATTAAGATTATTATCAGCAAAATGTTGTTTAAGTATTAAACTTAAAAGTTACACAATGCAGAAAAATCTAAATTAAATGAAAAAATAACTAAAATGTGTCAAATTAAAGAAATAAATCTATGTGTTTATGTTCATTTATCGACTAAGCAGTTGTTCTATAAACTGTTGGCTAGTTTAATTTATGACCACATATCATACTTTATGTGTTTTTCATGCAAAAATCTTTATTGTAAAGTAACTGTCATTGATTTGTGTTTTTTAGATGTGTTTATATTTGTATTTATATGCTCCTTTTCCTATTAGTTTATTGGGAAATATCTGAAAGCCATGTTGTGTTGTGTGCATGTTCATTACAGTGAAGAGCCTGCAGCTGTAAGCTGTTAGCTCTGGTTAACATAACAGAGTGCTACAGTGTGGAGCTACATGCTAACGTCATGTTAGACACTCACATTTTACGCCACAATATTTTGTCACATTTTGCCCTCGCGCTCTATATGTTGCCAACAAGTTGTAAGTTGCTATATCACTCACACACACACACACTCACTCACATCAGCCATGATGATATGCAGAGCGGTCGGCAGCTGTGGGGAGAAACAGGCTTCATTAGAGTTAAAGTTAGCTTCAGCGTCTGCTTATTTAACCGAACTGTATGAAGAAACAGACTACATTACACTGATGTTAGCTTTACCGTCTGTCAATATAAGCTTGACAGCTTGAATTATCTGTCTCATAAGTTAAATTAGGAGACTCAGGCTTCATTAGAGTAGCGTTAGCTTCACTATCTGTCAATATACGTCAACTGTAGGCAGAAACAAGCTTTGTTAGATTAACGTTGTCTTCATTGTATGTTAATATAAGCTAAACTGGGAGACACAGGTTCTATAACAGTAACGTTAGCTTCACTTTCTGTTAATATGAATTAACTTTAGAAAGAAACAAACTCCTCGGTCAGGTTGACATGTTAGCTACTTAGCAAGATATCAGTCGATATGTATCTCTTAGGTTTGTTCCTATAATAATAAAGTTAAACTAGTGCCTATAGTTAGGTTGACCTGTGGATGCAAAATGTATCTGAAATGCTATATTAACAAACTACACAAAATACAATATAAAACATGAAATGGGTTCACATACCTTACACTCTTCACGAGAGGCACTACCACTAATCACATGACAGCTTGTTTTGTTTCCGGCTCTGAAAGAAGTGTTGAGGAGAGTCGCTGCTGCGTAACACCTGACCGCAAACTGCGCACTGCGCTGCTTTCTTCTTCGTCGGTATTAATGGCAGACTAAAAACAGCTTTAATTAAAGGTGTCTTCCGCAACCTACTGTACCGGAGTGTGCAGGAATTATTATCAACTTTCTCATTACATTTAAGACATTTTAAAACACTTAAGTCATGGATTTATATAAACAAAAAACATATTTCCGGATATTAAACATGTTTGCTTTGAGCCTGAATTTAATGGACCAACTGGCCAGATGATCAAAATGCTTAGACTTTGTTCATGTATATGTTTAATTGCTTTAACAATCTTATACAAATAATTCTTTAAAAAAAAAGACCAAAATCAAACCATCTAATGGATTTTTAATATTTTACCGAGCCACTGAATCCTAGTCTTGTAAAAATGTTATGGTTATACTTATACAGTACCTTTCCAGCAATTCATGCCACTAAAATGGCAAATATGTCTTTATATACTTTTGCAATATTTGTTTATTTAGGTATATAAAGTAACCCTTAACTCCTGTAGAAACCGAATAAAGAGGCGCTGAGCAGTTGTCATTTCCCTGGGACCAAATCCAAAAATAACCCACTATTAATAGAATATTGGACCAGACTGGACTTCCCATGCTGTGAGCTCTGGAAACACACACTACTGTGAGGGAGACAGCCTACTGCGTATTGCAAGCACAAACAGGTGAGTTCTCTGAGAAAACAAAAGGTTTGATCATAAAAACTAATGTGCTATTAAATATGAATACTCAAGTTCTCCATATGTCAGAATTAGACTTTGTTCAAGTCAAATAACATTGATGTAAACTCGACCAGAGATTTAATGTGGAGGGAAAATTAGGTCGAATAGACATGTTTTATAGCTTTTGGACTTGTAAAGCACTGGTAATGCATCACAATGTAATAATAGCTGAGAAAGAGCCATCATTAATTTATTAATAATTATGTTTAGCTTCACCTTTGCTTTTCCTGCTATGACAAACAATGTCTGTGATTACATTTTTGCAAATCAGAAAGTAAACATGTTTGGTACACGGTGGGCAGATTTTTACCAAATTTACAAAAAAGAGCATTTCCAAAGAGTTGACACTGACTATAATAACAACAATAAGTAAAAAAGCCAGTAAGGCCTTGATGCAGCCTAGCTACGCTAAAGGAGGATACTTTATTTCTGTTAGTACTGTGTGTGATTTTCTTGACATGATTTTGTTTGTCTGGTTAGCATGGGGGACTTCCAGCCCTTCGAGCAGGACTTCTACCAGTCAGGATACTACATCGATGACCAGGGTCACACTGTGGCCTACTATGAGACCCACAATTCTGCAGACCCTGATTATGACGACACGTACGTTTTTGACATTTTGAAGATAACCCTATATAGAGTGGTGTTGCGGTCTTCCGGTTCCCATACCTCGAAATCAAAAGTTTTTTTATGTGCTTTTGGTTAGACGCCTGGAATAAGATCTGTGGTTTACACAAACTTAAAAGGTTTTCAGGTTTTGTTGTAGGACATAAAGTCAGTAAATACTCCACTGGTGAATTTAAAAACAACGGTTACTAACAAGCAGCTAAATGAGACTTCTAAACATCACACCGAACATTAGCCGCCTTTAGCTTAGCGGTGGTGAGACTAAGTCATGCAATCGGGATGTAGTTTGTTTATAGCCTAACATAAAAGTTTCTCTGTTTACAGCTTTTATTCCTGTGATTGCATGTACAATTCAAAAATCATAAAGTGGTGTTACTATGTGGAGATAATCATAAAGAACAAAACGTTACGCATCATAAACATATGTTTGCCAAAGATCTTTTTTTCTGCAATGTTCTAAAATACAATACAAAAATACCTCATCACTGCACCACTCAATATAATAGAGCCTCTTACCACGCATGTGTGTGAGGCATGACAATAGTTTCAGACCAACAGCACATTTAGCTGTATTTAGCTATATGTTAGATATATTAAGTAACACGCTAAAGGGTCGTACGTACTATCCTTTACAATGTCAATATTTTTCCATTCATAATACTATTGAAGGCCAGTCTGCTACACAATGCAAGCGCCATTTGTTTCACAATGCCCAAAGCGGACCCTCTCGGACACGCAGATATGGAATTTGGCCCAAATGTAGCAACAAAAGTCAATATTCAATATTCAATATTTTATCAGACCTCAAGGATACACAGGATAAAAGAAAAACTGTTTGTATACAAGAAAACACCACAGGGCCGTTTGACAAACGAAGCGCTCATTCTGAATGTATTTCCAGAATCTTCAAATCATTTTCTTCTCATCATCTTGTCGAGAAAATACTCTAAAAGTATTTTTTAACCATTTCTTAAGTAGACACCGTTTGCTGATCCAAACTAAATAGTTCCTTGAAATTATCTCCTTGATACAATCTATATCTTTATCAAAAATAACAGGAATTATTTCAGAAAAATGTGAGGCCATTTTGGGCAGACATGTATGTAAACTGCGGGTTGATGGGTTGGTGGAGGCATACGTCCTCGAGTCGGTAATTCTTGTTTCTTGTTGTCTTCAGTGGAGCTCTTGACCCCTCCATGGAGCAGCAGTACACTGGACAGTACTACCAACCTGAAATGACTTCTGGGGAGGGCACAGAAACATATTCGCCTGAAGAGGAACCGTCCCTTCTTGAGGGTAAAACTGGTTAAATCAATAACTAGCCATGTTGTATTAGTTGGAATCTAGCTAGCAAATGTCTGTTCAAGGTTGGATGCAAGATGCCAGGAAACAGCTGTAGAAACAACCAATTAGTGATTAGTAGTAATTGGGTGACCAGGGGCGGAATAAAAGTAGAAAGCTTTGGTATTCCATTCTTTGTTTTCCATTTCTGTTCCTTGTCTAGAACTTGGCATCAATTTCGACCACATCTGGCAGAAGACCCTGACGGTGTTGAACCCCTTTAAGCCTGCAGATGGCTGCATCATGAACGAGACTGATCTGACGGGTCCCGTCCTCTTCTGTGTGGCACTAGGGGTCACTTTAATGATGGTGAGCTGCTAGCATGGTACTACTGCCAAACTCAACCAAGTTCAACCAAGTATATGCACAGTACATATAACAAATGCCCGTCTGTTTCCTTATTCTCGTACATACAGGCAGGTAAAGCCCACTTTGGGTATGTGTACGGGCTCAGTGCCACAGCCTGCATTGGGATGTACCTCCTGCTGAGTCTCATGAGCTCCCTGGCGGTGTCTTATGGCTGTGTGGCCAGCGTCTTGGGGTACTGCCTACTGCCCATGGTGGGGGTCTCTGCAGTCGCCGTCTTCTGCTCTTTACAGTAAGTCCACTCACTGGTTGTGTGTTATAATACTGTTTTATGTGAGATTCATTGGATGGTAAAAAAACAAAACAATTGTTGGTCGTGGAAGGAGGTTGTAAAAGTGAAATCAGGAATTCTATCCATTAAGTTAGTGTGTCAACCAGCAAACCTGATGAAGTGCTCTGAGCAAGGCACTAACAGGATCTCTGAGGTGTTATGTTTTAGGTATGTATGTAGGTGTTACAGCTCACATATCACACCTCTATCTTCTGATAACAGACGCATTATAGGTTAGATTGAGTTGAAGAACACTATTGTTCTCGTGTTCTTGTAAAGGTCATCGGACACGCATTTCTTTGGTACAGATCACAACACGGCACCAGATTCACTGAGTTTATCAAAATTTGACACCCAACTGCAAGAGTTCATCAAGTGTGCCGTGCGGTAAAGCAAGTTGTTGTGGGGTCCAAACTACATCTGTGTGACTTACAGTGGGAAAGAGACTTTTATTTAAATCATTGGGTTTTACACGTTGTAAAATCAGCAAATAGCTGTCAAACTTGCAGGATTCAGAGAGTTCAGGTAAGATTGGTTTTCAGTGAAACTGCTTCAGGCTGTCTGTCTGTCTGTTTCCACAGAGGCTTCCTGGGAACAGTTCTGGCCGTGCTTGGAATTTCTTGGTGTAGTCTCTCTGCCTCCAAGATCTTCATCTCCACCCTGGCTATGGAGGGCCAGCAGCTGTTGGTGGCGTACCCGTGTGCCCTGCTCTACGGGCTCTTTGCACTGCTCACTGTCTTCTAATATTCAACAGATTGAATCCAGAGAACATTCTTTAATAATAAGCAACAATCTTTTTTATTCGTGCTAACAAAGTAAAAGGAGGTTCTGTTTCAGCCCTTCGTATATGTGTATGAATATGTACTCAGGAGTATGCACAGTAAAGGGAATTGGGTGGATGATACCATAATACACACCTAAATGGTTTTATTTCATCAATGTTTTTTTTATTATTTGAAGAAGCTATCCTTAATACTTTCATGGTAGATTTCTGAAACTAAAATAATACCAAAGTGACTTGTATGTTAATGATTCTGTTCAATAAATATTTATGTAGAAAGTGTATCATAGATTTCCTGGATTTCTCTGGTTCTCCTATACGTTTCATTTAACAGTTTGAATAAAAGGAAAAAGAGGAGCAAAGACATGCAGTAACAAACACAGCAAATGATGTAAAGATGATATCCCTCTTAGATTCATGTTTTAATGTGAGGGAGGTTAGTGTAGTGTTTGCTCACATGTTGCCTTTATGTTTACAGCTCTCCTTACTTAGCCAAGTATAACAATGTAAATAAAACCAAATTCAAGTCCAGTTTCTATGTTATAACTAACAAACCACACTTTTTTAGAATTAGTGATAGTGCCAGTCTAACCCCCTCATAATCCTGACAAATATGTTGCCTACTACTTTTAAGTAGTAATAAGATCAACTTGGAAGATAATAAGTACAGGTTGCTCACCAACTAGTTTATACTTTTCTTCCACCCACAGAATGCCAATAAGATGACTACCTCCAGAGGGCAGCCTCACATCAGTATTCATTGTAAGGTGGGACCAGAAATGTGTTACTTATATCCCACAGTTCATCTTGTGTGTGTTAAAAGAGTTCGAAGTCCTGCTCCAAACCTCTTCCATGTCAGCTGCTCTGTATATTGCAGGCAGCAGGACACTGAAAAATGAAGTGTCCCACAGTGTTAAGACACCTATGTGTGGATGGGGTTGTGATACTTTTTTGCATTTTAGAGAATACCATTTATTAAATTTGTATTTGCCTTTTTACAAATCATATGGTTACAGAGCATACACAACAGCATAAAAAACTAAAATACACAAAATAATCGATATATCATAACAGAGAAAAAAAAAACAACGAATCACTTATACAGATGTACTTAACAGAAAAAAGAAAAAAGAAAACGGATAAATCATAACATTTCAAAGGTACATTTCTTGTCACATCTAACTAGAGGGTCATTAGTTTTGTGTTGTGTTGTATATTGGTGTATACCTCAACCATTTTCCCAATTATCGTCAAAGATATGAACTTGATTTCTTAATCTCGTGTATTTTTTACTATTCCATATCATTATTTTACAAGATCCTTCCATTGAGAGTTACAGTATCTTTTAACTAATCCCTTGTAATTGTTTTATTATTTGAACTTGAATTTGAAGTAAGATTCTATTTTTTTAATTTCTTCTGAAATTGTTCCAAGCCGTAGAATAAGTGGGTTTTTATTCATAGAAACACCATAATAGTACTCAATATTTTTCTGGACAATGCAACAATGTCTCTTTTTTTCGCTCTATTACCTAAGGCTAAAAAGAAACCATTCCCTGGTATTACAGAAGATGGAGCCACAGCATCAATTTTCCTATTGTTAATCATTTCTACTCACTAAAAAAGGACACATTCTCTTGACGCCCACATATTAACTCAGGTCATTCTCAGGGCCTCTCGATGGAAATTTGTCAGAAAGTTGGTCCATTTCTTGTCTTTAAAGCCATTTGTTAGTCACTGCTGTTTGCTGCAGGACCCTGCCGTATGAGTCGTGGTGTAATCCTGAGTTAAAGTGTGCAGAGGAGGATGTGGACATGTGGAGCTTTCAGAGGAAGAAAAGGAGCTCGTTTCTCACACAGCCTACATGATGTATGGCGGTGTGAGCGCACTTTGACACTTGCACAGTCAGTGATGTTCTGCAGACACCTTTTCTGAGAGCAGGGAGAGGGCCGAGGGAGGGCGGGGGGGGGGACGAGATGTCCACACAATTCACCGTGATATTAACAACGGGTAACTTCTAAGGTCCTGGTCCAATCAGGCAGGTGGATCCAGTCCCTGAGGTGCTGCTCCAGCTGACGGGGGGGGACGCCGAGGCCACCATCTCTCTGGGTCTGAGCACAACACTCTCTTACTAATGTGTGACGCTGAGCATGGGCTGTTTTAAACATTTCAAGCTGCACTCGACAAATGTTAAATAAACAATGACACAATAGTCCCTAAAATACCCTCTAAAAAGAGTCCTAAAACCAAATGAGTTAGCATTTTACAACTTCCGGGTCCCCGTAGTTGATGGTTAGCTGGCTGAAATAATGTCTGTGGTTAACACAAGCTAAGAGATGTTCATGTTTAGTTATACGACATAAAATATGTCAGTAATATCTTGGTAACAATGGCAAGCACTAAATGAGACTTCTAAACGTCACCATGTCCATATTAGCCGCCTTTAGCTTAGCTTTTTACTTCTGGTGATTGCATTTACGTTTCAAAAATCATAAAAGTGGTATTGATATGTGGAGATTATGCTAAACAAAATGTGTAAGTATCATAATAGTGCGTTTGCCACAGAGCTTATTTTCTGCAATATTCCGAAATCCAATGCTTTTGGTTTAGGGAGCCCTGTGATTCTAACTTCTGGTTCGGACTACAAATATACATCTGCACTGCACCACTCTTACATTCTTGATTTAGGCTTCTATTCCAACAGGTTGGTTATCTCGAATAAACAACAAAGATGAGATGTCTGTCTGTTGGAAACATCCACCTCCGTTTACAGACCCCCTTCCTGCTTTAACCATGTACTGTGACACAGTTGCTTGATCCTACCCTCACCGTATGACTGAGAAGACGTTGTGTTTATTTTAGTGAGAACACACTCCCTACGGAGAGGATTCAGAGCATGTGAGGGAATATGAGTGTGTGTTTGACTGAAGGACGAGGACAGTCCCACGGAGGGACTGAGAGGAGCAGGCCCAGTCTCTCTTCTCCTCACTGTTTGTACGGGTTAAAGCAAACACATCCCTCTGGCCAAGCAGTAGGCCGAAGACAAGCGCTCCCTGGGCCCCGCCGAACTCTCCTGCTACTCCACACTAAACTCTTCCAGATGATGGATGGGCTCTCTCCTCTCAGAGACTCGCTCCTGCTCACCTTTCATTAACCGGAGCAGAGAGACGGGGATCTCCGCTCGCTACACTCCATGACAAATTACTGAGTCAGTGGACTATGAGCTACAAGAAAGACCTGCTTAATCTTATGAAGAACAGGTCGCCTTGCTGTTAAGGTGGTGAAGGCGGGACCTGTTGACTTTTAAATGTGTTGAATATTTCAAATCTTGGCAAAGGACCAGAACATTTGAGTGTGATCGGCTGGAGATTACTCAAGTCTGTTAAAATAGGATACATCCGCAGCAAGTGCATTGGTGTAATGGACCATCTTACATTGGAGGAGGCCATTCGTAGCACAGACTGAGGATGAGTGTCCTAGATATATAAAATATGCTGCCATTGCTCATTTGATAGCAACGTTCTAATTCTTGCTCCCAAGAGTTTTATTTGCTTTGGGACAAAAGCCGATAAGTTACCAATGAGTAAAATACGAAACAAGTGAGACCTAGGAAGATCAAACTTATTTAAGAAGCTCTTAAACGTCTACAAGAAGCTCATAGACAGATGCAGTTATACCCAAGTCTGTGCAAAAGAGTAACAATAATGAACCAGGTGTATCCTAACCCATCAGAGAGCGGAAGGCCAATCCCTTTCTCTGTGAGAAATGAGAAGCTAACCACTCTCACATAATCCTTTGAATAAATGTAGATGATAGAGCATGTCTACAGATTACATCTACTGTGTGTAACTGCACTATCAATATATGGAAGTATCTTGACAACAAAAAGTTTGAGAGAACAAAATAAATTCCATGCGCTATTCAGTCCACGGGTCATGGACAGAAGTCATGTCTCCATAGTCTTTTAGACACCATAGGACAATTTATATAAGACATTTTACTGTACCCCAATATGCCTTATCATATGGCTTACAATTAAAAATATTGTGGGTGTGTAGCTCTGCACTATAGATTGAAGTTCAGCCAAACCTGCAGCATGCCTATTCTGAAAACTCTGTCATTCTGAATGGAGCCTCAGGCCATATTGAATTTCATGTTCTTTTCTTTTTGTTCGAGCCGTTTTTTCCTCCATAAAGTTGGATCAGATCACAGTAAACCCAATACCATGCAGGCTCATTGTGGAGTGGTAATATCTCATTCATAAAAGTTTTTCTCTAATAATGGAAGTTAATAGGTACATAGCTAGGAATTACTTTAAATTAACTTTACTCAATGTAATATGTGCCTATACATGGACACTAGAATGTTACAGGACATGGCAACTTTATTATATTGTAATAATATTGTAAAAACACTATTTTGTTGTTATAATTAGTTAACCTGTACTTTCTGATATAACTGTATTTGTAATGCCAACTCTAATATTTAGTTTGTCAACTTTTGGTCACAAGAAGTAAAGCAGGTATTTCAGGCCGCTCAGGGGTCCTTTAGTCAGTGGTTCCCAACCGGGGGTACGGGGACCCCTGGGGGTATTTGAGGGGAATGCAGGGGCTACGTAGAAAGATTAGGGATTGCAATATATTCCTACACAAGAAAATATTTTTAAAACAATTTTCATATTCCTGGTGTCCTGTCCCCAGAACTATCAAAGCTTATGAAAGACAAGCTCAAGTGTCTCATTGAAAGGTCTTAACAAAATATGTTGAAACTGCCAGAAGTGAGTCTTTTCACTGACAATGAGTGTACATTTCAAGTTTAAATACATATGTATTAAGGGTGAGTTAAACAAGTGATCTTCATCTAATGAGCAGTTGGGTTAAATACGAGGACAAAGGGTTTAACACAAGAAGAAATGCAGGTGAATCACCACAGTTGAGTGTGGGGGGGGGGGGGTTCTTATAGAATGGAGACCAGCTCAAGGGGAACACCAGACAACCACGGCTTTAGTTGAAATGTAGAAGTGAACGAACAAAGTTAAAGGAATTTGCAGAAATATTGGATGTGATTTGACTGTCAATGCTTTTAGATTTTTAAGAGAATGCAGACACCAAATACTGTCTGTTTCTGGTTAACAAACGCCACTGGGGTCGGGGGTGGCCTTCCCTTCCAGTTCAAACAGAACAGGTGACTCTCTGAGACAGTCAGCACTTTGCTTTTATCATCAGGCTCAAATGCAGATAGATGATTCCTCTTGCCTGTTGACACCATTCTGTTTTCTGTCTTTGCAGATCCACCGCAGCTCTCACAAATCTGCGCCTGTGTGCTCTCAAAGCTTGCAGTCCGACCAGCGCTCTTTAAATCGTCAATATACTTAAATAAACCTGCATGTCAACTTCCAGCGGCCTAACTGTGTGAAGGGAAATCACGTCTCTGTGTGAAAATCCAAATATGTACTGTGTCATTCACTGATTACTTCCCCACAAATCTCAGCGTTAAAATTATTACACAATAAAAAACCTAAGGTAGGACAGATTACAGTAATTTGTTATACACTGGGGGGGAAGTTGAAAAGTTGAGTGTGGCGGTCTCAGGCCACAGCAGCACTTTTGGACGTGAGGAGCCAAACTAAATACTGAAATATACTTTTCACTCGGCCTGCCGTGGCCTTGTGGTGGGAAGAAGATGAAGACGCAGATAAAGAATTGGCATTTGTGAAAAGTACCAATTCTTTGGAGAATATGTTGGCTGTTTGGGCTTTAAATCATCCACAACCCGAGAATGTAAAGAGCAGGCTTCTTTTGTTGTTATATCACAAATGTTAGTCAGTGAGAGGTATAGGGCACTGGAAACATTCTCCATGCATCCCCACACCTACAGTGTAGAAGATGGAGAGCCACAGCCACACTTATGTGTACAAAAAATATACATAAATATACAAAAACCCTTGGGTAATATGACTTTGAGATGGCCATGAAGTCGGCACGGCGGCCCACATTGAAGATTACTATGGCGGGAAGAGGGGGGGAAGATGGAGATATGGTCAATTGTACTGTCATTTGACATTACTCTCTCGTTCAGTTACTATAGCGGGCCCTCTGTGAATTTACAGCAGGACCACCAATCAGCTCCTATCTTCACAGTGACTCGCAGAGATGAGCTAAAGGAGCTTCTTTAACCCTTCACATTCCAACAAACTGAACAGGCAGATTCGAAGGATTTATTTCTTTGGAAATGTTATTTTAAATACAATTAAATCAAGTTATTTTGTAAAACTAATGAAAAATATAAGTAAAAAAATATTTAAAAAAAGAATATTTAAAGAAATAAATGTTGTTTTTTTAATGTTTTTTTATATTATTTTTTAGAATATCTTAGGCCCTCAGAGAGCAACAAACTATTTAACACATAGGAGCTTCAGAAGTTCACCAGTGGGGGATTTACTGACATATTTCATGTTTTGGAACAAAATTATTATTTCAGGAATCGAAACAAAAACATGTTCAAAACATTGTTTACGAAGGATCCTGAAAGTGCTAAAAGTATTACTAATTTCCGGGTTAGAGAGTTGGTTATCAACTGCAGCAGTGTGTTAAAATGCAACCTTTTGGACAAGATCAGGCAACAGTCGGCCCATCACACTAGTTCTTTCGAGTTGGCTTGGTGATGTCAGGGAGTTTTCCAGCATTCTGCACAGTGCCCTCCTGATCCCCAGCCTGACACATTTTCTTACAAGTTTGCCTGTTCTTCATTGGCTCCCTGGTTTTATCCAGAACTACAGTCCTGTGGCAGCCCCCTTTAATGACTTCACCTCCTACATTGCTCCCCTCCTCGGCCCCCCTGACACATGAGTGTGTGCCGTTTTCTCCCAGCAAATACCCAGGACCCCCAAAGGTCCCCCTGCACTTAGTTCCCACACAGAGGATCCGTGGCAGAGGATTCCTGCGTCATGTCCCCATCATGGATCCAACACAAGGTGAAGCAGTCACACCCTGAACATCCAGCTCCGAGCTGACCCCTGCTCTCAGGTGCACCAGAGGGGGCACTTTGAATCCTGGGACGGGACGCAGATTGGCTCTCCTGAAGTTACCAGGCAGGAAGGTTCTATTAATAAGATGCTGTTGAGTTACAGGATCCAGTGTTTTTAGAGTTTTACCATGGGGACTAGAAGCCAAGATATCTGCTTTGATTTCAACCATTCTTAAAAGTCCTGTGACTTTCTTAATACAATAATATACTCTACTCTGTTGATGGCTTTTTGATTGTTATAACCGATTGTCAGGTAGCTAAACAAAATCTAAACGATATAAAGTGGTAAAGCAGTGATTCCATATTTTGGTAGGCCAACCAGGAAGTTGGCATCGCAATCTCTTCTCTTTCGACAAAAAGCAATGGCATTTTATCCTTGCATTGCGGAATCAGGGGCGGACTGGCCATCTGTGTGTTCTGGAGAATCACAGAACGGCCGGCCATCAGCGAACCGAGCCGGCCGCTTTTAACGTCATCATTTAAGTTGCGCTGTTGGCTGGGCTGGGTAAGATTCAAGGGCTGATTTTCAATCCCAGTCCGCCCCTGTGCGGAATATTGCAAAACATTAGAACTTTGTTTATGATCCAGCATTTATGATACTTCCACATTTTGTTCAGCAGGAACATTTCCACATAAAGACACAACTTTGTGATTTTTGTAGCGTAAATGCCATCGCAAGTAAAGAGCTAACGTTAGCCTATTAACAGTCATGGTCACATGGCCAATGCTAAGCTAAAGGAGGGTAATGCTCAGCGTGATATGATTTAGCAATCTCATTTAGCCACTCGTAGCAAACTCTGTTTTTATGAAAAATATCTTCAGACATTCACAAGTGGGATATGTGATGTCGTAGAACCAAACTTGAAAAATCTATTTAAATTACCCACCGACCTTACTTTAGGCAGCTAACCAAAAACCTATTTGAAAAAACTTTGACTTTGAGAAGAGCAAACTGGTTGCTAAAATGCCAACTAATGTTGGGGTTTAGGACTAAATCATGAAGTCCTCTATTGGATATGGCTTTATGATCGCTTTGATGTAGGATTTTCAGTCCATTTACTTCATGTCCCTCACCCACTGTGAAGGTAGAAAGATCAGAATGAAACTGAGGCCTTTAACTGGACCATTATAGATATAGAACTCAGCTCAGTATGTCCAAATGTAAAAGCTCAAAAAAGCATAATAAAGAGAGTTATAATTATGAAAAGGGAAAACATTTGTATTGAACATGTTGTGCTTATTGCACTGTACAGAGTGAGTCCAACAGAAGCTCAGGGAAACCAAGTTAAATGTACTATTAATTGAACCATTATGTGTTGAGGCTGAGTGAGGCCCTCACATTTAAATCAGCGTTACAGTACCATTAAAAGCCATTAAACTCTGTAATCGCACTAATTGGAGTTATTTGTAAAATAAATAGAATGGAGCTGCCATTAAAAGGCCTCCGGAGCAGTTTGTGTGGAGTTTGTTTCCAGCTCTCTATAAATGATCCAGAAAATGTGCTAATGAAGGATACAGCTGGGAGAGTGGCAGTGTCTTCTGAGGTCCTGCAGGGAGAAGTGCTCCATCTGCGGGTGAGCTGGAGAGAAAATATTCCCAGCTAATGAGCAGCATGGCTCACTGAAGCCTAGCTAACCCCTGCTTCACCTCCTACACCACCTCCTCCTCCTCTTTTCCTCCTTCTCCTCCACCTACTCTTCCTCCTTGTCCAACTCGACCTTCTACTTCCCTCATCCACCTCTCCCTTTTCTTCTCCTCCTCTTTCTAGGGTTTTTTAGATTTCAGAATATTGCTGAAAATAAGCTCTGTGGCAAACAGACGTTTATGATACTTAGACATTTTGATCAGCAGGATAATCTCCATATATTAACACTTTATGATTTTTTAGGTATAAATACAATCTCCAGAAGTAAAAAATTAACGCTAGGCTATAAAGGAACTACATCATGGTCACATGACTTCACGTCACCACTGCTAAGCTAATGGTAAGTGTGATGATGTTTAATAGTCTCCGTTGTCTCCACTTGTTAGCTGTTTTCATGACATGAAGAAGCTTCGGACATTCATCACTGGGGTATTTACTGACATATTTTTGTGTCGTAGATCAACATTCTGAAATCTCCTCAGCTTGTGTTAGCCACAGACATTATTTCAGGCATCTAACCCAAAACATGTTAAAAAAACTTTGAATTCAAGCAAGGGAACAGGAAGTGATAATGTGCTGACCCATTTCATGGTTTTAGGACTCATTCCTGCACTACTTTGGTCAAAACAGGAACAGCTTCCTTGTGTTTAATGGGGCCCTATTCTTCAATTTTTGTAGGTTCATATCAGTATTCAGTGTCTCTACTGGGACATGTCTCCATGCTTTAATGTTCAAAAAGCTCTTTCTTCTCATACTGCCTGTGCTGCAGCACCTCTTTTCACCCTCTGTCTGAAACCAGAGCCCAGTCTGCTCTCATTGGTTAGCTGGCCGGCTTTGTTGGGATCACAAACAATTTGTTGGAGCGTTAGCCAATATAATCGTGAGTGTTAAATAGTGATGTTATATGTTATAGAAGTAAACAAAGGAGTCCAATGGAGGTGTTTGGGATTTTAGCCTTTGCAGAGCATTTGCAGAGAATCAGACTGCGATTAAACATTTATTTAAATCACGCATTGAAGAGAAGTTCTACAGACATTATTTACTATCATCATGGCATAACCATTAAGGATGTGCTTCTCTATTCTTCATTAACAACCAAGCATCAAAAATAATGTTTCTTCATCATTTTAATTAAATGAACTTAATGATTAAACATTTGAAATGAACCAGGAAAATCTGCTCAAAATGTATTACACCTGAATGTAGGTGATTTAACACATATTTAGCGTTTAACAAACATTGTGCTTCCTGTAATTTGAATATTGCACTAGTCCATAAATGTGATTTCAATACATTGTGCAACCCTAAAACTAATTTCAACACTGAAAGGCACTGAATATTCACACATTGTTAGGATTTCAGACAATTGTCTTTGGATGAGCATTCCTGAGGCTCTCACGTGGTGATGCCCGACATGACCTCACTAATGTCCCACAGTTTACTGGCCACCTCCCGGTCTGTGGCCTTGTCCAGCAGAACCTGAGGCTGACAGTCAGCAAAGCACTTCCCCTGAACACCGTCCACATCTGGGCTGCAGGCCAGAAACACTGAGGTGGCCGCTCCTTCTTCAGGGCTTTTAAACAGACTCCGGGAGAGCAGGTTAAACAGCGGCTTCGCCAACAGCGGGATGTGGACGTGCCTCCCCAGGTTGGTCCTCACGATGCCTGGGGTCAGAGCGTTCACAGTCACCCCGCTGCCCTCCAGGCGGTGACCCAGCTCGAGGGTGAACAGCAGGTTGGCCAGTTTGCTGCGGCTGTAAGCGAAGGCCTTGTTGTAGCTTTGCTCGCTGTTCAGGTCCTCGAAGTCGATGTGGCCGTGCTTGTAGAGTTTGGAGGAGACCACCACGATGCGGCTGGGTGTTGAGCGTTTCAGGAGGTCCAGCAGCAGGTGGGTGAGCAGGAAATGGCCCAGGTGGTTCACCCCGAACTGCATCTCGAAGCCGTCCTCTGTCTTGGTGTAAGGACACTGGTAGATGCCGGCGTTGTTGATGAGGACGTCTAACCGAGGCTCCTCCTGTTCAGTGGATCACAATAAAGGAGGTTATCATGTTCTGTGTCAAAGGTAAAGACAGGGCTTCAGACATTTAGAACATTCCCCAGCAAATCGTCTCAGTTCAAAATAGATAGATGGATAATTTATTGTTGGGAAATGATTTTGTTACAGCAGCAATGTGTTCAGGCATTAAAATATTTTTTAATAGTTTAAGGTGGAAAAAAAATAAAACATTAAAACAAAATATATAAAAGATCAAAACAATCAACAGCAGCAAGTATATATGCATATCTACAGTAAAAAGGACAAGAACCACTAATAATATAGAATGTTCAAGATAAGTTAGACTGTTCTATAAAAGACCAATACCTTGTAGCAGAAACATATATGTAAATATATTGGTATTTTTTCTGCTTCTTTCTTCAAAATAAAAAAAGTATTCTTCTTTCTGTCTTTGTATGCACCGCCATTGTATGCAAATTCCTCGTATGTGTAGACCTACTTGGTAATAAAACGGATAAAATAAGACTTCTCTCAGATTCTGAGAGAAGTCTTATTTGAACATTAAAGAACAGCACCAAATGAGTGAGGATCTAGCAGTTCTTGGCATGAGTGCTGTATTATTAATTATGGAAATTGAGGATTTTAATCGTATTTTGTCTCTGCATTTAACTAATCCTAGTATTAGGAGCAGTGGGCAGCAATCATATGGGTACATCGGTACTTGGTTGGATAGGGACTTGAACCAGCAACCCTCCAGTTCCCTAGACAAGTGCCTACAGACTGAGCTGCTGTCCGGGAAATAACAGAATCTGAATCCATTCAGTGATGCATAAATCAATAAATGACTGACTATTGGAAGTAATGTAAAATTATTCGTAAACTATAAAAACTGCATAAAAAAATCTGACTGTAGATTTGTCAATAAAGACACACTAATAGCACATTCAAATATACTGAAAATGTACTTTCCTAACCAATGTAGGATGGTCTATCGGCACCTATTTTAATAAAAAAATAATAACATAATTCCCTGTTTTTCATTAGTTTTATAAGTCAAGAGACTGGCTTATATAGTTTAAATTTTATTTTATTTAAATATGTGATATTTGCAAATATAATGTATTCCGAATTAATAGTGTTTTTTCAACAAGGGAAACAATGTTGAATTGTGTTGGATATATTCTATAATTTTTAAGATTAGCCACGTAATTCATAAAAATGTACGTTTTTTGAATGACGTTTGGCATGACGTTATTGTGTACAGGCACGGGGGGTGTCAGCTCAGTCTGGGAATCTACCTTCATTATGTCCTGACAGAAAGTGTGTACGGAAGTGAGCGAGGCGAGGTCCAGCTGTCTGACGGAGAGCAGCGAGCTGTCTGCCCCGGTCTCCTGCTGGATCTCCCGGGCTGCCTCCTCAGCACTGCTCGGTCCCGACAGGCCATTATGACACGGCCCTTGAGCCTCACAATGCCCGCTGCCGTGGCTCTCCCTATCCCGCTGTTAGCACCGGTCACTATCACGGTCTTTCCGTTCATCATGTCGCTTGATTAGCCATGTCTTCAATGTCGAGGAGGCTTGCTTGGTAGCACATGTATGCTGGGCATTTAAACAGTGATTCGGCCCCACTCGATGACGTAGTATGCTTGAAATAGTGGCTCTGGAGCAGCTTTACTCGACATTGAGAAACGGCCACAGTGCGGATGTTCAGTTCCTAACAACGACAACTCGTGTTTACTACCCACAATTCATAAGGGGCAACAGTTGCCTTCATGGTACCTGGTAAAAGTGGCTATTCAATGAATTGACTGGGATTCGGTTGCATAATCCTTTGTTTTACCATTGTCAGTGGAATAAGTACTCATAATGTATAGTTAGGTGAAAGTAGCAATACTAAATTGCTACTTTCACATTTAATTGCAGTTTAAAGTAAAACGTAACATCTTTGCTTTTAAAATGTGAGTAGAAGTATAAATTAGCATGTTATGGAAATACTCAGGTCAAGTGAAGTGACCTCAACATTGTTCTGAAGTACAATGCTACTATTCAATCATTTACCTTATTCTTAATAATTGCATTGTTTTAATAAAACCCAATTGGAAACATGTAGTGGATTATTGTAAAACAAAATTAGGCTTTTTTCTGTTTTAGCTCACACAGTCTGTGAATAGTTTTTACTATTTAAATCCATAAATAAAATCCCTCAAAATATGACATCTATTGCGTGTCTGTCCGTCCTGGGAGAGGGATCCCTCCTCTGTTGCTCTCCCTGAGGACTGTCCGTTTCCCCCATCAACTGTGGGGTTCTGTTGGAAGTTTTTTCTTCTCTGATGTGAGGGTCCAAGGACAGAGGGTATCGGATACGTAATCTTACTTCTTTCTTCTCTTTCTCTTTCTCTGTACCTGTTGGAAGTTTTTCCTTCAACAATGTGAGGGTCCAAGGACAGAGGGTATCGTATTCGTAATCTTACTTCTTTCTTCTCTTTCTCTGTATACTTATGTCCCAAATGATACTAACCCAGCTTGCTTGGTTTTTATTTTTTGTGTCTGTCATTTGGCAGTTGTCAGCATTGAGGCGTCGCCTGCATCTTGAGTCGTGGCTGTCCCTGTTGCTGTGGTCCTGCCTGACGCTCACCTTACTGCTTCTTTGATGACAGCCAGAGGATTGTTCATCTTCTTCTAAATAGACACATGATGTTTTCTAGCGTTTGGCCTACCTATGTTGTACATTTATTATCTTTTCAATTTATACGACATCCATTGCACGTCTGTCCAATCCTGGGAGAGGGTTCCCTCCTCTGTTGCTCTCCCCAAGGTTTCTTCGGTTTTTTCCCCATCAAATGTGGGGTTTTGTTGGAAGTTTTTCCTTGTCCGATGTGAGGGTCCACGGACAGAGGGTGTCGTATTCGTAATCTGTGTGTGTTAAATGATGTCACTCATATGCAGGTTTTGCTTTGCCTTCAATGTATCCTAGAAAAGCAAAAGGCACTGGTAATTGGTACTCCCAGTTTACTGGGATGGGGTTCGATTCCCTGCGGTGTCCTGCTGGTTTCTTTGGCATGTACATGAAAGACCATACCTTTTTTTGCCTGAAAAAGTTGAAGAAGCATCTAAAACTGCATATAACATTGATAGCATCCTGTTACTTAAATACATATGCCAGATGAAGGCTGAAGACAAAAGGATGAGTGACGCTTTGCTTAATCTCCATAACGCAGAGAAGGAAGACTGCGCATCCATGCTTAACAAGCTTCTTACAACTTTTGTGCATGTACTAATCAGTGATGCTAACGTAACGGGAAGGCAAGTTCATTTATTATTTATATGTTGAACTTAAAATATATGATAACGTGACAGTCTGTAACATGCCCATGAAAAAATATAAATAAAAGGCTGGCTAACGTTTGGAGTTGGTGACAATGTATTCTAGTTAGCTATAGCTTAACGATTTATTAAATAATATTGCGCAAAAGTAACGTTGACACATTCACTGCACATCTGGTCGTCAGACGGAGTGCCCAGAATCTGGTCTGCTGCTCCGACTGAGCTCTGCTCTGCATATCCCAGCGGCACGTTCCAACCTCTTTATAAACAGTCTATGGTACCCACCGTAACAACAGCGCTCTGCATTCACCAACGGTCCAGTCCAAAATATTCAACTTTTTCTAAAATGTTGCAACAAATTTGCGCAGCTTACAGCATCCACACGCATTTTCAGCAGGAAATGCATTGTTCTTTTTCAAATCGACCTTTTTTTGTTTATTATAGAAAGCGTTTGAGGGCAGCCGTTTGTGACGAGACAAAACGCATAAAAAAACAAAATGCATTTTTCTTACATGACTTTATTTAAAAAAATGCAATCTATAAAAAAAAGAAACATGACGCTAAATGAAACATTGAGATCACATTAAGACTACATCATCGTGTTCCATGGCGACGGATCGCCTAGCATTGAACTTTACCAACTCATATCATGTGGCGGAAACTCCATAGAAAGTTCTTACTATTTCAACAAAACTCAATATTTGATCAAATCCAAACTATTCCATCTAGGTGGCATGTGGCTGAAAGCTTCATAACAAAGAAGAAAGTGATGACTTGTGGTCAACTTACATCTCTTTTAAATGTATAGCTTAATTTAAGTTTAATAAGAACAGCATGCAGGAATGTAATCTGATGATGCTTTTGTGTTATGTTGTTACTTTTGTCTTTCAGTAAAGCTTAGAAAAAGGTAAACCAGAACCATGAACAAAGAAAAACTACTCAACAACTTCCAGAAGAGGGATGTGTTGACGATAAGCATTCAGTTAGCAGATGTAAATCAAACCATAGATATACCATTATTATACAGACACTGCGGTAATACTGTACCTCGAGTATCAGAGTCTCTAAACCTTCAACATGCTACTGTAAAACCTCATCTCTTTGCTTTAGTCTCAGATTTCCTAAATCAATTGGTCAAAGCCTTTCGAGGCCCCGGTGGCCTGAAGCCAAAAGAAACAACAGAGAGTCGAACCCTTCCACTTCCACCAGCGCTGCTGAGGCTGGGACTGCTGTGGTTGGTTTCACAGTTGGGGCTCTACCAGCAGCAATAATGTGGTAATAACATCTGTAACATCTGGGAAACATCAGAGTGAGAGCGGAGCTTGTAACAGACAAATAATCCTGAGTCCAGCCGCTGATATGCCTCAGATTCCCATCACACCAGTAGCAGCCTACGGAGGAAAATAAAAACTGCTATACCCTTAAACAAACTATTACCAGAATATGAACACATTTATCACTGCAGTTAAGCAAAAATAACAGAATAAAAAGTGTGCGAAGAAGCTCCCTAGACGAGCATTCCAACTGTTTAATCAAAACAAGATAAATGCTATGATCAGCATTTCATGTCAGATGCAGGATATTATGTGTTAATACTTAATTATTTGTTGTACTGTAATGAGTGACTTTGTGTACTATATGCATGAGTTGTGTCGTGTGCAATTTATTTGGTATTATAAAGGATAATTAAGGCTTGTTACTACCTTGATCTTTCAGATGTGTCCATTGTTTTTATCAGTAACTGTAAGTTAAGATATCACTTTATTTATTTATCTATATATTCCTTTGGGACATTGTTCTGCAGGAGATGTGGTACAAAGTGGTGCAGTCTCAATATGCTATTTATCCACATAGATTTGCCTACTTACTGATACCTGACATATTTTCTGTGATGCAAGTTGGAACCTAAATTGATATGCGGCCGGATACAAATTTGCGAGGGGTCGGATTTGGCCACTTGGTCTTGAGTTGGACACATGTACTCTAAAAACGGGTCTAGAACCTTCCAGGCCTGCTCAGCCTCCTGCCTCTCCTCCCAGGAGAGTGATGACAGCTGCTCAGCCCCTACCTCTCTACCAGGGAGGACTTCATCTATAAACTCAAGCATTGCAGTACCAAAGCTGTTGGTTGGTTACAGGTGAAGGCGAGATTAAGCTAGCGTAAGCATGTATGTGTGCATCCCATGCTAAAGTGTCAACTCCTTTGTAGTATCTTGTGCAAACACTAGCACAGGACTCTCCATGATGACCTTACACCGACAGTCACACTCTTTCTGCGTCTCACTTTAACTAAATTATACAACTAAAGCTCCTGTTCTCACTAATTCTGACAAATAACTGAAACACTCTATTTATGTATTTGATATGTATTATGTATTATGTTTTTTGCCATTATTATTCACCTGGTTTTTGTTCTTGTAACTTTAAAACGGATCTTGTTTGGGCAACATTAATTGTGTCAATCAACGCCCAGTTGGTTAGTAAACTGCCCAGATAAATTGTGTCTTTCTTTGAACAATGGACTGTAGAAAGTTGTTTCCAAAGAACAATGAGCTGTACAACTTACCAGTTGTTGTAAAGGACCTGTGAACTGTTCGTCCTATGTTTTTCCCTAAGGTCTGTGGCAGGAAACCAGACATTATGACAAATAAGGGGGGATGTTCGGACCTCACACCATGGCATTTGAGCAATGGAAGACAATTTGCCTGGATCCTTTACGGCTGTCAAAACCCTCCATCACTTCGTGCAACCTGATATTACTTTTTGTACCTAGATTTGAAAATCAGCTCATAAAAAGACAACACACACATTTAGTTGCTCTTTTTCTCCGCAGCTCCAGTGGCCACAGCGGGTGGATTGCCAGTAACACCCTTCTGAAAACGGACCTTTGCCCATCTCACCATCAGATGGCGAACGGATTACGAGGGCAATTGCCTAAAAGATTACTAGCAACTCGGTGCTGCTGATCCACAGAAACCAGGTTAGCATCCAACTAATACAATAGTAGGTATACACATATGAAAACATACTGTAGTTCTGAACATTATATTCAGTTTTTGGTTCATCTGTTTCCTGTTTTATTTTGAAAGTTTTATCTCGCTGTGTCTGCTTTCAATTCCTGTCTTTGTGTGTCTTCCCGCCTGTGTCGATTATCTGTCCTGGCCTTAAAAGTTCCACCTGTTCCGCATTATCCCTGTATCCACCTGACCTTCTGTACACCTGCACTGTATTCCATAATTACTATTACTTGTATTAAAGTCCTTATTTTCTTTGTATCTTTTGTTGGATTCTTGTCTGTCATAAATCGTTCCATCCGTTTTGTTCCATTCCTTTCTGTTCCGTTCTGCCCTGCCTTGTCTTTCTTAGCATGTACCTTCAAAAAAAGGTAGTTTCTGTTAAAAGTATAAGTCTCCTGCTTTTGTATCTACCCTGCTCCGCTTTTTGAGACAAACACATTTCTAAATACTACACGCTGGAATGTTTCCTCGATAAATGACCCAGACTAATCAAATTCATCCATTATCAAAACTGTTGCCAGTTAATTTTTCTGTCGAACTCTGTCCAAGCGTTTCAGCCCTTCTCTTTGGGTAACTGGATCATAACCCAAAGACATGTGATACTGATGATGTCAGGTTACAACGAGGCATGAATCCATTCTCCAAGGTCCCAAACCAATAAGATTAGGCAGTGTCACATTAGAATGAAGTGTTTCCCAACATCGTGGTGAAAAGCTGAGGTCTTGCACTAGGAATAAACCTTGTGACTTGTGTCAGAACATACAGCACCCGAGCCTCAGCAACCGTGACCTGAAGGATTCAACTCCACTCTTTATTTATGTTACATGTTAAACCAAAACCATGTCCCGCGTCACTGCGCTATCAGCTTTCTGTATATCACCACTTTAGAAATCACACGCATTCTGTAAGGTTTTCCCATTTTTCTATCCAAACATAGCAACAGCGGAGTCCATGCATTCCCACGTCCGAGCCCTAGCTTTCTCACATGAGGAGAACAAAAATAACAAAACAATTAAAGAACTATCTATCATCCAGCTAATAAAAAACAGCTTTAACTGACATAATGTATGGCCTAGATGACAACCACAGTCCCAGTGTGTCACTAGCCCAGACCAGGACTCCGTTTTGATAAATGGAAGCCGCACTGGTTTTGGAAGTGAAGAAATAGGGATCGGTCTGCCTCGACTGTGGAGCTCAACACTTGTAGCTGAGCGCTCCCAGGACACATGTCCGTCTCCACCAACCCCCGACCGCTGTGACCCATCACGCCCTCTGCGACAGCCCGGGCCTCAGGCTACACGTCGCATGAGGTTTGAGTAAGAGGTAGCTCTCACCTTGGCCTTCAGCTTTCACTGCTGCTGGGTGTTCAGCAGTCTCACAGCTGCAATGTTTTATATTTAAACAAGAACATAAGTAAGATATATGGTATGGTAACTGTCTCTGTCTGGTGATCTTTGAACTGTTCGCTGATTTCCAGGTTTCCAGCTAATACCGTTGGATATTAAGCATTTAATCTCAACCAAGTTTCAAGGCTTTTATTGTCATGTGTGCAAAGCTACAGTGTAGATATGTCAATGAAAATCTTAGGTCACACAATAACACAGACAAAATAGTTAAAATAGTAAAAGTAATACAAATAAAATAGAATATAAATAGTGCAAGGAGAGTCTATATACAAGTAATTGGAATATGATATATTAGATCAATAATTTGTAAGTTGCAAACAGATGAATGTTGTGGATGTTCTTTCAAAAGTTCAGGTGTTTAACAGTCTTATGGCCTGTGGAATGAAACTGTCCCCGAGTCTGGTTAATGGACAGACAGTGTTGTTGTTTTTATTTCCTGTCAATAACCCTCTCTACTCCTGCTACTTCCAGCCTGGTCAGTGGAACGTTTACATGCACAGAGTCACCTGAACATGAGCCGAACTCCAGGTTAACGTTACCTTTAGTTTCAAGTAGGTATTAGCAGTGGTGGTGCCACAAATAAGGAGTCATATCTTTAACTTAGATAAACGCTGTAACATCACAGTGTAGAAATACTCTGTTAAAGATAAAAGCATTCAATTATTAGCATTAATGACTAATACAAGTCCACAGCCCATTTCATAAAATATATATCCTACTATTGAATTATTGTATTACATTTATTGATGTGTTCATCCTTTAAATAGTAATTAAGTTACTAAATATACTCTAGTGTAGCTTCATACTTCAACACTTTCTTAACTTGCTAAATTATCTTTTAAACATACAAACATTGTATGTAAAATTCCTCGAACGATTCGAACCGGATCAAGAGACGGTTTAACTTGTATTTTTCAAAATAAAGTCCCATGTTGCCTACTCAAAGTAAAGGGGCTTCACCTTTTTATGTATCTATCTGAGGTCCTTTTATGCAATTGAGATAATGGACATCATGCATGAAAATGTTCATGTTTGTAGCTCCTATCATGCTTTATTTTGAAAGGTAAATGTCCTTATCTCCATTCATCCTTTTATTCTGTAGGCTGGGATCTTAGCAGTATACAGATTGAGTAAATGCAACCAGCGTTAATTAGCACTTTATTTACCAAAGTCATAAATAGATTTAATACAGATATTGCAAAAGTAGTAGTTTATAAGAAGCATAAATAGGTGATAACATTGTACAGGTCAAGTTATGTGCATGCAAACATGGCCTCTGTTTTCACTAACACTCATAATAACTAGTTTGTTCTCCTGTTCGACTCATGGCTTCGTCTTGTACGTGTTTCCAGATCCTCCGTGAGATTTGAAGCGCCTGCATGTCGTTTCTCCTGCATTGCAGATATATCAATGCAAACACACACTGTAGTTTCCTCTGTTTACTCCTCCTCTTCCTCTCAAAACACACCCGTGATGACTGAGTATTGTACCAAATGAAGATACTAGATAATTAATATAATGTATTATTGAATTGCACTGTATGTACTGATCATCAGGAGCTATAGTGTTTCAAGTTTCAAGGCTTTTATTGTCATGTGTGCATAGCTACAGTGTATTTATGACAATGAAAATCTTAGGTCACAGGCTCCTCCAAAAGTGCAACACAATAACACAGATAAAATAGCGCAAGTAAATAAAATAAAATATAATAGAAACAGAATATAATAGACACAGTGCAGAATAGTCTATATACAGTAATTGGAATATTGATATGAGTTGCAAACAGGTGAATGTTATGTATGTTCTTCCAACAGTTCAGGTGTTTAACAGTCTTATTGCCTATGGGATGAAACTGTCTCTGAGTCTGGTGGTTTTAGTCTGGATGCTGCGGTAACGCCTGCCAGACGGCAGCAGACAGAACAGTTTGTGGCTGGGGTGATGGGGGTCTTTTGTAATCCTGAGGGCTTTCTTCCTGAGCCGCTGGGAGTAAAGGTCCTCCATGGATGGCAGCTCTGTCCTGGTGATGTGCTGTGCAGTTTTCACCACCCTCTGTAAAGCCTTACGATTGAGGGCGGTGCAGCTGCCGTACCAGGCCTTGATGCGGCCAGTCAGGATGCTCTCTATGGAGCACCTGTAGAAGGTCAGGATGCTCTCTATTGTGCAGCTGTAGAAGGTCAGGATACTCTCTATGGTGCACCTGTTGAGGTCAGGATCCTCTCTATGGTGCACCTGTAGAAGGTCAGGATCCTCTCTATTGTGCAGCTGTAGAAGGTCAGGATACTCTCTATGGTGCACCTGTTGAGGTCAGGATCCTCTCTATGGTGCACCTGTAGAAGGTCAGGATCCTCTCTATCAGTGGCGGCTGGTCAATGCGGGGCGCCGCCCCCTCTCATAATATCTCGAGAAGAAAGTCTACTTAAACGTGATAAACATAAATTATTATATATAAAATATGATGAAATAAACGTGTTTCCTTGTACGATGCGCCTGCATGGTAGTCTGAATTTCGTTGGCAGCTTCAGATGTTCCCACGGATCCTAACACTTTTATCGGCAGCGAATCGGTATTGTTTTCATGATCTTTGACCTGATGTGATTGGACCATGACGCTGTCTTTTATGTTCACACCCGCCATTAGTTTTCTGGATGAGACCTCATTCACTGTTTTGAGAGCATAAATGACTCTGGTAACTTTGACCCCAGTACCGTCAGAGAAGCAGGAGCCTTCATTAGGCTACTGGAAGATCAGGATTTCACGGTCCTTCTGCAACTGTTTCACCACATAATGCCACATGTGGACTTCCTCTATCCCAAGCTCCAGAAGAAGAACATAGATTCGGCCCATATACATGGTTGCATCCAGCAGTTCCAACAGGACATACAAAAGATCAGGCAGTAGCTGTATTCCTGTTGTTAATATGATTACTATCAGGCATGAAAACGGGTCAGGGGTGAAAAAGGTGAGAAGGATATTATCCCTCTAGGGGGGTCCGGGGGCATGCTCCCCCGGAAGAAAATTTTGAATATTCCATATTTTAAAGCATCAATCTGATGCATTTTGAGATGCATTTTTTTGCCAACCTGGGGAGAGCTGGAGAAACTTAACTTCAGCCATGAGTCAAAAATATGATGGCCTCCTTACTAAGTATTATGCAAGACATTTCATGCCAGCCTGTCACTGGGTCTAACATTTACATTATATGAGGCACAATGTGGTAAGGGCTTAATGCAAATGGCTTAATGCATATGCAGATGGTGGACATGCTGTAACTTAACTTGTCTACTCTTCCATCATGACTGACAGCCAATACAATGTTATGTAATTCAGATTTTAATACATTTTATTGGCAAAGATAGCCTAAAACACACAATACAGTGGTTTCCAGGAGCCTTAGAAAACGGGATGGAATGCTCCGCCAAGGTTCCAAGGACCATTGCCTAGAACACAAATTATGTAATTAATGTAAAGCTAGTGTATTCCATGTTTAGGTGATGATGCTGCCAGTGACCGCAGCTGATTGTGAATAATAATAATAATAAATGATTATTATTATTATTGTTATAATAAAAATAACAATCTCAAAGTGCTAGTGTACTCTGTCTATGCTGCCTGTGCTGACTAACAGGCCTACACCACCTACCTCTGCATTTGCTATGCGGTTTATAACTGGTACGGGGATCTTTCCCTGGCACTGCTGCCTGATTGTTTCTGACCCCTGGTTGGCTTGACTCTGGCTTGCTGGATTCACCCTAGCTGATGCTGGAAGGAAGCTGCTGGCAACACTATGAGTGGAAGCTATCATCTGCACCTTCTTCTTGTGAACTTCCGTCTGGCAGTGAGCCTGCAGAGCATGGCTGCCTTTGTTAGCATAATTGATCTCTTTGTGGCAGAGAATGCATCTGGCGAATCCCTGCCTGTTGATTTTGATGAATACATCTCCTAGATGAAAGGACACCTCTTGCTCTTTTACTGAGACCTTGCCTTCCAGTTTTAGCCACGACCAGTTCCAGCTGCATTTCAATCCAGCATCCAGCTGTTTAACAATGGCTGAATCCTTCTCCCCTAACACACTCATTCTGCAAAAATAATGTTTGTATTAGTGTTAGCACTAACTTCTAGTTTAGCCTTATTGATAGAACGGTGGACCACTTTACCCTTCAGCCTTGTCAGTCCCCTCACCTCAAAATCATCAACACGTCCTGGAAAAACGAGTTGTAGAGATTTTAGAAAGTAGCACTAACATTAACCAGTTTTTCTTTTTTGTGATTTACCGTAAGCTATACAAGCTAGCATCTAACTTTAGTAACGATATCTAGCTAATGTTAGGCTAACGTTAACGGTAGCGTTAGCTAATAATTTTTCACCGGAGCTTTAGTGCTAGCTGTCTAACGTTGCGTTCTCTCCTGCTGTGTTCACATTACACATTCGTCACTACCTCCCCGAGTCGGGAGCGATTCATGCTGTGCGGAATCACCGAGGCCAGGCGTGCTTTCAGCTTCTGATGGTGGTCTGGATCCCGCTCTGGTCAGTACGAGCGAAGCGAACTGCTTGTAAACCAATGATCAGGTCCCTTTTGGCACGCGCAACCAGTTCTCGCAGTTCACTGAATCTCTGGGGCTGGTTCAGAGGCCGTAACGGTACGCACCGTGGAAGACGAGACCCAATCACTGCCGCTGAGAGACTCTCTCAGCGGCAGTGATTGGGTCTCGTCTTCCACTCGTCACCCAACGGTGCGTACCATTACGGCCTCTGAACCTACCCCCCCCCTTATATATTTTCTCATCGAATCTACACGATTCACGTAGGTCACCTATTTTGGTTTCAAAACGGCAAATTTCGCCGAAAGGTGAGTGATTTTCATGCCTGTACTATGCTTTCTCTCTTTTATTATTATATTATACATTCTCTTTGTCCTTCGCAGAGATTCTGACCATTCCATGGTTGAGCAAAGCAGTGGCTCTCAGCCAACAAAGAGGCGTCGGGCACTCAGTCCAGAGGACCATAAAAGGATTGCAGCAGAGGTGAGTTTATGGTGTAGAAATCAGTCACAGTATTTCTATTGTAATCTCTGTGGAAGGATGTTAGCCAACTTTTTACCTGCTTTGCTTTGATGAAATGTGTTTATTAGGAACTAATACGAAAAGCATGAAATGTGACTGCAAGGAGCTGAACTAAAATAGCTACTTATAAATAGCTAACATTTGAACAGTTAAAAATTGATATTTTATTGGTGAAACTAACCTGTGATTTATTAGTAGAAGTTACTGAATGTTTTGAGTAAAGGCCATGTGGAAAAATGTTTTAAAGAAATAGTTGTGGTGACTATTGCCACTCAATATCACATGCACAAAAACCTATATAACACACTACAGGAAATGGACAACCCCAAAAAGCAGAATAGGGCCCCCTAATAATTGCCATCTTTATATAGATTTTTGTCGCAATCTGATCTACCTGCATATACTGTCTTAATCACCTTGCATGTACAACCGCTTTGTTTTGACAACCAAGTTTTTACAAAACTGTAACTAAATTAATTTCATCATTTAAGTTTCTCATCAAACTACGTCACTGTACCCAATTAAGCATAAACCAACCATCAGGTTCCAAGCCCTTGTAAGAGGCATAGTACTTGATTAGAACTAGGGTTCTTTTCTCCTCTAAAAAATGATTCTCCAACCCATGACCTTTTGAAGGCACCGCAAGTTCCAACACCCTAATACACACCCAAATCCCCCCCATCCCCGACAAATTGCGTTCACTGCTTTAAATGTATCTATAGTGAAGTAAGCTGCTCTTTAATGTCAGGCATAGCTCTTGATGTGAAGCACTTTAACCAAACTCTGAGAAAGCACAAACTCCTCCTAATGCACTTGGCTGATTAGTTTCCTGTGCTACAGTCATTCTCAAATTGGTCTCAGCCCCAGCATAATTCTCAATAGTTTGGATTTTTGGTCTTCAGAGCTTCTCCTGGGAGCCACACTGACAGGCCTGACCTCGGCTGACCCTGGCTGTGATTACCATCCAGTAGGAGGAGGCTCTGGAAACCTGAGAGCACACTGGGTGTGGTGGATTTACACAGAAAAAGTGTCTGTGTCTTTGTTCTATGACTCAAATATGTCAGTAAATACCCCACTGGTCAATGTCTGAAGCTTCAATGTGTCATATAAACAGTGGTTGCTAACAACTGAATAAAGGAGAATACTAAACATCATGACACCGACCATGAGTCAACGTTGAAGCTTAGCTGTGGCTAACGTTAGTTTTTTACTTAGAGGGATTGCATTTACGTTTTAAGAATCATAAAGCGCTGTTAATATGTGAAGATTATCCGAATTAACAAAACATACACGTATCTAAAAGGTCCCCTATTATCAATATATATAGATCTCAGATATATAAAAAACATTTCTCTGAAGTGTTTGGCTCGAAATACCAAACAGATCATTGTAGCATCCCATAATCCCCTCTGTTTCAGCCCTGTTTCAAAAGTGCTGATTCTCTGTCTTTTACTTTAGAGGAAAATAAGGAGCCACTCCCCACGCCCCTCTGAGAGATATTTGGTTAAAAAGAACACAATGGTGCTCTAGGAGGAGATTCAGGTGATAAGGTGGGCGGGTGTTACCTTGGTTGGTTATATCTTACACAGGCTACGCCTCTACTGGACTCTATGGGTACTACCCTCAATCATGCTATGCGAGCATTCACCTACTGAGATATCTATAAACGTAGCCGTAACGTAGGCCTACCTGAATGCGCGCGCAAGCCCACCGTATATAAGGCGGCCACGCCTCCTGACTGCCATCCTTTTCTCTTCAGCGAGCGAGCAACAACTGAAGCAGAGAAAGTAAAACATTTGAAAGAAGAAGAAAGAGTTATCATACCTTCATGGAGTCGCCATTTCTAGAGACCCAGGCCTGTCCTTCGTGCCCTGGCTTAATAGCGGGCGCCGATCCCCACCACCTCTGCTTCGAGTGTTTGGGGGACCAGGATATGGCCGAGGCAGTGCCATTCACGTTCGCCATTCCAGCGGGGCGGATGGCTCCGTTTGCCGGGGAGGAGGATGACGAGGACTTCTCGTTGTCGGGCACTGCACCACTTATGTGTTTAATTCAGCCCAGATGCGGTGACTGCAGGCCAAATCCATTAATGCGGCATATATTGAAGTTGTTCAAAGTTGCACCGGTGTGAGGCGCAGTGAGAACCACGCACCTGTCAGACTAGCGAATGGGCACCTTTGAATTTCAGGAGAATAATGAAGATGTGATTGGTTGTTCCACTCTCCGTTTCTCACGAGACCAGCGCGCTGCTGTTTACATTAGTGTGGACTGGACCGACTGGAACTGACGGCAAGGTTAATTATTGTGGAAGGATGGACCCCCATCCTGCAAAAAAAAGGCAGCGAAATGTGCTAAAATCACTGATTTATTCAGAACCCCCCGTAAGGTATAGAGAGACGAAGCAGAAAGTAAGTGAGCGAACATTATGAGCCACATTTCTTTCTATATTGTAGCCTGATGTGCACATCGACTGTCAACAAAACAGTTTCTCAGTCCAATGCTAAGTTAGTGACAGGCCCTGTGTGACTGGAGACTGTAAGGCTACAAAAAACCCCAACATGTCCTTAATGTTACTCAAGGCAAATATATGTAATATAACCGTTAGACTGCAGCTAACTGTGGGGCTACAAACCCCTCATACTGTGAGTGAATAGCTTGAGATGGTTATGTTGTCTATAAAGGGGAGACAATCATTATGGTATTAGGCCATGCAAATACAGGGTCAACTACGTGATAAAATAAGTGTTGCATAATATGTTATTTTCATAAATAGTTGTTAATGTAATGATTACATGTTCTCCTTATTCAGTTCCACTATCAGATGATGCTGATGGTGATGACCCTGAGGGAGAGATGCAGGCAGAGCTCAGTGCTAGGACAGAACTGGCAATAAATAATACATCATTGGATAGTGTTTCTCAAATGAAGGGGGAAATAATGAAATAAAGTAATGTATTAAGACTCAGTTATTACTTTCTTCCTTTACTTGGCATTCTTCAACAATACAAAGACATTGCAGCACATCGTTTCACGTCTTTGTACAGCCTTTCTCAGCAGTAGAGTACAATGTGTTTGCGAACCTTTGTTTCCTCCTGACAGCTCACTTAAAGGTCAATTCAATTCAATAGCTTTATTAGCATGACCTCAGTTACATATAGTATTGCCAAAGCTCTGTATAGTTGCAACATCTATACAAAATATATATATATATATACACAATATATATATACTCCCCCTTGTGGCCAAAGGGGGACACAACTCTTGTCTTCAGATGTATGCTTGAGTGCAGCAAAATGTAGCAGTGACTATTTTGTCAACTAAACATCATAAAACAATACATATTTGAGTAAACGGGACATTATAATCTCCGCACATTAACTCTATATTTGCCTCTGCCATGGTGCCAAAATGAAATGAAATAAACAATATATAGGGGTTGCTTCTTCTCTGAACTTCTATGTATACTGCATCCCTCCATATCAAATAAACCATCAACAAATACATAAAGTGGTGTTCACTGCAGCGATCTATTTCACACAAAACGATATGAAAACTTGGTGATATACAGCTTTCTCCTGGAGACCAGGGGAAGACAGGCTTCTCCTGGAGACCAAGGGAAGACAGGCTTCTCCTGGAGACCAAGGGAAGACAGGCTTCTCCTGGAGACCAAGGGAAGACAGGCTTCTCCTGTTTTTTCAGCCTTGGTTATCATTTTGATAATTAAAAATATATATTGTGGTTGTTTTTGCGTTCAGGGCATACAAGAGGTGTAACATTATTTGAATACCAAAACTATATTGAAATAGAGTCTAGCTTGAACAGCAACTAAGTAGCTGTAACATTACTGGGTTATTTGGTGATAACGACCAAAGTAAAGTAACTTCAGACGCAGACGTAGCTTCTCAGACGAGAGGGGTGGCGACGAGGAGGTCACGTTACTTCTCTCGCGGCACAGTTCACGGCATGGTAGGCGACGATCGACACGATTGGCTGCAGAGTTAGTTCAGTCTTTGGAACAAATCACACCTCATACGAAGCACTGTGCGGGTTCAAGAGACGCTATTGCCGGCGTGCTGTTGTCAGAAAACACACCTTGCCTGGTATAATAGCTCCGATTAATGCGTTTCACCGTTGAATGTGAGACACAGCGTTAATACGAAGGCGCGCGGCCCCCGTGAGAGTGGCCGCGGTGTGTTCAGGGACCTCCGCAGAAGAACGGTGGGTTACGTATTGTAACCCTAGTTCTAGAGTGATGTGTGTGTGAAAAATGCATTCAGTAAAAACGATTGCATTTATCCCAGAGTAAGAGTCATCTCTCTCCACAATTCCACATTTCCCCATAATGTCCGTTTCAAAGAGACGGCATTATGACGGAGTCGCGGCCCCACGAGAGCGTGCCGCGGTGCGTTCAAGGACCTCAGTAGAAAATCGGCCCTTTCTGTGTCAGCCCCCCATGGGCCAAACTTCCTTTTATGGAAGGTTTGGCAGCGGAGTAGGCCACCAGAGTACTACAGCTTCTTAGCTGCGGCTCCACAGCTGCTTGCATGTCCCCTAAACACAGTTTTATGGGTAATGGAAGCTCAGCTGTGTACTGACAGAGTGGATGGACAGGACACTGAGACTGGGTTACTCACTCCAGTTTTGCAGCGTCCCTCCTCCATTCAGGGGCATAAGAGAGGCAAATCTATCATCCTAGGAGGAGATAGGTTTCCTTTCAACAGAAATGTAGGCCATGTTGCAAGAACGGTGGGTTACGTATTGTAACCCTAGTTCTAGAGTGATGTGTGTGGAAAAAATGCCTTCAATAAAAACGATTGCATTCATCCCAGAGTAAGAGTCATCTCTTTCCACATTTCCCCATAATGTCTCGTTGAAATCGGCAAGATCCGTTTCATACGATGTTAATTGGGCACCCATTATGAGACACAATTCCCCACTCACCGCCCCAGTAGTAACTCAAGTAAAGGAGGCATCCAGTGGGCGCGTGCATATGAGTGTGATTAACCGCAGGAAGTGCTGTCAAAGCGCTATGCGGGTGCAGGGACATTATGGCCGGCGTGCCGTGTTGCAGAAAACACACCTCGCCTATTGTAATAGTTCCGATTGATGCATTTCACCGTCTGTGTGAAGACGGCATTATGACGGGGCGCGCGGCCCCCCAAGGGCGTGCCGCGGTGCGTTCAAGGACCTCTGTAGAAAATCAGCCCTTTCCGTGTCAGCCCCCATGAGCCAATCTTCCTTTTATGGAAGGTTTGGTGGCAGAGTGGGCCGCCAGAGAGTGCTACAGCTTCTTAGCTGCGACTCCACAGCTGCTTGCATTTCCCCTAACACAGTCTTATGGGGAATGGAAGCTTAGCTGTGTACTGACAGAATGGATGGACAGGACACTGAAACTGGGGTACTCACTCCAGTTTTGCAGCGTCCCTCCTCCATTCAGGGGCTTAAGAGAGGCAAATCTACCATCCCAGGAGGAGATAGGTTTCCTTTCAACAGAGATTCAGGCCCTGTTGCAAAAACAGGCTGTGTCTGTACACTTTCAGGAGAGAGAAAAGGGGCTTTACTCCATGTACTTCCTGGTTCCCAAGAAGACGTTCAGCAAATGTGTGGTCACAGCGCTTCAGCCGCTTCGCGACCATGGCATGAGGGTTTTATAATACAACCTCATAGTCATGGCCAGGTCCAGGGAAGGGGCAAACACAGCCCAATTGATCCAAGTGGATTGCGGTCAATTGGAAGAAGAGCAGTCCCATACCTCACCAGCAGGTGGGGTATCTGGGGATTTTTGCTCGATGCAGGCAGACTACGTGCCACCCTGTCAGAGAGCAGACAGGCATCCCTGCTTCAGGCAGTTTGCAGACTGCGAAAGGGGGCAACGGTGACAGCTTTGACCATCATGCAGACTCTGGGTCTCATGGCGGCTGCTGACCTCGTGGTACCGCTGGGGTTACTGCATATGCGTCGCCTGCAGAGGTGGTTTGCCGGCCTTCCTTTAGATCCCAAGAGGCACAAACGACGTCTGGTGACCATCCCCCCCTCAGTGGAGGGCAACCTCCGATACTGGGGGTCCCCAAAGCATCTGCGGAGGGGAACTCCGCTGGGGTGGGTGACCTCCTACGTCACGTTGTTCAAGATGCATCCGTGACAGGATGGGGGGGGGACTTGCCTAGAGAGAGCTATAGGTGGTGGCTGGCCTCTGACAGAAACTCAGCACATCAACCTTCTAGAGCTACGGCCAGTCGTACTGCTCCTACAGCACTGCAAACCCTTACTACAGGGCAAACATGTGCTGGTGAGGAGCGGCAACCACACCATAGTTGCTTACATCAACAGGCAGGACGGAGTCAGCTCCTTGTTTAGCGCAGTGCACGGCTTCCATTAGGCGCACTGCACAGCTGTGTGTGTGCTTTGGGGATGGTGTGGCCTGTAAAGCTCTGTCCAAGAAACGCCTGAGAGGATGGCTCTGCGAGTGCATTTCACATGCCTATGAACAGCCGGGGAAAGCCTTCCCCACTGGGGTCCATGCACACTCTACACGTGGTATGGCTGTATCAACAGCCTTGTTCAACGGCGTGAGTGTGGAGGACATATGCACGGCGGCGTCTTGGTCTACGCCAGGCCCCTTCATAAGGTTTTATCTCTTGGACATGTCATGGCTCCTTCTCATCGTCTGTGCTTGCTGGGGCAACACAGGACTGGTGATGGGGGGGCTGTGGGTCAGTAGGTATCTGACCCCCCCTGGACATAATGCACTTATGTTTTCCCATGCTCTTTAGGGACCCGGGAAACATGGTGCGCAGTAAGCCCCATACAGGGCTGGAGGACGCGGGGAGAGCCTTCCCCACTATCGTCCATGCACACTCTACACAAGGTAAGCGTGTGTGAGTGTGCTCTACCCAGCCAAGTAAGCTGCGGCCCCGACTTCTCCACATTCTCAACCAGAGGAGAAGATGTTGCGGTGCAGTGGCTGTTTACCAAAAGCCGGTCAGGGGCAGTGTGATGGGTCGATGTTGTTGGACGACAGGGCGTTTATCCATCAGGGCTCCACCCACTGTACCCATAGAGTCCAGTAGAGGGCGGAGCCTGTGTAACATATATCGGGGGGTTACGTATTGTAACCCTAGTTATATAAGCATAGGCGGAGCCCTCTACTGGACTCGTCTGTCCTATGCCGCTCGCTGAAGAGGGTGTAGGATGACAGTCAGGAGGCGTGGCCGCCTTATATATGGTGGGCTTGCGCGCGCATTCAGGTAGGCCCACCCCGAGGGGCCGGCTACGTTTATAGATATCTCAGTAGGTGAATGCTCGCATAGCATGATTGAGGGTAGTACCCATAGAGTCCAGTAGAGGGCTCCGCCTGTGCTAATATAACTAGGGTTACAATACGTAACCCCCCGTTATTGGCTAATGGTTACACAACCCCAAAAATCGTTATGACATCATAAAGTGGCCAAAATCTTATCAGCTCATTTTCAGACAGGTTTTTATATCAATGGATAAGGACAAAAAGTGAGCAAATCTTTTTTTACACACATGTTTATGTATAAAAGACGTGAAAAAGTGGATTTTGCATAATAGGTGACCTTTAAACAGTATTTTTGTAGGTTGGCTTACAGAAATACTTTGTCACTGAATCACTCTTTTCCCGAGAGCTAAGAGTTGCTAACGCTAATATAGGCACATTTTAATTCAATATTGCTGCAAAAATAACAAAACTGACTTGTTACTCTTTTCTACAATTAAATTACCTATGTCGGAGAGGGTTTGCACTCAATTTGGGTTACAACCTGTGTGATTGTCAGACCCCTTAACTTGTTGCCCTGTTAAAGCCCTTTTAGACACAAGAAACAATGCCGTTTAAAATAATGGGATTCAGAGCTGCTGCTGTTGTCACGATTTCTCTGAAAGGGCCTTTGCCTGATTTTTTAACAAGTGGCCAGATGTTGTACTGAGGACCACACATAAGTATATAAAAAGTTGTAATCTGTAGGTTTTCTTCATCTTGAAGCTGTTATCCTAGGGTTCAAGTCAGCTGTATGGCTGTGAGAAGGTCTTCAGGGTTTAGATTTCTCTGTCAACCTGTGGCTGTGGAGCTAAGTAGTCGTTAAACAATTAAATAGTTCGATTCTTAGCTCATTCAGTCAACAAGTCGATATCCTTGGGCAAGATGGCCAACAGTATGTGAATGAAGTATCTCCTTGAGCATCTGTCACTGTGTGACTGCTGATGTTGAAGCACATTGAGTAGGTGCAAAGACTGGAAAAGTGCTACATAATTACAGTCCATTTACCATTTTCATGTGTATAATTGAATTGATTGCACAGTATAGGAGGAGTTGTATATGACACCCAACAAAAGCCAGAATCTAACCAGTTACAGTGTGGATTAGGTGTATGCAGTGGTGTAAAGTAACTAAGTACATTGACTCAAGTAGTGTACTTAATTACAATGTTGACGTACTTGTACTTTACATGAGTATTTCCATTTTATGCTACTTTGTACTTCTACTCCTGTACAATTCAGAGGTAAATATTGTACTTTTACTCCACTACATTTATTTAATTTCTTTAGATAATTTTCAGATTTGGATTCATGTGTTCATCATAATCAACTCTTATATAAGACTTTAGTTGAATCTGGATTATATTCCAAAATGACACAGTAGTAAATAAAGGCATTAAAACTAGCTGCACCTTTACTAGCTTTGATAACACTTAATGCAACAATAATTATCATCAAAACATATCATATATTATTCTGAAATGGACCAATCTGAATAATTAATACTTTTGGTACTCTAAGTATATTTTGACGCTAATATTTTTGTACTTTTACTTGAGTTCGATTTTGAATGCAGGACTTTTACTTGTAACATAGTATTCCTACTCTCTGGTATTTGTACTTTTACTTAAGTACAAAATCTGACTACTATTTCCACCTCTGGGTGTATGTCAATCAGATATTGGGATGCGGCTCTTTTTTCATTCTCAAAAAAACCCATTCCGTCAGTTTTCGTGTGAACAACCAAGTGCAATACCATGAATGCCATCAAGGAGTGACAGCAAGTGTGTGCTGTATCCCCGAATGTACAATTCAAAATCATCAACTGTGATGGCAGGTTTTAGCCCTGCTTCTGAGCATGGTCTTTACTGTAGTTATAAACACATTTGAAGTGTTTGGATGACATTGTGTTAATATAAATTAGTTTGAGTCATACTGAAGTTTAACCAGTACAGCGTGTCAAGCTGAAGCAGGAACCACTTCCTGTTTCAACTTTGACCCAAAATCCCTCAACGGTGATGGATGTTAACAACATACAGATTACGTAATAATTACTGTTTTGTTTGTTTTGTACGGGCCAGGGAAAAACAATGTTACTAAGTCCAGATATACAAAAAAGCTTCTGATAAAATAAAATAATCTTCATATACCTCTAATTCTACAAATTAAAAATGAATTCCCAAGAATTGAGCTGAAGCACTTTTCTTTTTTCTCGATAAAGCATCAGCCCTGTGTTTAGCCGAGATTAAAGCAAACAGTGATACATCGTAACGCACTTTGAAAAGCATAATTAGAGAGATGTAATTTGCCAGCTGCACTAATCCATCATACGGGTATGTTCTGTCAGCCTGGGCTACATCAGGGGCTGCAGCACCCTGAATCTCTCCCTCTCCGCACATTGATTTGCTCTTACTACCTACTCTGGAGTCATTATCAGGATATGTAAACAACTTAACAGTGGGCATGTTCCTGTACTTTGCGGGATGACTGATTATGCTTCAGTGACTTTCATGCAATGCACGAAGCCTTCCTTCCCTCCAGTGGACCCTGCGATCTCCCACACTCTCGTTCATTGAGCACAAAGCGTGGAAAAGCGCGACCCACTGAAAAGTGTGGTAGCCATTTTCTGCACGAACACTTTCCCCCTCATGAACACCATTGGGCCTGATGATAATTAGCTGTACACGCCAAGGAGAGAAGTGGGAAAGGAAGGAACGCCTTTGGTTGTGGGAGTCTTTGGCGTAGTTCATGGAGGTCTATCCAGTCACTTGGCGAGAAGATTTCATCATGATTCACAGCTCTGTGGTTAGATAAAACAATGAAATATTGGGATGCTGGCTGGGCCCGCTGAACTTTTTCTCCACTCCCTCGGTGCTGCGCTGCCCGGCTCTGTTTATAGCCTTTCAAAGCTTGGTTGTTTTGGCACAGCCAGTGGCTTACAAGAAATGAATTATAATTTCTAAATGTCCTCTCTGGAGATCACTGAATCCATTTTAAACTGTTTTATAATCGCTGCACTGTGTTGCTTTCAAAATGTCCCCACCTGGAGCAACATAAATTGTAACCATCAGGTTGCTATCACACTTCTACCTCATTACAAGACTGAAGATAAATACATGTCACTTGAGCAATTTATTTCAAAGATATGAGTTGTCTTTTGGTGCGATTTGTGTGATTAAAAAAATGATTGTTAACATTTTATAAAACACGGACGTAGTCTCCGTGACCCATACAGTTCACCATTAGTCATTCCTTGGCATGACATGGCAGAGATACCAAACACTTTTTTGGGAGGGAGGCTCAAAGAGACAGGCTGTAATGTTAATTAGCTAGAAGCTACAGCTAACGCTAGCATCTGACAATGTGAATTATGCTCACTAGCTGTTTTTGAAATTATTATTATTTTAGCTTACACACAAAATCTTAATGAATAATATTACACTCATCTGGCATTTTATACCAAATTTAGTATTCTGTGAATTATTTCGTGAGCTTTTTCCAGTATGCAAGAGGCTTGTAATGGCGGTAGAAATAAAATGTAGGTCGCATTCACACATATTAGTCCGCTTCTTTGGTTCGCACCAGACGACAGTTTGTTACATTGATTCATTTTTTAGAAGGTTCGGTTTGCTTTCACAGGGGCAAAACTCAAACGGACTATAAACTAAACAAAAGTCATGTGCACGGAAGTGCTGTTCAACAATTGGTCAGACATTAAGCGGGTAAAAACGCAAATCCCGGCCATTTCTACCGTAGCCCCCACCATGGAGCATCAGCAGGTTATTTTCATGCTTCTGTTAATCTGGAGAGCATATCAACAGACTCTAGCGGACGGTGCACATGATTAAATAATGAGATAACGTGCGTTAAAAAACATAAAAACAACCCGCCGCTGCAGATACACTCTTTACAACATCAGGAGGATACGTTCCCTCCTGACCCAGAAAGCGACGCAGCTTCTGGTCCAGGCTCTCGTCATCTCACGCCTAGACTACTGCAACTCCCTCCTGGCTGGTCTACCTGCATGTGCCATCCGACCTCTGCAGCTCATCCAGAATGCAGCAGCTCGTCTGGTCTTCAACCTTCCTAAATTCTCCCACACCACACCTCTCCTCTGCTCCCTTCACTGGCTTCCAGTAACTGCTAGAATCCACTTCAAGACACTGGTACTTGCGTACCATGCTGTGAATGGTTCTGGACCTTCCTACATCCAGGACATGGCTAAACCATACACCCCAGCACGTGCACTCCGCTCTGCATCAGCCAAACGGCTCGCTGCGCCCTCACTGCGAGGGGGACCCAAGTTCCCATCAGCAAAAACACGTCGATTTGCTATCCTGGCTCCAAAATGGTGGAATGAGCTCCCCATTGACATCAGGACAGCAGAAAGCTTACACATCTTCCGGCGCAGACTGACAACTCATCTCTTTCAACTCCACTTCGAGCAATAAAAAATAAAATTAAAATAAAACTTAGATACTAACTAAGCACTTATATACTAACAAAGGACTGGCTTATCTAAAGCCTTTATCACTTGTAATGGTTTGGCTCTATGAAACCTAATGTACTTATATGATTCTGTTTTCTTCAAGTTTGTATCTTCTTGGTCGAATGCACTTATTGTAAGTCGCTTTGGATAAAAGCGTCAGCTAAATGAAATGTAATATATAGAATAATAATAATTATACGAGTAAAAATAGGTCTTCGCACACTCGTGCTCAGGCCCTAATTATGATGAATGCATTTTTTTAGCACTAAAATACAGCAACACATCTTTGATTCAAGTCGTTTATAACTGCACTATTACAATTATTATTAACTTTGTCTGTACAAAGTAGCCTTACTTTCTTGTAGTAGTCAGTGTTGGGTGTAACGCGTTACAAAAGTAACGGAGTTACAGTAATGTATTACTTTTTGCTGTAACGAAGTAATGTAACGCATTACTAATGAAATTTGGGTAATATACTACCCGTTACTAGGGATGTAACGATATACCGAATATCGCGGTATCGCGGTAAACAAACGGCTCAATACCGTCGTGAGACTGAAAAAATCTACCGCGATATTACATGGTTCATTCCTCTTCTTGGCAAAAACTGTATTGTTTTTGTTTGAACAGAAGAGGGTGCCATAATACTAGTCAAGAAGACAACTCCCATCATCCTTTGCGTGCAAGCAAGCGCTCGCTCAGACCCAACGAGAAAATGGCGAACGAAGTAGTAGACGAATGTGCTGACCAACAACTAAATAAAGAATGTGAAATTGAGGATGCTCCATCGACTTTTAAAGCTGATGTGTGGCAGCATTTCGGTTTTCCCGTTTCAATAAATGACAATGGTGAAAAGCAAACTGACAAACGCAAAACTATTTGCAAATCCTGCCGGGCAACGGTCACCTACAATTCGGGAAATACATCTGTGACGACCCCTCCACACCACGTGGGGTGCAGTCTGTTCGTGTGTGTTTTGTGTGTGGTTGCAGGTTCCAGCTGCATCTGCCTGATGAGCTACTCCTGCCGGAAGCATTTAAGAGGAGCCAAGCCGGATACGTCGCTCTCTCACTCGGTTGGGGCACACTATTCTTATATTCATACCCCTCGTCTCGCCTCCCAGTTTTCTGTTGCAGCCCAGGAGCCGGGTTGTAACATATGGGGGCTCGTGGTTGAACCTGGTCAGTCGGAGTTAGTTTTCGCAAAAGGAGTCTGTTGTTGTGAACGGAGCGCACAGCTGTTTGTTTGGGAGTAGCTTTGACGAGGGTAAGTGTTTGTAGTAAGGCAGCTGGTTGTTTGGAATACGAGTATTTGTTCACGGCAGTCACGTACCGTTGGTCTTGTCCCTGTTAGGATTCAGTACGGTCTCCCTTGGAGGTCGTAGGGGGGGCTGTTAGTGTGGTGTGAAAGTGGTTAGAGCTATTAGCTCGGGAGCACGCCGAGGCTGCGGGTGGAGTTGCCGGTTTGCTGGTCGCTTCGCCGAGCTTACGGTATTAAGTGCATAAGTACCCGCCGTAACTAGCACCTGAAGACTAGTTGGGGAGTTTAGCTAGTTTCTGTGAGGCAGTTAGAGGGACAGGCCGCGGTAGGGTGTATGCTGTGCAAGTAGCGTGAGCGTGTCACACAGGTTGTCATCATGGGGAGTGTAGAGGATTTTTTGAGGGCACCTTCAGAGGAGCTGCTGGAGGGTTTCTCACGTGAGCAGCTGATCTATGTTGCTGAACATTTCCGCTTGGATGTTGGGGATAGAAGAATGAAGGAGAACATAAGAGGGATTGTTAAAGCAAATCTGTTTGAGGAAGGTGCTTTCAAAGGGGAAACGTTTACGGTTGATCCTAGCAGAGACAGTGTCAGTGCGTCTGGCTGCCGTGATGCAGGCCTGACGTTTGAGCAAGAAGGCAACTGTTGCTGTTGCAGGTAGAAATAAAAAAACTTGAGTTAGAGGAGCGGAGGTTGAGTTTAACTGTTGGAGGGGCCAGCCGTGCCTTTGATTTCCCTGGTAGAGGTAATCCTCCGTTTGACGTTGCAGGTAATCTGTGGGTTGTGCCTCAGTTCAGTGAACGAGATCCAGATACTTTTTTTCTCCCTATTTGAGCGTGTGGCTGAGAGCAGAGAGTGGTCGGATGTCAATAGTACCTTATTGCAACAGTGTGTGCTAACAGGTAAGGCCCAGGAAGCTTATTCTGCTTTAACGGTGGCAGATAGCAAGGTGTATTTAACTGTTAAGACTGCTGTGTTGAAGGCTTATGAGTTAGTCCCTGAGGCATATCGCCAGAGGTTTCGGTCCTGGGAAATGTCTAGCAGACAGACCCATGTTGAGTTTGCCAGGGATCTGGTTTCTTCTTTCAGTAGATGGTGTAACGCTTTAAATGTGGATACATATGTTGCATTATGTGAGTTGATGGTGTCGGGGTTGGAAGGTTGTGCCGTGTACTTGGATGACGTTGTGATCTATAGCGATACGTGGGAGGAACATTTGGCCCGTATTAAGGGACTGTTCGACCGGTTGAGTGAGGCGTGCCTGACAGTGAACTTGGCAAAGTGTGACTTTGCAAAGGCCACCGTCACTTACCTCGGCAAAGTGGTAGGGCAGGGGACTGTGTGTGCCGTCGAGGCCAAAGTAAGTGCGATAACTAAGTACCCAGTTCCCACCACCAAAAAAGAACTTCAGCGTTTCCTTGGGTTAGTTGGGTACTATCGCAGTTTTTGTAAAAACTTTTCAACTGTGGTAGCTCCCCTGACCGATTTGCTGAAAGGGAAGGCCCGGTATGTTTGGTCAGACGTGTGCCAGCAGGCTTTTGGTAATGTCAAGTCTGTGCTGTCTTCACCTCCTGTGCTTGCCACTCCTTGCATGGTTCGACCTTTCCAACTGCATGTGGATGCAAGTGATGTCGGGACAGGAGCCGTACTGTTCCAAGCTGATGGCAGTGGGGTGGATCGCCCCGTGAGTTTCTATTCCAAGAAATGTAACTCGTTCCAGTTGAACTACTCGGTGATCGAAAAGGAAACCCTCGCGCTCATCTGGGCATTACAGCATTTTGATGTGTATGTAGGCTTGTGTGTTCCTCTGGTTGTGTACACAGACCATAACCCCATCACTTTCTTGCACTCAGTTTGTTGCCCAAATCGTAGGTTGATGAGGTGGATGCTTTACCTACAGGCCTATTGTCTGGACATTCGCCACATTAAAGGTTCGGATAACGTGGTGGCCGATGCTTTGTCTAGAGCTCCGAGCTCTCAAAGTGCCTCTTTGAGAGCCGGAGCTGATGAGATGGGAAGGAGGAAAGTCAGGAACTACGAACGGTCTGTATGGATCCGTTCAAAATTGGAATGTTACTGTTTGTGGGTACTGTTGGGTAGTTCACGGTGTTCTTAGTGGAACTCCTTTCTTTATGGGGGGGAGTGTGCCGACCCCTCCACACCACGTGGGGTGCCGTCTGTTCGTGTGTGTTTTGTGTGTGGTTGCAGGTTCCAGCTGCATCTGCCTGATGAGCTACTCCTGCCGGAAGCATTTAAGAGGAGCCAAGCCGGATACGTCGCTCTCTCACTCGGTTGGGGCACTCTCTCCGTGCCAGCCTCGGGGACCTGTTGCTGGTTCCATTACTTGCTTGTTTATTATGAATAAACTATTCTTATATTCATACCCCTCGTCTCGCCTCCCAGTTTTCTGTTGCAGCCCAGGAGCCGGGTTGTAACACATCGAACATGTAATTTGTCAAATCGCCACCCAGAAAAGCTCCGACCACAACAACCTACTGTGAGGAAAAAGCGTAAGCCGGGCCAACTGACTCTGACAGAAGTATTTGGAGCCCCACTTCCCCATAACAGTCCAAGAGCTGAGGAAATAACAAGGTGCATCGGCGAGTACATGGCCAAAGACTTAAGGCCGTTTTCTGTGGTCAAGAACGGTGGATTTCTGAGGTTAGTTAACACGCTGGAGCCCAAGTATGCTATTCCATCACGGCCCTACTTTAGTCGAACAGTGCTACCAGCTCTGTACAAAGAGACAAAAGCTAAAGTGACACAGAGCCTCAAAGAAGCAGAGTGCATCTCAATAACCACAGATGGGTGGACTTCACGAGCTACGTAGAGCTATATTACAGTCACGGCTCATGTTATGACCAGCGAATGGGAAATGAAAAGTGTTGTCTTACAGACGCAGCCTCTTTTCACATCACACACTGGACTCAACATAGCTGAGGTGTTAAAATCTGCTGTTTTGGAGTGGGAGCTCGACATGACGAGCAACAATAATCAAGGCATTGCTGTTGTAACAGACAACGCACGGAATATGGATGTAGCGGTGAGAGAGGCTGGACTTTCCCCACACATAAAGTGTTTTGCACACACTTTAAACCTTGCGTCAAAAGCTGGTTTGAACGTAAACCGGGCAAGCCGTCTGCTTGGTAAAGTGAGGCGTGTAGCTGCGTTTTTTCACCGCAGTTCAACTGCCACAGCTGTGCTGGCCACCAAACAGGGAATGTTAAACCTGCCAGCGCATAAACTGATCATGGATGTGATCACAAGATGGAACAGCTCGCTTGACATGCTGAAGTCAGGCGCAACGCACGCGAGATAGACACTCTGGAAGCAGCTGATATCACGGACGCCGAGGACATGGTTCGGCTTCTCTCACCGCTGAAAAAAGCAACCACCGTGCTGTGCGATGAGTCTCAACCTACAGTCTCTCTCATTGTGCCCCTCAAGCACATGATAGAACAAAGCATGGAACAGTGCGATGAGGACTCCTCCACCATCGCCCAAATGAAGAGAGCCATACTGAAGGACTTGACAGACAGATACCAAGGGGAGCAAAACAAGTTTCTGCACGAAAACACTGCGTTGGACCCCCGGTTCCGGAGCTTGCACCAGTTAAATAGAGAACCGCAGTGACGCGTCCTAAAACCCGGAAGTAAACTTCTTCCGGTTCCTTCGACAAAAATGCAATGCAATTTCTCCATAGGATTTTGGAATAATAGCTCGAAATAAGGTCTGTGGTTGACACACATTTAAGAGACAGATCACGTTTTGTTTAGTCGGATAATCTCCACATGTCTACCCATCTCTTATAATTTTCTAATCATAAATCTATCGATCATAAATCTATCGATCATAAATCTATCGATTAGATCTATGATTCGAAAATCATATGTGGAGATTATCCGGCTGAACAAAACGTGATCTGTCTCTTAAATGTGTGTCAACCACAGACCTTATTTCGAGCTATTTTCCAAAATCCTATGGAGAAATTGCATTGCATTTTTGTCGAAGGAACCGGAAGAAGTTTACTTCCGGGTTTTAGGACGCGTCACTGCGGTTCTCTATGACAGACAGAGGGAGGAGGTTTTCGACAGGCTGAAGTTGAAAGCCACACAGATGCAGAACCAGGTACATATTTAAATATTCTTTGTGTGTCTGTGTAACTTGTTCAGATAACGTATAAGTTGTGTGTATGCCTCTGTTGTTTTTGTGAAAAGAAAGATAAGACATTTAGGACGTTTTTTTTCTACCTCTGCTTGCTTGCACAGAACCCTAGTGAAACAGAAGTAGCCTTAATGGCCTACACAGTTGTTATGCTATACCACATTGCCCTTCACTGGATGTATAATGAGCTGCACTAAACTACATTTTTGCATTTAAAATACCTAGCCATTCTTTTGCGGTTATTTTGGTAAGTAACTCAAAAGTAATATAAAAGTAGTGTAACTCATTACATTTCAGAGACAGCAATATTGTAATGTAACTTATTACTATTATTAAAAAAAGACAGTAATAAGTAATATGTACTGTATTACATTTTGGAAGTAATTTGCCCAACACTGGGAGTAGTACAAATATCCAGGAAATATGCCCAAATCAACAAAAACTGCGAGCCGGCACGCAAGACGCTCCGCTTCTGAAACGTGCCCGGTGGGTTTTGATGCTGTTCGGAGGTCGGAACAAAACCGCGGTGCAGACGCACCTGGTGGAATCCAGGCGTAAGGAACATGAGTAGGTGTGGTCATGCAATATTACAACAACAGAATTTCCTCTGTATTTTTTAGCACATGTTAGGAACATTGGTGTGCTACGATACTTATATAAATAGCAATACAGCCCCGCTAATACAAGTTTATTTATGCAGAAAGTATGAGTAAATACTTGAATTGCAATTATAAATAAAATACAATTTAAATGTAATTTTAAAAATAGCTCAAGAAACTTTCAATTTCATTTATAGTTGTCATGGCTGATAGGGATGTCCAAAAGTAATGTGACAGAATTGTTGATTTCCCAAAGATATTACGACCAGATAACCGCCGGCCCACACTACTGGACTCAACAAATAGCCAATCACCAAGCGGCGTAGTATATTGCTTAAAGAGCATTTTGTAATTTGTATATATAAAGCAGCTGGGGAGTATCAGAGTTGCAGAGCAAAATGGCATATATGGAGTCTGCTGCTGCTGGAGACAGAAGAATCATTCCGAGGAGGGTTGGACTGCGTTAGATATAAGCCCAATTTCAAACCACACCCTACCCACTCCCCCTCCATGATGGAGTGAACTCCGTCTGTAGTCACACTCGCAGCTTAACGAGGCTCCCTTCTTCCAGGTGGAGGGTGTAAAAACAGCAGCAAGCTTTGGGACGAACTCCCCTCTCTCCAGCTGAAACAGGAAATGCCATAATTTTTCGTAACAACGGTTTCAAATCAGCATCTCTTGGATTAAAAATAACAAAAATAAAACCCTAAAGATATTTTATGGCATATCTTTTTGTAAACCTATTTCTGTTTTAAAATCTGATGTTTATAAGCTGCTTAGTTTTTGCAAAAGTCCATGTAAATATACACAACTTTACTGTTTTCTTGACTAGACATGAGTAAATGATACTGAGTTTAAACAAATACGAGGTAACCATAAGGTTGTTAACATCTGTATGAAGATATTAAATGTCTCTTGTTGTGCAGTTTATTAGTGAATGTTTCCACGGAACTGTCTGACGGACACACACAGCGTTGAGTCCGGTCAGGTAGAGGACCGGTGAAGTCAGGTGATGCAGACTCACTGCTGGAGGGCTTGATAACCCACTCCCCTTCCACACTCGTTGGTTTGGCACGGCACTTAATGTGGCGGACCCTCCGCGCGAACGGAGGGGTAGTGTGTAGGGGTAGGGTGTAGGGGGCGGTTTGAAATTGGGCCATAGTGTGTTGTTTAAAAGAGCCACATGCTTTATGGTTGCCGTTTTAGATACAGGTTCCCTTTGTAGGGTTTGACAGATTTAGGCCCAATCCCAAACCATGCCCTACACCCTACCCCTACACACTAACCCTCCGTGACGGAGTGAACTCCGTGGAGTGACACTCGCAGCGCAACGAGGCTCCATCCTGTCAGATGGAGGGAGTAAATACAGCGGCAAGCTTTGGGACAAACTCCCCTCTCTCCGGCAGAAACAGGAAATGCCGTAACTATGTAACAACGGTTTCAAATCAGCATCTCTTAGACAAAACATTTAAATTAATAACTAAAATAAAACTCCAAACATCTTTAATTGTGTTACTTTTTTGTAAAGCTCTTTTGGTTTTAAACCTGATTTTTATAAGCTTCTTAGTTTTTGCAACAGTCTGTAAATATACACAACTTTATAATAAAATGCACACATTTGCCTTTTTCTAGACTAAACACAGGTATACGATCCTAAGTTAAAAAAATATGAGGTTATCATGAGGTTGTTAACATCGCAATTTAACAGTGGATGTTTGCAGGAAGGAACTGTTTGTAAACAGCGTGTTTCCTGACGGACACACACAGCATTGAGTCCAGTCAGGTAGGGCAGCACGTGAAGTCAGCACCGATGCAGACTCGCTGTTTGAGGGCTTGATAGCCCACTCCCCCTCCACACTCGTTGGTTTGGAACAGCACTTAATGTGGCGGACCCTCCGTGCGAACGGAGGGGTAGTGTGTAGGGGTAGGGTGTATGGCGTGGTTTGGGATTGGGCCGAAGACTTTCAAAAATGGTCCGGCCCGACCTGAAACCAGAAACTTGACGTAAAACTGCTACAATGTGTACATAGGGTAAGATAACTTTCAGGGCTTTATGACATAATTCTGTTGGGGTTTCAGACCTACCTTACATGATTTTATCATGATTTTATTTTTTTGTGATAAAATGATAAAATGATACAATCATGTAAGGTAGGTCTGAAACCCCAACAGAATTATGTGTATCGGGTCTTTCATCTGCCAAAGACTCTTTTGGAGAATGTGGTCCACTTCCCTCACTGGAACAGTTGGCTGAAGTTGGCCATGGCTTTCAACGCCTTGCCAACAGTCCAGCTGGGAAGCATAGGAGACTATTGGCGCTTTTCCACTGCAGGACCTAGCACGGCTTAGCACAACTTAGTTTGGCCTTGGTAGGCCAGGCTCACTTTAAGCTGCGTTTCCATTACAGTTTAGTAACTGGGGTAGTTACTATAGTAACGCAGTGTAGGCGGGGCGATCGGCTGTTCGGCGGGCGGAGCGACGCTGCGTAAAACTCGCTGGTTTATTTATGTCTGTAGGCTGTTGTTGTGAGTGTGGACGGAGCATATACAATGTTAGCTTAGCCTGATCGATCCGATCTCCATGCGGAAAGCATCTTCATCTGTTGCACTTGCCACTTCAACGTTAAAAACAATAAAACGGCAAATGAATTGCTTAGTCGCATTCATCAGATCCTCTGTCTCGAGCCAGTGAACTACCAGGCCTTCTAGAGTACCCTAGAAATGAGGGGAAACTCTGAAAGAATACGCCCATGGCTACAAATCAATATCTGACAAACAAATCAACGTAACACTGTAATATTACAGATCAACAACACAGATATGATTCTCATTTATTCATTTTATATACATTTTATTACATTTTATTTATATAATTAAATCGATTTTTTGTTTGTTTTATCTGAGTGTTCCAGGGTATTCTCTGAATACCTTGAAGGCCCTGACGGTTCGCCACTGTCACACTTGCACCTCAGCAAGAGTATTTGGTCTGGGGGAAATTACCCAGTAGCGCACCTGTGTCACCAGGGAGCACTGTCATTGTGGAACCAACATCCTCCCGTTCAGCCCCAAAGAACATCATTGTTGGGCGGGTCGTAGCACCAATGTGGGGAGATCGCTGGGTCCCAATGAAGATCATGAACTCGACGAAGAAACCTGTGACGCTACGTCGCAATGCCAAAGTGGCTGACGTCTTTCCTTGTGTTGCTGTAGAGGACCTCCACATCTCCCAGGGTGTGAACAGGTCACAGGCAGATCAGCCTGCTGAACCGGTCTTCAACCCAGACCACCTGTAGCCCCCTTCATCAACTCAAGGAATGTGGTATGGCGGACATAGACATTGATGGCTGCGAGGTGTCGGGCGAATGGCAGCAGCGTCTGGCTGACCTTGTTCTCACTTACCAGGATGTATTTTCCAAGGACAAGCTAGACTGCGGGGAAGCAAAAGGGTTTGTCCATCGAATACACCTCACTGATGATCATCCCTTCCGGCTCCTCACCGTCGCGTCCCTCCAGCACACTACCACAAACTGAGAGAAGTCTTGTCTGAGATGGAGTTGAAGGGCATTATCAGCAAGTCAGTCATCGAATATGCCTCGCCGCTGGTTCTGGTCTGGAAGAAGACAGGTGAATTGAGGATCTGCACTGACTTTCGTTGGCTGAACGCCAAGACAGTCAAGGGTGCCCACCCACTGCCCCACCAGAGAGACTGCCTTGCCGCCCTTGGAGGGAATGCCTTTTTCAGCACCATGGATCTCACATCAGGCTTCTACAATGTCCCCCTCCATGAGTGACTTGAACTTCTCCAGCCTCCTCTGTTAAATGGACGACCTGCTGGTTTTCGCTCCATCTGAAGTCGAAGCCCTGAGTCGACTCGAGACAATCTTCTCACGTCTCAGAGTTAACAATCTGAAGCTGTCTCAGAAGAAGTGCCACTTCCTTCGCAGGTCTGTGCGGTTTCTTGGCCATGTGGTGAGCAGTGATGGTGTCTCAGTCGATCAGGGGAAGGTGGAGGTCATATCTGCTTTCAGGAAAGAGGACCTTATGGACGGTGACGGCTGTACTCCATCTCAGCAGAAGGTCAAATCTTTCCTTGGGATGGCACTGTACTACCAGCATTTCATTCCTGGCTGCTCTTCCATCGCGAAACCGCTGTACGCTTTGACCGCAGGGAAGAAGAGGGGTGTGAAAGATTCCCCTGGTCGGCGGACAGCCGGTACCTTCCGGAAATTGACTCCTCAGGATTGGACTTAGAAAGCGTTTGAAGATCTGAAAAGTGCGCTCCTCAATAGTGTAGTGCTGGCTCACCCAGACTTTGATAGGCCTTTCATCCTCTCCACCGATGCCTCCCTTAATGGTTTGGGTGCTGTTTTGTACCAGGTGCATGCTGGTGAGGAGATGGCAAGGCCCATTGCCTTCGCCAGTAAGTCTCTCAGTCGCAGCTAACGCAACTATCCTGCTCACAGGCTTGAGTTCTTGGCGCTCAAGTGGGCAGTAAGTGAAAAATGCAGTCATTGGCTGATGGGTCACAGGTTTACTGTCTGGTCAGACAACAATCCTCTCACATACATCTTGACCAAACCCAAACTTGATGCATGTGAGCAGCGTTGGGTCTCCAAATTGGCGCCGTACTCCTTTGAGATCAAACACATTCCTGGTAGGCTGAATGTGGTTGCAGATGCTCTCAGTAGGGAACCGTTTGTGAAGCCTTTGAGAGAACAGTTGTTGCTCAAGCCTTACTCTGAGTTGCTGGACTGGGCCTGTGATGTCAGTGACAAATTCGTGCAGGACTCCTTCCGTCTCACCTGCCAGCCACAATCACTGACACACCCATTGACCTCGTCGGCCCTTGATGTCTCAATGTCCAGTGAGGATGTCTCCTCCATCCTCTCCTCGTTCGATGAGTGGGATTCTGCCCCCGGGCAACGCGCGTCCTCTCTAGCCGGTCATCTAACCTCATTGGAGCCTCCTGGCCAGGATTTGTTGCCATCTTTGTCTCTTGCTGACCTCCGGTCTCACCAACAACAGGATCCAGTCATCTCACGGGTTGCTCTCTATGCTGACAGGAAACGCAGGCCCTCTAGACGTGAGCGCTGCAATGAGAGCCTGGAAACTCTGAGAATTCTTAAGCAGTGCGAAAGACTGACACTCAAGAACGGCATCCTTTATAGGGTCACAAAGGACCCTCTGACAAAACACAAAAAGTTCCAGTTTGTTGTGCCTGAGACTCTGAAAGCAGATGCATTGGCTGGTGTTCATGACTATGCTGGTCATCAAGGTCAGCCCCGCACACTTTCTCTGGCCCGCCAGCGGTTCTTCTGGTATGATATGGAAAAGGAACTTCGCAATCATGTAAGGAGCTGTCACAGATGCATACTCAGCAAGGCCCCTGAGCCCTCCGCAAGAGCCCCATTGGAGAGTATTAAGACCTCTGCCCCTCTGGAACATGTGTGTATTGACTTTTGGTTGGCTGAGGATAATAACAAGTCTGTGGATGTTCTTGTGATCACCGATCACTTCACCAAGTTGGCTCATGCCTTTCCCTGTCAGGATCAGACCGCTAAAAGTGTGGCAAAGAAGCTGTGGGACAGCTTTTTCTGTATTTATGGCTTCCCTCAGCGCCTCCATTCTGACCAGGGGGCCAACTTTGAAAGTGAGCTGATCGCAGAGCTACTCGAGTTGTCAGGCGTCAACAAGTCCCGTACTTCACCTTACCACCCCATGGGTAATGGCGGTACTGAAAGGTTTAATCGCACCCTGGGCAACATGCTGAGATCTCTACCCCTCCGTTCCAAACAGAAATGGCCACAAATGGTCCAGACCATGACTTTTGTGTACAATTGTACCATTCATGAGACCACTGGGTTTGCGCCTTTCTATTTGATGTTCGGGAGGGTCCCCAGGCTGCCGGTTGAATGTGTTGCACAGTGTGTGACTACGACCCTTATGTCAAATCCCTTTTGGATGACCTACACTGCGCCATGGTGCTGGCTCAAAAGAACAGCACTGCTGAGCAACGACATCAATGTGACCAGTACAATAAACGGGTCAGAGGTCATCCCCTGTCTCTTGGTGACAGGGTGCTGCTGGCGAACAAATGAGCCATGGGGAAACGTAAGCTTTCTGACAAGTGGATGCCCATCATTTACACCGTGGTGGCCTCAAAACCTGCCTTGCATATATACCGGATCAAGGATCGTGACGGGTATGAACGTGTTGTCCATCGGAACCTGCTACTCCAGGTTGACTTCCTGCCCCTGGAAGAGGCCTCAAATGGCAGTCCTCTGCTCCTGTGTCCATGCCTGCTGTTAGCTTGGCCGATGTCCCCCCTGCAACTGATTTGCACAGGACTGCAATCTCTGAGTTGGATACTATAGCTGCTGCTGCCGGATCGTCTCTTGCTGGTTCCCTTTCGAGCACTGTTGGCTGGGCAGATAGCCGCACTGCCTCATGGGTCCACGAACAGTCCTCCATTGATGGCTCAGTTAGTTCAGAGTGTCCACTGTCTCCCTCTCTGGCAATTTCCCCTGCTTTGGATGTTCCTGCCCCAATCCCTGTTCCCCTGTCACAGTCACTGTCTGCCCATCCTGGTCCACAGCAGTGTCCGACTGCCAATCGGGGGCTTGCCTCTCGGTTTGGCAGAGTCTTTAGGCCAGTGTGTCATCTGATTGAGTCCATGACACAACTTGAGTCTGTTCTAGGGGTTGATTCAGGCCCCGGTGCTGTTATCCATGTGTGAGAAATTGGGGTGGCATAGTATTGACATTTTGTTTTATTGTTATTTTATGTATAATGTTTTTTTTTTTCTTGTGACAAAGGAATGTTTTTGGTAAACTCTGCTGCTGTATGTCACTTTCTTTTGTGTATCCACATGGTTTGGCCGTATGGGTGATGTATAAGGCATCTCATTTTGTCTAGAGCAGTGGTTCTCAAACTTTTTCTGTCATTCCCCACTTTGAACAGGTGGGCCTTTTCAAGCCCCACCTGTCCCTCAACGCTCCAATAAAATGGTAGGCCAAGCTTAAAATTGTCAAATGTATCATTCTATAACAATATAACAATATATCTATAACAAATAACATCAGTTCTAAAACAGTGAAAATCTATAACAAATAACAGTTCAGAAATAGAGAAAATAAAAGTGCAATGGTGTCAATCAAAATGGAGTCAGAAAACCTTTCGCTTGGCTGCACGCTCACTGTTATCTCCCTCAAGAGCTGAGTATGACCGTTTCCCCTCCTGGATTGAGCCAGGACGGAGGATCTATTGCTCTGTAAAAACTACTAATCGATCGAGATCCAGAGACAGCGCAAGATGACGACATACACAGTATCTCCAGACTGTATTAGTTGTCTCAACTTCAAAGAGAAAATCATGGAGTTAGAAGCTCGGGTTACTAATCTGTACCAGATCCGTGAGGATTAGAAATTTCTGGACACGATACTCGAGGCAGCTGTGGTAAACAGCACCATCACCGATAAGCCTCTGTGCTAAACCGAAGAAGTGGCAGCGCACTGAACCGTGGATTAAGGTCCAAGAGAATAGGCGGAGTAAGCGAAACAGACACTCTTCCAGCATACGCTCTCCCCCTCTCGTGCTCAGAAACAGCTTTGAGTCACTTGGAACTCCCAAGGCAAAAAGACACCGGAGTATTGACACCGAGCATGAAGGGCCCGTACCCCGATGCGCCAGGACGGCGCATCAACACCGACACGGCCTGCTCAACTACGCCAGGGAGACGTCCATTTCACCCCAAAACCCACCCAGACCTCTCCAGCTAATCATAGCTTATTAGCACATAGAGAAGCTAACGTTGCTGGCGTTAGCTCAGAGGCTACCCGGGACACACAGAGCTAACACCAGCACTGAGAGCTCAAGGCTAACTGCTAACCCAAACAACACTGATAAAGGAGGCGGCCTAAAAAGTGACGTGGGGAATGCAAGGACAACACCACAGACGGATATTATCTTGATTGGAGATGCCATGACAAAGCATGTGAAACTTGCAAAGGCAGATAATATCTGTCTGAGCAACACATCTGTCGAGGACCTATCATCAGTGATACCAGAAATCCTCAAAGATAAACCAAACCACACCAAGATCGTCATCCACACTGGATCGTTTGATATCCTGCACAAAAAAACTGGCACTTAGACACTTAAAAAACATTTCATCAAGCTACTGAATACACTAACCGAACATCAGGATGTATCCATCAGTGGACCAATTGCTTGCGATCGTAGAGGAAAAGAAGCATTCAGTCGACTCCTGTCTTTCAACACCTGGCTGGCATCTGTCTGTCACTCACACAAACTGAGATTCATTGACAATTTCAATATTTTCTGGAATTGTGGGGACCGCTTAGCACCTGATGGACTTCACCCAAATTATAAAGGTTCTCGACTACTAACAGCAAACATCAGTCACGCGCTCTTGACCTCCTTAAGTGGACAGAGTCAAGCCCCAATCTCTGCTCCATCTAAATCGAATGACACAACCTCCTGCATGGACACAAGCAACCCACTGACTTCCACAAAACAACATCTTGAACTCAGTGGACTCACTGCCCGAAGAAAAACAACGATAGTACAGACGCCATGCCATCTCCAACATACCAGTAATCTTAACCAGTCAATGGCATGGTAAAAGCTATGCACCATCTAATAGGCCTGCACGTGCTGTTAACCTCAAAGTTATCAAAGTCCAGCCAAAGCAGATCTCCTCTCATGACATAGAAGTCCACCAAATAAAATTAGCCCTCCTAAATGTCAGATCTCTGCATAATAAAACCTTTTTAGTTAATGATCTGATTAAAGAAAATAACTTAGATTGCATCTGCTTAGTGGAGACATGGCTTAATAACGACACAGCTACATCAATAATGATAGAGACCTGTCCACCAAACTATAGCCTTTATCAACTGCCCAGAAAGAAGCGAAGAGGAGGAGGGGTTGCAGTCATTTTTTCCTCAACATTTTTGTTTAGAATAACAGAACTAGGTGAGTTCATGTCGATGGAATATCTAGCCATTGAACTAAAAACTGAATCAACCATAATTGTCACAATATACCGTCCACCTAGACACTCACCATTATTTATACAAGAGTTCTCTGAATTGATCTCACTATGTGTTACAAGTTACGATAAGGTGATCCTAAACGGAGACCTGAATATTCATATAAATAAAAAAGCGGGCTCCAAAGCTATAGAGCTTGCAAATCTACTAGATAGCTTTGATCTAACACAGCATATAATAAATGCAACTCACCGACATGGTAATACATTAGACTTAGTGATAACAACTGGGCTAAACATCAATAATATCTCAATAACTGAGATACCTCTCTCCGACCATCACTGTATATTCTTCGATGCTGAAATAACCCTTACTAAAAAAAAGAAGTCATAGTTAAAAAAAGGCTCCTTAACGACATAGCTGAATCAAAGTTCACAGATCTTATCGGACTATATGCACCACACAGTCATGACATTTCTCTAAATGAAATGGTAGAACATCTCAATGATGCACTATCATCTGTATTAAATTCTGTCGCCCCACTAAAAACTAAAAAGAAGTCGACAACCAAAGCCTCCCCCTGGTTGAACTATAATGGTGTCAAGGAAGAGAAAAGGAAATGTCGTGCAGCAGAGAGAAAATGGAGGAAAACAAAAACCACTATCTGCTGTGATATCTACAAAGATGCTTTAACTGCCTATAACAGAACCATCCGACTAGCAAGGAAAGATTATTTTCCAATATTATCACAGAAAATGCCGGAAATTCCAGAGTCCTTTTCTCCACTATCGATCAGCTGCTAAACACTGTCTCTGCCCCCCCACCCTCCTCAACAGCTAAATGTGAGGAATTTGCTCAGTTTTTTGAGAACAAAATAACTTCAATCAGAGCTAGTATCATTACTAGTGGAGATGAAACCGATCTCAGTAGAGTATGTAATGTAACCATGAGTAACTTTACATGCATCACACTAAGCGAACTGTGTAAAACTGTCTCAGAAGCAAACTCCACAACCTCAGACATTGATCCTATCCCCACAAAATTCTTTAAGCGAGTGTTTGATAGCGTCTCCAGTCCTGGACATTATAAACACATCCCTTAAAACTGGCTACTTCCCTGATGCCTTTAAAACAGCTGTTGTAAAACCTCTATTAAAGAAACCTAAATTGGATAACAACACAGTAGCAAACCACAGACCAATATCAAATCTACCATTTATCAGTAAAATATTGGAAAGAATTGTCTCAGTCCAAATAAATTCCTATCTTAAAGAAAATAACATCTTCAGTCAGGTTTCAGAAGATACCACAGTACGGAAACTGACAAAGGTAGTTAACTCACAAAGGTAATTAGTGACCTCAGACTCAACTCTGATGCGAATAAAATCTCCATCCTTATCCTATTAGATCTCAGTGCAGCTTTTGATACTATTGATCACAACATCCTAATAAATCGACTTGAAAAGCTTATTGGTTTCTCTGGTTGCGTGTTGAACTGGATCAAAACATATATCAGAGGAAGGATGTTCTATATAAGTCTAGGAAGCCATACATCAGAGAAACATGAAAGCCGCTACGGGGTTGCACAAGGGAGCTGTTTAGGTCCATTACTCTTCTCTCTCTATATGTTACCGCTCGGCGACATCATCAGAGAGTATGGTATAGATTTCCACAGCTATGCGGATGATACACAATTGTACATATCCGCTGAACCAAATGATGCGACAGCCATAAACTCCATTACCAACTGCCTGACAGCAATAAACAAATGGATGAACGATAACTTTCTTAAATTGAATGAGGACAAAACTGAAGTCCTACTTGTTGGCCCCAAATCAAAAAGAGAGATGCTAACAAATAATCTAGGAAGCTTAACCACTTGGATTAAACCGGAGGTGACAAGTCTCGGTGTCATCCTGGACTCAGATTTGAACTTCAACGCCCATTTAAACAAAGTGACCAAAATAGCTTTCTTTCATCTCAGAAACATAGCGAAGGTACGACCATTCATAAATCAAAATGATGCAAGAAGCTAATTCATGCTTTTATATCTAGCCGACTAGACTACTGCAATGCACTTTTGACTGGTCTCCCCAAGAAAACAATTGAAAGACTCCAGCTCATTCAAAACTCTGCAGCTAGACTACTAACGAATACCAAAAGGAGGGAACACATTAGTCCTGTCTTAGCTACTCTACACTGGCTTCCTGTAACTTTCAGAATTGATTTTAAGGTGCTTCTCCTCACATACAAAGCTCTAAATGGACAAGGACCCAGCTACATTTCTGACTCTCTAATAAACTACACACCCGCCAGAACACTGCGATCATCAGATGCAGGTCTATTAGAGCAGTGGTTCCCAAACTTTTTGTGCCCAAGGCACACCAAAGGACAAGTAAAAATCTCAACGCACACCTATTGTGCAAAATAGCCCTTATAACACGTGTTATCACTCATATCATGTAAAATATCTGTAAATGTGCATAATTATTTACTAGTGCCAAATAAAATGTGACAGACAACTATATTACTCATGAAATATTTATTAACAAAATATTTCAGAAATTAATTTGAAACTTTATCAAATTAGGCTTCATCAAAGCAGCAACACACTCATTTAAACCAGACAGGTCACAAAATTAAAAATGAGGCAAAGGAAACTCAGCAGAAATTCAGCACAGAGAACTGTCAATGCAAGGAAGCTGCACTGGTCCTGAACTACAAATTATAAATGTAACATTTCAGCAATCAGCATTGAAACATGTGCTATTGTAAATATTTTGCCGACTTACAAATTAGTGAGATACATGTGCCTGTCGGGGCGCGCAGATTGTTTTAATCCTTGGTGGCACTGAGGAGAGGGTCACTCGCAAGTCCTGTTCAACAGAGAGCCGTGACCTCCTGTTGTTCTTCATGTAAACCAGAGTAGAGAACGCCAACTCACACAGGTAGGTAGTGGGAAAAAGAAGAAGTTGCTCAATCGCGTGGTGGGAGATGCTTGGGTACTCCGATGCAGAAGCCAACCAAAACTCATCCAGTGGGAGCTCACAAAATTTGAGTTTCAGTGTGCGGTCCACACGGAGCTCTGCACACTCCTCTCTCTCTTTCATAGTGAGCTTTTCTGTTGAGGATTCCTGGTGGAATGGGTCTCGGATCCAGTCAAGACTAGAGCACTTAGTTGGCATAAAGGGAACTGCTTTAGGCTGGTTTAGGTCCTATCTATCTGAACGCTCTCAGTTTGTATGTGTCAACGATAAATCTTCCATGCAAACCAAAGTTAGCCATGGAGTGCCACAGGGCTCAGTGCTTGGACCTATTTTGTTCACATTATATATGCTTCCGTTAGGCAATATTATAAGGAATCATTCTGTACAGTTTCATTGTTATGCGGATGATACTCAACTATATTTATCAATCAAGCCTGATGAAATTAATCATCTAAATAAAATTCAAGACTGCCTTAAGGACTTAAAAACGTGGATGACTTTAAACTTTTTGATGTTAAACACGGCCAAAACTGAAGTTATTGTACTCGGCCCAAAGAATCTACGAAACAAATTATCTAAAGATATACTAACTATGGATGGCATTAATTTGGCCTCCAGTGAGACTGTAAGGAATCTTGGTGTTATATTTGATCAGGATTTATCCTTTAACGCCCACATAAAATCTATTTCAAGGACCGCCTACTTCCATCTACGTAACATTGCAAAAATCAGGCATATCTTGCCTCAAAACGATGCAGAGAAACTAGTCCATGCATTTGTTACTTCAAGGCTAGATTATTGTAACTCTCTATTATCAGGGTGTACCAAGAAGTCAGTTAAGTCGCTTCAGCTGATTCAAAATGCTGCAGCACGTGTACTAACCAGAGTTAGGAAAAGGGACCACATTACTCCTGTTCTGACTGCCTTACACTGGCTCCCTATAGAACATAGGATAGAATTTAAAATTCTTCTTCTCGCCTACAAAGCCCTTAATGGGCAGGCGCCATCTTACCTTAAAGAACTCATTATACCCTACTGTCCTACTAGGGCATTGCGTTCCAAGAATGCAGGGTTGTTGGTTGTTCCTAGAGTCTCTAAAAGTACAATGGGAGCCAGAGCCTTTTCATATCAAGCTCCACATTTGTGGAATCAGCTTCCAGTTTGTGTTCGGGCGGCAGACACCCTATCCGTTTTTAAGAGTGCGCTTAAGACCTTCCTTTTTGATAAAGCTTATAGTTAGGGCTGATTAGATTCAGCCCCTAGTTTAGCTGCTATAGGCTTAGTTTGTCGGGGGACACTTTACTTTACTTCTTCCTTCTCTCTGTCTGTACCTGTGTACTCTCATGTTCCGAATAACCCAGCTTCCCCAAATTTCTTTTTGGTGTCTATCTACGCCGGGACCCTGAGTCGTGGCTGATCCTGTTGCTGTGGTCCTGAGTCCTGGATCGCGAGCCCTGGATCTTGAGTCATGGCTGTGCCTGTTGCTGTGGTCCTGGATCATAAGTCCTGGATGGATATCCTCGGGGATTCATCTTCTTATTATAGACACATGCATTTCCAAACATTTGGACTACCTACGTTGTAAATGTATTATCTTCTCAATTTACACACGGCATCTATTGAACGTCTGTCCGTCCTGGGAGAGGGATCCCTCCTCTGTTGCTCTCCCTGAGGTTTCTCCCATTTTTTTCCCCTTTAAACTGTGGAGTTTTTCCTTTTTCTGGAAGTTTTTCCTTGTACGATGTGAGGGTCTAAGGACAGAGGGTGTCGTATTGTCTACTGATATTCTGTACAAACTGTGAAGTCCACTGAGACAAATGTAACATTTGTGATATTGGGCTATATAAATAAACATTGATTGATTGATTGATTGATCATAGTCCTCGATGTCAGCCACACGTGGAAAATAGCGCTCAAACCTCTCTTTTAAGGTCTGAAGGTGTTCGGCATATACAGCGCGCTCCCTAGCTGCCTGCGGCGCAGCTGATGCCAGCGGGAACATGTCCATGGAGCCCTGTTCCAAAGCCTCGCGCCACAGGATAAGTTTGCCCATAAACCCCCGAATCTTGGCTGTGGATGATAAAATGTTTTCATTCCTGCCCTGAAGCTTGGCGTTTAACTCGTTGAGATGCCCAAATATGTCTGCGAGGTAAGCCAGTCTGGCGCACCACCTCTCATCCGCGAGCTTGTCTTTATGTGGGACAGCGTGTTCACGTGAAAACTCCAAAAGCTCTTCCCGAAGCTCATAAAGACGGGATAGGACTTTCCCCCGTGACAGCCAACGTACCTCTGTGTGGAGGATCAGGCTTTGGTGGTCGGCTCCCATCTCGGCGCACAGCTGGGAGAGGAGGCGAGATTTCAGGGGCCTTGATTTGATGTAATTCACCATCTGCACAGCCTGATTCAGCACCTCAGTCAACTCCGGGGGCATGGTTTTGGCAACTAATGCCTCTCGATGCAAAATGCAGTGGTTTGTCACGATATGTGGGTTTTGTGCTCTCACCTTAGCAATAAATCCTTTCACTCTCCCCGTCATGCTTGCCGCGCCATCTGTGCAAAGACTGACGCACATATTCCAGTTCAGACTGTTCTCTTTTAAATAGTTATTAGTAACCCTGAATATTTCTTCTCCCGTAGTATGGCTTTCCATTTCTTTGCAGAAGAAAAACGTCTCTTTGATAGAGTCAGCATCAACATATCTGACGTTTGCCAGAAGTTGGGCAGCCCCACTTATGTCAGTAGATTCGTCTATTTGTAGGGAAAATCTGCCGCTCGCCTGCAGTTTCTCTGTCAAATGTTGCTCAATGTCTTCTGACATGTCGTCGATTCTTCTTTTGATTGTACTATCAGACGACGGCACTTTGGATAGCTCATTTGCGGCATCTGGACCCAGCATGACACCTGCAATTTTTTTGCAAGCGGGAGTGTCTCCGCTATTGTGTGAGGTTTCTTCTGCTTTGCAATGAGCTCCGCTAGCATGTAACTAGCCTCCATTGCCTTTTCAGACACTTTCACACAATCCAACAAACGGTCTTGCTGCCTCTGGTTCAGATCCCGTGCTCTTTTGAAGTAGGCCAAGTTTCTCTGAACATGGAAGGGATGTTTGGTTTCCAAGTGCCTCTTCAGCTTGCTTGGAACCATGTTCGCATTAGCTAACTTCTCCCGACAGACGACGCACTCGGGCTGAGGATTATTGACATCCCCGGTCCAACTGAAGCCATAAGACAGGTAACTTTCATGATACTGTCTGCTGACAGTTTTTTTCCTCATTTCTTTCGGTGGTGGGTTGTCGGCAGTCTCTGCACTGGTGGTTGGTGGTTTGCTCCGCACAAGAAAGCGCTCCATTTTCCCTCTTGCGTGTTTCTCTGTTTTAATGTTGTCCTTCAGCCTTTGATGTGTCACGGTCTTATAATTCCCACCTGTGCAACTGCGTTAACAGCGAAATATGGGGTTCTGTGAGGATTTTTTTTAAAAGAATTGTTTTTAGGTATAGAGTTTGCCTCTGTATTATGAAATGAGTGCATACAAAGTACTGATATAGTAAATTAAAAAATAATTATTTTTGTGTAGTTGTATATTGCAATAATAACGTATGGTTGTCACAAAATCCCACGGCACACCCGGACTTGCCTCACGGCACATCAGTGTGCCGCGGCACACCGTTTGGGAACCACTGTATTAGAGGTCACTAGAAAGAGTCTTAAGAAGATCGGTGATGCAGCCTTTGTAAACTACGCCCCAAAACTGTGGAACACGTTACCCAACAATATTAGGGAAGCCAATACGTTAGGCATTTTTAAAAGGCAGCTTAAAACCTATCTCTTTACCAAAGCATTTTACTGATTTTACACTATTATACTGCACTATTCTCTGTGATTGACATTGCACTATTTCTCTATGTTTTATTCACCATATTTTTATGTTTAATTATTTTATCCCACTTTATGCTTTGCTCTTGCTGCTTGTTTTACACTGATTTTATGTCTTATTTCTTACTGATGTAAAGCACTTTGAACTGCAATCCCCTGTATGAAAGGTGCTATACAAATAAAGTTATTTTTATTATTATAATCCTTGCCTCAAATGGGCTGACTTCCAAAAATATAGAAAAAGGGCCTACTATGCAATTGTGTTATCAATGGTAGGCCAAGCTTAAAATTGTCAAATGTATTTAAATAACGTCAAGTTCTACATCTTATAACAAATAACATCAGTCAATAATAATAAAAAATCAATAACAAATAACATCACTCAATAATAACAAATAACATCAATAACAAATAACATCAGTTAAAAATGGAGAAAATCAATAACAAATCTGTCAGGGTTACGGAAAAGGTAGGACCCAAATGCAGAATACAAAAAGGGAAAAAGGTCTATGAACAAAAAACGAGCTTTATTACCAAAGCTGGAGAACAAAACATGGCATGAAACTCACCGGTAACGCAAGGTAGCATGGAGGGAGACAGGAAAGACAAACAATGAACCGACAGGGGAACACAGGGAAAGACAAGACTAAATACAGGAAGGGGTAATCACGAGACGAGAAACAGCCGGGCAGGGGAGCTGAAACACAAGGGCAACAGGTGAACACAATCAGACAATTAGACACACCAGGGAAACTAACGACAGGGAGGAAAACACAGGGAGAAGGACCAGACAAGAGACAGGGAGGAAAACACAGGGAGAAGGACCAGACAAGAGACAGGGAGGAAAACACCGGGAGAAGGACCAGACAAGAGACAGGGAGAACAAAACTCAACACACAACACCCAAATCGTGACATAACCCCCCCCTCAAGGGACGGACTCCAGACGTCCCCACACAAAGTCCATATTTCCAAAAGGGTGGGTGGAGGGGTCCGGAGGACGGGTCTGGACCGACAGCCCGGAGGGACGGCAGAGGACCAGAAAGGGGTCTCGGGCGGACGGCCCGGGGGCAAGGCAGAGTTCAAGAAGGGTACCTCGGGCGGACGGCCCGGGGGCAAGGCAGAGTTCGAGGACGGGGACTCGGGCGGACGGCCCGGGGGCAAGGCAGAGGAACAGGAGGTGGTCTCGGGCGGACGGCCCGGGGGCAAGGCAGAGGACCAGGAGGTGGTCTCGGGCGGACGGCCCGGGGGCAAGGCAGAGGAACAGGAGGTGGTCTCGGGCGGACGGCCCGGGGGCAAGGCAGAGTTCAAAAAGGGGCGAAGGCCACAGCGGGCGAACTCAGGGGGCCGGGCATGAGGGTGAAGGCAGCGGCTGGAAGAGTCAGGGGGCCGGACCCGAGGGCGAAGGCCGCGGCTGGAAGAGTCAGGAGGCCGGACCCGAGGGCGAAGGCCGTGGCTGGGGAAGTCAGGGGGCCGGGCCCGAGGGCGAAGACCGCGGCTGGAAGAGTCAGGAGGCCGGGCCCGAGGGCGAAGGCCGCGGCTGGGAGACCCAGGAGGCCGGGCCCGAGGGCGAACAAGAAGGCGGCGCCGGCCAGACAGGAACCGACCGGACAGGCGTAGACGGTATCCGGGACATGACATGGGCCGGTGTCAATGGGACCCCGGATGGAGCAAGGGCTGGTGTCGACTGGACCCCCAACGGAACAGGACACAGAGTTGGCAGGACCCCCGATGGAACAGGTGTCGGCGGGACCTCCAACAGGACAGGACATGGAGTTGGCAGGACCCTCAGCGGAACCCCCAACGACACAGGACAAGGAGTTGGCAGGACCCCCGGCAGAAGAGTAGTCGGCGGGACCTCCAACGGCACAGGACATAGGGTTGGCAGGACCCCCGGCAGAAGAGTAGTCGGCGGGACCTCCAACGGCACAGGACATAGGGTTGGCAGGACCCCCGGCAGAAGAGTAGTCGGCGGGACCCCCAACGGGACAGGACATAGGGTTGGCAGGATCCCCGGCAGAAGAGTAGTCGGCGGAACCCCAACGGGACAGGACATGGAGTTGGCAGGACCCCCGGCAGAACAGTAGTCGGCGGGACCTCCAACGGCAAAAGACATAGGGTTGGCAGGACCCCCGGCAGAAGAGTAGTCGGCGGGACCCCCAACGGGACAGGACATAGGGTTGGCAGGATCCCCGGCAGAATAGTAGTCGGCGGAACCCCCAACGGGACAGGACATAGGGTTGGCAGGACCCCCGGCAGAAGAGTAGTCGGCGGGACCCCCAACGGGACAGGACATAGGGTTGGCAGGATCCCCGGCAGAAGAGTAGTCGGCGGAACCCCCAACGGGACAGGACATGGAGTTGGCAGGACCCCCGGCAGAACAGTAGTCGGCGGGACCTCCAACGGCAAAGGACATAGGGTTGGCAGGACCCCCGGCAGAAGAGTAGTCGGCGGGACCCCCAACGGGACAGGACATAGGGTTGGCAGGATCCCCGGCAGAAGAGTAGTCGGCGGAACCCCCAACGGGACAGGACATGGAGTTGGCAGGACCCCCGGCAGAAGAGTAGTCGGCGGGACCTCCAACGGGACAGGACATGGAGTTGGCAGGACCCCCAGCGGAACCTCCAACGGACCAGGACATTGGGTAGGGACTTGAGACGGAACTCGAGAGGAAACTCGAGAGGGAACTCCAGAGGAGACTTGAGAGGTGACTTGAGAGGGAACTCGAGAGGAGACTTGAGAGGGGACTGGAGAAGGAACTTGAGAGGGAACTCGAGAGGGGACTGGAGAAGGAACTTGAGAGGGAACTCGAGAAGGGACTCGAGAGGAGACTTGAGAGGGGACTGGAGAAGGAACTTGAGAGGGAACTCGAGAAGGGACTCGAGAGGAGACTTGAGAGGGGACTCGAGAGGGAACTCGAGAGGAGACTCGAGAGGGGACTGGAGAGGGGACTGGAGAAGGAACTCGAGAGGGAACTCGAGAAGGGACTCGAGAGGAGACTTCAGAGGTGACTTGAGAGGGAACTCGAGAGGAGACTCGAGAGGGGACTGGAGAAGGAACTTGAGAGGGAACTCGAGAAGGGACTCGAGAGGAGACTTGAGAGGGGACTCGAGAGGGAACTCGAGAAGAGACTCGAGAGGGGACTCGAGAGGGAACTCAAGAGGGAACTCGAGAGAAGACTCGAGAAGGGACTTGAGAGGGAACTCGAGAGGAGACTCGAGAGGTGACTAGAGAGGGAACTTGAGTAGGGCCTGGAGTTGGGACTAGAGAAGGGACTTGAGTAGGGACTGGAGAAGGGACTTGAGATGGGACTCGAAAGGGGACTTGAGAGAGAACTTGAAAAGGGACTTGAGAGGAGACTCGAGAGTTGACTAGAGAGGAGACTTGAGAAGGGACTCGAGAGGGAACTTGAGTCGGCCGGTATGCCGACAGGACACGAGGGGTTGGTGTCGGCCGGAGAGCCAACCGGAGACGAGGAGCTGGAGTCGGCCGGTACGCCGACAGGAGGCGAGGTGCTGGAGTCGGCCGGTACGCCGACAGGAGGCGAGGTGCTGGAGTCGGCCGGTACGCCGACAGGAGACGAGGTGCTGGAGTCGGCCGGTACGCCGACAGGACACGGGGAGCTGGCGTCGGCCGGAGAGCCAACAGGTGACGAGGAGCCGGAGTCGGGACCATGGCTGCTGCGTCCGGTACTGGAGCCGGAACCATGGCTGGTGGGGCCGGAGCTGGGGCCGGAACCATGGCTGCTGGGGCCGGCACTGGAGTCGGAACCATGGCTGCCGGGCACGGAACTGGGGCCGGAACCATGGCCGTATGGGCCGGTTCTGGAGCAGGGACCATGGCTGCTGGGCACGGAACCATGGCTGTGTGGGATGGTACTGGAGCACGGTACCATGGCTGTGTGGGCCGGTACTGGAGCATGGAAACATGGCTGCTGGGACCGCAACTGGGGTCGGAACCATGGCTGCTGGGGCCGGAACCATGGCTGCTGGGGCCGGAACTGGGGCCGGAAACATGGCTGCTGGGGCACCGGCTGGAATCCTGGCCTTACGTCTCCTAGAGACCTTTTGGAGGCTCCGTGGACCTCCTGAGGCAAGGCGGGATCCCAAGAAGGGGTTTGAGGCTTGAGGCTGGTACTCAGGGCTGCTTGTAAAAAGCTTAAGCCACTCGGGCAACAAGCTCCAGAGCCAGGGCTTGTTGGCCACCTCCAGGCGTACCTCCTTCAGGGTAACCTCCTTGGCCGCTCTGGATGAGACTCTCATCCACTTGTAAAAATTGTACTGAGTGTACATCAGCGGATCCAACTCTTCAGGGGAAAAAACTGCTGGGTCCAAAATGGGTCGGTTCATTCTGTCAGGGTTACGGAAAAGGTAGGACCCAAATGCAGAATACAAAAAGGGAAAAAGGTCTATGAACAAAAAACGAGCTTTATTACCAAAGCTGGAGAACAAAACATGGCATGAAACTCACCGGTAACGCAAGGTAGCATGGAGGGAGACAGGAAAGACAAACAATGAACCGACAGGGGAACACAGGGAAAGACAAGACTAAATACAGGAAGGGGTAATCACGAGACGAGAAACAGCCGGGCAGGGGAGCTGAAACACAAGGGCAACAGGTGAACACAATCAGACAATTAGACACACCAGGGAAACTAACGACAGGGAGGAAAACACAGGGAGAAGGACCAGACAAGAGACAGGGAGGAAAACACAAGGAGAAGGACCAGACAAGAGACAGGGAGGAAAACACCGGGAGAAGGACCAGACAAGAGACAGGGAGAACAGAACATCAAAACAAACCCCAAAACTCAACACACAACACCCAAATCGTGACAAAATCAATACATTCAGCAATGCAAATGACCAATTGAATGCATGAGTCTCATCACTGGATTATTAGTGACTGCAATGAGCCTGTTTTGCACCACACATCTTTTCAAAACGCGGTTGCAGGCTTGATAATGCCACTCTCAAGTCGTGCTCAATGTTGAGCCTAGATCTGTATTTGGTTTTCAGTGTTGCAACAGCTGAAAAACCCATTTTGCCCAATTACTGGATACTCCCTCTCCACTCCAAGCCAGAATTCACGTTCATTTGGTTTCAGTTGTGTGTGTGAGCAGGCTCGGATTGGCCACCGGGAAATTCGGGACTTTTCCCGTGGGCCGCTGCCGTTGGTGGGCTGCTGCCGTTGGTGGGCTGCTGCCGTTGGTGGGCTGCTGGCTGTGGCATAGGTGGGCCGTGGACTTTCAAAGTACCGGTGCGCCGGTACCGCCGCCGGTACCGCCGCCGCAAACACCCGCCGTTGCGAGGCTCCGGCGGCTCCGGCTGTAACAGTCCACTACCGCCCGCGAAGACCCAGGTTCGATTCCGGCCTGAGGTCCAAAAAATGTATTAAATTTTTTTAAAATAATCTCCCGTTCATCGCGTCCATTCGCGACCCACCTATCACATCTCTGCGCCCCACCAGTGGGGCGGGCCCCACCAGTGGGGCGGGCCCCACACTTTGAGAAACGCTAGGGTGTCATGTGTTATTGCTAGGCACCGGGTAATGCTCTGATTCTCTTATCCTTTCAGTAGGAAGCTTATATTGCTGATTCTACACACTTTGTTTGTGTATTTTTCTTGGCCGATGTGTAATGTATGTGTGGATTGTTTTGGTACTCAGAATGTTGTGTAATTCTAGGGGGGAGAGTGTAACAGTTGTGAATATGCAGTGGGGTTTATTTGTAAATCATTTTGTATAATCACACTGTGAAGAAGACGCCTTCATCACAGTTGGCATAGGGCAGGGGTCGGCAACCCGCGGCTCTTTAAGCCCTCTACTCTGGCTCCCTTGAGCTTAGACAAAAATAAGAAGGAAATAAAATAAAAATATTTGTAGGACTATTTATATTTTGTTGCACGGTTGAAAATGTTTCGTATCTTGTATTTTGAGGTGATACTGTGACAGGTTTACCGCTGCTTGCTATCAGTTGAGCAACCCGAAAGCTGGCCCGAACGGATGACTGGTTCAGCTGAGCTTGGCGTACAAATGTATTCTGCTGATCTAACAGTCCACTTTTTAGCTTTGAGAGTTTGTCTGCTCGCATTTGGCCTTGCAAGTTATCATACTTGTCTTTTGTGACGGGATTCATAGTGTCGGCGCAGATTGTATTCTTTGAATACCGCCACCACCTCTTGACAGATGAGACAAACAGCCTTTTCTTTGCATTGAACAAAAAAATAATCGTTTGACCACTGCAGGTTAAATACCCTGCATTCTGAATCAATTTTTCTCTTACCTAACCAGGTATAGTGGATCTTACGCAGATCATGAATTGGTAATGAGTCCATTGTCCAGACAAGGCATCAACGTTTTTGTGGTATTTATTAGCTTCACCTTGGCAAGAACAATACAGCAAAAGGTGTTGAAATGTTTGCTGGACTCAGCCCTGATACTGGTAAAAAAACCATAGACCTTCCCGGTGCTCACACCTGCTGCTGTGTTCTGATTGTCTTAAATAAACCCAGCTGTGTGCCCAAATTGAACCATCACCTTCAAAATAAAAGCATTTTAGCAGGAACACAACTTAACATAAATGATATGGCTGTAAATTAGTTAATTCTACAAAACAAATAAATACATTAAATAAATGTGAAATATACTGAATAGCTTCCACATTCCGGCCCCTAATTGTGAGAATCACAATTACCCTTATGTAAAACATATAAGGGAGCTATTCTCTCTATCCATGAGCCATAGTGTCTTCTGTGTCACCATTTCTGTAGCCACTGAAAGATAAACAGATGGTTAGAAGACAGGATAGGAAGAGAAAATAGGTAGAATTGTCCATGATCTTATTTTGTGGCCTCCACCAGCAGGCAGATCTTCGTCACAGGTCTCTCCAAGACGCTGGTTTTGGTTTGGATGCACACAGAGCGGACCAATCCTTTGGAGTCAGACTTGGTACTCACAACTCGACCCATCTTCCAGGATCCTCTTGGAGCTGTAGCATCGGCAATGATGACAATATCTCCTGGGGAGAAGTTTCTTCTTGGGGCTGCCCATCTCTGTCTTTCTTGCATCACAAGTAAGTATTCAGATGTCCATCTTTTCCAAAACAACCTGCGATATACTGTACTTGCTTCCATTTCCTTCTGATGTACAGGTCACTCTTTTCAAAGAGTCCAGGGGGAAAGATGGGTTTTCCCTTCAGCAGAAGAACATGGTTTGGGGTGAGGGCCTCGAGGTCATTAGGGTCATCAGACACTTTTGTGAGGGGTCTGTCGTTTAGTATCGCCTCTACTTCACAAAGCAGTGTCTGCAGGCCTTCATCATCCAAAACTGTTGTCCAAGAACAGATGTCAGTATACTCCTTACTGATCGAATGAGACGCTCCCAAACGCCACCTTGGTGTGAGGCTGTTGGCGTATTAAAGCTCCACTTAATTCCATCCTGAATTAGGGCATCCTGGATCTTTGCATTATTCAAAGCAGCAAGACTTTGCTTCAACTCCTTGTTTGCTCCAACAAAATTTGTGCCGTTGTCAGATCTTAAACTTGACACAGGGCCTCTTCTGCAAATGAATCTCCTCAAGGCATTAATGCAAGAGTCTGTATCAAGGGAATGTGCCACCTCCAGGTGTACTGCACGGCTGGTCAGACAAGTGAAAATCACTCCATATCTTTTTAGAAGGCCTCTTCCTCTTTTCACTTCTATGGGGCCAAAATAATCAACTCCCACTGCAGTAAAAGGAGCCTTGTCTGGCACAACTCTCTCTTCAGGCAGGTCTGCCATCTTCTGTTCCCCAAGTTTTCCTCTGTGCCGTCTACACACCATGCATTCTGTAATGGTCTTTCTTGCAGCTGAATTGGCATTAATTATCCAATACCTCTGTCGAAGTCTGTACAACATGTGGTTCCTCCCAGCGTGTCCTAGTTGTTGATGGATATGACGTCAAATGAGCTGGGAGACATGCAGGTCTTTGGAAAGAATAACAGGATGCTTTGTTTCTAATGGTAATGCAGACTTGTGCAAACGACCACCAACTCTGAGAATGTCATCCTCCAGTTAGGGGTCTAGCTTGTACAGTGGACTGTCCTTGGAGACAATATTTGAGCCATGTTTGAGGGAGGCAATTTCACTTTTGAACCTGTGTTTCTGAACAAAATGAATGATTGCCTTCTCTGCTTCATCACAATCTTCTGGAGTCAAATGTTTTCCATGGAGTGTGGTTTTGAAGCTCTTAAGTTTCTGTTCAACTGTACTTTTAACTCCTGCATTCTTGTCACCTTCGATAGCTTTAAGTTCCTTTTTCTTTTGACTCAGAAGCAACAGAAGTCTTTTAAGTTCAAGGAACCAGGCAACAGACGTTTTAAGCTTCTTCCAAGATGAGAAGTAGTTGAGATGGTCTGTTGGATTTTCTGAATCCTTAACAATGGCATTCATTGCTGCTTCTTTTTTGACCTCCGGGTCATCAATGGGAATCACGGAATCCCTTTCCAGTGTAGGCCACTCACTCTCAGGCAAATACAGGAATTCTGGGCCTTTAATCCATTTTCCATGTGTGAGAAATTCTTCGGCTCTCAATCCACGTGAGGCTTCGTCAGCAGGATTGGCCTTGGAGCCCACATACTTCCACTGGTCAACATCTGTAGCTTCTCTGATCACAGTGACTCGGTTGGCAACAAACGTATGAAAACGTCTGGTTTCATTGGAGATGTATTTGATGACAGTCGTGCTATCGGTCCAAAACACTGACTTCTCCAGTTGCCATTGTAGTTCCCTCTGAAGCATTCCATCCATTCTGACAGCGAGAACTGCCGCTGTGAGCTCCAAACGAGGAATAGTGATGTGCTTCAGAGGTGCAACTCTGGCCTTTCCAGCAAGAAATGAAACATGCACCTTATTGCCACCTTCCAGTCTCAGGTACGACACTGTACCATAACCAGCTTCACTGGCATCAGAAAAATTATGAATTTGTGCTTTCACAGATGTTTTAAAGTTCAGGGTTTTGATACAGCGTTCCACCTTGAATACACTCATCCTTTGGAGGTCGCTCAGCCAATCAGACCACTGTTTGGAGAAGGAGGGGGAAATTTGTTCATCCCACTTCAGGTTTTGCCGGCAAAGCTCCTGCAACAGTAACTTGGCTGGCATTGTAAAAGGAGCCAAAAATCCTATAGGGTCATACAGAGAGCTGACCACCGACAAGATACCTCTCCTGGTCTGTGGGCGTGGCTGTAATGAAGTCCTAAAGCTGAACTGGTCGGACTCCACGCACCATTGCAGTCCAAGTGCTCTTTCCATAGGCAGGTGATCTGTGTCCAAATCCAGCTCTTTCATCTCTGTTGCTCTGATGTCATCTGGGATTGACGTCAAGACACAACGGCTGGTTGTCACCCATTTTTGGAGGTTGAATCCTCCCTGACTACAGAGCAGAGTCAAATCCTTTACAAGCTTAATTGCATCTCCCTCCGAGGCTGTAGACTTCAGGCAGTCGTCTACATAAAAGTTGTGATTGACTGTTTTGATCACTTCAGGAGGGAAGTGAGCTGCATTGTCCTCTGCAGTTCGCCTCAAGGCGTAATTGGCGCAGCTGGGGGACGAAACAGCTCCAAACAAGTGTACCCTCATTCGATATTCTGCTGGTTCCTGGTCAATGTTGCCCTGAGGCCACCAAAGAAAGCGAAGAAAGTTCACATGTTTATCAGGCACCCCACCTGATGAAACATGGCCTGGATGTCAGCCATGACTGCGACAGGCTCTTTTCTGAAGCGAATGAGGACCCCCATAAGAGTGTTGGTGAGATCGGGGCCCTGCAAGAGCTGACAGTTCAGAGATGTTCCTTTGTATGAGGCTCCACAGTCATATACAACCCTCAGCTTTCCTTTGGTGGGGTGATGTACTCCATGGTGGGGAATGTACCACACTTTTCCCTCATCTTGTTCCAGCTGTTCAATGGGTACAACTTCAGCATAACCTTGAACCAGCATATCATTGATGAATGAGGTGTACTCCTCTTTAAACTTGATGTTCTTTTCAAATTTCCTCTTCAGGCCTTGAAGTCGCTGCTCTGCACACAGCGTTATTTGGCAAGACCGGTTCCTCTTCTCTGAAAGGTAAGTCAATGTAATAATGTCCATTTTTCAGTTCTGTAGTACTTCTCATCATATTCATGAATTTAATGTCCTCTCTTGACATTTCCAATTGCCCCTCTGATGTTTTTTCATTAAAATCATGGTTGTATTGCTTAATGAGCATCTCTTCCAGATGTTCCACAGATATGCGGTTTGTTGTGACAACAGAGCAGCCAGTCTTAACTCTGCCGTTACTTCCACCCCTAAGTGGTCCATTAATGACCCAGCCGACTCTTGTTCTGACTGCGTATGGGCCTTCATCTTGGCTGTTGATCAGCTCCCATGGTTCCATCACTTTTGCTGCATCAGTTCCGATGAGCAAATCCACATCTGCATTCAAGTCGTGCAGCTTTATGTTACTCAAGTAAGGCCATTTTTCCACATCATCCTGTCGTGGAATGTTCACACGTGACACTGGCATAACTCTTTGGGTTAAGACATTGGGCAATTCAATAAAATCATCCGTATCCATGCCAGACATTTCCAAGTGAGACAATACATTGGTACTCACAATTTTCTTTTGCCCCATTGTTTGCAATAGAATACTGGCTGGCTTGCCACTTAGCCCCAATCTCTTTGCAAGGCTATAAGTGCAAAAGGTACCGGAACTCCCCGGATCCAAAAATGCATAGGTCTGTACAACTCTGTCACTCATTTGGCTTTTCACTTGAACTGCAACAATCGAAAACACAGCATTGCACTCATCTCCGGCCCCTATATGGCCACATGTTTGAGACTGACCAGATGTTACACTCATAGGGCTCACAGGTTCTTGTGCTTCATTAAAAGGTGTACTTATACCCTTCTGCTCAATGTGAAGGACTGAAGGATGCTTTTGCTGACACACACTGCAATCCAATCGACTCCTGCAGTCTTTGCTTATGTGTCCCCGTTTCAAGCAACCAAAACAAATTCCATGTTCCTTTATGAAATGTATCTTGTCCTTTTGTGTCTTTAACTTAAACTGTGAGCATTTTCAAGTGAGTGGCTGGTTTGTTGGCAGAATAAACAGCATTTGTTGTGACTTTGGGCAGAAAAGGACTTGATCTTATTATCCATGTAGCCTTTGTTTCTTTCTTTCATTGCAGTGACACCGGTGGCAAAGGTGCCCTGTTTCCTATGCCTTGGTTCACTGGCAGTGGGGGGTTTGTTGCAGCTGGTACATTTTGAGTCCTGAATATTTCCAAAAAGTGGGTCAGAGGCAATTCTAACTTGTTTTTCAACAAAGTTCACAAGGTCAATGAGTGACTCTGCAACCACGTCTCTCCTGCAAATCACATGCATGGCTCCTCCACTTCTCCCTCACCTGATAAGGAAGCTTCATCATGATGTTTCTGAGGTTTGATGGCATGTCCAACTCATTCATGTGCATGATTCGCTGTGTTAAATTTGAGCATTCCCGTAAGAACAGAGAAAAGGATTTCAGTGATTTGACATCTTCTGCTTTAACCAGAGGCCAGCTACCAATTTTGTCCATATAAGCAGAAGCAATTTTGTATTCATTTCCAAAATGTTCAGCAAGCAGGGATTTGTCTCTTTGGTATCCTTGAACAGAGGGTAGGTATTGACAACTTTTCACCAGGTCTCTTGGTTGCCCCCTGGTGAACTGCTCCAAGAAATGTAAACAATCACTTGCATTATCAGGTTTAACCTCAACACAAATTTCAAAGGATCCGATGAAAGAATGATACTGAAGAAGATCACCATCAAATGTGGGTATATTTCTCACTGGTAGGGAGGATGCTACATTTTGCTGTACTAACATTGTAGTGATGTCAGTTTGGCATTGCATGATATTCACAATGTCATTTTGGGTGTCATTATTGCATGTCATATTCAAAGAGGATGCTCGCTCTGTCTGTTGAGCATCATGAACCACCTGTGTTGGTGGTGCTTGAGGGTATAGTGGTCTGAGGTCTGTCTGTAACACTGCCATTTGTTTAGGCCTGACAGTAAGTTATGTGTCTTTAAACATGATGGTCTGTGAGGTTTCCTTTGGTCTTACAGTGACAGCCTGGGCATTAGAGTGAAATTCATTTTTCATGTTATTTTTGTCATTTCTCTGTGGGACAAATTGATTAGCCTGAGGATTGAGTTGCCTTGTAGTCTGAGCCTTGTTCCTTTCCAGATAAGAGTTCATTCCATCCCTTTTGGAGCTACATTTTGAGCTAGTTTCCAGAACATTGATTTTAGCATTAGTTGCAGCTAGCTCGGTCTCCAGAGCAAACTGTTCCTTTTCTTTTCTTAGTTCTTCCTCCTTTGCTTCCAACTGATGTTTCCTTTTTAAAGCCTTCATGTGCTCCACAATTGCTGCTTTTAGCCTGGCAGATGCGGTGGATGAAGTTTTAGATACATTAGAGTGTGTTTTGTGTTGCCTTTCCTTTGGACCTGAAATGTTAGAGGCACTGTCCTCCGGATTGATATCATAAATAACAGCACTTTGTTTAGTTTGAGTCTCGACATCAGTTTCAACATCAACATTGCTAACATCATTGTCATTTGATTCCACATGAGGGTGCCCAGCAGTAGACAACCAATCCTTTACAGACTCAGAGAAATTACAAAATGTCATCATTGTTGTATTGAAATATGTATTTTGCCTTTTGACCTCCTCCTCTGGCAAATCCATATCTATGAAAGACTCATGCATGTCCTTAGCGTCCTCATGACACTTGATGAAGTTGCACAAATGAGCTCGCACAGACTTCACATTGTCAGTAGATTTCATCCCGACACGTATTGGTTCAATGTATTTCTTGGGCTGCTTGATTTTTGCCGATCTCTTTTCTTGGCATGTTTCTATGTAAAACGCCAAGCCTTTTGGGGTAAACTTGAGGCCCCGTTTTACAGAGGGCTCGGGCGGAGCAACATTCTCCTCACTTGAAACATTTGAATCATCCACAGGCATTGTCTCGTTTGTTTCAAGCAGCTGCTCCATATTGTCTGATTGAGTTCACACAGGCAATTATATTGACACTTCACGTCGGAGATTTATGAATAAATGTCTTTTCAAGTCCAACAACTCCCAATATTCATCAACATGTAGCGAAGCAGTAATTCAGTCACTCCAAATAAGTTTGCTTTTTCCAATAAAGCTGACAGATTATCCTTCACATACCCATGTTATGTTGTTGTGGAGTAGGTTTGTGCGGCGTCCATTTAAGCCGTGGGTGGTCCTCTGTTCTCCGATCGTGTCCTTAACAGGCAATTCAAAGTTTCACAAAGTCAATGAGCATTGTCTCAGCTCTCCAGATCAAACGCTGATGCGCCGGCGTCCATATTCCTTTGTCCTTTGATCAGCTGGCTCATCTCCGTTTGAGCGTGGTGATTCCAGTCCAAACGTCCATGCAGTGCAAAAAATCCAAAAAACAACAATAAAAGTGTCCGCTTCAATAAGCCAGGTTTTTTACTTTATGTAGTGGCTATTTGTCAACAACAATAAAACTTCAAAAGGCCACTGAGGCACCAGGTATAGTGGATCTTACGCAGATCATGAGTTGGTAATGAGTCCATTGTCCAGACAAGGCATCAACGTTTTTGTGGTATTTATTAGCTTCACCTTGGCAAGAACAATACAGCAAAAGGTGTTGAAATGTTTGCTGGACTCAGCCCTGATACTGGTAAAAAACCATAGACCTTCCCGGTGCTCACACCTGCTGCTGTGCCCTGATTGTCTTAAATAAACCCAGCTGTGTGCCCAAATTGAACCATCACCTTCAAAATAAAAGCATTTTAGCTGGAACACAACTTAACATAAATGATATGGCTGTAAATTAGTTAATTCTACGAAACAAATCAATACATTAAATAAATGTGAAATATACTGAATAGCTTCCACACCTAACCTTTTCGCCATTATTCCGTTCTATTTGACAGGGGCTAGTCTAGGATTCGTGTGGCCAGACTGGTATTGTTCAGGGGGCCGGGCCAAATGTGGAGGTGGGCCGTAGTCGGCCCGCGGGCCTTAGTTTGGGGACCACTGATGTAGTGCATGGGCACGGTTGACAATTTTCTTCCAAGTGTTAAAAGTGTTATTGTTTAAGGCTTCTGTCGTCAGAAATGTAGAATATGTTGACCTATTTGATTTATTGTGTTTAATTAGTTTGAACTACATTTTGAATACGTTTGTAGATGATAAGAATAACAGTAATTAAGTGTATAAATAGTTGATTGTCCTATGGCAGGGGTACTCAAACTTTTTTATTAAAGGTCCACTTGTGAATTTTATACAAGGTCACTGGTCCGGATCAATGCCAGTAAAGTCCCCCCCCCCCCCCGGAGCGGAGCGGAGCAACGAAACTGAAATTAAGAAGCAGTTTCTTACGGCGCGCTATGCATGGGGCCCCCTTGAGGGGGTTTCCCGACATGTCGTTGCAGTAAATTAAAGGGTTTTTCATGTTGTCGTTGCTGTGGACCTTCTTAATCTACCTTCTTTGGGGGCCCCCTTCTGGTCCAAGCACTTGCCTGCCTTGCCTGTCGGCAAACGGCGCCCCTATATACACACACACATTCAATACAGTAATGTGGCTTGAACTAGTGGGAGAAATGGCACTGTTTGTCTGTAGCCATTGCCTTGAACCTCGGCAAAAAAGGCATTAGAAGCATTAGAAGCCAAGGTAAACTTGCAGTTAACTTGCGGTCTGAAATGCGTGTCACGCTCGCGCACACAAGTAAATATATATGCACGTTCATTCTCACAACGCGTCAGACACAATAAAATATACATTAATTTACATCAGAATCCGAAAGTTTTTATTTTTTTATTTTGTATAATTTTAATTTTTTATAATGGGACACAGGGTTTGGTCCGGATTGATTTGCAGTTCGGTCCGGATCCGGACCTTGGTCCGAAGTTTGAGAAGCCCTGTCCTATGGGGAGGGGCTTAACATATACATCTGGCCAAAAGTGATTTGGGGTTAGTCTGACTGTGGCTGTAGAGCAGAGAGGTACCAGTTTATATTTCTTCGACCTGTATATATATATTAAGGTTTGTTTTTCTTTCTATTTTGGACTGTACATCCTTGTTACTCAGTTTTTTCAGCATTTTGTCTGTTAATAAAAGCACTTAAGGATACATTTTTTGTGACTCTAGCCATCTTATTTAATTCCTAGTTATTTCATCGACCCATTTTGTAACACACACAAATTCTGTGTTTTCTAATAAGTAATTCTGTGTTCTTCATTTATTGAATGTTCAATACCTGACAAGGTCAGAGATCAGTGGGCGGAACCTCTGAAATGTAGTCACTGTACTCAGGAGATTATTTTTGTGGGTACACCCCCCCCTTTATATTGTGTCCCTCACGTTTCCTCTTCCCTTTTTGTAAATGTTCCACGTGAGAGGAGTCACTGTGAGGGACAATAAATGTAATACTGATTTGTTATATCTGTTTTCAGGTACGTTTCCGCCCTTTTTGTAAATGTTCCACGTGAGAGAAGTCACTGTGAGGGATAATAAATGTAATAATGATTTGTTATATCTGTTTGAGATCGTCCAACAGGGCTTTTTCTTTAAATACAATCTTAAAATGTCGATACAGTAGCTGTCCTTTTGTTAAATGTCTATGCTAAAGTTTTTATAGGTGTTGCGATCTGCTTTGTGTAGCGTGGTTCTACAAGCAAGTCAGTGCATTCATTGGGTGGTATCAGAGAGTTACAAGCAGGGCCGTCCCTCCCTACAGGCAGATCACGTGGTGGGGGCCTCATCTTGCGGAGGGGGCCTCATCTTGCGGAGGGAGCCTCATCTGAGCCGCAAATGCGGCGCAATTAGTGTGGCACGGTTTCGCCGCTTTGCGTGGGGCCTCAAGTTGGCCAGGGACGGCCCTGGTTACAAGGGTCTTTATATTAAAAATGTAATTTTTACTTTTGAATACTTCAGTAAAAAGGATGTATTGAATAATTTAAGTGATATATGTGTACACATATAAATCATTAGTCAAAACAGGGCTACATTTAATTGAATTATAAAAGGTATATGTGGTCAAATGAAGAGCCGTTTGGGAGCCGAAAGAGCCGGCTCTTCTTGGTGAACCGAGCCAAATGATCCGGGTCACTAAAAAGAGCCGGAATTCGGGAGCCAGAGAAATTTCATTTGAAACATTTCAATTTAAGGTAAAAACTGATCACATGACATATCTGGGCATCAAGGCTACTAATCTGTATAGAAAGTTATTTGAGGAAAATGTTACCCCCCTTCTTGAACGTACTAAGAAAGATTTTCAGAGATGCGACAATCTCCCATTATCGCTAATTGGAAGCATTAATGTAGTGAAAATGAACACCTTACCTAAATTCTTATATTTGTTTCAATGTATTCCAACTTGTATACCAAAAAAGTATTTTAATACTCTGGACAAATATATTTTTGCATTTATTTGGAATAAAAAAAAAACTAGGATTCGTAAAGATTTCCTTCAAAGAACAAAACAATCAGGAGGGCTAGCCCTACCCAATTTCCAATTCTATTATTTGGCGGCGAATGTACGGAATATGCTCTATTGGCTAAGTACTCCTTCTACAGAGACACCAGCTTGGATTCTTATTGAATCAGCCTACTGCGGTAACACTTCATTGCCGGCTTTGCTTGGATCAGCTCTTCCATTGGAATCCGTTAGTATATCATTCTCTTAGAATTTGGGTACAGTGTAGGAAACGGGTTGGACTACATATGATGTCTATACGATCACCGATTTATTCTAACCATATGTTCCCACCCTCTGTGATGGATTCTGCTTTTAAGATCTGGAATAATGGGGGAATACGTAGTTTTGAAGATCTGTATATAAACAAGGTATTTGCCTCATTTAGTCAGTTGACAGAAACATTTTGTATTCCACCTGGCCATCTTTTCAGATATTTCCAAATTCGAAATTTCACACGTAGCAAATACCCGCAGTTTCCAAATAAACCAGCAGAAACAACCTTAGATAGGATTCTTGAAATAAATGTGCAGAATAGAGGAGTAATTAGGGTGTTGTATAATGTACTTTCCTCCCTGCATTCTCCCTCTCTTTCGACAATCAGATCTCAGTGGGAAGATGATCTAGCATTTGAAATAACAGATGATAATTGGCAATCCATCCTTCCAAGAGTTCACTCTTCCTCAATTTGTGCCAGACATGGCCTTCTCCAATTCAAGGTATTACACCGCCTTCATTTATCAAAGGAAAAGCTAGCTAAGATGTATCCAGGGGTAGATCCCTTATGCAACAGATGTAAGTCAGTAAAGGGTCCCTCATTCATACTTTCTGGACATGTCCAAATCTTTATAATTATTGGACATCTATATTTTATACGTTTTCTAAGATTTGTAAAGTAAAATGTACCCCTTCTCCTCTTACTGCAATTTTTGGAGTCGTCCCGGACGACATTTTCCTTTCCAGACATTATTCAAACGCTGTTGCTTTTGCTTCCCTAATTGCTAGGCGACTTATGATTATGAGGTGGTAGCAGGAGGCGTCTCCCACTCATATCCATTGGGTGACAGAATTTATGAAGTTTCTACACATGGAGAAAATAAAGTGTACTTTGGGTGGCTCCACTTGTCAATTCTATAGGACATGGCAACCATTTTTAACGTACATGGAAAGTTTGAAACTGCCTACTCTTCCCTAACTGATTCTTTATTTTCTTTATTTTTTTTATATTTAAAAAAAAACTGAATTAGAACCCAGATTTTCTATAGTCAACCATCACTAACATGTATCTCGACCTTGTCATCTTTTCTTTTCTTTTGTGCTGTGATTTTTTTATTTTTGTACTGTTTGTCTATTATTTTAATATGTATTTTTTAACAAAAAATTGAAAACCTGCACTTTTCTTTTGTCACTGAAACTGTATGTGTTATCTAAGAAAAAGGAAAATAAAGTTTATAATAAAAATAAAAAAAGGAGAAATATGAACGTTAGTTTTTACTGAAATGATCAAATAAAGTCATCATTTCACTGTCTTTACTGAGCTGTGTGGGGTTTGTTCAACTTTTAAAAGATGTTTGAATGGTGATATACACAGTGATAGATGTTAAGGACTAACGTTTATAATAAATACATTTGTATTGATTTTAAGATCTTTTCATACGATAATACGTATTGGGATCATTTGTATTAATGTGGACCGGAGGGTGAGGGTGACGAGCATAAGTTTCACTTTCCTTTTTTATTTAAATTCCAACTTTGGTCATGAAGAATATGTTTCTCTATTGTCCACGTTCATAAAGCATAAAACAACAGCATCAGAGCACGGCGTAGAGTCTCTAGATGCGTTTACAGTAGTCTGCCGTTCTTATTAAACATCCATGTTGTAGTCCGCTGTATAGAGATCTGTAGTTTCCCACAGCAGACGCACATTTATGACTTCCGCTGGCGCATCATAAATACGTCGGATAGTGAAAGTGCAGTCGGATTCTCAAAGCACCGCAGTCTCTTCTCCTAAGTTTTGAATTCTCCTATCCACTATCCCTTAACCCCGTGACGTTTCACAGAGGTCAAGGAATAGACAATAGGAGCTGATTTTTGGACTATTCGACTGCAACCCCAGTGTTTCCCCTGCTAATCAGCTCCCTGCACATCACCTGTTTGATCACCTGTTTCCCCTCCTCCCCTCTCTACACCTGCACTTCATCCCCTCATTAGATCGGTTTGTATTTAAGTCCTGGTTTTCTACTCTGTCCTCTTTAGATCCTTGTGTTTTTGTTCAGTAGAGTGCAGTTTTGCCTCGCAATCGCCAAACTTTGAATTAAAGATGTTTCTCATAAAGTCCCTGTTGCCTGCAGTCTCTGGTATTTGGGCCCACCTGCCCAACTCTTCATGTCAAATATGTTGTCCTTTTTTTACATGCTGTCTGATGTGCTTCTGTGTCAGCCAGTGTTACATTTTACAATTGAAATAAGTGCTTAACTACGGAGCCCTGGAGGGTTCATAGAGAAAAATAAATAAAACGAGGCCACGTTTTATTCATTCGTGCGCACGAGATGTAATTCGTGGCCTCAATTTAAATAAAACGAGGCCACGTTTTATTCATTCGTGCGCACGAGATGTAATTCGTGGCCTCAATTTAAATAAAACGAGGCCACGCTTTATTCATTCGTGCGCACGATATACTTTCTCGTTCGCGCGAGATACTTTCTTATGGTTAGACACATCGAACTACTACCGATTATAACGCCATATTATTAGTTTTATGAAGAAAATGTCAGGTCCCCAGGGCGTGTGTGTGTGTTTGTTTGTGTGTGTGTATGTGTGGGCATTTGTTTTCAGAAGATATGATAGTGGCATTTGTTCCGGTGCACTCCGACAGCATTTAGCACTAGCCTACATCGAGATTAAGATTAAACGAATTTCTTTCACTTGGGAATACACATATGGAGTTGGCCAGATGTGTGTAAATTACTGTTCATGGTCATTTGAAAACAAATGCCGGTGTCAGACACACACATACACCGAACACACACACACACATGTAGCATTTCACGTTTCCATAGCAACAACAACTTCCTGTCAACAGCTGTTGGATTTAAGCATCCTTCAGTTGTTGAAGGTTCGAGCCCGCTCCGCGCTGTTCGTTTGATGAGTGGTCTGCTGTAAAAAGGAACGGCTCAGACAGAGATATGAGATTAAACAATAAGCTGATTTAATGGTAGAAACAACAGTACAATATAACGAAGTACTTATATAACGAAGTACTTCGGGCCTCAGCTCTTCCACCGTGCGATGTACGTATCAGACAGTCAGACCGAACAGAGGCCGCGAGTGTACAGAATTCACAATATTTATCCCCACAAACGGAGAGGAGTTGTGTGGGAGGAGTTGTGTCGGTTGCTCCTCCCTAGGTGTTCATCCATTGGTGGACTCACTCCTGGGCGAGCCCTAGGCAGTGAATCAGAGTGAGTCAGCCATTGACGAGGTCTAAACAGCGAATCAGAGTGAGTCAGCCATAGGTGTGGGAAGTTTGGATCTCCTGCGCCGCCGATCAGTCCCAGGTCATCTTTTATGGCAGCCATAAAATAAACAATTCTGGGTTGAACGGGGGTGAGGTACCAATCCTTATCTTCGTTTATCCTCAGCACCTGGCCGTACCACTCCGCATCCCAATCTTTCTCTCAGTACAATCTCTGCATAGACTCAATGGTGTCAGTTTTATTACCTTTCTCCTGCAACCCCCCCATGCTCCTATCCGGCCCATTAAAAACCCGGGGGGGTCGACTGGATCCTCTACATTCCTAAGTCAACGCACACACAATTGACCACAGCAAACAAAGGAAAAATAAGAACACTTGGTCTAGTTTCATAAGTATACATTTTACACAGACAAAGTTATAATTATTAAAACAGGTTGTTATATATTTGAAACAGGTTATATAGGATATACAGGTTACTTTACAGCGTAAACTCGCCTTAAAAATAAAAGCATCTAAATAAAACAGGAAGTTAACCTAAATTACATTTAAGACATATACAACTGCAACGAAAGTAACAAAAACAATGTCATGTCCTTTTCAGTTTCACAGAACACAAATTGGGTTATTTACACATCATGCGCCCTGGTGACCGGACATCTCCTTCATAAAACGAGTAATAGGGGGAATAATCGGGCAGTTCGATGTGTGTGGAGGTGTGTGTGTGCGTGTGTGTGCGTGGCTAAAACGTAGCAGCCTCGATCTCTATTCAGCTGTTCTGAAGGTAAACACAGTGAAGGCGCTGCGTAAAAGACACAGCTCTCTGCGCGCAGATAGCAGATACTGTGAGAGTCAGGGACATGAATTCATAGATCAAGGCAGACTGGTTCACAGAATCTCCTGTTTTGCGAATCCGATGCTTAAACAAATGGCTCTACACCTCTGGCCGAAATGTCCCTAAAATGAAGTCCGAGTTTGAAATATATCTCAAATAATGTATGCACTGTCATTTCCCCACATAAACACAACAGTCTGCAATGAAACGGTTGTCTCCTCTGCGCTCCACTTCCTACTTGGCGCGCCGGTAACTTTCTCGTGCGAACGAGAAAGTATCTTGTGCGCATCTCGTTTTATTTAAATTGAGGCCACGAATTACATGTCGTGCGCACAAATTAATAAAACGTGGCCTCGTTTTATTTATTTTTCTCTCTATGAACCCTCCAGGGCTCCGTACTTAACTTAGAATTGTTTTAAGTTACTCTGTAGAATTTGGACACATTTTGAACACTTGGCTTGAAGACAAATATTACTTAGAGATAGAAATCCTTAGAAATATATCACGTATGTGTCTGTCATAAATAAAAACGGAATTGACTCGACCATCTGTCGCTGTTCTCGACAATGGGAGCATTTCAAGGATCACGTGAATTTGTGATCTTGGAAACAGCAGTTGTTAAACATTACAAATAACAAGAAAATGTATTCTAAATTAGAAAAATTTATGATTTGTTCAACAGTAGTATAAAAATAAATATTTCTTTTAGAATCTGAAGAGGTTTTCTAGTCAAATGTGATATCTCCCGATCAGGGTCAAATATTTTAGCAATGTGTTGTTTATATAACATTTCAAAAGATACTGTGACCTCAGTATCTTTTGAAATTCATCCAGCCCAGATTAATGTTTAAGAGTTCTGTGAAACCTATTCCCTCTGAAATGTCATTTCATGGATCATGTTCAACATTGCTGCAAACCCACGACACAGCAGCAGCTTAGGGATCAAAGGTCTGATTCTCATTGGAGACTTCTAAACTAAAAATATGTCAACAGGCATATGTGATTATTATATGAACGAGACTTTACTAAAATGACCTCAAGCAATCCATAGTCATTAGCCACATAGCAACCCAGAGGTATCAGGCTAAGGCTGTGTTGCTCCCCAGGCTGGAGGATCAGGCTTTTTTTAGCCTGAAAAGTTTTGCAACTCCCTCACTCATTACACTGTCCTCCATGGCCGCGCAGCTGAAAATACCAAGACGTCTTAGGGAATTGGGAATTGAAATTCCTGTGGGGAGTTTCAGCGCCTGGCCAAGAAATCAATGAGTCATTGCTTTTGATTAACAGCCCTATCAACCTGGGCAGATATATGATGCTCATTTAGAACTGTGGGCCAGTAAAAACTTTACTGAATGTATCTTTGAAAGAATTAGTAGCAGTTCTAAAGTGTCATGACAACAAACCCGACAATTAGCTGTGGGAAAAGAGTAGCGAATAGCTAGTTATATTGATGTGACCATTTAAGTTCGCTTTGCAGAATATGCACATTACATGAGCTCAGTGTTAGAATAACACCTCCACATATAATGATCTGCAGATTTAAATTTGTCAACATGACCTCATGTTACACCCGTCAGTTTACTGCTGCACTTTATTCCAAACATTCAACAGGTTTGCAGCTAATTTATTGATAACACACCAATGGAACAGACGGGTTCCCTTTACAGTAAACACTCTTCTTTTCCTCCACTATCACATTGGTTTCAAATGAACATGACGTGTATGAGCTGAATGGGGATTTCCCAAGGTGACCCATACGTGCAAACACGTTACAACGGCCTAAAACACTTCCATTAGGATAAATACACTGCACTTCCATGAACAATGCAAATTCAAAAACAGAATGTGCCAAAACACATACAAATGAGGAAACATCTTCACCAACTGGACAACACATGCACAGTGTTTACTAAAAGAGCTGCAAATGAAAAGCACTGATGTACACTATTCTACAAAAAAAGTCTAAATCAATTTTGATTTCTTTAGGTAACCTTATAGACCGTCACCTATGACAGATGCAAGACATTTTAGGACACAATGGGCGGTTTTCTCCAAACCAAACAATATACACACCTTCTAACACTGAACATCTTCTCTGAAGAATGTGCTGGCCGACTGGACCGATGGATCTGCGCCAGAGGGGTGTTAGAAGGACGCGCTCGCTCTCTGAGCAGGTCATGGGAGATATCGATAGTCAATAACACTTTTTCCCCAAACAGGAAAGGTTGCATTACCCAGCTCATTAGCGCCGATTTCATGGAGACGAACGTCAATTCCGTGCACGCCGTCAATGCCAGTTGCCTGCTCTTCTCGTCTAAACAAGCCATGTCTGCAGCTTAAATGCTAACACAGCATCAGGCAACACCATGTTATACTTTTTCATCCGGTTTTATCTCTGTTCAAAGTCAATAATGTAGTCCGCCATGGACACAGCACTGTCCTTTGAAATGCCGTCAAAATGGGAGTAGGCTTCATACGCTCTGTCTTTTTCCTCCTTTAAGAACACCTCGTCCAGTTTTGCTAATAGTTTCGCCATACCGTCATCACTGTCCAAATCTTCCGCTGGTATTTCCATGGATGATTCCTTGGCTCTCCCTTCAAGCCCAAGAGCGACAGTGAGGGCTTGTTTCTTTTTGTCGAGCTCTGTAACACGTCTCCAGACGTTGACTTCATTTTTCCAACACTCGTAGGGCCTGGCTTCGTCAAACTTCGGCGGGGTTCTATAGTTAGAAACCATCCTCTGCTACCAATGTTACACGTAATAAACACAACCTTTGTATACGCTTACTTCTTTATTGCGCTCTCACAAAACTGACCGACATCTTCCACATACAGAACCCAACTGTGCATGCGTCACACAGGTCAAGGGGAAACTCCTCCCCGCAAAGCATATTGTATAGGGGATAAACATGTTAACATGAACATCTTCATGTCAAAGGCAACACAACCTGGCTTAGGAACATTATTCAACTAACATTAAATATCTCCTATCATGCTATTTTTAGGCATATATTCTGGGTCTCAGATATATACAAATATATAAAAAACATGTATATGATGTTTTATGCTACTGGACTCTATGGGTACTACCTTATCATGCAAGCATTCACCTACTGAGATTTCTATAGACGTAGCCGGCCCCGGAGCGGGCCTACCTGAATGCGCGTGCATCCCACCGTATAAAAGGCGGCCTCGCCTCCTGACTGTCATCCTACACCTCTCCTCAGCGAGCGATATAGGACAGACAGTGCCCCGAGTAGAGGACTCTATGGGTACAGTGGGCGGAGCCCCGATGTATACACGCGCTGTCGTCCAACAACACCGTTCCACCTCACTGCCCCTGACCGGCTTTCTGGTTAGCAGCCGCTGCACCTCACTCACCTCTACCTCGGTTGTAACCGTGGAGAAGTCTGGGCTGCGGCTGACATAGCACACTCTGACGCGCTTACCTCGCGAAAAGTGTGCTCGGAAAACAGTGCTGAGGGCTCCGCCCATAGGCAGACGGAGAGAGCCCCCAGCCCCGTATGGGCTCACTGTGCACCACCTCTCCGGAGTCCCTAAGGAGCACGGGGAGAGCGCAAGTGCCCCATGTCCCCCACACTCAAACACTGACCCCGTGCAGAGTGTGCGTGGACTATAGTGTGGAGGGCTCTCCCCTCCTGCCTGCGAGGAGAGCCCTCCAGCCCCGTAAGGGCCTAGTGCGCACCACGTCCCCCGGGACCCTCCAGGGTGTCCGGAAAAAATGTAAGCGCATTACGCCCGGGGAGGGTGTAATGCGCGTAATCTTCACCAGTCCTGTGTTGCCCCAGCAAGCACAGATGAGGAGAAAGAGCCAGACATGTCCAAGAGATAAAACCTTATGAAGGGGCCTGGCTCTCCCCGCCTGTCCGTAGGCATGTGCAATGTACTCACAGAGCCAGCCTGCCAGGCATTTCTTGGACAGAGCTTTCCCGGTCAGCCCGCCCCCAAAACACACAAATAGCTGTTCAGTGCGTCTAAGGGCAGCCGTACGCGCCACATAACATGCTAGCGCATGCACCGGGCAGAGGAGGTGCAGTTTAGCTTCCCTGGCCCCACTATGGGGTGGAAGACTAAAGCCCCCTAACTGAATAGCCCTCGACCTGAACGCACTCCTGAGGCTCTTGGGCACAAAGGAGGGGTTCGGTCTGAGTGTGGCCCCGCTCTGGTCACCCCGGATCAACAAGCAACTCGGGTGCACCGACAGTGCGGTTAACTCGGACACTCTCTTGGCTGACGTTAAGGCAAGTAGCAATGCTGTCTTCCACGACAGTGCTTTCAGGGAGGAGAGCTCCAGAGGCTCAAATGGTTCTGTGACCAAAGCCTCGAGCACCAACGGCAGGTCCCACTGCGAGGCGGAGGCGTGCACTACTGGGCGCAGCCTCCTGACCCCCTGTAAAAACCGCGACATCAGTGGTTGAGAAAAAGGCTGACCTGCCGTCAAATCCCTCATGGCAGGATGAGATGGCTGCTGCATACACATTTACTGTGGAATGAGCAAGCCCTCTGTCCACCAATAACTGTAAGTAGGATAAAATAGATCCCAACTCACAAGATAGGGGCTCTATTCTCCGCTCCTCACACCATCGCTGGAATCCCAGCCACTTTGGCCTGTAATAGGCTGTGGTGGATCCCGCTCTAGCTGCCTGGATAGACTGAATAACACTGTCAGAAAATCCACCCTGTCTCAGCCTGTCCCTCTCAGGAGCCAAGCCTGGAGAGGTTGGCCCAGAGTGGGTAACGCCCCGATTGCACCTGCCTCTTGAGACATCGCCCCCCAGAACTGGGGAAGCGCCCAGGGCTGGCCCACCTTCATCTGCGTAATCTCTGAGTACCACGGCGCCCCGACGCGATCCGGAGCCACTAGGATGACTGACAGACGTTCTCGCCTCACTCTCCAGGGCACAGTGACTGTTGCGCCGGCTGGCGAACAGGTCCACCTCTGCTCTCCCGAACTGGGCCCAGACCTGCTTCACCACCTCTGGGTGAAGCACCCACTCGCCTGGCAGGGGGCCCCCCTCGACATGAGGTCGGCCCCCCTGTTCTCCATTCCCGGGATGTGGAGGGCTCTCAGAGATAACACCACCTCTGAAGCCCACAACCACAGTTTCTCCGCTGTGGTCAACAAGGCGGCGGAGCGGACTCCGCCCTGCCTGTTGATGTATGCCACTGTGGTGCTGTTGTCGCTCCTTACCAGTACATGTCTCCTCTGCTCAGTTGTTCCTTGCTCGCTGAAGAGAAAAGGATGAAAGTCAGGAGGTGAGGCCTCCTTTTATACGGTGGGATGCGCGCGCATTCAGGTAGGCCCGCCCCGGGGCTGGCTACGTCTATAGAAATCTCAGTAGGTGAATGCTTGCATGATAAGGTAGTACCCATAGAGTCCAGTAGAGGGCGAAGCCTGTAAGAGATATAACTGTCTAGTCATACTGAAACTCATAATGACCACTTTAATTTCCGAATTTTAAATCTCCACCTCAAATAATTCTGCGCATAAACCAACCTTGTGTAAAGTATCCAAATGCAATATCAGGGATGTTTTATTAATTAAATAAATAATATATCAATAACAATTGAGTCAAGTTACTGCATGTTGCTCAAACCCTACATAAGTAAAATTACTAACACATGTCTCTTCTTTCTTTTAAAGTTCATTCAAAGCATAACAATATTTTATCACTGAACATGACTCAATTTCAACACTAAACGTAACACTTTCAGACGAAATTGTGTGATGGCCTATTTTACATCCCATACAATTTGTAATAAAGACATCGGTCTGTAAAGTCCTTTGCTCTAAATAAACTTGAGCAAGATGAAATTGGAAATAAGGCTTATAAATGGCACATACAAAAGAACAGAGTAATGCATCTGGCCAGTAAATGCATTTTTCATCTGTCAACAAAACAAACAGGTAACATAAAAACTGGCCATAAATTAAAATCCTCTTAACAATAATCGTGGTCGTGCAGCTGTGGTCAGGAGCCGAGATTTGGTCTGCCAGTCTGTCTCTCCGGCCCTGTCCACCTCGCTCCCCCCTCACAGGACGATGTGGAGAACTCTCTACCCCCTCCTGCTCCTGCTGCTGCTGCTGCTCCTCCTCCTCCAGTTCAATAATGTCTCCTGCAGTAGGGCAGATGTTGTGTAGGACACAGCAGGCAGTGACCACAGTAGGGACAAAGTTGTGGTTCACCTCCAATGCCTTAGACAGGAGGCACCTCCTTCGCCCCTTCAGTTTTGCGAAAGCGCGCTCGATGATGCTGCACGCTTTGGCATGGCAGCAGTTGAAGCGGCTCTGTACCTTCCCCTGTAGTGGCTCCCGATACGGTGTGACAATATTTATGGGGTGTACAATGCAGGGGTAGCCACCATCCCCCACAATGAAGTACCCTGGTGGAGGGTACAGAGCCTCTTTATAAAGGGCACTGTTTTTCAGGACACGGGTGTCGTGGATTGAGCCCGGAAATCCTAAGAAAGTTTGTAGAAATCGGCCCTTCCCATCGCATACAGCCTGCAGCTTCCTATTTACGTAGTCCTGGCCACTGGGTCCGGATGGGGTCTTGATCCGTATGTGGCACCCGTCAATTGCATGAACTGAATGCCGGGCTGTTGGCCAACTGCTGGAAGCCCTGCCAGACCTCCTCCAGCTCTTGACCAGCTCTGACTCTAAGTTTTATGTGTCATGATTTTCCTGCTACAAGTTGGTCATTTTTGTATTCCAATTAAAAAAGCCAGCTATTTTTCAACTATTTAAAACAACTTTAAACAAACACTCATAAATACCTCAAGATGAAGCAGGATGGAATTGCGCATTCTAGCTTTCCAGCGCTGGGAATGGCGTCTTTCCTCATTCCTTGTGTTGGTCAGCAGCTGGTGCCACTGCCATAAGGCACACGCTATTGCGGTCTTCATTAGTTGAATTTGTTTGACCTTCTCAATATCTCTTTCATTGTTGAGATAGAAATCAGAGGTGTGCCTGGACCTTATATAGCCTGTCAGGTCCCTCATGATTCGGTAATTGCTTTGATTAGAAATTCGGTGCAGGTATTTTGTCAAAGAGGTGTGACTTGATGACTTATCATGTCATTTAGCCTACTTTAAAAAGGTAAACATACTGTGTATAGTCTATAGACAGTCATTGGGTTTTTTGTGTGTTTGTGTGTGTGCATGTGTGAATATATAAAACGTATATGTCTCCCTTATTTGTAGGGTACTTTTCATACTAATGTTTTAGTGCTGCACAATACAGAAGAGATGCTAGTATAGTAAATATTCATACATTCTTGTCATACTATGCCTTGTTGCGAATTGAATTAAAAGTAAATATGTGGGAACAATGTTCAGCTGATCTAACAGAGATTATAAAATACAACTCTATAACAAAAGACTCGACAGCTGATGCAGCATCATAATTAACGGACGTCACCTTAATATGACCGCTCAGAGGAGAGGATTTCTCTAAACGCCTGCTGCTTTTCCACTCCTCTCTCCTCGGTTCCTCCGCTCGCATCTCCTGTGGGCGGGACTAAGACACGAGGATAGGAGTCGAGGAGGGGAATTAGAGAAATGAGAAATGGAGCTGAGCTCCAGCTCGCAGTCGTTCCTTTTTAGGAGGCACCTCCATCTTCCTTTTAGTCTTCCAAAAGCCATCTCAACAACCGACCGTGCACTGCTCAGCCTGTAATTGTAGGTAAGCTGTTCAGGGGTCAGTCTTCCAGTGTCCGAAAATGGTTTCATTAGCCATCTTTGCATTGGATAGGCTGGGTCACCAATCAGGTAATGTCCCACATCACAGCCAGAGATGGTAATTTTGTTTTGGCCTAGCAACACTCCATCACTGATAGCCACCCAAAGATTGGATTGTTTTAGCACTCTAGCATCATGTACACTACCCGAGTCGCCAACACACACATCCCAGAACATCCCCCTGCAACCAAGCACTTCCATGGTTGCCCTGCAGAAATCCTGAACACAGATGCAAACGGTGCTTAGGCCTACCCCGAAAAGATGGCTGATGGTCCTGTATTTACCGCCGGTGCCAGCTTCCAGAGGGCAATTGCAACCCGTTTTTGATTGGGTATACACACACGGTAATTTGTGTTTCTTCTCCCCAAAACGCTGCGGACCTGGTTGCAGATGTATTCAAAGGACTCCCTGGACACGCGGAAATTCTGCATGAATTGCTGAGGGGAGAAGTCTGAAGCAATGGTGTCCCAGCAGTCGCAAGATCTGGGCTGAGTCCAAATAACACGCGACCTCCGCCTTTCCGCCAACTTAAACATGATCTGTAGAAATAACATTGAGAATAATTTGTAATGTTATACCAAAGTAATTCATGCTGCAAAGCTAGGTATTTTGAGCTTGGCGTATGCAGAGGCTAACAACAGCTAGCTCTAACCCCATCGAATAAGACGTATATTTACCTTCTTTCTCCTACGTAATGGTCGTTGAAGTTGATGATTATGATTGTGAAGAACATTTGAAAGTCGCTTGTGACGAATGGAAAATTCGTGGTGAAGTCATCCTATTATTTCCATTTGGTTTCGACAAAGCAAAAGCAAAATGAGCAGTGCTTCAATACAATCGGCCATTGTTGTTGTTGTCGATGTGAGGGGTTTCCGCGCGGTTTATGGAATCAAATTAGGGTCAATAATATTCACAAATTATTTCACAGTCTGCAGTTGTATATCACCTGTTGTGCGCATGTGAAAAGATTTTGTGCATGTGTAAAAAAGTTTTGTGCACACAGATATAATTTGTTGTGTAAAAACATTTTGCAGCTGTAGAAATATTTTGTGCGTGTGTGAAAAGTTTTTGCAGATATAATTTGCACGTGTAAAAAAGTTTTGCAGGTGTAGAAATATTTTGTGCAAGGATATTTACAACAGTGAGGTTTCACAAAGTCTGAGATACGGACACACAAATTTCCTATCTCTGTGTGCGAACCTGAAGTTACAAGCTACAAGCTGCTATTTACGAGTACGAATTTTGACCCTGTTTTTACGCCTGAGTATGCTAGCCAATCAGCACGTTGCCCACTGACTAGCCAATCAGCACGTAGCCCACTGACCATCCAATCATAGGACACAAGGTTCTAACACGTTCGTTTTGCTGACCTGCGCGACTTGGAGCGTGCTTGCGGTAGTCAACATGGAGGAGCCCGAGGCGAACTCTTCTGGGACACAGGTGGGTTAATTACATGCTAGCACGGAACATGCCACTACAGTTTTAATTAACTAACGTTACATCGTAATTAACTAAATATTTCAAGACAGCTGTGCGTGCATCCCGGAGTTACTTAAATTGTATATTTAACGCTAGCTAGTTGATGTGGTCTTTGCCAATGTCTTAGCTAGCTACAGTCTGTTGGCTAAATTAACGTTTATTGTTGTTGTTGTTCATCGCGCAACTCGTAGAGCCGCCCAAGCACCTTTCCTCTCGATAGCCACCGGACCTCGGTGTGCAGAAGTAATTGCCGGTGATCACTGCCCATCTCATCGCATAAAACGGCAAACAACCGGGCATTCAGTGGACGGGCCTTGATAAAATTGACCCTTTCGTACTGCTTCATCCAGAACAGTTTTGAGATCAGGAGGCATTTTTTTGGCTGCGAGAGCCTCCCTGTGGATGCTGCAGTGGATTGATTTAGCATTCGGAGCCACTGCTTGTACACGTTTAAGCCCACTGTGTCGGCCTAACATGGCTGCTGCCCCGTCTGTGCTAATGCCCACGCATTTTGACCAATCAATCCCATGTTCCGTTATGAAACTGTTCAACATGTCAAAAAGTGCTTCTGCAGTTGAGCGTGTTGTCAAAGATTTACAAAAGAGAAAGTCCTCCTCTATTTCTCCGTTGTGTTCGTACCTTACGTATGAGAGCAGGTTGGCAAGGTTAGCTATGTCAGTTGATTCATCCAGCTGTAGTGCAAAAAATCGACTGGCTTTTATCCGCGGTATTAGCTGATCATTCACGTTGCTGGCCATTTCCTCGATTCTGCGCTGTACGGTGCTGTCTGACAATGAAATCAAGTCCATTTGCTTGCATGCTTTTTCACCCAGCATAACACCCACCGCCACCTTAATTGATGGCAGCACCACCTCCTCACCGAGTGTATGCGCTTTCCCATTTTTTGCGATGATGCTTGACACTCTGTATGAGACTTCAACTGCTTTAGCATTGTTGCTAACTGTAGACGTGGATTCCATGATTTTCTTGCTACTGCAAAATTCTTGGAGCTTGTTTTTAAAAAACTCGACTGGCTTGGACTTAAGCTCTCCATGCTTCGTCTCAAGATGACGGCGAAGATTAGCTGGTTTTAGGCTCTCGTTAGCCAGTGTCTCGTAGCACAGAACGCATACTGGCAAAGGCTCATCTTCAGTGCCTGTGTAGGTAAATCCCAGTTCCAAGTAGTTATCATTGTATTTTCTCTTAATCTTCCCTTTCTTTGTTTTTTTACACGGAATCTGGCTTGTAGAGGCCTCCGACTCACCCTCAGTATCTTCATTAATGGTAACGTTAACATCTTTTCTCTTCAGACAACCTGATGCTAGCCACCGATCCATGTTTGTGGTTTTGCACGTGCACACGTAACCATGGGTCCCCCAGTAGTGAAATGAAGTGTTGTCCATAATTAACAATACAAAAAAATTGTTTTTCGGGGTTCGGGTGTTTTGTTTGATTTCAAATAAACAAAGTCTTGGCTTTCAGAATATTAAGCTTGTTTCGGCAAATTCAGATGATAAATACAACTTTGAAGCTTTTAACGGCATAATTACAAGCGGAGAACGGAGTAATTTAACGTCACAGCAGGCATAACAATACACACAAATGCAAAAATACACAAACACACACGCAAACACATACACACACTCGCGAGCTTCCCCCAGACCAGTCATCCAAACGAAAATATTTTCCCTCCGTAGGCGACTATTTTGATCCTTTATTAGCCGCTAATCAATCAGATCGATGGATTCCAGAGAAGAGGAAACTTTGAAGGCCTTTTTATCGAAATGATGACTCGGTGACAGTCATTATATAATGTGACATATTGCTTCTCTCTCTCTATCTCAACTTTCAAAATCTATTTAAAACTCATAACAAACAAACACAATTCCCAAAGTTGTCCTGAAATTAACTTATTAAATAAACGAAACGAAAAATATAGCCTACTTATGCAAACAACATTGAATCTGGACTTCAAATTATTCTGATTATACATGCATGGCGAATAAACGGATCTTGTATGCACCGCTTCGGCATTATTCCTGGTGCGCGCGCTCTCTCTCTTTCTCTCACTCTCACAGGCTTCAAATCAAGTTGCATAAATGCTTGAGCTACGTCATTGCAAATAAGCAGACAGCGCTGTTTCTCTCCCACACACACACACACACACAGGCTGTTTTCGTCATTATTACAACAAATACACACTTGCAACTGATAACACTGGCAATGATTTTATTAAGACTATTCAAATATATTCAATATAGCAAGTCACATATGAGGTGGTCCCCGAAAATCCTTGATAATAAAAAGTGGATTTTGTTTAGCTTTTTTCCACGGACCACCTGCAGTACCTCCGCGGACGACCACAGTTTGAGAACCGCTGCTCTAGACACTTTAGCAGTGGACTAATTGTGTAACCCTCCTTCTTTGTTAGTGGGACATAAATCTGGCTATCATCAGCATAGCAGTGGAATGCGATGCCGTGCTTTCTAAATATGGACCCAAGAGGGAGCAGATAGAGGGAGAATAGCAGGGGGCCTAATACTGAGCCCTAACAGGGGCCCTAATACTGAGTCATTTGCAGGAGCAGAGATTTGAGCTCTAGTGGAGTTTACCTTATTAATAAAAAAGTAAAGAAAGTCTTCACAGGCCGCAGTAGAGGTCTCCATAACGGTATTCTGGGGGGCATTAAGGACCAAATCAATAGTCTGAAACAGAACACGTGGCTTGTGACGGTTTGACAGAAAGATGTCAGATAAATGTTTGCTTTTTGCCTCTTTCACAGTGATCTGATAGAGACGCCAACACTCCCTCAACATTTGAAATGAAACTTGCAGTTTGTCCTTTTTCCATTTACGCTCAGCTCTACGGCAATCCCGTCGGACAGCCCGAGTCGTGTCATTTAACCAAGGCTCAGATTTAGTTCTAGGTTGCCTGGTTTTTAAAGGAGCAACAGTGTCTATGGCAGCTTTGCAAGTGGAGTGAAACCATGAGCTAAGCTCATCCGTTTCAGGTGACATAGGTTCCCGATTAACCAGCGACGTGCAGTCAGGGGAGGCAGAGCCTCACCTGCCATACTCCAATGTAATCGAAAAACAACTAAAGAAAAACGAAAAACAAAATAGTAATAATAATAAAATGTCTCCACTGATCTGTGTTGTAAGTGTATGTATGATTCCAATCGCTTTTTATAGTCAAAATCAGCAAATTTGCCGAACTCCGCTACAACTACGGGGAGCGATGAGAAGTGAGGCAGGGACGAGCTCTGCCTCACGTAAGCCCACAGTAACTGGCTGGAGCGCGGCCACTTATTTTGTGAGCGCGCTCAAGCCAGTTACTGTGGGGTAAGGTGAGGCACAAATGAGATCTGCCTCACCTCAGATGCGTCACCCCACAGAAACTGGCTGGTAAGCGGGCCCTAAGCGCATGCCTGTTACCATCTCACTGTAGGTCACCAATGTAATGTTTGTAGATCCCTTTATTACATTTATCCTCGCCATCCATAGTCTCTAAATAACTTATTTCACGTATATATGATATTTAGGCTCGCTGATCTCATCGTACAACGGCAATGAAAAAAGCACCAGGGGAGGCAGCCATAACCTCTGCCGCACTGAAGGGGGCGCACGTGAGCCCACAGGTTCTTGTTGCTACTGTTATTCTACGCAGAGACGGTAGACGCAAACAACAAGATAGACTTTTGAAACTACAGGAAGATAAGGAGGACTTTTACAAAAAAGTAATAGAGATTGTTGTCCAGAAGGAAGCATGGACTTCATCTTCAAGTCAAGGTAAGACCACCATTGTAATGAAAATGGGATCTTACTAAGAAAGAACAATCCAATATTTAGATTTTGGGTATCCTTTGTTGAACGGTCTGTTTAAAATGAATCGAAGCATCAGACTAAAAAAGCTTTTGAAAATATCCGAATATTTCGATTAAGGTCAAAATATAATACTTGTAAATCTGACTCTGAAAGAGTCAGGCCTCACCAGCCATGAACCTCACCGCACGTCACTGCGATAACAGTAACACAGTTCTGTTTAAAAGCGACAGAGAACTGACCAGCAGTGGATGGGTTAATAATGCGAGCGCTCCGAGGAGCAGCGCGCGGTTTAACAGTTTCACAAGCAAGACTCAAATCAAATAATACAGGCATATGATCAGAGAAAAAGGCGTCAGAAATCTCCAGGTTAAGAACAGGCAAACCATAAGATAAAACAAGATCAAGTGTGTGTCCGCGTTCCTGCGTGGGGCCAGACACAGACTGCACAAGATTAAAGGAATCAACAAGAAGAAGAGACACAGAAGCCCTGAGACACAGTTTCGTGAAAAAACTACCCGCCAGACCCGGATTAGGGTCCTCTCGGGTTTAACAGGTTAAAATACTTAAAATTGTCAAAACTCAAGAAATTGTGTTTCTCAAGGATGGTACAGTGGTGGTATGAATTTGGCTTTCTGTCAAACACCTTGATAGCTCTCTTGTACAGCTGTTCTATCGGTTTCAGGTTTGTGGCACAAGCAAACGACCAGTTTGTAAAACAGTATTCAATGTGGGATAGAATCATACAGTGGAGGTATGACTTTGCAGCATTGACAGTTAAGAAAGGTCTAATTTGTTTAAAATGTTGCAAGTTGAATTTAATGGTATTGGATACTTTCTTAATATGTTTGGTAAAAATGAAGTTCGAGTCCAATATGACTCCAAGATACTTGAACTGGGAGACTAGTTCTATTTCTGCTCCTTTTAAAAACACATTGGATCCTTCGATTTTGACTGGTCATTTACTGAACATCATGCATACTGGTTTTTTAAATGTAACTGTAAGCAAATGTTGTTCAGCCAGTGTTGAACCTTGTTCAATGCATTAGAGCATGGGTAGCCAACACGGTGCCCCGCGGGCACTTAGTCGCCCGCAGGGGCAACGTGAGTCGCCCGCCGGGCATGTTCTAAAAATAGCTCGCCAAGCAAATCCAAAATGTATAAAATACACAAAACAAAAAAGGAAATGTAATTAAAAGAATCAACCCTATGCATAAACGAAACCTCAATCATAGCGAACTCTTATCTACTTACTACAACTCTATATCTATCTAACACCCCTCCTTCCCCCACCCCCACAATGAATATCGACCAATCACGTTCTTGCTTGATTTGCGGGACCAGCGTTGCAGTCGGGAAGAAAAGCAATGTGGAGCGGCACCTCCCCGCTTCATAAGGAGTTTGACCGTGATTTTCCTTCGGGCAGATTCTACACAACACATCAGCCCCATTGAACAGCCTAGTCGTGCCAGCCTATACAGCACATGAGGGGCAGAGTTTTACTCTGTGTGTTGCAACTTGCTTATATATTTATTGCACTTGACGCATACACACGCATGGCGTAATTTCCACTGGGGACAGCAGCACTTTTCGAAATCCCGTTTGTGTCCCCCCACTTTGCAAATATGTTTATTATTATTTTTTAACGCAAGCCGTCATCGCCACGGAGGAGCACACAGCCTCTGTGAGCGAGCGAGACAGAGAGAGAGAGAGTGAGCGAGAGAGAGAGCTAGGGAGGGAGAGAGAGGGAGAGAGAGAGAGCGAGCGAGAGAGCTAGGGAGAGCACACCTTTATCTATTTAATATAGATAAAGTAAGAAATCATTCCAATGTGTACTATAGGACAGTAAAAAGTGTTGAGAGCTGTATCCATAAATTCATTTTGTGCTCAAAGTGCACCAGATTGATGCATTTCACTTCAACATTTAAAAATAAATCTTCCATGCATGCCCCCGGACCCCCCTAGAGGAGGTGTGGACCCCCCTAGAGGATGTGAGGTCCACCCCCAAATAAAGCAGGTTAAAATAATTAAATTGAATACATGTTCTTAGTAAACACTGAAAACGGGTCCCACAGACCCAAACAGCACACAAAGGTTAAAGGTAAGCATATAATAATGTTAAAATGTGCTAAATATATACGCTGCAAAAAACAAAAAAAAGAGGAGTAAAAGTAGCCCCCGACTTGTTTTATTTTTTGAAAGCCCTCATCCTAAAAAAGGTTGGTGACCCCTGCATTAGAGAGACAAGATGAGATCATTTCAGTGTGTTTCCCATGTACAAAGATGACCGCATCATCGGCATACTTTTGCACATTCAACTCAGGACATACAATAGGCAAATCTGGATCAGCTCTGTTGTACCCCCGTTTTTAGAGATTTGGGTACGGAGGTAAAGAGAGGGGGTTTTGTTTTCTGACACTTTTTGAGTTCCCTGACACCGGGGACACGTATTTATATATAAAAGACATCAAAAAGTGCATTTTGCATCATAGGTCCCCTTTAACCAGTTGAGCCCCCATGCCCCCGGTAAAATATTTTTCATTAGTTTTAACAAAATTACGGAGCCCTGGAGGGTTCATAGAGAGAAAAATAAATAAAACGAGGCCACGCTTTATTAACTCGTGGGCACGCTTTAATAACTCGTGCGCACGCTTTAATAACTCGTGCGCACGCTTTATTAACTCATGCGCACGCTTTAATAACTCGTGCGCACGAGATAGTTAGGTATATAATGTAGCCTACAGCACAACAGACCAGCCTTTCTCCCCGAAGCATGAAGAGGAGTTCACCTGCTTGATCGGTAAGTTAAGTTGATTATTAGCTTGCTATTAAACATGAATTGCTAGCTTAACTGTGTATTTGGCCATCTACCTGTTAGTTGTGCTGGCTATTTATTAAGCAGCCGACCGACATAGCCAACTTGCTAAGTTTAACAAGCTAATACCGGTAGCACTAGCAGCTAGGATAAATGGTGTCAACACTAGTTTTTCAACCAACTGTTCGTGTATGTAGTGATAAAAACACTTTTGATTGTGCATCAAGTGTAATGTTCTTATTTGTTATAAATAAGACACCGTCTTGAAACTTTAGACTAGCTTCACTAGCCACTTTATTAGCCAACAAGCAGTACCAAGTCACATCTTGTTCTACTCACTTCTATATGTCAATATATGTTATACTGCCACCTAGTGGTAACATATATGCATTGTAACTATGCATAAACATCTATCATTACATCAAGTGTTTTCAATGGATTTACAATGTCACCATAACATACTTTACAAATCCACAGTTCTTTGCAATCGTAAACGTTGTGAATGTTTGCAATTTATACTTTGTTTAATCCTCTTTCCAGAGCAGACAGTTGAAACAATGGATGCTGAGCTGAGGGGTTTGTTAATTAAGTGGAACATTTCTGAGGAATTTATCCAAAAGGTGGAAAATGAAAAGGTAAGCCACTTTACATATGTACGAATGTAAAGTATGAATTGCGTATGACCTTTCCATGAGGTGAAGAACAAGTCAAAGAACTGACAATCAATATTTTTGTTGAATCCAGAAAGCACACATTTTGGCCACAGTGAGGGTTAGTGTTGCTTACAAAAATCCAAATGGATTTTCTTTTTTAATGAAATTATTTTAGCAGGGATTGAATAACAGATTGTTGGAAATTTGGCAATACAAATAAAATTGGTAAGATGTTGAACATTTTAGGAGAGTATTCCCAATTGAAAGTGAATTTGAACTAATGTGGCTCAATGGTTTTAAGAGTCAAGTCATTCATAATTCTATTATTTATTTCGGCACATTAATATGTAATTATAATCATGCTCCCAACGATTGTTTTTGTTTTTTTTCTCCAGATTGATGCATCAGTAATACCTGTAATGACGGATGCTGACCTGGCAAAGTACATCCCTAAAGCTGGAGATAGAATAGCTACTGTTGCCTTCTGCCGGCATAACAATTCATCGCTTGACACAAAGAGCAGGAACGACACAATGCTCGCAAGGCTGCGACAGAGATTGGTCTCTGGTGAGGCACCAGTACCTGCAAAAAGAAAGCCATGGACAGGAAATACAAGTGCTAAAAAGCAAGAGAGACGGGTTGAACTTGGATGGATGGATTTCGATGGAAAGCAGAAACGGTACAAACAAGTGAAGGCAATCAATGGTGGAGGAACCAGACACCTGATTATCAGCAAGGACAAAACATTAGTGGAAATCAAAGAAATGGCTGAAAACTTGTTTTTCCCAGATGGTTTTTCAAAAGGAAAGAGAAAGCTCTCATATTATTCAACTGAAATTGAATCTTCTCAGGTACAGGTCAGCAGTTCTAGCACTGTGGATAACTTGTATGAAGAAAGCAGAGTAAAAATCCTTAGATTGTACCTTCGTACCAAAATAAGGAAAGTGGAGCTGTCCTCAGATGAAGAGGAGGCAGAGATGCAGTTAACCTCAACCCCAGTTGTAGATCTTACTGGAAGTGAGCCACATTATTCAACTGATGTACAGTGGATCGATGACATGGTTCATCAAGAGATCGATCCTGAGATTATTATTGGGGCTATGGCAAATGATGGTGTGCAGTTAGATGACACACTACCGTGGAATGACCAGCCACCACATGGATTGGGCGACCCGCAACCTGCTCCGTGGAATGACCAGCCACCACATGGATTGGGCGACCCGCAACCTCATCCGTGGAATGACCAGCCACCACATGGATTTGGCGAACCGCAACCTGCTCTTGTTACAGAGCCATGGAATGACCAGACAATGGATGAACCTGCTCCTGTTACACTGATTATCAGGAGGGGGCATTGTCTCACTGACCTTATCAAAGCCTTCACAAACCCAGACATTTTAAACACTGAGGTGTTTATAAAGATGCGTCTACCCAATGGTAAACTTGAAGAAGGAGAGGGAAGTGGTGTGACCCGGGACTGCTTAACTGAATTTTGGACAGACTTTTATGAAAGATGCACCTTGGGAGGGAATGTAAAAGTTCCCTTTATTAGGCATGATTATCAGTCTGAAGAGTGGCAGGCAATTGCCAGAATCTTAGTAGTAGGGTGGAGGATTGCTCGCTATTTCCCAGTGAAACTGGCAGTACCATTCCTTGAAGAGGCACTGTACGCCACATCCACCAGTAGCTTAAAGGACACCTTTTTGCAGTACGTGTCTGAACAGGAGAGAAAGGTCCTTGTTAAGGCTTTGGAAGACTTCAACTCTGTTGACACTGATGCACTGTTTGATGCCCTTGAAGCACATGAGTGCCAGCAGGTTCCTACCAAGGACAATCTGATCCCACTGCTTTCACAGATGGGACATGTTGGGTTGAAGCGCCCTTCAGTGTTTGAAGGTTCGAGCCCGCTCCGCGCCGTTCGTTGGATGAGTGGTCTGCTGTAAAAAGGAACAGCTCAGACGCAGAGATATGAGGTTTAACAATAAACTGATTTAATGGTAAAAACAACAGTACAATATAACGAAGTACTTCGGGCCTTGGCTCTTACTACCGTGCGATGTACGTATCAGACAGTCAGACAGAACAGAGGCCCCGAGTGTACAGAATTCATAATATTTATTCCCCCAAACGGAGAGGAGTTGTGTGGGAGGAGTTGTGTCGGTTGCTCCTCCCTAGGTGTTCATCCATTGGTGGACTCACTCCTGGGCGAGCCCTAGGCAGTGAATCAGAGTGAGTCAGCCATTGACGAGGTCTAAACAGCGAATCAGAGTGAGTCAGCCATAGGTGTGGGAAGTTTGGATCTCCTGCGCCGCCGATCAGTCCCAGGTCATCTTTTATGGCAGCCATAAAATAAACAATTCTGGGTCGACGGGGGTGAGGTACCAATCCTTATCTTCGTTTATCCTCAGCACCTGGCCGTACCACTCCGCATCCCAATCTTTCTCTCAGTACAATCTCTGCATAGACTCAATGGTGTCAGTTTTATTACCTTTCTCCTGCAACCCCCCCATGCTCCTATCCGGCCCATTAAAAACCCGGGGGGGGCGACTGGATCCTCTACATTCCTAAGTCAACGCACACACAATTGACCACATCAAACAAAACAAAATAAGAACACTTGGTCTAGTTTCATAAGTATACATTTTACACAGACAAAGTTATAATTATTAAAACAGGTTATAATTATTGGAACAGGTTATATAGGATATACAGGTTACTTTAATCCCCCTTTTGATCTCACCTCAAGAGATCAATTCACACAAAGCATTCGACACATAACCACTGTCATTCTTTTCTACTGCGTCTGTCCCCCAACATTATATAAATCCATCAGAAGCTGGGATTTAGAGTACTTTAAACCTTCGGGAACTGCCCACCATAACAACCTCTTATGACAGTGGAGGGAGACCAAAGTATATTAAAACTGCGTCCTTGTCTGCTGAGTCATCATGCTATCCTCTCCTTCCGATGCATAAGCCAACAAGGGCATTTGGTACGGAGGGACAGCTTTTCCTTCAATGGTGGAACTGATGAATCTAACACACAATGAGCGGATACAAGGCACACAACAACAACCACATGTTACTAAAATGGCAATAAAAGTAGCTATAGAAATCAAAAGAGACATTATTAAACCTTTCCATGGACCAAACATGTTTGTAAACCATTCCTCCAAGGGGTTGTGTATCCCTGATTGTTCATGCATAGTTATGGATAGTGTGCGAAGGCCTTCTAAAGCCTTTGTGACGGAACCGTCCGGAGCCGTATTGTTTGGAATGAAAGTACAACACATATCACCAAACATTGAACACACACCTCCTTTCTCAGCTAACAGCATGTCAAGGGCCATTCTATTCTGAACTGCCATAAGGGAAGTCGGCCCCAGCTGTTCAGCGAGTCCTTCTACAGCGTCCCTAGTGAGATTAGCTAAACGGAGCACATTGTAATGTACATAGTTGATCCTGTCTACATTCTTGTTAGGGGTGATAGGGAAGATAGCTGCGAGGAAAGGAATGTTCTCAAAACCTGAGGCAACTTGATCAGCGAGTTTATACTCATTGGGAACACCCCGTGGCACCCCTATGGAGTCCATGTAAGTGGGAGAGTTGGCAGATAAATCAAAGGGGCCTGGGGTGTAGCGCTTGGACAACACGTGTCCCCTACGTCGAGTGACTAGGTTGATGTTGAGGGAGGCTTTAGGGTCCGTGTGCACCAGTTTTTCGCCTCGTAACATTAGGGGTGCATGGAGGCGCACCATAGCACACAACCCCACAGATAGTTCGGGGATACGGGTGAACAGGCGGTGGCCCCCACAATAATAGTAGAGACCACCCCTGGCCCAATGTCCTATACTAGTACCAGACACGGTGTGGTTACACCAATCCGCAGAGATATTTCCTAGGTCAAAACGCGGAGATTTTTGGACCATGGTGAAACATGTGTACCCACCGGCGCCTCTGTTAGGCGTGAATGGGCCTGTCCTAGTACCATTGTCAATTGGAGGGAAAACCTTGGCCAGGGTGGTGCAGTTAGGAGGACTAGCCATCTTGGTCAGTTGTAACATACAGTTGTAACCCCAGGTATCTGTGGAAAATAGGGGCGCAGGGTCAGTGACTAATTGCGGGCGGGCTGTAGCACAGGCTAGGCAATCCCCTGCCATTTGTTCTTGGGCTGTTCGGACAACCCATTTTAGCCATAAATTGTCATCTATGTATCCTGTGGCCATTTGGATGATGTCTAGAGGTTGAAGTTGGCTATAATCCCCCGTACATTTATCCGTACATGTGACTTTAGACAAGTATTTAACCTTAGATGCTCCCTGACGACGGTTTTGCTCTCTCTTTGGTATAACTTTAATTTCGAAGAGGCCTTGTGGCGAACCCCTTCCTGCATGTACCGCGAGGACATAAAGTCCAGCGTCGGAGAGCACGACCTTCTTTAGCGTTATGAGCACCGGATTACAAAACCTGGCGGAGCACGGGACGTCTGGGTTTCTCCTGACCACTTTCATTCTATATTTGAGGGATCTAACAATTGCCGCTGATCGGTAAGATGGCGTGTATCCCCAGTCATCAGGACCCGAATTTGCTAGGACACCGGACCAGGACTCGCAGGCACAACCGTAGGTGTATGTGACGGACAGATAGGGGTCGCCTTTGGCAAATGCACTGCCTCTGTAAGTGTAAGGATCGCCTTTGACCCTATCTGTGACGCTTCTGTTACATACCGCAGGGGCTAAGCAGACGTATTTGGCTAGGTAGGAATATTTCCTGTCGAGGTTTCTGCAGGGGACAATTTTGCACAGGTCGATTTGTATTATTCCATCACTACCTGCTTGGAAAGTGAAGGTTTGTTTAGGAGGCATTTTGGTAACTTTTACCTCATATTTGGCCCGTTTGACCCGAGTTACGGACTCCTCTGGTGGGGGAATGGAGTCTGGGTGGTCAATGGAATCATTAAAACAAAAATAAAGGCAAGGGTGAACACACATTATTTCTGTTATTAATAATAGGAGATTTACTAGGACACAAGGAATTAACACCCAATCAAATAATAAGGCTATTCGCTAATGGGCCATATAACTAAGAATGGTGTTCAAGATACAAACAGTGTCCCAAGTAAAACCACGATTCCCACTAGCAGAGTACACCAACAAACAATAAGGAAGTGTAATCCACAGTCTGTCATTGTTGAGTACCTTTAATCAGTGGTCCGTGTTATTGTAATTAGGTTTTTCTGAACACAATGCTAAAATCTCCTAAGGAGATTCTTTAAAACTAGGGTGTAAAATAGTACCCTGTAATGGTAAATACTGTGCTCCCAGAACCTGTTAAATATAAGGTTCAGTAAAACCTGTTAAATAGAAGGTCTGGTGAGTGGGGAGACTTTCACTGCCCTTTAACTATAGGGATAACCTCTCGTTATATATAACCTACTACTCTTATTAGAAAGAGGCCCTATAGGTGGGCATAAAAATGCTGCTACTTATTGGAAAGTGCCCCTAAAGGTGGGAGTAAAAAAGTCGGGTCCTATATGGAGTCGTGTGTTTCAGAGTAGACTCGTGTCCGCCTCCTCGCCGGCCGTAATCTCCTTTCCAAGATCGCCTGTTGTTACCTCTGTGTCTTTGTCCTTGTCATCTGTTGTGTGGGTCGTTGCTTCTGCTGGGCTGTCGTCGTCAGAGGTGTCGCTCTCTCGTCCTGCTGCAGCGATGTCAGTTCTGATGTCGTCTAACGTCCTTGCTGGAGGTTTTCCAACGGCGCACTGGCTCCAATGATACCACGTTTCCCCCTTTCCTTCGAGGCGAACTGCATGTGATGTCCTCTGAGTCACTCTGTGCGGGCCGGTGAACCTTGGGTTGAGCCACTTCGGACGGATGACCTTCAGCCAGATGAATTCTGCGGTGTTAGCCTCGTGCTTCTCCGGTCCCCCTTTGGCGTCAGCCACCTGGGTGGAGAAATCTCATACCAAGCCCTTAAGTTGCTGGTAATATGGTTTTGAGCTCATTTCCTCTACTTCTTTCCCTACTGCTAATGCTCCAGGACCCGGAAACTGATGGCCGTGGGTCAGCTCAAATGGGGAGAAACCTGTCCCTCAGTTAATGTGTTCATAAACAAAGTCCGACACCGGCTATATCAACCTGTTTCAGAGGAAGGTGGAGTCCCCTGTGCCGTCTTGACTTGCCGTGTCTTCTCTGTCAGAGGCAGAGGTTTCATCCTTTTTTTTTTTTAGTCCTAAAAAATTTGACGCGTTTTGCAACAAAGTCAAGTATTTCTTCATCTGTAGGTGTATGTGTTGATACAGGTGTTCCTTTAATGTCATGAGGGGAACTGGGTGAGGGGGGGTTAGAGGTGGAGGGAAGCGTATAGGGAGGGGGTCGGGTCTTAAAGGGGTTGTATAAATCTGGATAGAGGAGGGGACCGCCCTCTGGGATGTCTGGGAGGGGCCCACCATATGGCTTCTCCTTCCTGACTGGCTCTATCACTTCTGTGGGAGGGGCTGGTGCAGGACTGGGTGGGGCTGCTATGGCGGGCAGATTTTTGGCGGGAGTTTTGCTCAGAGAGCAGGTTACTGCCACTCCATTCATAACTAAGGCTGCGTTATGGCCTATTCTCCTTAGCTTGTCAACTAGCTCCCTTTCTTTGTTAAGTTTAGAAGCCCTGATAAAACCTGCCTTCTGCTTGTTGAGAGTTTCTAATTTCCGAACCAACTGTCGCTCGTATGTATTGAGTGCTGTGGCTAGGAGACTTATTGCCTCGTCACCCTCTACTCTATTCTCTGCGATCATCTGATCGTGTAAGAAACGGAGATCTGCTCGCCTTTTTATGATCCGGGCTTAAGTCCGCTAAGTATCAATCTCTCTGCTTGTCCCCACTGTTCCCTTAAACTCCCCGGAACAGGGACTCCTAATTCTCTCTCTTCACGTTCAAATTCTCCTTCCATTTTGACTTCGTTCGTATCTGCTTCTCCTAAAGGTTTTAGTTTTTTATAAAAAAATACCAGATATCTCTGCGTACTATAATTCACTAATTATTGTAGTTTTATTCCCACAGGTATACAGTCTGATAGTTTTCGTGCGAGGTGTATTTCAACCAGTTACGGAGACTGCAAAGAGCGCTCTCCTAAGGTTTTAGTTTCTTATAAAAAACACCAGATATCTGCGTACTATAATTTACTAATTATTGTAGTTTTATTCCCACAGGTATACAGTCTGATAGTTTTCGTTGCGAGGTGTATTTCAACCAGTTACGGAGACTGCAAAGAGCGCTTCTCCTTAAGGAGGATGCGGCCCAAGGCATGGAGTCGAAACCCAGTCTACAATAACCTTTGATCGTCACGTATATGCTATCAGATACAAATAAGATTCTACAATACTTTCAGGGACGGTCCTTTCAAATTGATGTTGAAAATATTATAATATACAACCACAGTTAATACACTCAAAATAACCACAGTTAATAACACTCAAATAAATAATCTAACCCAGATCCGTCTAAGGATTGCCTGTGTATTAGTCGATGAGCCCCAACCCCAGAATTCGTCTAAGAATTACTGTGTGTGTCACCTTATTTCTCAGAGTATTTCAGCTGGACTTCCTTTAACATTTAAAACCACTGAAATCTCGGACGACATTGCAGCTGGTTCCTTTAAATTTATAACCACTGCAATCTCGTTACACAGTTAATCACACTCAAAATAAATAAATCTAACGTAACCCCAGATCCGTCTAAGGATTGCCTGTGTCATTAGTCGATGAGCCCCAACCCCAGAATTCGTCTAAGAATTACTGTGTGTGTCACCTTATTTCTCAGAGTATTTCAGCTGGACTTCCTTTAACTTTTAAAACCACTGAAATCTCGGACGACGATTGCAGCTGGTTCCTTTAAATTTATAACCACTGCAATCTCGTTACACATTAATATATTCCCCGTACAGTCTAGTTGACTTTTATAGTGCGATGTATATTTCAACAGATGGAGAGACTTCCAAAAGCGCTTCGACACCCTCTTCCGAGGATGTGGCTTTTGGCAAGGAGTCGAAACCCAGTCTACAGAATCTCTTTATCGTCACGTTTAGTCTTCTCGATTAACCCCACAGCAAGAGTTTGCGAGATCCGGTCATTTCAAATTGATTTTGAAAGTTGCGTTTCTCCTCTTGAAATACCCCACATATAACACAACTGCAGCTCCTCTTTGAGACTGGAAAGTGTTATTCTGTAGTACTGTTCTTTCTACTAAGTACTAAAACACTGAAAATGCCGCTGACAACTCTAAAATTTGTAGTATAGCCAATCACAGATTTTGATAATAACAGGTATCTGCTCACCTTTCAGTTGTGGGCCCTGGTTTAGTTGTCAGAGGTATTCGAGGTGTCTTCCCTGGACAGTTCGTCCGCTGGCTGCCGGTGTTCCTTCTATGAGACCCTACTCATCACGTCGGTCGGTCACCAAATTGTTGGGTTGAAGCACCCTTCAGTGGTTGAAGGTTCGAGCCCGCTCCGCGCCGTTCGTTTGATGAGTGGTCTGCTGTAAAAAGGAACGGCTCAGACGCAGAGATATGAGGTTTAACAATAAGCTGATTTAATGGTAAAAACAACAGTACAATATAACGAAGTACTTCGGGCCTTGGCTCTTACTACCGTGCGATGTACGTATCAGACAGTCAGACAGAACAGAGGCCCCGAGTGTACAGAATTCATAATATTTATTCCCCCAAACGGAGAGGAGTTGTGTGGGAGGAGTTGTGTCGGTTGCTCCTCCCTAGGTGTTCATCCATTGGTGGACTCACTCCTGGGCGAGCCCTAGGCAGTGAATCAGAGTGAGTCAGCCATTGACGAGGTCTAAACAGCGAATCAGAGTGAGTCAGCCATAGGTGTGGGAAGTTTGGATCTCCTGCGCCGCCGATCAGTCCCAGGTCATCTTTTATGGCAGCCATAAAATAAACAATTCTGGGTCGAACGGGGGAGGTACCAATCCTTATCTTCGTTTATCCTCAGCACCTGGCCGTACCACTCCGCATCCCAATCTTTCTCTCAGTACAATCTCTGCATAGACTCAATGGTGTCAGTTTTATTACCTTTCTCCTGCAACCCCCCCATGCTCCTATCCGGCCCATTAAAACCCGGGGGGGGCGACTGGATCCTCTACATTCCTAAGTCAACGCACACACAATTGACCACATCAAACAAAACAAAATAAGAACACTTGGTCTAGTTTCATAAGTATACATTTTACACAGACAAAGTTATAATTATTAAAACAGGTTATAATTATTGAAACAGGTTATAATTATTGAAACAGGTTATATAGGATATACAGGTTACTTTAGACACAAGGCTCTCATACAGGCACCAATGTATGTAATCAAGTGTTGGCGTCCCATTGTCGTGCACTTAGCAAGTGTGTTGCCACAAGATGCCCTGAATGATGTTATACAGCAGAAAACACCAACTGGAAAAGCAGTGAAGGAGCTCCTTCAGTTCCCAGATGAGATGACTCCACCCCAGACTGCAGTTGCCCGCTACCTGAAGAGATATGTAGGTGAAGTTGATCTGAGCACCCTTCAGCTTTTCCTCTGCTTCTGCACTGGTTCCAATGTAATGGAACAAACTATTAAGATACAATTCATCGAAACCTCAAACTTCGAGCGAAGACCACAATCTCACACATGTGGCTGCCTTTTAAAACTACCTGTAGGGTACCACAATTATCCAGACCTCCGCAGTGATTTTAATAGTGTACTTACAAGCTTTGTGTGGGTGATGGATATCATCTAGACAAGAAGGAGATAGCGTCTATAGGTTGCACCCACAATTTCTACTGCAGTTATGGTTTTGAAAGGAACATTTAAAGACAGGAGATAATTTTCAAGGTGCAAAAGGCTTTCTTTCAGCATTTAACATTTTCTTAGCTAGGCACTACGTTTATATATGCACTTTGAAACTTTAATTGATAGAGAAAAGTGAAGGGCTGTGGGTGTGACTGTTTACATAAATGTGGGACGTTTTCACTATAGACTCAAGCGATTTGGTATTGAAATGCTGTTTAAAGTACTGAAGGCAGTATTTTCTTAGGAATTGGTATTACAAATGTCTTATATTGATACTTGAAACTGCATGGATAATGTGGTAGTGGGTGGGTTGGGGGTGGGTGGGGGCGGTTGTGGTGGTTTGTGTGATGGTCCTTTAGCAGAAATGAACTGCAACTCTTGATTATCTGGTGAAGTTGCCTACTGAAAGAATGTAATAGTTTCCAGTTTGTGCTGATTGAATACCTCACAATCTCACACAACATTCCACATTTGATAATAGAGAACCGCAGTGACGCGTCATAAAACCAGGAAGTAAACTTCTTCCGGTTCCTTCGACAAAAATGCAATGCAATTTCTCCATAGGATTTTGGAAAATAGCTCGAAATAAGGTCTGTGGTTGAAACACATTGAAGAGACGGATCACGTTTTGTTTAGTTGGATAATCTCCACATGTCTACCCATCTTATAATTTTCGAATCATAAATGTATCGATCATAAATGTATCAATTCGAAAATTATAAAAGTAGGGTAGACATGTGGAGATTATCCGGCTGAACAAAACGTGATCCGTCTCTTAAATGTGTTTCAACCACAGACCTTATTTTGAGCTATTTTCCAAAATCCTATGGAGAAATTGCATTGCATTTTTGTTGAAGGAACCCATGCGCAGCTTACTTTCGGATTTTATGATGCGTCACTGCGGTTCTCTATACATCTTTACTCATAGTCACAGTAGAAGTTATGTGATGATATCAAAGAAGATACATGTTCTGATACACAGGAGCCAATGATTGTGTTCAATAGGCACACAGCTACTAGATAGCTCTATGCAAAAGCATAAGCTGAGCTAAGTAAATATGCATTTATGGTTAATTGTTAGGGATTTGCATATTATGTTTTGCCTTCATTTGAAAATCCTTGCACTGCATGACATGATTGTTGTTCAAATCTGTACTATCAACATGTTGATTTGGAATAGAGTGATTCCAAAGGGCAGAATAACTATTGAAGGATGTTTTGTTTTTATAGAATATTTTACTCCAATGTGTTAATTGTTGTTCCTGTTCCTGTTGTACACAGGTCCTATTTTAAGAGTCTATTCATTTGACTAATCTGGTCTTTCTGTTTAGCATGAATGTATTTTGACCAGGGTAAACATTTAGTTTATGGGGGAAAGTTTAAAACCTCAACGTTTACTCAAGTTCTTATGTCAGTGCCTGTTTATTGGTGACATTCAAGTTTGCCTAAGTAGGGCTTAATGTTAAAATAAGATAAAAAAGCACTCCCTTTTGTATTTGTGTTGGTTTTCTTATTTTTATTTGTCAATCATGTAACATTGTTACATTGTTATCAAATACTACTTCACTGCAAGGTCAGTAATGATCCATTTCTTTGTTTGTTTGTTCCACACAATAAAAGACGATTATTATGTGAAGCACATGGAATAAAGATTTATCATTAAAGTAAGATACATTTTCTGTTCACTGTATATGACTTTACATGAGATATCAAAGGTGAATTAATGTTTACAATACATGTCACACATTGCTAGATACATTTACCATATATACATACATATAAATGTGTATATCCTAAACTATCCAAAAGTATATAAAGGAGTTAAAATTAGCACAGCCTTAAACAGCAGTAAAATGCAACATTAATTCAGCAGTAATATTATATACTACTTTTACTATTCATACTGTTATTTACATTTAGCTGATCATACTTAAATACTTTTAAATATGTAAGGTTTTAAATGTAGGATATAGTGGAGTATTTCCACAGTTAGGTAGGGTTTTTACTTCAGTAAAGGATCTGATACTTCTTCCACCAATAGCAGAAAGAAAACTGCAACATTCATGCAGTTGCCTCCTCAAATACTTGTGGGCGAATGATATCCCTCAATGATAGATATAAGTCAAGTGCTTGTGACCTATTCATTGGGAACCCCATGCCTGATTCTTCCATTATGATTGTGCACAAATCAAACACGTCCTCGTCACATGGAACTGAAGTTAGGAACTTGCAGCTCTCTTTGCAAGTGGGTAAGTCATCACTGAATGGAACAAGAAGGTCATCTGCACCCCACAAATGAGGTGCCGTATACATGATATTAGGTATTCCTGCGGGGACATTGGCGTTTGTAGAGGGCCTGATGCGATGTGCGTTCCAAACGTGTCTTATCTCATTCAAGTCCTCCTGCAAAAAGAAATGGAAAGGGGGATAAATTGTATGTACCGTATGGAATAATAGCAAAAAAACAAAGTTATCTGATCTACTCTCGTTGCCCACTGCACACACATCATTCAAGCATAGCTTCGACATAGCGCTGTTATTTCAGAACAATGGACAGGGTTGTTGCGCGTTGGCAAGAGATTATTAGATTTGAACCTCACGGCATGCTGTACGCGATCTGATAAATAAAAGATGTAGATATATCAAACACAAAGTGATCGCTATAATAGAGCCGTATTAACAGATAATTGGCGTTATGGGTTACATCACGGTACATTCTTCAAAATCACAGGTCTAATTGTGTGAGGCATTTTTAGCGCAGACACATATTCTTACGCATTCATTATGCATGCAGCTATCAAGTGTCCTATACACTGACAATTAAGCACAACTAAACTATACATAACATAACTTTGAGTCAATTCCTTCATCATAATAAATCCTACGTTAAATGAATAGGTACACATGCATGCAACTATAGTAGGCCTACGTCTTAATTAAAGTATACCCAAAGTGCGTAAAGACTCACACAACTCATTCAACAACACCGTTAGCTATACCCTAAATAAAAAAGGCCTATATGCCAGCTGTAAATATACGTTATCAAAAATGTTTGCCAATGTCTATATAGCCTATTTATATATAAGTTAATCATGTCTATGCATTAACATTGGACATTGGTAGGCTATGATTGTCTGGCAAGTTGTCAGAAAACGTAGTGCGGCTTTTCGTAAAACTGTTGTGTGACTCGTTACGAATGTTGGGCAGACTGTGTGTTTATAGCCTGTGTGTTCAACGTAGGTTCATCTTGATGATGAATTTATGTCAGGTTGATTTTAAAGGTTGTTCTACAGTGGGTGTATTTGGCAGATCATTGCTGCCTATCAGTGCGTAAAAGTATGTGGATGGATGCATACAACATGATTGACTCTCATAATAAATCCTGTGGTTTTTAAGTCTGTGCCCTACTTTTACTATTTCCCGATATTTGTATAATTTACATGGTTATGGTCTCTGTTTAACTGCAGCTAACAATTGTCAGATCAACGTCATATTGTTTTACCTGAATGATTGCCATGAAGCACAACTGGACAAGTGCTTTGTCCAGAAAATCACCGGTGAAGAGCCCTTCATCCTTGAGTTCTCCCAGTTGCTGGATCCAGTATTGAACCCCTTCCTTTCTCATCACTCCCCACCAGCTCTCTATTCTCTGATTTGCTGTGCTAGCTCCTGTTATATAACTCCTTTCTCCTGCTCTGTCATCTTCATCGTTTCGCCGTAAAAACTGTTGGATGTCTCGTAGCAGCACATTCTCTGTGCCCATGTCAGTGCGTAAAAGCCTTGGGTAACCTCCGACATTCTCTATTGCTTCGACAAAGTAGCTTCCAATTACTTTTGGGTCGCTGTTGGTGAAAGCTGCTTTTAGCCAGATAATCCTACGGGAATATCCGTCTATGCATCCATTAATGCATATTCCATAGGGCTTGAGTTTGTCGTAGCCATCTACGTGCCATATGAAATTAGGCCCTTGTGAAAAATACTTTCTCCGGCTGAGACGTCTTTTCAGGCGAGCTTGAGAGTTGACTGGGTCGAGCAGAGAAAGAAGGATCCTCACGTCTTCTTTCCGGATGCGGATACCTCGCTCCAAAAGCTTTGCATACATCCAGCGATATCCATGAAGTTGTCCAGGGCCTCCCAATTGACCAACTATATAGTCGATAGCAACTTCCAAATCAGCATATTTCCGACGATTTAATCCACACGCTCTCAATATTCTCCTTAATGTACTTTTACTAACAATTATCCCTTGCAAAGCAAGTGTTGTCAGGATGTCTTGATAACTCATCCCAAGTCCAAAGTAAAGCTTAATTAAAGCGTCTCTATCCATAGCTACAACCATTGACCTAACCCTAACCACTTTGCCAGGTCAGCATCCGTCATTACAGGTATTACTGATGCATCAATCTGGAGAAAAAAAACAAAAAGTAGTAGTTACAATGTGTACATAGTTACAATGCATATATGTTACCACTAGGTGGCAGTATAACATATATTGACATATAGAAGTGAGTAGAACAAGATGTGACTTGGTACTGCTTGTTGGCTAATAAAGTGGCTAGTGAAGCTAGTCTAAAGATTCAAGACGGTGTCTTATTTATAACAAATAAGAACATTACACTTGATGCACAATCAAAAGTGTTTTTATCACTACATCCACGAACAGTTGGTTGAAAAACTAGTGTTGACACCATTTATCCTAGCTGCTAGTGCTACCGGTATTAGCTTGTTAAACTTAGCAAGTTGGCTATGTCGGTCGGCTGCTTAATAAATAGCCAGCACAACTAACAGGTAGATGGCCAAATACACAGTTAAGCTAGCAATTCATGTTTAATAGCAAGCTAATAATCAACTTAACTTACCGATCAAGCAGGTGAACTCCTCTTCATGCTTCGGGGAGAAAGGCTGGTCTGTTGTGCTGTAGGCTACATTATATACCTAACTATCTCGTGCGCACGTGTTATTAAAGCGTGCGCACGAGTTAATAAAGCGTGCGCACGAGTTATTAAAGCGTGCGCACGAGTTAATAAAGCGTGGCCTCGTTTTATTTATTTTTCTCTCTATGAACCCTCCAGGGCTCCGTACAAAATAACTTGATTTAATTGTATTTAAAATAACATTTGCAAAGAAATAAATCCTTCGAATCTGCCTATTCAGTTTCTGTTGGAATGTGAAGGGTTAAATTAAAGAAGCTCGTCTCTGCGAGTCACTGTGAAGATAGAGCTGATTGGTGGTCCAGCTATGAATTCCCAGAGGGCCCGCTATAGTAACTCAACGAGAGAGTAATGTCAAATGACAGTACAATTGACCAATCATATCTTCCCTCTAAATGGGTGGGCTTTATTATCGCAGAGGGCCTAGGTATAAAAGTCACGGCTCGCCACTGTGTTTGACTGAAGCAAGCGCACTTTTTTTGAACACACTCTGACTTTTCGTGGCTGTCCGGAGGCTTGGGCACTTTTTCCAGTTATTAACTCCGGAATTTACAAAGCTGTCCTCTCCACATTTGGAGAAAGTTACAAGCCGTTTGAAAGCAGCAAATCTGCATATTTCACAGAAGGCTCGTTTAGTGGTTTTGCAAAGAATTAACCACTCTCTGTTTTTGTACCATTTTGCATTGAAGTACCTTTCTCTTTGCCCAGACGATCTAGCGGTCTCCTTTTTTTGTACAATTAGCTGTGGAGCTTTACCCGTCTCAATGTCCCGACAACAAACCTCCACGCAGTCGGAATCAGCCTGTTTCGGTTCAACGATGCCGGCGGTTTTGACAGTCTCAGCGGTCGCAGAGCTGCTGCTTTGGGGTTCATCTGGCTGCGCTGGTTCTAGGGTTAAAGGGCCAGGCTCCGGAGTTGTGGATGTTTAAACTCAAACTTCACTTAGCACGCCCCTTAACCATGACGTGCGGTGCTACCTAGTTCGGCTGTCCAAATGTGCAGGTCAGTGGAATGACAAGGACTCTGCGTAAACCGTTACTAGCAAGAACAGTCCTTCTCAGATCGCGTTCTTTTTAGATGCGACTTTAGAGTAGAGGGGAATTATTGAAACGGGATGTACTGTTCCGCGGCATCCGCCGCTGCGAAAATGTGGGACAGGGCTGTAAAGTGGGGGGGCCAACTGCACCTTGGCCCCCCTACTTCCGGCGCCACTGCCCCCTATCGGCCGGTCTTTCCTCTGTCAAATAAATGGAGAGAAATTAACTCGAACTAAGATTTTACAACTTTTCGGCCACAATGATACCAGCGTATCTGCTGGTCAGCCACTCGTAAATGGCGACTCTCGGCTGACCCGACATCAAAATTAGTGCTTGGTTTCCGGGCAGCTTGGAAGATGTCAGCTTGGCTATTGTGGAGGTGGTCAGCCACAGTAGCTCAGGTTCAGTTGAGTTTCAGGTTATTTATTTGACCCTTAGGTATATTTGGTTTGCAGATGAAAGACAAGGGATCCATTAAGACACACATTCTCAAACAACACAGTCAACAGACTGTGAAATGGGCAGATTGGATGAACATTGCAGTTTTTTCTCTTCCTGGAACAGGTTCTGAAGGTGGATCAGATCAGAGACAAGTTGCCAATAACACCATAAAGAGGCTCTTTATTAATGTTTCCATCTTTTTCTTTATTTCACTAAGCATTTAAGTCTATTTTATTCTACTCTCTTTAAATCTTTGTTTAATTGATTGCCAACCGTGTGACCTGCAATAAAAAAACATAAAACATCCTATTTATCAGTTCTGACTAATTAAGTGTAATTTCTCAGATGTGGTACATGTAGTCTTGGTTACCAGATGCAAGCCACTGCTCTTTCCTTCATTGACTAGGAAGCTTTTCATGTCATGAGACTTCCACCAGGCTTTGGACTTCAATGGTCTTTTTTTGGATGTATCAATATTTTCTTATGTGTTCTTGTGGCTATACATAGGTGAGTGAACAGTGGACATCAAAGTCAGTGTGTATGTTTTCTTAACCCTTTCCCTTTGGTGGCAAGCATGTTGGAAAAGGTCCTATGGGACAGAGTGGGAATACTGGTTTCTTCTTCTGATACAGATTCAGCTTTGTGTTTGACTCAAGATGGCAAGGTTTACCTCATATCGACACTTTGATTTAACAAATCTTAAAAGCATTACTTTAATCAGTTCTTTAAGAACATGTCATATGGATGGCTTCGGGGCACATCCACCCCCTGCCCGCCCCCTGTCCCACACACAGGATCCGTTCCCCAGGGATTGCTTTAGATGAGAGGAAGCTGAATCAACATGGAGGCTTTGACTCCTGTCAGTCGGCTCCAGCAGGCCTCACACCAGAGGCAGAGGAGCAGGTGGAAAAACTTCTGAAGATCCTATGACTTCCAGCTCCCAGGAGGAAGTGACATGATGCCCCACAGAGGGACGGGGAGGGGGGTTTGGAGATGTGGATGTGTTAAACATGACTCCCGTAGTCTCGTTGGTCAACCTACACTGTCCGCTCTGTCTTTGATTATGTACAGAAGAGATCAATGGCCATCCAATGAAGACTCAGCTTTACTGTCTTTGTTTTACAGCACAGCCAGTGCAGTATTAAGACCATTCCCTACATTGCTTTGTAAAATAGTTCATTAAGACGTCTCTGCTTTTGAGACAGTACAAAGCAGGACCCGAACTGTGATTATAATAGCTTGACCAATTTATGAAATAGATACATTAACCTCGTCCTTTTTATAAATACTTAAATGTATTCAATGCATGCTTTTCAAATCTAAAGAAAAACTTGATCGTTCCAAATATACTACTAGATGATAACCGTTCTTCTGTCCGATGTACAAGGAACCAGAGATAATACAGAAAACAATATACTCAAGATTCATTTGAACTCTGCAAAAGTGAGCCCTAAAAGCCCTTCACTTCAACAGTGCAGCCTAGAGCCGTAAATTAGCTACTACTTCTACTGATTTATTTATTTTACAAAATACCAATTTTTTCTAAAATTCTACTGGGAAAGATAAGAGATAAGGCTATATCTGTTGGAAGAGACTTGGATAAGCCTGACAACCAGACAGAGGAGAGACTGCCAAGAACGATGCACTACTGTCCTGCTGAAGAGACATCTGCATCACGGACCGATGTGCAACAGGACATGGACAGTGTGTTCTCTGGCATTGCTTCAGCTAATTTGTCACCTTCATATTCTTTGCTTCCCAGCATATTGAGTAAGTTTACAAGACGGCATAATTACTGGTTTCGAAGAATCTCCAATTCCAAACCATCTCCTACATGTTCTCTTAGCTCTATTACTAAACTCTTTACTCAATAAAAATATGTTTTATCAGTATACAGTATATTTTCTACATATGCATTATCTAGAGAAATTACTTTCTTTCTGTTGCCCAGCTGTCACAAGTGTCATGCATACAGCTGTATTTTGGATTGGTTTAACAGTACTACATCCATCCTCTTTAAGTGGCTGGCAGGATGATATGTGACAATGGCCAAAATCTCATGAGGTCATTTATTCTTTAGCGTATTTTGGTCTAGATTGCCCCACTATTAGGAACTATGAAAAGTACCAGATACCACTGAATCCATAATCAAGCCCACGTCAACAGTTTTTATACATCTCAACTCTGTAGACATTTGTCTTCTGGCAAATTAACCAAATTCAGTTTACCTGTCAGTTTGCTGTTACGTTAGCTCTCTTTCAAGCTATCTAGTGAACGTTAGCTGTCAAATAAACAAGCTAGCTGGCGAACATTACTTATCTTTGGAAAAATCTAGCTACCAAACGTTAGCTAGCTAAGGTTTGATAGCTATCTAACTAGTTGGCTAGCAAATGTTAGCTAGCCTTTGTAACAAATTAGCTAGCAAAAACTGGCTAACTATCACCAAACTGGTCAATCTCATAATTTAATTTATGATAATTATTTGGTGCTGTATGGGTAAACTTACAGTGCGGACCTGTGTTACGCCAGCAGCTTTAAACATAGGCCTACATTCCCAAATATGAGTTAGTGGATAAACTAATCACACATTAGTAATATAATTGGTTAACTTCTGGGCTGGGAAAGTTATGGCATAAAGCCATAGCACTTACACTCTAAATGAAAGTTTAGCAAGGTAATGTGGAAGTGCCCGATGTCAAGCGAATAATAGGTGTGATATGTCTTCTGGCCTCTACAGGTATTTAATTAATTCCTTTAACAAAATAAAGCAGATGACAAATCACAAACGATCCCAACAATCACTTCTGTAATGGGGACATTTCTCGATTCAAAGTGCAGACATGAAAAACAAAAAAACACATTCCCCAGGTGGAGAGACGTTTTATGTCTTACTCCAAGTTCACCATCAGATCTTCAATCTGAGCATCACGGGCAGTAAGACCCCTCTGGGGGTTTGACTGGAGCACATGAGCACGATGGCCCCAGCAGATTCAGCTGTTCAACTGCTAGAAACAGTCTGACACAAAACATGTGACCCCACCGATGGAGGAACAGCTTACTGATGCAACTGAGGAAAACAAAGGCTCTCTAAATACAAATAAACCTCCTTAACATCTGCAGAAAGACCGAGGGGAGGCTCGGCGATGCTAACTGCTTCTGCCAGAGCCGCTGCGACCGTGCGGGGAACATGTGACTAGAGAGTAAATAAAGTGAACGGCATGAGGTGGGAATGCAGCGTGGGGTTTGGACCCCTCAGGCAGACGGATGCTCTGCCTCCAGGGTAGAGGTCCGGCCTGTCAGGGGATTGGACATCCACAGCTGTGTTTTCACTGTGTTTTTTCCTGAGGGCCACATGGGGAGGCTTCAATAACCAATAACTCCTTTGAGACGACTGTCCTCAATCGCTGGCGCACGCACACAAATACAGTCACAGATATATTATCCGAATCAGAACACCTTTATTCGTCCCACAGAGGAGACATTTACAATTGTTACAGCAGAGAGCCAAAGATAGCTTAATATATCTCAAGAAGCATGTATACAAAAATAGTAAAACTAGAAAATACACAATTTACAAGATACTTTATTCAGTTAATGTATTCTAATTCTATTTAAAATCTCCATCCGTTTGTATAACAAAGTTCTTTCATAAACGACTAATAAGCTTAATGCCTTATAAATACACCATTACCAATTCTATAAACTCATCAATTAATCAATTTTTTTCCTAATGTATAGGGAGCAGGCTTATGTATTAAATGTAATCAAGCCTACGCATTTGAAATTCGCAAGGACCAGGTTTATTTATTTGAAATCTATTAAACCTATTTGCTTCATTTTTTATTTACCGGTTTTCTGTCTTTAATATTAGAAATATTTTTTTATTTAAAACTCATTTTAACTGTGTTCATTTACAATTCTCACTTAATCCAATACGTTTAAACTGCCTTATAATCAGTTTCTCCAAAAAAAATATTTTGATATTTTTTATTAATAAACCCATTGTATATTAAATGTATAACACTTATTTTTTCCTATTCTGCCACACATACAGCACTGTCTTACAAAAAATCTAAGTCAGGCCACCTTTTTTCACATTGTATTGCTCCAAAAAATCTCACAACAGCACTCAACCACAAAAAATGGATTACTATTGCAAAATATATTTTTGCGTATTATAGGTAAAATAATCTATATTATAAACAAACCTTTCTGCAGCTATAAGGTAAAGTCCTGAACAGTTCTTTGGAACTTGAGGAAGATTTGAAAACCAACAATTATAATTGTAATATGAAGCTAACATTGTAACATTACATGCAATACATAAAAATACCTTTAGGCCTATGAAGACAATTTTCAAGCAAAGGAGCACTTGCATTGGCCAATCACACAATACCTTGAGCTATTTTCAGTGATTGGACCTTTGGTGAAAGCTTTGCTGAATCCAGGTCCATTAGAATCTTTTTGGAACACTTCAAATGTGCACTTGAGGTCCTTGGCGTAGCTGAGGTTAAGTGCATAAACCAGTCCAAGTAGCATGACACATCCAAGTGTGACACTTTGTATGTCCACAAAAGGCCTCCACACCTTCAAGTACAATGCCAATCTCTTTAGGTTTGTCTCCTTGAACGGCACCCTCTCACCGAATCATGTAGATGCTTATCGCTCAGCATCAGCAAATGTGCACTCCTGGAGGATAGACAGCACTTTGAATTGTGTCCCACGTGTAAAATATATGAAAACAGACTTAATTGCTGTCTGACCAAATGTGTACGTTTAGTCATTTAAGGTTACAAAAATGATTAGCCCGTCTCATAACTTTTTAATCAAATGACAACTCAACACTGTTTGTGTTTAACATAACTGGCATTGACTAAACATTGACTTGCAAGAGGTTGATTTTTGCTAAAGATATGTTCTTTAATATTGCTGCAGTCATGTTATAGGTGAAGACTCATGATCTTGGTTTTTGTGTTTAATGTCTTATTTTGAAATGTATATTCCCTGTGTGTTTTTACTTCCTGTCTTTGTGTTTTCCCGCCTTTGTAATCGTTTGCCCTGATTCCTTCCACCTGTGTGTGATGTCCTTGCTGCTCTTGTGTCTTTACCTTCCCTCTGCAGCTGTGTGTTGTTAATGTAATTAGTCCTGTCCATACATACCTGTCTTTGTCAGTCCGTTGTCATCATATTCCCATGGATGTTTCCTACGGTTGCTTCCCAAGTTTCTTATGTGTTCAAATGTTCCTGTCTCTTCCTGGTGTACAAAAAACTACGTTGCAACTTTGTTTTGTTCCTTTATTCCTTTTTCTTTTCACCTCAGTTAGTGGAGCAACCCTATCCAGCTCCAGTCTGTCTGTGGTTTTTCCTCTCAGAAGGTTTGAACAGAAAGTAAACTCTGCCTTTCAGGCTTCTTTATGTTTGCAGCTGGTTTGCCCTGACCTTTCCATTTGTGCTTAAGTGATTTGAAAATAACTTCTAGGGGGACCAGCTTGGCGAGCTTGGTGCAGAACTTCAACATCTTGATCTTAATGTACTGCCTCCATCCACAATACCCAATCCGAGTTCCTTTCTAATGCAAATATGGGTGGGTCCCTACCCAGGCCTCAGGTACTTCTTCAAACCGATCATCACTTAGACATGCTGTGTACTTCATAATTTCTTCTGCAAAGCCTTCAAGAATATCTGGGAGGGTTCCATTTGCATTGAAATCATCAATTCCCTTTGGAGCAGTACCTCGGCAAAAAAATAAGAAAGGTGGCCCAATACTTTTGTCTATATAGTGTATTTTCAGTGGGTGGAGCTAAGAAGATTACCGTGCTAGGAACCCCGCAATTTATCTGTACCACTTTTTTAAAGTACTTCGATCTTGAATGTCGGAAATTGACAAAAGCTTCATAAATTCATTTCCAAAGTCTACATCTTTGTACTGAAGCCTGAACTGCCCTGTAACTCCAAAGAAAGAGTTTATTTAAAGCGACAATTTACCAACAGATGTCGGTATTCCAGATTTGATTATTAGTTTTCTTGCATCGTCTTTACGCAAAAAAGGACTCTGAAGCTTACTGGTCCTACCATCCTGCATTATCGATCTTGAGTGCAGAAAAACACAACGATTACAGGTATACGTCTTCTCATTAAATAAAATGTTAACATGATATAATAATATTCCTTGGATTACTAACCGTGAATGTGCTTTCCATTGACAATTGTTCCTGCTGTGACAAAAAAGACAAAGCCATACAATATTGACATAGCCTTATGTTTTTATTTAGCATTTCATCCTCATCAGTGCAAGCTAAGTTGAGAGACCTTGCACTAGCGTCTTCCAGCATTTCAGAATGCCTGTGGTTGTTCTGAGATTTTTCAACTGATACCAGTAGGATCACATGGAGATCTGTGAGAGTTAGATCCTGAATGATTTAAAATATGACACCGGAGCAGTGGGCCCGAATCTAGACTGCTGTTGAATTACGTGCTTAAGGAGACACGGGATGTTGAAATATATCTGCTGTAATGTGATTATTCTAGGATGGATTTCGTACTCGGGAAGGATGTTGGTATAGCATCCATCGAGTCAATGATGGAGTCAACCGTTGAGGGTCGAGGTCTTGGAGCTGTATTTGAAATCAGTTGTCATCTTTTTCAATGGCTAGAATAATGAACATGACACGCCATATCTACGGTCATATTTGTAATCTTCTTCTCTAACTTAATGATCCCAGCTATTTATCATCAGATCTTCAATCCAACACCGTTGGTAGATAATTGACTCCTGCGCTGAAAAGGCACATTCGCTATGCTTCTACTCAAAATCATATTTAATCATATCATATATTGTCAAATTTAACCAACGTGGATTTAAAATGACTGCTCCAAGAAATAGATTTTATTAAATGCCTGCTACCTCAACTTTCCTCAAGGAGGCGTGTGTGTGTGTGTTTGTTTCTGTTTCTGGTAACTAAACAACGCGCAAGTGCTGCAGTTTGGCTCATTGTGCCACAGAGCTCTATTGCATCACATAACAGGAAGGAGATATATTAAGAATCTTCATGGCCAATGGTGTGCCAGGTAGTTTTATTCAACAGCTGAGGGCAGCCTTTTCCACATTTTGAAGGCTGTCATACTGAGTGAGAGTACTAAGACTGAATGCAGTTTAGCTGCTGTAGCATAGTCCGGTTTCCAGTTGACTCCAATGAGTGAGGCCATAAATCTTTCTCAAGTACAGTGTGGAAAAATGGCTAAATGTTATTGGCCGTGTTGTGACCCAAAGTGTTTAGGTTGTGTTGTACAGGGTGAAAGGGCAGCATCTGCAGTGAGCTACACTTCCCTGACTTTCCTTTCCTTCTCGTCCATCTCCGAGCTGCCAGCAGTGCTCTGCTTTATTTGTTATTGTTGAGGACCGTCCAAAGATCTCTCTCACTAAGTATCCCCTCCACTTGCCCCAAAAGATTTATGCTCAAGTGAGAATGAAATGTCCTGTTTCCACCTACAGCTTCCAGCATCACTCTACGCAGAATGTAGACATTGAATTGGGCCTTCCTATGGTGACGGCGCTAAAATGTTATTCATAACGAGAAAGAGCGTAAAATCCTTCCTGTTCAGCTGGAATCAAGTAACTTCCTGGTACCACATAATGTAGGACTTTTTTTTTACACTGGATTGATACACACAGCTTGACTTTAAATCCACCAGAGCAATTGTAATGTTCCATTCTGCAACCACTTACTCACACATATTCAGGGTTGGGAAGGTTACTTAAAATGTAATCCATTACAATTACTAATGACCTGAAAAGTAATGTATCCTGATTACTTTCTCTTACTCTTGGATTACCTCAATATCTAATATGCAAAAGAAGACGATAGACAATAAATACCAATAAGATTGCTTTTACTTATTGTATTCTGATAAGAGAAAAGACAAGACAAGAAAACAATGTAACATTGGAAAATAAGAAACCAGTGTTTTTTTTAAAGATCTCCTATCATGCTATTTTTGGGCATATGTTATGGGTATCAGATATATATATAAAAAAACATATGTCTGATGTGTTTTGCTCAAAATACCAAACAGATAATGCATTTTAGACATCCCTCATATCCCTCTATTTCAGCCCTGTTAGAGAATGGCTGGATCTCTGCTGGCCCCGCCCCCTTTTGAGCACGCAGGCACACTGTGAGGTGAGTGACGAGCAGGCTGTCTGCTCTGCTCAGATACAGCTAAACGCTTCCGTGATTAAACGCCATATGATGTTCCAAACCACTTCAAGCATTATTTCTGAAACAGTATGGAGCTCAAATTCTTCTTTTCTTGCGTGTTTACTAAAAGGTGAGGTTATTTATTTCCTGCTTTTTTACACATACTCTCTCCAGTACAGGTTAGCTATGAGTGTTAGCGATGCTTGCTAATGTAAACAAAGACCATATTACGTCCAAAAACGCATCGCATTGTTTCTGATAGGGCCGTGTAAAGCCAGCCCACATTTCCGATATTACGTCATATCGGACGCAAATCTGGATCAGCTCCGTTGTAGCCCTGTTTTTAGAGATGTGGGTACGGAGGAAAAGAGAGGGTTTTGTTGTCTGACACTTTGTGAGTTCCCTGACACACTGGGGACATATGTATTATGTATAAAAGAGTGCATTTTGGATGATAGGACACCTTTAAATGAAAACCATGCCTTTCATTAGGCAAATTCAAAAATGAAGGCTGCTGAAACAAGGGGAAAGGCTGGACATAATCGATCACAAATTAAAATATTATTCTACTGCCTATTCTCTGGTAAGTGCTGCTGTGTCCAAGTCCAAGTGTTGCTTGTTTGAAGAGAGGATGCAAGGCCTCATGTCCTCCTTGTCCATGTTCAGAAATATTGGGCTGCTCACTTATCTCAGACCAACTGGTCTGTGGTCAGAACGGAGTGACTTGGAGGCTTCCTCTGCGAAACACAAAACGTAAGTAAAAAAGCAAGCAATGTTGCGTCCACTACTTTACTTACTCATATTTACTACTAAAATCTTTACAACCATTAGAGGAATTATCAACTTGCTGAACTAATTTGTTAATCATGCTGGACATTATACCTACCTAACATTTGAATATGAACATTGGCATATTAGCATGCTAATAATAGTATAGCTGTAAAACATCCTCAAAGAGCCGCTAGCATGCTATAGGAGTCATAACATCAAGTGGTGTCGATCGATTCAAACATCAATAGCAACACAAATACGTGTGTGGTGTTGAAATGAAGAAATGCGTGACAAACTGCTAAGAGAAATCAGGAAGTGTTCTAACTGATGCTATAACACTGCGAGCACTATCTGTTCCCACAGCTGAGACCCTGTCCACTCTCTCCTCCCCCCGCCAACACAACCCAGTCTAACGGCATTTCGTGTTATAGTCACAAAATGTAATCTATTGATTCGTGTTCACCAACACGATGTTCCCATTTTTCTCGTGTCACACAGAACGATTTTAAAAGCAATGTATTACTATTGGTAGTATGTTTCGTGCCTGCACCACGTATTTTTGTCCGGTCGGGTCTTGGAAGACTGGAAGCTGTGTGGTTCATAAAAACATTTTCTTACTCAATATCAAGCCACAATTATTGTTTTTACTTTTTTATTTTAAATTGTATAATGTCTGACTTTTTTGCCGTCCTAGAGGAAAAGAATATTCTATGATGCATTGAATTATGGGGCCAAATACTTTTTCTATAAGGCCAGTTTACTGTATGTTATCAATACAAATGGGGATTAGTAAATATAGAATTTAATCTACATGCCCATTATACACAGTTATCCAATCACATTTTATTTATATAGCACATTTAAAAACAACAGAGTTGACCAAATTGCTGTGCATCAATACATATATAAAAAGCAGCATAAATACATTTAGACAAAACCGATAGGACAAATGTAAAAGCACGAGACAATGAAACCATACTTATAGCCACAGACTGAAAAACTCTCATACACGATGTAAAAACATTTTAAAACACAACAAAATAGAAAACCCCAATTTAAAAAACACAGACTGATACGTCTTATACTTGGTCTGCAAAAGCACGGGAAAACAAGTAGGTCTTTAAACGAGATTTAAAGACAGGCAAAGTGGGAGCAAGTCTGATCGGGGGGGCAAATGGTTCCACAGCCTGGGAGCAGCTACAGAAAAGGCCCTGGGTGTTTCTCAATTCGAGGACGCGTCCTTGGTAAGACATGTCTTCCGAGTCAGGTCCTTCAGAGGCTAGGCAATAATCCTTCCTAGCATTCGGAGAACGAAGAATGGGACAGGCTAGCAAGTGTGCAGGTGTGCGTCATATGAGAGGCCCCGCCTTAAATTGAGGACTCATAACTGATTTGCGAAGATCGAAGATGTACTTGAGTAACTGTATTTTGTAAAATGATCATCTCTCCAGGACAGAACACTAAACTAACATAAAACGTTCTCCTTCTGTTTGCAGCCTTGAAAAAGTCCTGGAGGATAACCAGCCATAAGAAAACCATAAAATCACCATCACCAATCAATAATAAAATGTGTATTCATTTATCATACTTGATGTCTGCAAACCTTTTTTACACATATTGGTGCACATTGTAGCATAAACCACAAATATCAACAAAAGAGGCAAAGTCAAAACAAGGTTCATTTTAATTATTTATTTAGGTGCAAAACGCCCTAAGGTCTCATTCAAACCTAATAGTCCGCTTCTCTGGTGCGCACCAGACGACAGTTTGTTGCATTGTTTCATTTTTCAGAAGGTTCGATTTGCGTTCACACGGGCAAAACTCAAACGGACTATAAACTTTAAACACAAGTCATGTGCACATTTACTACGCCACTTAAAGTGCCAGTGAAGTGCATTTTTTTGCGCCAAAATGAAATGGCAGTTTCATTTCTTACATATAATCGTACCTGTTCATGGCTAAAATATTTTTTTAGGAAGTGCGAGGGACGAGATAAACATCGCAAATTTTTCAGAGTCTGAGCCTACCGCTGCTGCAGACGATAGCGGCTGTGACGTCACAAGATGGGCCCAGTTGTGATTGTAAACATGGCGGAGCCTTCGGAAAGTGATACTGGTGCGAGAGAAATGAGTGATTTTGACAGCTTTTCGGACAGGATAGATGAGGAAAGTGGCCATGGAAGTCAATTTAGTTGAGGACAATATTTGGCAATCACTTCCAGTCGACTGCGAAACACTTTCCAATAAAATACTCGCTCAAAAACGTTGGTAAATTCCACTTTGAAACAGAGACAAAATGAACGGTGGTGAATGTAAACACTTCATGCTGAGCCCATCTTCTGACGTCACGCAGTAGATCGCAAGCCACGCCCACGAAGGCGGATTTCCCAGCGGAAAATTCCAACTCGTCAAATTCGTTGCTATTCCAACATCTTTTATATGGGTTCCAATGGACAATTTTGGTCATTACTATACGTATTAGCATAACAGATCATGCACCGGCGCACACTTCACTGGGTCTTTAACATACTTACATTTAAATGTGTACTGTCTGGATTCAGCCATTTTCCGTCAAAGATTTTGGAAATTGGCCCGTGCGCAAAGCATTGTGGGGCTTTTAAGACCACTGAGGATACACATGTGCATTCCCCTGAAGGCATAAATAATATTTGAAAACATAAAAAAAATAAACATTTTTCTTTAACCTGTTAAGCACTGAGCCTGTTTTCCAGGTCTCAGGCTCGAAAATGACATTTCCAGAACAAATGACTATAACCTACACTTCTAAAAGGGTTAAATTAATAATCTTTTTTCTCAAAGTAATGATAAACCTTTGAGTTGGATGTAGAAAAGTCAGAATCAATATAGATGTTTTTTATTTTAAAGAAAATTCAGATTGAACATAGTAAAAAACTAAATTATAGTGTCCGTCCAAAAATTATTTTTTACTTATAGTGAAAACTACCCTTGGATGATGGTTTAGTAGACTAAAAGCTTTAGGAATCCAAAGTACAACATATAATAAGTACCCTGTATCAAGATTGATGCAACACAAGTGACATTTGACCTTTTTAGAGAGGTTTAGCAAAAGAAACTCCACTTCTGAGGTGATCTGGGTGGAAATGGCCTTTTTTACCGTTTCTCTGGAACCCATTGGTCGATTTTGGTGATTGACATCTCTTTCTGACCGTTAGAGCCAATAGAATCAAAGGGGAGTTTCCACATACACACCAACGTTACCATTGAGAAATTAAAGCTATGTGCACGCAGTTTTGCATGAGAGTGAACCTATCTCTCGCTCTGACATCTGAAAATGGAAAAGCAGGTTTATTGCTTATGGATTATCCGAAATCATTTCAAAGGGACACAGACACATTGGATTAACCTATGGATTAACTTCAGCAGCTTTTTTATCGTTTTAATGCCATTGAAGACCACTTTTGACCAGACAACGACACAGGTAGGCCATGTTGCCGTTTTTAGCTACCTAGCGCCACATGTTTTGATGTCTGTTCTTGTTAATATCTTCGCGAGTTCTTATCATGGCGTGATAATGTATGTACCTATCGATTCTGTGTCATCTCACGATGCTAGTCGATATGTTGGATGTGCAGTTAAGATAAGTAATAAGGGTGTTATGAGCAGTGTTGGGCAAGTTACTTCCAAAATGTAATATATTACATATTACTTATTACTGTCTTTTTCAAGTAATAAGTGACATTACAATATTACTGTCTCTGAAATGTAATGAGTTACACTACTTTTTAGTTACTTTTGAGTTACTTTCACCAAAATAACCGCAAAAGAATGGCTAGGTATTTTAAATGCTAAAATGTAGTTTAGTGCAGCTCATTATACATCCAGTGAAGGGCAATGTGGTATAGCATAACAACTGTGTAGGCCATTAAGGCTACTAACAACTTTTATTACACGGCTCAGTTGAATACTCGATTCTGATTGTAAATTCTTAACATGTGACACGTTGTTAATCCAGTAGTACAGACCACTGTCAAGGACTATAATGAAGGTTGCTAAGGAGGATCAAGAAAGAGAAAGGAAAAGAGGTTAAAAGACGGAGCGCTGGACGTCAGATAAATCACCAGAAGAAGGCAGAGAGGAAGTAAACAATAACAGGAACACGGAATGGGCTCTGTATTTTGTTTAGTATATGGCCATGTACTGTACAGGCCCGGTTCCAGAACAAAATGACTTGGGGTGCATCTGAGATTACAGGGTGCAGCACTAGTAGGTTTACATGAGCAATAGTGGCCGGCAACAGCAATGAAAAATAGCATTGATGTTATGGTCCCCAATGAACAGATTATGGCATTTGTTATGTTTTGAAACCAAGCAAGTGAGAACATTTCAAGTGTGTTAAAAGTGCAATCCTGAAATATTTCATATAGTCCAAAGTGGACTATGGCAAGGAAAAGCACAAAAGCTTCAAAACTGTACTGATAAAACAAAAGAGAACATATTGTAAATCAAGGCAAATGTTATTTGAACCAGCTCATGGTTTGAAATGGCAAACATTGAAAAGCAAAAGTATTATTAAAACCATGTACTACATCATCACCTTGGTCCCATCATATACTCTGGGAAGAGAATATTTACTGTGCTTGAAAACTGGTATCACATCATCATGTGAGGTTGACTTTGTGACCTGGAGAACATTTCAGCTGCAACATTAGCTTGTTGATAAGCTTGGGATATGAGATCTTTTTGTAGCCATTCGTGGTGAAGGCATCTGTGCTATTGTATGCATTATTTTTGACCCAACATTTCTACAGGCATGGCAGAATATGGCACTATTTTCACATGAATATTCTAGCCATTGTCTATTTTTATACCACGAGCTGCAAAATGACCGCCTTACCCCACTGTGCAGGCGGGTACTTGTTTAGATATACCTGGGCAGGCTCTGTTTTGCCGTGGTATCCTGGCACCTGCGGGCCGCAGAGGGCGGCGTAGTTTCGGGTGACGAAGACTGATGCTCCGGGGGCGAGGGCGGCGAGTCAGGCGGGAGTAAGCTAGTGTCCACAACAGAGGGTAACGTGATGTCCCCATCTGACCTGTTGCTATTGTCTGCAGTAGATGCAGTGTTGCTGGCATTTAGTGATGGTTGCTTTAACCATTTTCGTATAAATGATTATCCACAGATGTGTGTCACTGCTGTGGAAGCACTTTGGAAATGATGCACGTGCAGCGGAGCAGGTCACGCGCACCTGACACAATTTGTTGTTTTTATTTTTCGCTCCGTTCTCTTTTTTGAATAGAGGGTGCATAACATTCAACTGGGGGTGCAATGCATGCACCCCCGAAGATCCCGACGCGAAGCCTGAAGGGTAAACACCAGGTTTACTAATCTACCCGCACAATTTTACTCTGTTGTCGGAATGTCTCGCTATTAGTACATTCTTAAAAAACAAAACACCATTTAATTTCGGGTTAAAATGTGTTGTAACTGCGTTACTGAGCATTTTAACGGGTAATATATTACCCAAATTTCATTAGTAATGCGTTACATTACTTCGTTACAGCAAAAAGTAATATATTACTGTAACTCCGTTACTTTTGTAACGCGTTACACCCAACACTGGTTATGAGTGAGTTTCTGTGCAGTAATCGGTTAGCATTTCTTCGCTCTTGGCTAATTCAGAGGCTGAGCGTTAGCATTGTTAGCATCCTGCAGATGATTACTGTGAAGATAGGAGCTGATTGGTGGTCCTGCTGTAAATTCACAGAGGGCCAGCTACAGTAACTCAACGAGAGAGTAATGTCAAATTGACAGTACAATTGACCAATCATATCTTCCTTCTAAATGGGTGGGCTTTATTTTATGAAGTTTATGCATGTGTGTTATATAGTGGTGCAGTGACGCATCCTAAAACCCGGAAGTAAGCTGCTGGTTCCCTCGACAAAAAAGCAATGGGATTTCTCCATAGGATTTTGGAAAATAGCTCGAAATAAGGTCTGTGGAAAACGAACCTGTTAGATAAATGCACGTTTTGTTCAGCCGGATAATATCCACATGTCTACCCTACTTTTATAATTTTCGAATCATAAATCTAATCGATAGATTTATGATTAGCATAAGTTAGTTCATGATGGCTCACGTCAGTGATAGTGATGACATCGTTGCGAAATTATTAACCAAGTCATTTTCAAGATTGAGTTACAATGATAAACTGGAGTGGCAAAGGATCAGCTGCATGACCCGCCATCAAGTGCTTCATCCAAAAGGACAGGAGGATGGACTTTGTGTTTAAGTGATTTGATCATCAAAGGTAGGCCTAAGTCATTTTCAATGCGGGCCACCGTGCCGACTTAATTCATTTTTTTTTTTTAATTGTTACTTGGCTGTGGGTGCCCTGTCATGATAGGTGTTTATATAAATGGTGTTGTTTTGTGTGGTAGAGGGTCGCTGTCATTGATGCGTTTTGCACCCCGGGCCGCTGTTTTGATATTCCGCTGAAGTATACGCTGTGACGTAATAACTCTTCTTTTTTCTTTTCGAGGGAAGGGGGGGGGGGGTCAGAGGGCCTAGGTATAAAAGTCACGGCTCGCCACTGATGCCAGTACAGGTGTAATGTGCTCGCGCTTGCATGTTTTTGTGAGAAGGCGAGCAGCAGCATTTTGAACTAACTGTAGCGGGAGATGGAAACCTGGCTAACTCCAACATAGAGAGCATTACAGTAGTCAAGTTTAGTTGTGATAAAACAGTGTATCACCCCCTCAAAGTCATTAAAAGAAAGGTGTTGGTGCCATAACGCTACTTAGCCCAAGTTCATTATTTGTATTATTATTATTTGTTTACGTCACTTTTATTTGTTTGTTGAGCACTTCCGGTAATTGTCACATGGGTGTGGTTTGGTTATATAAGTCACCTGTTTGATGTTGAGTGCAGATGACAGAGGGGGAGCTTGTGCTGTCATTTTTTCTGTTGACCGTTTTGTCCATAGTTACTATGTTATGATTTTGTTTATTAAATATCGTAAAACTGTCTTGCGTCAGTATGGACTTTCTCTTCGGACTCGCGTCACAGTTTATAGCCAAGTTTAGCCTCTCGGCGACTCAAACGTAACTGGAAATTGAGCCGCCACAAAAGGAAAGGCTTGACCTTTGATAAAACCTGGATTTTATAACAGAATTAATCTGTTTATCCAATTTAAAATCCCGATCAATCTGTAAACCAAGACTTGTTTTATATATGGGACCAGATAATCAAGTAAACAGGGCATTGTGGCCACCAGTGGGTCTAAACACTATCACTTCCGTCTTATTTTCATTAAAATTTAAAAAGTTCAAGGCCATCCAGGCTCTGATGTCCTGCAGACAATCAGACAGTCGTTGCAAAGAATCGGGGTTATTTGTTTTCAGAGGCAGGTAGATTTGGGAATCATCTGCATAAAAATGAAATGAGACGCCATATTTTGTAATGATAGCGCCCAGGGGGAGCAGGTACAGGGAGATTAAAATAGGCCCAATAATGGAACCTTGGGGTACCCCATATGGGAGAGGAGCAGTGGAGGAGCTAAAGTCACCAAGATTCATATTAAAACTTCTTTCAGAGAGGTAGGAGTGAAACCACTCTAGAGCAGTAATACTGATTCCCACCGAATGCTTCAGGCGAGAGATAAGAATGCCATGATCTACAGTGTGGAAGGTAGCTGTAAGGTCTAATAGTATAAGAATAGCACTGTTACCAGCATCAGTAAACAGGTTTCAAAAACAGGTCATTAAAAACTCTTAAAAGAGCACTTTCAGTGCTGTGGAGGGTTTTAAACCCAGACTGGAAAACCTTGAGAATACCATGCACATTTAAAAAAGACTGCAACTGTAATAGTACTACTTTTTCTAGAGTTTTAGACATAAAAGGAAGTTTGGAAATTAAATTACAATTGTTAAAAACAGTGGTATCCAGGTTCTTTTTTTTGTATCAAGGGCTGGACCACAGCATGTTTTAGGCATGTCGGTACTACTCCTGTAGTAAGGCTGCTGTTAATTATATTAAGAACATTCATTCCAATAATGTCCCTGATTTTTTTTTTTTTTTAATCGTGAAGGGACAACATCATTTGGAGAACCTGAGGGTTTCATATGTGCAACAAGTTCCATTGGAGCACAATGTGACATCTGTTCAATCTGTTCCAAAACAGCAGAACAAGTGCCCATGATCAACCCTGTCTCCTCAAAATTACGTTCCCACAGAACTAAACTGCATTCTCAATTACGTTAAGCTAGAAACGTATTTTCTCCCACATGAGGTTTGTTTTCTGACGTAACTCAAATACGTTTATTTTCTATATTTGCCATTTATTGTCTTGCTTTCCTACAATGCGCCCGACCACGCACGGGGCTGCTATTAATTTGAACAATCTTGCTGGCCTTTATTATTATTATAAGAATACTATACGTTTATACAAAGAGAAAAGGATCTTACGATCTCACGTTTTCTGGCCACAGTAGTTGCTTTAGAGAATTTTAGACCCGGACGTAAGTATTCTCTCTAATGTCGAGTGATAGTCTATCTGCATTACTCATCAACTCAAAAACACCATATTATACCTGTTAATTACACAACATTGATTGGTTAAAATTGTGTACAATGCCTTTGTGTTATTCCCCTTAGATTCGGAGAAACAAATAGTTTTTTCGGAGTTTAGGATGGGCGAAGACACTACACTACCCATAATTCTCAGCTATCGTTTGGGACTACACCAGTCCGCTTTGCTTGACAAACCCCGTGATTAGTCCTCAAGCTCTGTGATTGGATGTTGGAGTGGCAGTGCGCCAAGGTTTCGCCGAGCGTCAAACAGCACTTTGAAACGGAATGAAGCCCATCCACGGCACACAATCCAAAACAGGATTTCACATGCTCGCTATTTGTGTGTTTCGCAACATGTTCTATGGCACGTCTCTACTGGGAATTGTAGTTTTAAAAGATTGTAGTTTTCGTATTTTCCATAATTAGAAGTTGCCAGTATTAAACTGTGTACATCCCTGGAGGTTTAGAGGATGGGAAACACATTGGTGTTATCAAATTTAAAACATATAATTAATAAATGGGAGAAAATTGCTTGTGTCCATAATGGGCAGCATTAATATATACCCACATGATAGCTAAGGTCAGAATAGCTTTATTTAATAGCTGCTCTTATGTCTGTGACCCCTCCTGTTGTTAATTGATAAGCCTGTTCGCTAGCTGTTAGTGTTGTTGCATAGCAACCACCTCGCACTATGTTTTGTGCAGAAGGCAACGGAGGAACTATTATATTTTGAACATCATTATTTACTAATAAAAACTATTTAGATTGGAGTGTGTATTTTTCTTTCATATTGCCATACTTCGTAACTGTTTTATAAAAGCCAGGGCTCAACGCTAACTTTTAAAAGTGGTTGCCAGGCTGGCAACCAGGCATCAGCTTTTGATTGCCAAAACTGAAAATACGGTTGCCATTTGTAGTCACCTTATATTTTAAATAATTAAGATACTATACATTACATGTTACTTGTTAGACGGTTTTATCCAAAGCGACTTACATACTCAATACTGTGGACAATCCCCTAAGGAGCAATTTGGGGTGAAGTGTCCTGCCCAGGGACACAACGACATGCTGACTGCAGTGGGGTTTGAACCTGTGCTCCCCTGATCCGTACACCAACAGACTAACCCACTGCGCCACACGCCTCCTATACAGTTATACATCAACTTAATAATGAACATGTGACACAAAAGAATGTTCAAATGCTTTACAATAACTAATTAACACAATTATTTGCAACTTAAGTGGTAGGAAACTTATCCACCCTCAATTGCTGGTATACAAAATACCAGTAGTGGAGCTGTTGTCATGTTCTTCACAGATCCCTCACAAATGAATTGAGCAAGTCACTAGTTTCTTGGTCATCCGTTGTCTCCCTTTCAAATGTGCGTTGTCTTGACCTTTGTGCTGATCCCCACCATAGATCCATTGGCCCTTCAGCATTGAAGTCTTGGATTGGCCAGACTAATACATTTATAATGTTAAATAAATGAAAACCATTCACAGTTAAGAATTAGATATTAATTATTAATTAATTACCTTTAATATGTCTAACTATATTTAAAATGTGTTACCTTTTTATAGAAGTGATTATATTTTTATGCCAATATTTTCCTATGGTAAAGTTTCGTTTTGCACTTTAATTTTGGTAGTAATAAGATCGGGACTCTTATTTTGAAGGAACTTTTACCGGAAGTGAATGGACAACGGTACATAATATATTTCGCCTCTCAAGACTTTACCCATTTCCTCTTTGCTTTTCGTTCGGGTTCACCTTGAGCTTTCAGCTTTATCAGTTGAATCACTTTGAACATTCGTTTGAGATGTTGACGGGTTGGCCGAACTTTTTACCCCACAGTCAAACAACTTAATTTGCTTCGCCATTTATTGTAAAACAAACACACGGTGCACCGCGCACACGAGTAAATGTGCATCGCTTTCTGGCTCCGTAATCACACCAATGCACGTGCAACTTAAGTATCAGGTTCCGACTGGTCACAACAATAATTAAATATCACTTTTAATACAACAAATAATTAACATTTATCTATTTTGGGGTGCACATTTTGCTGTTTGCTGTCATTATTTCTTTATGTTAAAAACTGGTTGCCACTGATGGAAACCAAAGGCCAAGAAGTGGTTGACATTTTTTCTGAATGGTTGCCAATGGCAACCTGGCAACCGTTACTGTCGAGCCCTGAAAGCAATAGCATACTTCAGGCCGTGATATATGCTCATTGTATTGTTGACCATCCGTTTCGCGTCGGGCCGAACAACGCCCCTTAGCTGTGATATAATGACCATATACCACGCCTGTCGTGAGCTATTGCTTAAATATATACTGTTGCGATATTTGAACACCAAACCGATGGAAAAACCCCACAGCAACATAGAAAAGACGGTCATAACATGACCCAGTGCTCTAGTTAATAGACAAAATAATATCATATATAATATTATTAATGACTTTATTTTGAAATTCAGTTTCAGGTGTCCTGATACTCTCGGTCCTGACGGACGGCAAAAAAGCCCGACATTATAGAATTAAACAAATAAATAAAAACAAGGATAATTGTGTGTTATTGTTGAGTAAATAACAGTGTGTTGTTTAGAAAAGAATAACAAATTAGAAGGAAAAAAAGATAAAAGAAATACAGATTTCAGTATTCTGAGCCCCATTTCTTTTCCTCACGGACGGCAAAAAAGTCAGACATTATACAATTTAGAATAAAAAAGTAAAAACAATAATTGTGGCTTGATATTGAGTAAGAATTGTTTTTTCCTGTCTTCCAAGACCCAACCGGACAAAAAGATGTGGTGCAGGCACGAAACATACTACCAATAGAAATACATTGCTTTTAAAAGCGTTCTGTGTGACACGAAAAAATGGGAAAATCGTGTTGGTGAATATAGATGGATAGATGTAAATAGATTACATTTCGTGACTTTAACACAAAATGCCGTGAGATTGGGTTGGCCAACAAGAACATATCAAATGGTTCAGCAAAATGCCTTTTTCTCCATGGATATGGTGTGCTGTTACACCAAAGTAGTGACGGTTCTTACTGCTGATGGCGAACCTATCTACCTTGGAATTAAAAGACAGTTATCAAGTAAACTTGCTATGTCCATTTTTTTTTTATGCGGTAAGGTTTCCAGATTTATCCCGAAAATGTATGTGTTTAGTGGGAGGCTGTGGCTCAGTGGATAGTGTGCTGGACTTCGAATCAGGGGATAGCAAGTTCGAGTCCCACTGCACTCAGCATGTCGTTGTGTCCCTGGGCAAGACACTTCACCCCAAATTGCTCCTGTGGATAAAAGTGTCTAACAAATGACATGTAATGTAATGTTTACATTGACAGCTGTAATAATAACACCTCAGTCTTTTGAAATGTTATAAGCACTTTAATGTACAGTTTTGAAGACAAACACTAGGGGGTAGCACATTGACTTCCCTGCCCTTGGTGATGTGTGTAGGCGAGTGCAATCTCTCCATGGACGGCAAAGAAAATGTGACATGACATGTTTTAAAAGCTACCCTGTTGGAATGATTTCTTAGAAATAAATATGCAGCAGATCCCGTGGGAGATAGAGTCTGCTCTCGGGAGTGGGAGTGGGCAGCTGCTTGCAATTGAGACCAAAGAGCTCAGTGCCAGGAATGTCCCCAGCGCCTCAACAACAGAACAGAAAACACAACACAACATTAAAAGAGCATGGGGCTGGGACGCTTTGCTGCTCACATTCAGTTCGTCACCATTCTTTTTATTTTTTTTGGGTCGGGAAATGTGGGCTGTAGAATTGATGGGGAGGGTAGGGCTGAGTGTTTTAGAAAAACTGTAAAACAGACTGACATAACTGTAACAATGCTGACAGGCATGAATAATCTAGCAGGGCAACAATCAGAACACTAAAAACTTGAGTTTTGCAGGGAATTATCAGGTTATCTGTTTCTTATTTCCCCCCATTTCTTTAGTATAGCATATTCCTTTCTCCTCATATTGTCTTTTAAAATAAATATTTACTTGGACAAGGGAAAACAACGTACTCGGCGTCCAACTACTTTCACTGACGTTATCTTGAATGGTCATCAGCCACAAAGTACAGTTTAGTTTATATATGAATTATTCTTTTGATCAGTCAACTTTTGAAAAGTTGATATACAATATGATGTGCTAAGACAGTGCAGCTCTATCTACCACCTACATTATAACGAAATCTAACATTAAGTGGGATATTTCTTTTCTCAACAACCTAAATGCATCCACCTAAATCTGTTCCTAAAACATTTGAAGCACAAAATAGGCAAGGCCACTAATGCACCACAACACCCCCTACAAACTAGCTGCAACATTTCCATCATGCATTGACCGACTGCTTCCCTGTTGAGAAGTGGAAATGTGGTGTTACTCTGCCAGCACAGCAAACTGCGGCTAATATGCCCTCACCAAATTGCGCTCTGTGTACATGTACCTTACTCGTAAAGACGTTCGGTCGTTAACCTGAATGTTGTCTGACCAGTGTAATCTCAGGCAAAACTGTTTATAGGGTGAAAATAAAAGACCACACTCAAATGGCATAAAACAATTTTGGAGTACCCTACCCGAATGTTAGGGTAATTTCAATCAGGAAGACTATCTATTCACAACACTCACTGCCCCCGCTTCTTACTATTCAACTGAGAGTTTCACCCCTTACATTAAACTCAATACGTAAGAAAATTCTACACTGCCAATCATGTTGCTGTTGTCAAACCTAAAAAAAAATCTCCTCCCTGCCCATTTCAGGCGAAATAGCTGCAGCTGCGGATGGATATGGTGATTGCAGATTAATGTAAGGGGGGTTACATTAATCTGCAATCACCATATCCATCCGCATTACATCACCTTCATCCCATCACCACCAGCGTCAACATTTAAAGCTCGAGAAAATATTGTAAACTTGAACAATTTTCTTAAAATTTATAAATTCTCAAATGTATTATTGTACTCTTAATATAACATTAGAAAAATGAAAAGTATATGCTTATTGATACAGTAATTCCTGTTGCCATGGTATTTCTCAACTCTCGACTCCATCTCCCATAGGCGAGAGTGGGGTAAGATGAGCCAGTGGGTAAGCATCCATCATTTATATTTGGCTGTGATGGAGAGAAGCACATGGTAAATGTGTTTTTTTCACAATAAACCATGTTTTGCTCAAAGTACATATATGTCAGGTATAATTACTGTTATGTCAAAGCAAATGTACCCAGGTCTGAACATATGTATCATACATGTTGGTTATTTAGCAAGGTGTAAAACCATGTGAATCATTTAGCTAAAGATTTGCATTAAGGACTAAAGTATACAGTGTTTTTCCCAAAAAGTGGCTGTGGGGCAAAGTGAGCCAGTGGTTCAACTAATCCCCCCATGAGGCATTGAAGTTAAGTTAAGTCTCTGTAGTATAAAATGGTATTTCAATGTAGATTTACAAAACTGATTTGTTTCTTATGTTTTAAACATTGTAGAAACAACAACATTCCTGTACTAGACAACTGTGAAGAGAAGGGTTTAGCAGGGAGGGTGTGCAAGAGATCACATGATCCAGTAGGTCAGCTATAAGGTTAACTGGTCTTGTGTAGCTAAATACAATATCTTGATAGAATGAATTCTATTCTTTCAGGTCTAGATTGGTTCATTAATTGTAAAAGGCACACCACCAAGATCCCTGCCGTATTCCTGGCAGGAGTTCTTTGACAATCTGGTAAAAGTGATAGACAGATGAGAGAATAACCACATTTGATAACATGAATAACTATCAACGACTAGCCTATATACATCTTTAAAGTACATTTACAACATACTGGTACATGTGTTTACCTACAGTACCAGCTATATTTACAAGGATATCAATTTTTTTGGGTCGGGGGGGATATGATCTGGCTATTTCGTGTTTGTTTTACTGGCACGATTTATAATGTGGATGAAGCAGGTGTTACTACAGTGCAGACACCAAAGCAGGTAGTGGCAGATAAAGGATGATATATATTTCACTTTACCCCTTGACTCGGATCAACTTCCCCCTGATGGGACAAGTTAAGCCACAAGACCACTTTTCTTTGAGAAGTCATATTATCATTGCCTTATGTGATAGATGCATTATTTTCATTTTGATTGACAGAACACAGCTCGGAGCTGTAACTATGGGGCCAAAGTTTCTGGAAGAGAAAACAGATTAGGCTGTGTAATTTGTCCGTCAGCTGCATGTTTAACCTCGCAGCACCGGTGTCTTTTTCGTTGACACATTTGCTTTAGTGAGTACAAAATTAAGTCCATAAATGCAAGACTGGGAAAGTTATGAAAAACATATCTCCGACGTAAATTGATTGATGAACGCATCACTGCCGTTCCAAAATGAAATCTTGTTTTGATTGAGGATTTTTCTAAGCCAAGCTTCCCATCTGTTTCTGGAAACAGGAAACACTTTGCTTTCATCTTCGTGAAAAGAACAGTTCAAATTTTTCCTGCATTTGTAAGGCTCTACTGTTGAAGTAGTTTGTGCAGTTCGTGAGATTTTGAAGCAAACCGTATCATGTTACATGAGCTATTCCAAAGTGCTCGACAAGACAGCTGGCACTGTGTAAGACCTTGATTTCTACCAGTACTGCTGCACTGACTGCTGAGCACTACTGTTACAGAACATGCTGCCTGCCAGAGGGGGGACAAGTACTCAGATTAGTTACTTAAGTAGCAATACTACAGTGTAAAAATGCTCCGTTACAAGTAAAAGCCCTGCATTCAAATGTGTACTTAAGTAAAAGTATTAACATCAAATGTTTCATTATGCAGAATATTTAAACCACCATATGTTTTAAATATTTTAGTAAAAATGATTAATGTATTAACGTGTTCATTACTTCAATGTTGCACTTGGTAAAGAAGGGGTTTATTTAATTTACTTTATATACTACTGTGAAGTTGAACCTATGATATGGTAATGAATGATTTGATTGATATTTTTGTATTAATAATCAAATCTGCAAAGTAACTAAAGCTGTAAAATAATGTAGTGGAGTAAAAAGTACAATATTTGCCAAGAAAAAATTGGGTGTAGTAAAAGTACAAAGTAGCATAATGTGAAATTACTCAGGTAAAGTACAAGTACCTCAATTTGTTACTTTAGTACAGTACTTGGTAACCAGTGATGGGGTCGTTACTCCAAAAAAGTAATGTATTACACATTACTCATTACTTTAAAAAAAAGTTATATATTACTTTACTTCTTTACTCTCTACATGAAGTAACTCGTTACATTACTCTTTACATTAATTTTGCGTTACTCAGCAACAGCCTATAGCCAAAACTTAAAACGTAGGCCTACAAGTTCACACATATAACAATTACTATTGCAATAAGGAAGACATAACACAAGTTTATAACGGTGAAAATTCTAGTTTTTGCTGCTTGTTCGGAGTCGGCACACACTCAACATCATCACTCTGGGTTCGGGGGTCTTTAGCTACTAGCTTCGTGTTAGCATGTTGCCTTTGCAGGTGCTTGGAGAGGTTTTATGTTGTGTTTGCAGTAGTGCACCTTACCGTCACATTCCTGTCCTTTCTTCTGACAAATTCAAAATAATGGGCATACCTCCACCCCTCGAAAGTTATAGCTGTTGATGATGACTCCGCCATGTCTCTGCACTGCAGCACAAACCCTGTGACAGTTGAATGTGGAAGTCGCTCAAATGTTGCGCAAATATAAACCTGCGGCGGAAATCCTTCTAGTGACTAGAAATATTTAATCCAATCTTATCTACCCCTGGAACTAGCTAAACTTGTTATAAATATGTTTATTATTTACTGTCGGGTCACTCATTCACTGGATCAGCGAGCTGCATGAGATACAGGCGGGCTGTCAGGAGAGGGAGAGAGGGAGAGAGGAAAAGAGAGGCTCCGTAACCCTTGTGATATTATCCAAAGTTACTGTAAACTTCTGAATAATGTAGAGTCTAGTCTGTCAAAGGGAGAATCTAGTAATTTTTTCGCGCAATGTCAGTAACTGTAGTGTGATTACTGAATTTATAACAGTAACGCGTTACATTACTGCGTTACCGAAAAATGTAATGTGATTACAGTAACAGTTACTTTGTAAGGCGTTACACCCAACACTGTTGGTAACATTCCACCACGGCTGCTTGCCCAACACTGCCACCACCTGATGAAGCAATCACCAATAATGCCCCCGACTATTTGTTTAAAATCAACATTCTGGAGCCTGCAGCTGGTGTTTTGGGTGTATTTATTATTTTACCGCTTACTTAAAAGCCCTCGGTGTGTTGACATGATAAAAGCCAGCTTCCCTGACTGAGGCAGGGAGACAGAGAGGGGGGGGGGGGGGGTAACTCTCTTTCTATTACACAGCTCTTCTCTTCTAATCTTTATCATGACAGCTGATAGGACTCTGTATTGATGCTCCGCTTCTTCTCCCTCACTGTTGGACAGAGGGAACACAGCTGGATGCAACACTGAACAGTCTAGTGCAGGGGTCTCCAACCTTTTTTAGGATGAGAGCTACTTTCAAAAAAAAAAAAAATAGGTCGTGAGCTACTTTTACTCCTCTTTTTTTTTGTTTAGTTTTTAGTTTTTGCAGTGTATATATTTAGCACATTTTAACATTATTATATGCTTACCTTTAACCTTTGTGTGCTGTTTGGGTCTGTGGGACCCGTTTTCAGTGTTTACTAAAAGAACATTTATGCAATTTAATTATTTAACCTGCTTTATTTGGGGGTGGACCTCACATACTCTAGGGGGTCCGGGGGCACACACCCCCGGGACAATTTGTTTTTAAATGTTGAAGTGAAATGCATCAATCTGGTGCACTTTGAGCACCAAATGAATTTATGGATACAGCTCTCAACACTCAGATGAAAGGGAGCTGTATACTTTTCAATGATCCAAACATCTTTAGAAACTTGTTTATTCTTATCTTATAGTTAGCATTCTTTCTTTTTATGTATGCGTATTTTACTAATCACTCCCCTTTTAAACTGTGTTTTTTATTTTTTACTGACCTATAATACTCATTGGAATGATTTCTTAACTTATTTTTTACAACTATATTAAATAGATGGAAATATTTGTTTACATAGATGATCAAACCGTTTGAGACCCACTGAGATAATTTAGACTACAGTTTACAATCTAATCACTCAGAGTCCTTTACCTGCACCTACGCTGGCATTATCTGAGCCTCTCAGTCCGACAGGAGAGGACTCTCCCTCTCCTTATTGTTGAAACAGCTTCTAATCTCCGTTAGCTCCGAGCTAGCACCAACCCCCGTAACTCTCTCTGTTTCTCTCTCTCTCTCTCTTTGTCTCTCTCTCTCTCTCACAAAATGCGCTCGTGCCACACACACACAGACGCTCCTCCGTGACGATGACCGCTTGCGTAAAAAATAAATAATAAACACATTTGAAAAGGGGGGACACAAACGGGATTTTGAAAAGTGGGGGGGACATGTCCCCCCTGTCCCCAGTGGAAATTACGCCCATGTAAAGTAACTACATTTACATGGCCTAAAGGCCGTCACAATGAAGTCAAATAATGAACATGAGATAATATTATATCAGTGTGTGCGTCAAGTGCAATAAATATATATGCAAGTTGCAACACAAACAGAGTAAAGCTCTGCCCCTCATGTGCTGTATAGGCTGGCATGACTAGGCTGTGTTCAATGGGGCTGATGTGTTGTGTAGATTCTGCCAGAAGGAAAATCACGTTCAAACTCCTTATGAAGCGGTGAGGTGCCACTCCACATTGCTTTTCTTCCCGACTGCAAGGCTGGTCCCGCAAATCAAGCAAGAACGTGATTGGTCGATATTCATTGTGGGGGGTGGGGGGAGGAGGGGTGTTAGATAGATATAGAGTTGTAGAAAGTAGATAGAGTTCGCTATGATTGAGGTTTCGTTTATGAATAGGGTCGATCATTTTAATTATATTTCCTTTTTTTTATGTGTATTTTTTACATTTTGGATTTGCTTGGCGAGCTACTTATTGAGGGCTTATTGATCGACGTGTTGGAGACCACTGGTCTAGCGCTTTGTCCTAACCACATCGTTTTGTTCTTACATTTTGCTGTTTTGAGTCGATAAATGTACCAATGCGAATTATGGGAAGTACATTATACGATACGATAAAAATGTATTGTCAGATTACAGTGGCGAGCCATGACTTTTATACCTAGGCCCTCTGACCCCACCCCTTACCTCGAAAAAAAAAAGAGGTATTACGTCACAGTGTACTTAAGCGGAATATCAAATCAACGGCCCGGGGTGCAAAACGCATCAATGAAAGCGAGCGACCCTCTACCACACAAAACAACACCTGTAAATAACCCAATTTGTGTTCTTTGAAATTGAAAAGGATATTGCCTTGTGTTTGTTACTTTCATTGCAGTTGTATGTCTTAAAGGTGGGGTAGGTAATTTTGGAGAAACCGGCTCGAGTGCGCTAGAATTTGAAAATACACAGCCGGAAAAAATCTGCCACTTCCACTACTTATTTTAAAATATATATTAAATTATTTTCTTTTTTTTAATGTTTTTTAATATTATTTTGTAGAATATCTTAGGCCCTCAGAGAGGGCCCTCTAGGTCCTCTCTGAGGGCCTAGAGGGCCCTGACGGCTCGCCACTGTCAGATTAAGTTTGAAATGTTTTTTGCATCACAGCAGCTCCATTTGCAACATCAAACAAAGACAAATACTAAGACATGATACAAGAACATTTAATACAACATGTTCAAGACCCTCTAACGTACATTTGACTTGGGATTTAACTGTATTTAATTTCAGGATTGACTGGTGCACAAAACAGTGCTTCATTCAAACTTTTTTTTGACTCTCTGATTGATGAAATCAGAGATACAGAGTCAACAGGTGTGTGTGTGTGTGTGTTTATACAAAACATATTCATTGGGGTCAGAGATCATGTTAATATGTTATTTCGTTTGGCTGATTCATAGTTTCTCACAAGGTTGACCTACAATCTTTGAGCAGGGAATGCTTCTCAATTCTCTAATTTCCCCTCCTCGACTCCTCGGTCCTCTGGTAGTGACCCAGAAATGGATTTCAGCGCGCCATGTTGAAGGACATCTCATTTCTCTAAATGCACATCGAGGACCGAGCATCGAGCATCGAGCATCGAGGAGGCTCTCTGGAGGAGCTATAACCGAGGATAAACTGATGGATCCTCCACGGCTCCTCCGCGGATGCATTTCCGGCAACAGAGATGTTTCAAAGAGTCGTGACGCACGGCCGGACTTATCTCAGCCAATGACAGCTCTGCATGCATCCCCTGGATATTATTTTATTAACTGCTTTCATCACGACGCGATGTTTACAGAGAGAACAGCTGTGAGGTCCGTGCAGAAAGCAGAGCAGTGTGTATAATATATATCACTCAGTATAACAGGCCTACATTACTCTCTTTATTTGCTTTAGTTTAGTAGATATCTACAAACAAGAGTCGATATTTTTCTAAAACCATTTAGTGCTTCACATAATAAAATACACAACGGCTGTAGCCTGATTATGCTTTAGGAGCTGTAGGTGTGTGTGGTACAGTGTGTAGGTGTGTGTTGTACAGTGAGTAGGTGTGTGTTGTACAGTGTGTAGGTGCGTGTTGTACAGTGTGTAGGTGTGTGTGGTACAGTGTGTAGGTGTGTGTTGTACAGTGTGTAGGTGTGTGTGGTACAGTGTGTAGGTGCGTGTTGTACAGTGTGTAGGTGTGTGTTGTACAGTGTGTAGGTGTGTGTGGTACAGTGTGTAGGTGTGTGTGGTACAGTGTGTAGGTGTGTGTGGTACAGTGTGTAGGGGTGTGTTGTACAGTGTGTAGGTGCGTGTTGTACAGTGTGTAGGTGCGTGTTGTACAGTGTGTAGGTGTGTGTGGTACAGTGTGTAGGTGTGTGTTGTACAGTGTGTAGGTGCGTGTTGTACAGTGTGTAGGTGTGTGTTGTACAGTGCGTAGATGCGGCGGACAGACAGGTCTCAGTTTGTTTGGTGTCCTATGCTTACTTTTAATACATGTAAATAAAACTTTTGGCCCGTAATTTCAATTCCCCATTTCAGCGACCAGAGAGGGGGGGGGGGGGATTTATCCAGTCTCTGATTGTGTTACGTTATTATGAGAGTGCTCTCATACTTGTTTGATTATGAAATTGTATATATTTTTATAAATATATGTGTGTGTATATGTCCGCATCTGTAGCCTGTTATTGTCTCATTATACCGCACTGTGAATGAATTAAAAGTAAATATAAGTCATCATGAACACATCTGTCCATCAGACAGAGTGCTGTTGTGCCTCCTGTCATCATTAATGGACGTCTCTTTAAAATGACCGCTCAGAGGAGAGGATTTCTCATTTCTCTAAAGTAGGGATGCTCCGATCGACAATTTTGGGGCCGATCGCCGGAATCAGTATCGGCCGATACCGATCGCCGATCCGATCGAGTGGGTGGGGCCAATGGGGATTTTCCATTTAAAGTGATGTTTAAAACTCAGTTAATGGGGCTCATTCACTGGCGCTTCCACAAACAACAACCAACATAATTATTACATTCAAATGAAGTACATTATTCAAGTTTACATTAACTTTGGATAATAACACGGGAGAAATGGGCGGAAGCGCTCTCTTTTCCTCTCTCCCTCTCGCTCTCTCCTGACAGCCTGTCAGTATCTCATGCAGCTCACTGATCCAGTAATGAGTGACCCGACAGTGAAGAATAAATATATTTATAACTAGTTTAGCTTGTTCCAGAGGTAGATCAAATAGCTAAGTGTGTTAGGTCTAACTCTTAGTGTGTGTGTTGCTCCGCTCACCGGTCCATCACAGCGGGTGGAGCTGCAGGATTTCTGCTTCACACACGTTGCATACCGCTATTTTATTGTCATTTTCGGACACTTAAAATACTGCCAGACTGGTGAAGCCATTTTGGCGAGCTTGTTTTGCCGCGCACAGAGAAAAGTGTCATGTATTTTACGTCATCATTTTACGTCATGCGATCGGCTCTCGCGATCAGCATTTTTAGAGAGCACCGATCGATCGGCAGAGAGTGAGTATCGGCCGATATCGATCGGCATCCGATCGATCGGAGCATCCCTACTCTAAAGACCTGCTGTTTCCCCTCCTCTCTCCTCGGTTCCCTTCCTCGACTCCTCCGCTCGCATCTCCTGTGGGCGGGACTAAGACACAAAATAAAAACAATTAAATATCCTTGCGTCAGCGTCTCACGTGTTGGACGCGCTCTCTTCTGACCATATTTGGAAGTACAACTTGCTACAACTTCCTACAGGTTCAACCTCCATCGTTGCTGCGGCTGCAGCTGGACCCTTCTCGATTTCTTTGACGTCCAGTGCTCTTTCCTTCCCATTCGCTGTTTTTCTTTTCTTTGGGGACAGTTTAGCTATCATGAATCCAAAGTGTTATGCTCTCCATAAATATAAAAGTGAATATTCAAGGTGTTCAAAAGTATTTTCTGATGGATTAAAAATAATGTGTGTTGTCCACAGCTGACGTTAAATTGACCTGAATTCTTCCTGCGAGCATTCAACCAAGCTGTGTTATAAAAGGGATTGTGCAGTTTGAGACATAACAATTACTGAAATCTGCTACGTCTTCTTCTTGTGCTTTATTATATGTTTGATGTGATCCTCTTGACACAGCTAGCACATTCGGTTAGAATACATTTTAAAAAAGGGACTGGAAACATTCATTATTTTTGAACCAGTGCAAAATATGGATTGGGTGGAAGCACCTGATGCTGCATGATGTTTTATATCATTTAACCATGGTTTGCGTGTTGGAATTATACACAGTAATTTATTTTTCCAAGGGGTCATTAAATGCATCTAGTTAAAATGTGTCACTCCAGTTCTGGGTACCTCTGTGATGTTTTCCTAGCTAATTACAATAAAATACCACAAATGGTTTAGGGCCACTGCCACTAAAAGCAAAACAATTTTCAGCATCAGAAATAAATGTTTTCTTTTGGTTATTAACAATTGAAATTGCAGCTTGGCAGCCTCTGTGACTGCAATCAACTCTTGCTAATTGTCGGGCCATGCATCCGCACTGGAGCCCAGGCTGGATTCTCTTCACTAAACATGCCATTACTTAGCACAGTTTGTGCTGTGTGGACAGGGAAAGCATTAGCCGACATTAACCGGGTAAATGACACTTTGACTGATGCTCGTAATTTAGAAGGCTGAGCAGAAACATTTGCTTCTGCTTTTGGAATGGATGTTTAATGGAAAGCAGGCAACATCAATGACATCTTGTTTTCCTTTCATCTGTGTAGCTCCCAGATGTATGACAGTAGTATAAACTGTCAAGCATTGACCTAGAGCTGAAGATTTAACAAAGAAAACGGCATCGTCTGCTGGGTTTTTATAAGTGATGTCAGCTGTGGACAACAAACATTGTCCTCCACTTGGCGTCAGGATCCAGATCACCAGTGCACATTATCCTGCTTATAACACGGCTACATGCTAAATAAACCAACGACTTGACTCACAATATTGATTTAAAAGTAGTTTTTTTATTTAAAAAGTGTTCCCTTTACTGTTAACTTCTTGTTTGTCTTATTCTGTTGTTCCCTTTAGTGTTTACTTCCTGTCTGTCTTCTTCTTCTGTTCCCTTTAGTGTTTACTTCCTGTCTATCTTCTTCTGTTGATTTCTCTGACGTCCAGCACTCTAGGTTCATCCCAATGTCCCTCCTCGACTCCTCTCTCCTTGGTGACTTGACCCGGAAATTGATCGAGACACGCCATGTTGAAGGACGTCCCAATCGCTTAAATGCACACGGAGGAGTCGAGGAGGGGGGAGGGATGAGGCTTCCAGAGGAGACGAGAGCGAGGATACATGAGTATAGACTGTTTTCACTACTCGCACATCAAAGCTCCGCCCCCAGCTGCACAGCCTCTGCTCACTGCAGCTGTTCTTACCGTTAAAGCAGGATCAGAGTCATTAAATGTTTAAAGTGCTTCAATAAGAGTAAAATATATAAATCTCTTAAACGAATGAGGAGATCCTACTCTATTAAGACATAAAAGTGTGTGAAATATACTTACAAATTCAATAATAATGTTTTGATTATAAAATAATAACTTACAGTTCTTACTTGTGGTTTTTGAAGCAGGTGTGGATAAAAACCAACAGAACCTCAAACATTAAGGATATATCAAAATAGGGGTAGCACACCTAACTACTCTGGAAAAACAAAAACAGGAACAAAAATAATACATTGAAAACTGTAATAAAAGAGATGGATAGAAGAGATGGACGGAATCATTTCAATGTGAAACTAAATCCCAGGTTTGAACAGATTTATGTGGAGGGAAGTCCAGTGACAGGTGATAAAACTGCGCGCATGCCAGAAGTAAAAGGCGTTGTTTATGGTGACACTGGAGTGAACGAGGACATCCCAACTCATACCTGAGGACTCTTCTGTCCTCACGTCTCTTCCTCGTGTCTCTCGCTCGCGTCTTACGGGGGCGGAGCTAAGGCGCAAGGAAGGGACGCGAGTGAGGGAAAGGAGGAGGCGAGATAATCAATTGGGATGAACCTCCTGTCTTTTAACCTCTTTCCTTCTCTTGTTCTCTTTTTATTTTCTTTACTGGGGACAGTTCAGCCATCATGAATCCAAAGTGTTATGCTCTCCACAATTATAAAAGTGAATAATCAAAAAGTATGCCATGTTTTTTTCTGATGGATGAAAACTAATGTTTTTTGTCCACACATGACGTTAAATTGACGGACTTCCTCCTGCGGATTGATATGATTGCACCTAGTCCCTTGATCCTCCTTAGCAATGGTCTGTTCTTCTCAGTAGCGTTCTTTTGGCGAAAAATAACGACCTCTGGAATGTCCAATTTGACCAATCAGAATGGAGTATTCAACTAAGCAGCGTAATAACAGCGATTGTACAGAGTGATCTGAGAAAGTGAAGGAGAAGGATTTGAGTTAGGGTTAGGGTTAGGGAAGATTTTATTCGGAATGTAATCTCATTAGGTTTGCATCACCTATTTACCTTTATTAATGCTAGGCACATTAGGAATCAAATAATCTCCAAGGAAACAACATTTCCGCCATGTGTATCCATTGACCCCGATGTCTCAGCTAGCACTAGTGCTAGTCCCCAATGACTTGCTAAATTCTACAACTGTTTGACTCCACTTGTTTTCTGCAGTTCTTTGAACTTTTTCTCACAATTTGACAAGCAACTCTGTTGGATGGTATCATCAATTTTTACTGGTGAATAACATGCAGAAAAACAATTGGTCAGTCCATATGTTCCACTGATTTTTGTTTCAAGTTTGAGCCGTAAGCGCTCACTCATAATTGTTTTCTGTAGAATGAAATGATTGATGACTGATTGAGTAGCTTCTCTCGCTCCATCTGTGTGTGAGTGTGTGTGTTTGTAAAAGGGGGCAGCTGGCCTGGGACGTTGCTAAGTGAAGAAATTGTTAAGAAAACACTCCTTTGGCAAATGCGACCTCGCATGTGCAACTAAACAGTATTTTGGGTCGAGTAATTTCCCCATTTTGATGGTCTCTGCCAAAGCTGAGCTCAGGAATGTTGCTTTTGAAATGGTTAACATTTCTTGGCCGTTACATACGAGGGCTGAATTAACAATATGTGAAACTTTAAATAAACACATGTAGCCAATCATGCTTGTAAGCGCCCCTTAAAGCTGCAATGCTCCCCAGGGTCTAATGTTTGTCTAAACCCAGAGTTTTGCAGCCCACTGTTGCCCTGGCCAGGAGGTCATCATAAGACCATTACATTCCTCCAGACGCTCCCAGAGAGCAACACAACAATTGCTTTCCCCAGTTTACGGATCAGTGGACTTCACTGTGCCATTTTGCTTTTGATTCCATTACTTAAAGTGGACCTATCATGCTATATTTGACAAATATATTGTAGGGCCATATCTATACAAAACATGTCTGTGTTGTCAGTTTTTTTTTCAAAATACCAAATCGATCACCCATTGTAGCCATGCCTCTTACTGCTCAAACCTTTCTTTTGCAGCCCTGTTAGAGAAAGGCAGATTTTGGGTCCTTAGCTTGAAAAAAAAAAGAAGAGGAGGTGGAGCTAATGCCTGATCAGAATTCTACCGGAGATAAAGTTAAATTCGGTTGAGATAAAACGCCATCCTGTTTAAACCACGTCAAGGATTATTTCTGAACTAGTATGGAGCTCAAATGCTTTTTCTCTGCAGGTTTATCACAAGGCGAGTTCTTTTTTTATTTCCTGCTTTTTAAACACATGTGCTTCAGTACAGGTTAGCTCTGAGTGTTAGCGAGGCTTGCTAATGTAAACAAAAACGAGATTACATCCAAAACACGTCAGGCATTGTTTCTGATGGCAACTTTCTGTGGGTCCGCCGCCGATTTGACGTCAGGTCGGATGGAATCTGTATCCGCTCGTTGTACACCCGTTTTTAAAAGATTTGGGTACGGAGGAAAAGAGAGAGGGTTTTATTTTCTGACGCTGCGTGAGTTCCCCGACACACCGGGGCAGGGGCGCGGGAAGGGGGGTGCTGAGGGCGCTGCAGCACCCCCTAGCGGCAGGCAGGCGGTGCGGAGCTCCCCTGTCAGGAAATTTATTTTATTTTTATTTTATATATATGTATTTAATTTCATTGTGCCTGAGATTATATTTTATATCATATGTTATTATTCAAATGATAATTTAAAACTATATAATGAATAATTTTGCTTCAGGGAAGAAAAATAAAAAAGATGTGGAAAAAAAGTTTTTTTAGTTTTTAGTCGGCTACTTTTAACGTGACGCACAACAACACAAGTCACTGACATGGCGCAAAAACGTATCTCGGAATTTTTTCTCTCTAAAAACGCTAAATCTGCAAAATCATGTGCATAATCTGTATACTGGTCAATATCATGTTTGTGGTATTTTAATTATTATTTTATGGTTATTGCTGCTGCAGCCGTGCATAATCTGTGTAATATGCAGTGGAGGCGCCAGGGTATGGCTGGGGTAGGCTACAGCCATACCAAGAAATGGCTTAGCCCCACCTTAGCCCCACCATGAAAAATGATGTTAAAGTAAGCAAAATAAAGTCCGCCAACTCGCGCGGAGTAAATTGCACAGACTGCAGTTAGTAAGATTGATTTCAGCAGCCACTTGTCTGGAAATACCGAAGACTAGAAACGGTTTTGAAAACGTTTGTCACGTAGTGATCGTCTTCTCAATAAAACATCTTTGATAATAGATGGCCAATCAGAATCACGATAACGGCGTGGTGTTGTTGCAGGAAGCCCCGACGGAGAATACTTTTGCGGTAGTACATCTCTATATACATCGATACAACATTACGTGTTGATAGAAATCAACACGTAATGAAATAAGACCCCACGGTTTGATGATTGATAGGTGTGTGGGCTGTCTTTCATTTTGACACACATTGGGGGCTATCCACCCTTATCCACAATGTAAAGTAATTCACACAGCCTCTTCCCTCTTCTCTCTGTGAGGAGCAGCAGGTTCAGCTTTCAGAACAAAGTAACAAAAAACAAAAACGGCATTCATTTTTTTAAATGTGTAGTAATAGATGTATTTATTTTTCTTCTCAAGAGAGTACCAGAATGTGTATTTTATGTTAGTATTTCAAAACATTTCCTGGGGGAGAATCCCCCCAGACCCCCCTGCAGGGGTTGGGTATTCAGCATGTCAACTCTTTCACCTGTGGGGAAATTGCAGGATTGGCTCCAGGTCGCCCTTTTTATTTACTACAAGACAAATGTGCCTTTTTATTTCATACAGTTCAATTTTGATTGAGACAGGGAAATAATCTAAACCTCACGCGTGGCGTTTCACTGTCAATGGGGGCGATACAGCGTGTATGTAATTACATTGCAAATACTGACTTGAGCCCCACCACTGTATGGGTTAGCCCTACCATAGATTACCCAACAAAAATACTCTGGAGCCGCCACTGGTAATATGTAGCCAATAAATTCCACATTGTTGGTAAAATAATATTTTACATCTTTGTAGTGTTTGTGCTAGTGCATTTGTGCGTGCTCTGTGCCCCCCCCCCCCCATTGGTGCGTAATTAGCACATCGGACAGCACCTCAGCACCCCCACCCAAATTACCTTCCCGCGCCTCTGCACCAGGGACACATATTTATGTATAAAAGACATCACAAAGTGCATTTTGCATGATAGGTCCCCTTTAAGATAAAATATGAATAGTTGTATTTTAATATAAGCTTTTCAGTCATGCTACAAAATAGAAATACATAATATGTGTTGAATTGCTTTTTCTTTGTTTGATTCTATTTGATTTAGGCATTATATATTATCTTCCATAAATCAAAAAAATCTAGGAATAGACGGAGATCAGTTTTGGAAGCAATCTTGTAAATGTCAGTAAAAAGTACGTTATTGGTAGTGCAAGTTGAGAAACATGTCTATTAAAACATTTAAAGTAAAACCAATGTCTGGAGCATTACAAAACATCAACACCAACGCTGACTTTTTTCCTGGCATGACGTAAAAGTTAGTTCAGACTTCATCCAGAGTTCTGTCTCACACCAAGAAGCATTAACAAATGTTTGGTCTCAGTAAGCAGTAATTAGTTAGCTAAAACCACCTTTTTGGAATATTCAAATCTGATTAGATGACCTCTTTTCAACTGTGATATAGAATCTTTTGATGTGAATATGTGATCTGCTCCATCATTTTTGATCACATTGACCCAGAAACCCATTTAGATGTTTCTGATATGATTGTACTGGCAATACCAACATGATCTATATACTGTCATCAGATGTTATCTTTTAAGATTATAATTGCTAAAAAAATTGCTAAAAAAAATAAAGCTTTTGAATAAATTGTTTCTGCGTCAATCGCTTAGTTTGCAGCGCCGGAGCAAATTTGAGTCTATCAACTTTTTTGCATTATCTTTACATCTAATCGCGACGTGCAAAAAAATTGGCTTTGCGTTCTTTGTGAATGTACCTTTAGGTGCTGTTTACACTAGAACGCAAACGGTTGTATCCGCTACTTTTCTCTTTCGTATAGCCCGTTCGTTCACACGAGGCCGTAACGGCCAAGGTGGATAGATCTGCAAACGGAACGCTCTGGGGGGCCAAACGGCTCAGTGTGTACGCCCTATACGATAATTTCCTGATAACGATGAAGCCATAGCCCACCTCTCTCCCCACCTCTGCTGCTCACTGCTGTAGCATGGTCAGTAGCTACTGTCAGTAGCTACTGCTACTGACCATGCTACAGATGTTAGTGCAAAATCTACAGCTCGACCATGCTACAGATGTTAGTGCAAAATCTACAGCTCCTCTACCACAACCATCAGCAACAAGTGGACATGGAGAATTACATGAACTACATGTTGCTAAATCCACCGCGGGGCATAAACAGAAGGGCAACCATGGCAACCATGCTCGGGGGTCTTCTTCGCTGCTTTTGGTGTATTTTGTGGCGGAAGTACAGCGCCACTTACAGGCCCGGCATATGTACTACAGCGTCTGCAGCGCTTTCGAGCGGTCTCGTGTGAACAGAATACTTTTTTGATATCGTATTCGGTTCGTTTGCGTTTCGTATGCGTTTGCGTTCCCGTGTAAATGGGGTCTTAGACTTGGCTAAGTAGTTCTAAATAGCCTGTGTTAGGATGTAAATGTCAGCATGAGGACCTGCTATCAGCTTCAGCAGTTAGTCTGTTTCAGTGGCCTATCAGTCAGTTTGGGAGAGGCAGCAGCTCACCTGCAGGAAGACAGATTGAACTTCTCTTATCTCACAGGTGTGATGTTTGCCTTTGCATTCTTGTCTACCTGTGTGCCGAATCAGGGGTGATCCTTGTTAAATTAGTAGCTGAGGTGATAAGTCTTCCACGGACCTTTAAACCCATATTGGCTCTGTCAATAAGCTGAATAGTCCATTAACCCCGCAGAGTGTCAAAGTGCAATGAAAGGCTTTAGGCTGAAGTGCCTGAATGCCTCACAGGTCTGCTGCAGTTAGTGAACAGCAACATTAATCAGTGCAATGTTGCAACCTCTGCTACTTACCTGATCTTCATAATCACATGGATGTTTTAACCTCCACATTTAAAGCAACACTCAATCTTTTACTTGACATTTTTATTAGTTGTCTTTTTTTTCAAGACATCAACGAAATCAATTCAAGGTTGATTAAAATCCAATGCATTCTAATCAAAAAATTTTTCCCATCTCTCATTTGTAATCATTACTCCCCTTATACTGGTCCTAAAAAGGCTGTTCTCATACCTTTTCGTAGCTATACCTTTAAAAAAAAGTAATGCATTGCAATTTGCCTGTACCAAACAAAATGTGTAAGTATTTTTATGTAATTGTGAACAAGGAAGTATTAAAAGCCACAATATTACACACACTAGTTAGATAGTAGGTTAGGGTGAATGGTTGGGTCCAAGAAACGTACTGCATTAAAAAAGAATGGATGTATTTGTCTGGTTACTTCCCAACTAACACAACTTCCATGCTTTTTTTATCAAAGAAAAAAACCTAAGAATTTAATATTTAGAAAAATCTGTTTGCATTTTATCCACACATATTGACACATAATGCCAGAAATATTTAGAAAGAAATTAGGAAAAACGTTTTCGTTACGTATCATACAAACTGTTTGAAGAGAGTACTTTGAACTACTTCAGTAAGCAGTCTTTGTATACTGATGTTAATACGTTTATGGTATGTCTTGCACCCCCGACCGCCCTTAATATAAATAACAAGTGCATTTGCCCCCCATTTTGAGAATCGAGTTATACTACTCCCAAGAGTAAAAATGTTGTAAGTTGTCAACAAAGTCACAACCTTTTCTCTGATAATGAGATCAGCTGTGACTTCAGGTTCATTAAAATGAATGCATCATTAAGGTGAATACCACAACTGATATAATACACAAAGCAACATGGGAAGAGTAGAATCGCCCCCGCCATGCATTTGTTCTGACTCAGCAGGAATAACATTAAATGTGACATGTTGATATACAGGAATATAGAAGTTTGAAGGCAGCACATAATGGCTGCCAGTGGCGGCCGGACCATAGGGGGCGCTAGGGGCGCCGCCCCCCCTCTTCACACATAAAAAATATATTTAAAAAAATATTTAAAAAAAATATATATATTTATTTTTATTTTTAATGAACAAGGTAAATATTATATAGTTGGTATCAGTAAAATGTATAATCTAAAATAAAATCTCGTTTAAAATTGTGTTACGATCTAAAGTTACTGATAAGTCACATGTTTCCTGCCTGGCCGCGTTACCCTCTCTCGTCTGGGCGCTAAGAAAGGAGCCCTCAGCCCAAGCAGCAGCAGCCAACACATTGCTGACTGTTGCTATCTGTAAACTATGCCGCCGAAACATAATTTCAGCCAATCAGCGTCGTCAGATCTGATGGTCATAGGGCGCCAATGTCAGCGCCCGATGCAGTCTGTGAGTTGTTTGGACTCGTATCCAAGGTGACGCTACAGTAGTTGATGAGGATGGCTGCGTGTGCAGGTGGAGACTCCGGACCTCGGTCCCCGCCGCAGTGACCCGTCCTAAAACCCGGAAGTAAACTCCTTCTGGTTCCTTCGACAAAAATGCAATGCAATTTCTCCATAGGATTTTGGAAAATAGGTCGAAATAAGGTCTGTGGTTGAGACACATTTAAGAAACGGATCACGTTTTGTTCAGCCGGATAATATCTACCCTACTTTTATAATTTTCGAATCATAAATCTAGTCGCCAGAAGCAAAATGCTAACGTTATGCTATAAACGAACTACAGCAGGGTCGCTGCTTCAACGTCATGCTGACTTAAGATCCATATTCAAAAATACAGATTCAAAATTGTACAAGTTGAAGCTTTTGTTTTAACAGTTTGCAAGAGCGCAGGTACTTGCCTTCCTTAAACCTAAAGATCTCCATCTCTCTCTCACACACTCACACACCCACACATATTATTGTATATAGTTGAGTTTTGACAGCATCCATCAAACTAGATTTTTTGCCTTAATGCTCTGTTTTCTAATATTTCTGTGTTTCTGAACCACGTCTGTGTCTGCATATAATGTTCGTATTTAGTCTCCTGATTTTAAATGGGAATTAAATCATTTGAGTGTTCCCAAAGCACCAGTGTTCTGCAGTTTGTGTGGGCCTACTGTACTGTTGCACAGTTTACTGTAGAAACTATGTCCAGGACAAGGTATTTGGAAGTTTTGGAAGATTCATAGCTAACCACACTGAAGATTATGGCGGTATTGATCAGTCTTCTCATACCTCTAACATCACCAGAAGTTGTAATTTAAGGGGTCATTTCTAAAAAAAATCTTCACTCATTATAATGCCTGCATTATGTTCCATTATATTTCTATTTTCCAAGCGGTCCCTGGTGCCTGATTTTTGTGTGGTATCTTTTACATAAATAAAGACATTCCCACCATAAAAATCCACCAGGAAATGAAGTGTCTAATGCTCCAAATGTTCTGTGGGAGGAAGCTTAAGCCCCAATAAACATGTTGAAATAAAACCTACGCCCTTAAATACACTGATCCCAAGGTCCAGAATTAACTTGCAGAATAGTCTACTTACCAGCATGTGAACCTGGAAATGTTGAGTACCCCAAAGTGTAATGATAGAAATGTATAGTACGGGTCTCCAGTCATTATAAACTGCCGGATGCTAACTTGCAAATGTTGGGCAATTTGCACAATTAGCATAAGTTGCATTCATTAGCATTATAGCCTATGTGGACAATTGGGACAGTTTTGGAGTAGTTTTGGTGGTTATTGAGGATGCTGAATGCATTTATGACATTTTCAGGATCCAAAAAGGCAGTTATAACCAGAAAGTGGACAGATTTGTAATCTCTGTGGGCTAATGTCGACTACCATGAGTAGTGTTGCGACCATTGGATATAGAGAGCACAAGATGAAAATTATGACCTCTACTGTGGACAATTATTTTCAAAAAGATAAGCAATCTGTCCAATCCAAATGATCCAGAATCCCCTAAAAATTCAAAATCGACCCAAAATATATCACAATCAGCCCACCAAGAGTACAAATATGGCCACTTTCTGGTTAAACTGCCATTCTGGATCCTGAAAATATTGATTCATCATCCTCAATAACCCCCAAAACCACTCCCAAACTTTCCAAATCTGCCAAGCATTTTTTAAACTATTGTCCACATAGGCTATAATGCTAATTAATGCCAATAAATGCAATTTAGGCTAATTGTGCAAATTGCCCAACATATGCAAGTTATCATCCGGCAGTTTGAATGTGCTGGGGACCCGTACCATACGTTTCTCACATAAAACTTTGGGGTACTCAACATTTCCGGGTCCACCACAGTACTCTATGAGCTGGCAAACAGACTAGAATGTAAGACAGCAGTGCTCAGAATGCAACGATATTTAATTTTGAGACATGACCAAACCAGTGATGTATGTTTGCATGTTAGAAACGGACAGCATCATCCACCATGTGTCATCCAGGCACTGTGGACACACATGATCACATGTCATCGTCTGCACCTCACAGCTCCTCCCAGGAAAGCAAACATGGCGGCGGTGCAGTGACAGTGATGGAGCGAACGCTGAAATGTGGGGGCGAGTCACTGGGGTCAGGGGAGAGGACACTGAGGCGGGGGGGCAAAACTCATTTTAGTTCAGGGGCCACATACAACCACATCTGATCTCAAGTGGGCCCGACCATTTAAATCATAGCATGATCAACTATATGTAACGACAACTCCAAAATGTTCCATTTGTTTTAATGCAAGAAAGGAAGTTCTGTGAATGTTCACATTTAATGAACTATCTTTTTACAAAACGTTATGAACAGCTTGACATTTCTTAAGAAAAATAAGCGCAATTTTAACAACTTTATGCTTCAGTTTATCATTTACTCATGGGCATAACACTTACAGATCACAGTGTATCTACAAAAAATGTTTAGTCACTGGTATCTGGAACTGAACGATATACAGTAGTATTTTACTTTTTGATCAAAACAACTTGTCAAGTTCTATTTTACATGAATTTCCACATCTGTGTAGTCATCCTGACACCCCACCAGACAAACTAAAGTGGGAACCATTAGATAGATGGATAGATCGACACTTTATTGATCCCAAATTGGGAAACTCTTATGATACTGCAGCAGCGTGTTCAGGCATTCAAACATTTAAAAGGTGGAATAAGTATAAATAAGAAGGTTAAGTTATCCCCCTGCCTTGTAGATGTATAAAATGTTTAAATACAAAATACATAAAAGTTGTGAAAATGTAAGTTAATGTCTTCTCTGTCATTTTTACACATTGCAAAGTCATCCCGCAGGCATTATGTTTGACACCCATGCACTAAGGCTTTTACAGACAGACCCATACTATGAAGCTACAGCAGAAACAATTCTTTAACAACAGTCATCAATGCTAAAATGTAAAGTAATCAAGCGATGGTTGCACCAACATCTACACACAGACAACCGAAGCTGTTCTGTTTGCAGGCTGTGTGTGTGCCAGTGTGTCACAGTCAGTCATCTGGCCCTGATTAGGATCCAGCAGATCAGTCATGTAAAATCACTGTCTGTGCTCTGGCTGCACCATGGAGAGTAAACATGACCACATTCTGAATAGATGCTCCCTCTGTGGTTTAATCAGTGGTGTTTTGATAAGCTGTCATACACTCACTGAGATGTAATTCAAAGATGTATGAACCTGCTGCTGGTGGAGATCACTTGTCTCCAAAAGTAGTCTTTAAGAGAAATATGACTTCGTTTTTATTCATTTCTTCATCAAATGTGTAAAGGGGACATATAATAAATACTAGAAAACATATTACAATGGGATCACACCATGGATCTATGAAGAGAACTGGATACAGTGTAGGCAGGGCTCCGTTCATTCTTATGAAAGTTGTTCAGTGGGGCATGAAGACAAAATGGCCTTATTCTCCAGAACTAAAATACCCGGGCGATCTCTCATCAATTGGGCCCTAAGAGCATGGCACTTACGTCTTCCTTAAGCATTGCATCCAGTCCGGTCCCGGCTCTGTCAAATTAATGATTTACCTGAAAACAAATTATCCTTTTACAGATGTTTCTTTCCCAATTCAAGCCACTTTGAAAAAGGGCCCAAGGCGTGAAATGACTGACACGTGAGATGTAGTACCAACGTTTGGCCACTAGCAACATGTGCTTTATTGCTGGTAGCACTTCCTGGCTTTAAAATATATTTTCCTTGTTTGTCAAATTCCCAACGTGTGAGATCTATTAAAACATCTGGTTTACAACAAGCAAGCCGTTTTGTATAAAATCAGTAGATCCACCTTCAGTTTATACTGGTATTGGTACAGGATAAAGTATGTTTGATGCCTCATTGTGGTCAGTGTTTCTGCTCTGATGTAATGAATGTGTGACGACAATGCTAATGTTACAGTGACCACTTCATTATTAGGTTGATTCTTTCGTATGTTAATTAAGTGTTTTTTACATTACATGTCATTTGTTAGACGCTTTTATCCAAAGCGACCTACATACATTCAGTACTGTGGACAATCCCCACAGGAGTAATTTGGGGTGAAGTGTCTTGCCCAGGGACACAACGACATGCTGACTGCAGTGGGACTCGAACTTGCTATCCCCTGATTCGAAGTCCAGCACACTATCCACTGAACCACAGCCACCTTTTCTCTACCAGTTCTTCTTTCAAGCCCCACATCCAAAATGTTAGTGTTAACTTTACATACCGTGTTACATGCTATGAGCCAGAACTTGGATTATATGAGTATAAGGTATAGATAATGTTCTTTTTACAAAGACAAGTATGAAATGAGTATAATGTGTCAATATCTTTACTCATGATGAGGAGAATCCTCATTCAATGCTACATTTCTCCACTGTCCACATCGTCCAATGAAAGGCCCGAGTCACACAGAATCGTCACCCAGTTTCATACCATCAGTCCTTTTAAAAGTCAATAATACCAGTAAACCATTTTGCGATGAGATCACACCAGCCTTAACTCAATCAGGTCAGGGGCGTGAAGTGGCCACCCCCTTATTTCTGGACTCTTCCATGCACCCTGTGTGTTTCAACTTCACATCTATACATTCTTGAATTCATCTTTCACGGTTGCTACACCATCATATTGACAGACAGGCACACACAGAGTATAAGTGAGTGAATGACAAGAAAGTGTCATACATATGGACACACAAAAACCTCATCATTATTTTTGTATCTTTTGTGTTTTTGTTCACATGGCTTGACCATTTTTTCTCACTATACAGTAAATAACTCACTATAACTCAGCCACATCATAGACTCTATGCAAACAATATCTCGACAATTTTAATACAGTCAGTCCTACACAAACCACCGAATGTTGAACATTGTACACAAAAATATCAGAATCACATTACATTTAGCTGACGCTTTTATCCAAAGCGACTTACAATTAACAATTACAGGGACATTCTCCCTGGAGTAACTAAGGACTAAGTGCCTTACTCAAGGGCACACTAGTGGTGCTGTTCCTGGCGGGATTTGAACTCACAACCTTCCGATCTTCAGCCCACCTCACTATCCATTAGAAATGTACGTTGTTACAGCAGAAAAAGAGCCACAGACAGCTTAATGTTACATATGTTACATGCATTAAAAAGTATTAAAGTAAAAAAAAAGTTATGATATAATAAAATAAAATAAAAAGTTACACAATTTACAAAATACACATCTTGTAACAGTTCTTAAGATTTAGCAGCCAAAAAATTACCTCTTTAATCTGCACAGCTTTCCATTTGTCATACCAATACTGCACATATTTTTATTTTATTCTATTGAATTTTTACGGGTATATCTATATTTCATCTATATTCCATGTAAATATTGCTATATTTTAATGTTATAATGATTTTTTTTATAATTGTTTTTTATCATTGTTTTATTTTTTACAATGTATCTTCTTTGACTGTGTTTATGGATGCACCATATACACAAAGGGAAATTCCCGTATGTGTTAAGCTACTTGGAAATAAGCCTGTTGTGATTCTGATAAAAAAAAGGACATTCACAATTTATTCCACTTATAATACAGAGTTTTCTAACATATGATAACTATGTTATTGTCTTATCAACCCATATACATTCCTGGCTTAAAATAGATGTGTGTAGTTTTGGGTTAAGGCAGTTTTTTATGGCCAAAGTGCAAGTTGTCACTTCACAAGAGCTATCTAAAAGCACACAAGTCGTCGGTAAATGCAAATGTGTGTGACCTCCTGAAGAGGGAACCACATCAACACATCTGTCAGCCTGGCTCACATTGAAGCCCAGAGAAAAGCCTCATCAAGTGTTTACCCGCTGAAAGAACATTTACTGCCATTTCAAAAGCTCATTGTTGACATCACTCGCTCTCATTAGTTGATCTCATTAATGATTAACATGTGAGAAATGCTCCAGGACTATGGAACTTTCCTAAGCAAAGAGAATTAATGATGCCTTGTTTACATGTCAAACATACTTTTTGCATTCATTCTGAGTAAATATGTTCTCTTTTGAGGGTAGACAATAATGAATCTGTGATGTAGAGCTACATGCAGCCCACACGTGCCGCTCAAAGATCTGCCTGATCACACACACAGCTGTGGAAAACTACTGCACACTGACCAGCATGCACCTGTGGTGTGGATGCAATTCACTCACAGTTTTATATAATGTGAAGGGGGGATCGGTATGAGGTTGGAAGAGATAATTAAGACCGGAAAATAACAGTAATCTTTATATGCATCCCTCCACAGCTTTAGCAATACAGCAAATCCAATATCAGCCCAGAAGTAACAATATCAAATATCACTGCCCTTAAACATGACAAGAGAAAAATGTAAGGAATAACGTTAGAAATGGTAGCTTAAAAATACTAAACCAATATTACCTTTTGAGATGTTTTTGTAAAACTGCCTTGTCTATCGATGCTGCCTATGTTTCTTAAAGTTAACAGAAACCAAGTCATGTTCAACCCATCATGACACACTGGAGCAGATGTATTTCATTATTTTTGACATATTCATTTGAAAAGAAAACTAAAATAATCGTTTTGATCTTTTCTTTGTTCATCATGTCAAGCATGTCACACAGACCTTCTCCCATCATTTAGAATGGTATCAGTTGAGCAGAGGTCAGGGCAAGGGCAAGTATTTTAGAAGTATCCATGAACTCACAGGTCCTTTTATATAAAAAGAGAAAGGTACTTATGGGTTATCTGTCGCCACTTTTTAATAGCGGGTTCCTCCACATGAGCATTATCATTTCTCAAAATAACAAACATTAATCCTAAGGGTTAGGGTTATTTAGAGAGTCGGAAAAAAACTAAAAAAGTGGCGACAGATAACCCACAAGTACCAAGAAAAATGACCAGACAGTATTCTTAAGGTGAAACCCTTTGTGTGATCTGTATCCTTCTATCCACTGGCCACACCATTGAGAGCAATTTGAGTATCCTGCCCAAGGACACATTGACATTTTGATTGCAGGGGCTTGGGATCAAACCAGCAACCTTTTGAATTGGAGAACGACGGTCTACCTACTGAGCCACAGCCACAGTACACCTGTAGTTTAAATAACAACAGCTGCAGTAAACAACACTTTAAGTATAAAAAAACAACACCTGTTGTTTAAAGAACATCAACTGCAGTCGTATAAAAAACAACACCTGTGGTATAAAGAAGAATATTGTACCAGGGCTGAGAGACCAGGTGATTTTACAGTAGCTTTTATGAGAGACAATTATTGAATGGAAATAAATCCTGTAAAAGCAGAGTGAGTGTGGCACAAGTTCCCCTACTTCCACGGTTCATGGAAAAGGGAAACAAATATATTGTACATAGAACAGAAATGTAAGTATAGAGAACAACACTTGCTTGGTGTAGAACAATATCTGTAAGTTAAAGAACAACACTTGTAGTATTTCGAATAACACCTTTAACACCGTGACGCTAAAATTGGGTTTCGACTTTGACCTACATCCATGTAAAGTTGTTTTTTGAAAATAAGTTTTAAGCTGCAGACCTGTTGCATGCTGACATAAAACATCTCCTTCAACATGCTTTGATTGGTCATTTTACTAAGTACGCCCCGCCACGTGTTACAGACTTTTTTAACCCTGGATATGAAGGTGACTAATGATACTCCAGTTGTTGTGTTCTTGCATAACAAAAACTCCAGCTACCACGTGTTTAATGGATAAAGTGTGTCCAGTGTTTGTTTATGATGCAGTTGTGTCCGCAGTAATGAGCTCGCAGACCCTCGGGGAGCGAGTCCAAAGCACAATGAAAGGAGCAGGTGCGTTGGGAATACTCCAGCACAACCATGCTTCTGATTTGATGAGTAACTCCAAAGGAGCCAGGAGTGTGTACACACACAAACACACTGCAGGCATCACTTAAGTGTGTTTAAGAGGAAAACACTTCACTGATTTCAAAGACAAATCCCCAGTTCTGGTCTCATCTAGAGGAGGAATAACTGATGTGTTTACGGAACTCTACAGAAACTCTTCTCCTCTGGTATGTGGCCAGAAATGGCTTCACAGATATCTTAAGATGTATATTGAAAGCGGCTGGACGATAAATGGTTTAGTGTTCGGTCATTGTCATCAACATAAACCCTTCATACACCTGACCTTGATAGCACACCACTGTCTGAGATGATTATTGGCATGCATTCTACAGGAAAAACATGGCCGCCATTCCAGAAACTGTTTTGACATCAGAGAATAAGCACTTAAAGGTCCCATGTCTTGGCCATTTCTACTGATCATAATTCCATTGTTGAGGTCTACTAGAATAGATTTATATTGTGCAATTTTCCAAACTCACATTGGTTTCTCATACAGCATCTCTGTAAAGTATGTGTATTCACTCTCTGTCCTAAACGGCTTGTTGGAGCTCCTGCCCCCCCCCTCCCTGTTAGCCCACTGTGCTCTGATTGGTCAGCTCGCCCACTCTGTTCTGTTCTGATGAGTCTACCACTATGGTCTACCACCGTTACAGCGGAACATCAGTGATTATGTGTTACAATGGCGTTAGCAACCAGAAAATGACACCAGTAATGACAAACAGATGAGAATGCTGCGTGGGGTCTGGGTGCCGTGTTGGGGGGACGTTGCACGGCTCGCTGCTACGAGGAGCGGACAGTGTGAGCTGGGTTAATTTCCTGCTTGCTGCGTGGGGTCTGCGAGACAGCGAGACATCGCGAATGGACACGGGAAGGGGGGGATGCTGAGGGGGCTGCAGCACCCCCATCTGCGAGGCTCCACTAGCACCCGCAACCCCCCCCCCCAGTTTTGCCGCTGAGAGAGTGTGTGTGTGTGAGAAGCTCCACGGATTGGTCCATTTGGGTATGGGTAGGTCACTGTACCCAGGAAGAAAACAATGGAAAAAGAGAAATGTCCAACGAGGCGTTCTGGGGCAGCATAGACAGGTTTTTTCTGTGTTAGAGTTTTACTCGCTACACGGTGTACTTTGAGGGTTTGTGACTTTGCAGACCGTTTACATGCAGAAAACCTTCATAACACACAAGGGGACGGGTAATAACCGGAAAAGCATGACATGGGACCTTTAAAATGTTTTCTCAATTCCCACTGTATAAAATTAATACAAACCACCTCATCCATCTTGAAGAAGTGTTGGATCTGTTTCCCCTTCTAGCCAGCAGCATGTTTCTCACATGCTCTTCATGCTCAACCCATCCAATAAATCTGAGCAGCAATGGTGGACATCTGGAGAATCTGGCACTGTCTCTGTCCATGAAAAGCTGCTCTCCATCTTTAACTGCCCACAAAACAAACCAGGTGGCCTTTATTCTTAGTGTTGTCCTCCTTTAAAGGGAGGCAATGCTCATGACACGCATTTTTAAATAATTATCATACGATAAAACAGACCAGTCTCTGCCAGTCTTTATTATTTTTTTTTAATCTGATGACGTTATCAGTGATTTTAAGCTGATTAATTACCGAAATAACATCAACCCTGTGGGCGGCGCCATTTTGACGAGTCACATGACTTATTTTACCGGATGTGACGTGAACTATGCGTTTGGACAAAATGACGTATGTGCTTCGTCCATGTTGTTTACTCTAGTTACTCTCCATTGTTCTCACAATTCCATTGAAATATGCCTCATTGTATTTTGTTGCAAATAGGATATATTTTTTATCGTAATGAACAGGTGTTCCTATCACAAATTATATTTCAAGATAAGCTAAGTTTCATTTTGACTTTTTAACAGCCAGTCTCAGTTCTGTCAAAATACTCACAGCTATCTGAGTGCTTCTAGGGCATTTTGATTGTTTTCACCTGTTCATTGAGAAAAATGTCCACTTCATGTATATATTTATTCAGATTTTTTTGGCTGTATATATCTCTTTAGTGATTTATGTTGCCTGATACACGTCCTCGTGTTTTGGTTAATACATTTAATTTCATAGTCAATGTCAACATCATGCCACCATAATAATTAATCTGTGGTAGCAATATATGTATATTATTTACACTGTGAAATATCAGTATATCTAAGGAAATATGTATGAAATTATTACTTTTTAATGATGAATTAAACAAATAAGATGTTTGGCCTGAAATGAACGCTTTTCTTATTTAATATTCACGATTGATTTATCATCATCATCATCATCATCATCATCATCATCATCATCATCATCATCATCATCAGGCCTTTTCTTTTGGCATTGTATTTTTGACATGCTTGACAATCGGCACTACAATTTAAAAATATTGTGCATATGTTAATTTTAATTGTAAAGTATATAATGCTAAGAAGAAAGGGCTGTACCCGTCAAATGTACCCACCTTTCATTTATTGGTTCAACCAAAGAGGTGCGTTTCACATCCTTCATGGCAACCAGTGCTGTTCTCAATACAGCTTCTTCTAACACCACAGTGCCGGATTCCCTGTGTAAACATATGCAATCCAAGTCGTCTGTGACTTCTTCCTCGGCTGACGAGTCCGAACTCAAATACTCCGCCATGTTTTCGTCGAACGAGCTGTTCGTGTGTTTACAAAGTGAACGCATAGATGACGTGACGACCTAGTTTTTTGGATCATGTGACTACTGAAAATGGCCAAAATGGCAGCTGCCTGACGGAATATACAGGTTTTGATAAAAAAGAGCTATAAAATCATTATTTACCGGGGAATATCACTGATTTCTTCAGTGTATGGTTTAAACATAATGTTTCACTAAATACTGAAGTTTTTATTAATTATCTAATGAGTGGACCCTTCCTTTAACCGGTTAGTATTCAAACTTGCTCTTATTTGTTTCATGGCCTTTTCAGCCAGAATCTGATATTGATGATAGTAGATGGGTAAAAAGTGTCAATGGATGATTCTGCTTTGTACCTTTTCCTAATCAGCCCACACCGGGAACAGGCTATGGATTTTAATATTTGTAGGTGACCTTAATTTTCTTAGATGAGACCAAACTAGACCAGATTTCAAGGTCCCAGAGCATAAAACGTTTTAATGGGAACTCATTTCTACCGAAGAAATACTCCTGGGTTCCATGATTTTGGATAACTATTGCTACTTGTAGCTAATTATCAGCCTAGAGTGGAAACACTGTATGGATTTTAACACTTGTAGGTAACCTACATTTTCTAAGATCAGATACAACTAGTCTAGATTCCTATTCTCTAACATGATGTTTGGCTAGAGCAGAGCACAAATATATTTATCTTTACATGGATACGATGACGAACTGTTTTTCAAACAAAGAAATAGTCCCAGATATAATGATTTCTGAAACTAGATTGCTACCTGTGGCTGTAGTTCCTTCACTTGCGGCATAATCTCCTTCCCTTGTCTCAAACGTCATTTTCCTTCACATGGTGCCAAACCTGCAACTCATTCCATTCACCTGGTTCATCTTCATCACCTGCCGCTTATCCCCCCACCTGGTCCCTTAAATGGAGATAATTTGACTCAACTGGTGACACACCCGCAATTAATTTCCTTCATCTGGTCCTTCAACTTTAGTTTATTCTCATCACCTGGCCCATAACTGTAAACAGGTTCATTAAACTTCCGCCCTTAAACGCTCTATAATATGTCCTTCCCTTGCTTTCTTTACAGCCTTGGGAATAAACTGTAATATCATTTTTTTCCTATTACATTTTGTTTAGTTAGATTTGCTAGGTTACTAACTCTCGCTGGGATGCCCACATTACCCCATTACTTCAAACTTTGGATTTGACATCAAATTTCATTCTTAACAATTCAATTGCCAATTTCTTTCACTGTTTCTTTGTAACTAGCTTTTGGATGCACTTTAGATCTTCAGTAGTTAGTTCCAGAGAACTAGCCTTGGATAGTTTTCAATTTGCACCAGAGGCCAGTTTAATGTTACACATTTTCTGCTGCACTTTTTATGAATTCCTCAGTGCTGTTTTTTTTTTTTTAACATTTTCAACAACTTATCTTAACCCTTGTATGGTATTTGGGTCTGTGGGACCCGTTTTCATTATTTAGCTAAAGAAATGAATTATTTTTTCAAACCCACACTCAATGGCCTTGGCTCATTTTCTGTAAAGAACATATATCTGACCACCCACTGTACCCCCCCTACACATTTACATTACATATAGGGTGTTCGGGTGTGTGTGTGTGTGTGTGTGTGTGTGTGTGTGTGTGTGTGTGTGTGTGTGTGTGTGTGTGTGTGTGTGTATGTATGTATGTGTGAGACTTTTGTGTTTCTGCCCCTGCCATTCCCGCACAAGGTTGCAACATTTGTTGATAAATGCAAGCACGGACACCTGTCTGCTCTCACATTCCCGCATTATGTTTTGCGGGAACCAATCTTTATTTTTTTCCCACTCTATCCCAGGTGCAAATTTGGGGCAAGACACAATAAATAAAGCTTCTTCAGTTTGGGTCCTTATCACAACTGATCAAGATGGCCAAAAGATTCTCTGCTCAGAGGGCCTTGCAAAATATTCTGGAAGAGAGAGAACCATTTGATGATGATGTAGAGCACATGTGTCAAACTCAAGGCCCGGGGGCCAAATCAGGCCCTTGGTGGATTTAATTTCGGCCCGCAGGATAATTTCTAATTACTATTAGATCTGGCCCGCCGGTATATTGCATGCACACCTTCACTCAATCCTGAGGGTCTCCTCAGGTCAGAGCCTGAGCCCAAACATTGATGAACTTACACCCAAGATGAGATGCCAAGTATCTGGCTTGAACTAGCATCACAGAGCAGCACACGGAGTTTCAATGGATGTTTCCTTCTGCACTTTTGTTCTTGCGACAACAGGGCATGTTTGGTTTTTTCTTTGAGGGGAATAGTTTTTTTGAAGCTGAAAAATGTACTCATAAGAAATGACTCCGGAAAAGCTGCAGATAGAGCCATAAGAAATGAATGCAACTGATTATTTAATGTTTAATGTTGTTTTTATAGGCAATCATTTAAGCTTTGTTAGTTCCAGGTTTAATATGTGCAATAAGTTCATTTCAATAAGTTCTGCAATAAACATTGAACCAGTCCGGCCCTCAACTAGTACCCATTTTTTTATTTTGGCCCACTGTGTATTTGAGTTTGACACCCCTGATGTAGAGGAAGAGGAAGAGGCTTCAGAATGTGAGGATCACATTTCTGAGAATTCTGAGTCTGACAGTGACTTTGAAGAAGAGGATGAGATTGAGCATCGGCTAGTTGCAAAAAAAAGACGAGCCACAGGACCAGCCGGTCAGCGGGCGAAAAAACGAGTAGCACTTTAATTCATTAATGTGACCTAACAAATGTAAAAGAGCAAATATTAACTATGCTGTTTATATTGCTTGTAATTGGGATGAAGTAAACATCTGTTGAGTATTTGAACATAAAATTGTTTGATTGTGTTGAATTGAAGCCCAAAAAGGCAGCGGGTCCACCAGACCCACGAACACTAGCTGAGTAACACAAATATGAACACCACACAAGGGTTAAAAGATGACAATGAGGTATGAAAAAGTGTAAAAAAACAGTGCACATTACTGCTTTTGTAGTTTTTTTGTGACTTCTGTTCTGTATTATGTCTTATTGGAAGTTGCATTCTTTTATTTATTATATGTATTCAAGCTTCCCGCCTGTGATATTTCTTGTCTTATGTTTTTTTACGGCACCAAAACCCCTAGCCCTAGCTTGGTTCCCATGATTACATGCAGTACAAAAGGACCCTCCATCATGGGAAGTCGCTGAATATAAACAGTGTCTTTGGTTTCTGAACTGTTAAAAATAAAGTGAGACAGAGCAAAAGAGAAAGCGCATAAAGGAGGAGAGCGTTTCATGTTCTCTGACAGGAATCAGTGCAGGGGGAATAGTTTGATGAAGAGCAGGAACACTCTTCTTCCACAGGCCTTTCTGAGGAACTGGACATGCCTAACACACATCACAGTATCTCTCTCATTTAGGAGCTGCTGAAATGACAATAGCCGGGCCTCGGAACCTTCACAGGAGAAGAAGCGTCTCCATGGAGGAAGTTCTTTTTTATTGAATTGTGTGCCTGGAAACCTGCCTGCATCTTGTTGGAGCGGTTTGAGTTTGACAGCTTGTCAAGAGCACAAAATGAAAACATGCAGTGTATTATAAAATCACTTAGTCTTCATTTGAATGCTTTTAGAGCTAAAAACAGATGTGCATAGCAACAAGTGACTATGATAACACTGGACTGAGTCTTTGTGGTTCCTGGGATCACATCTGAACATTTACAGACATGTTTCACAGGGCTTCAGAGTGACCTTCCACTACAGCTAATGACTTTGATGAATTTCATGGCAACGAATGAAGCGTTTGGATTTTGAAAACTTTTGATTTTATATGAATAGTTAGATAATAAAAATATCAGAATCAGAATTCCTTTATTCGTCCCACAGAGGGGAAATTACATTATTACAGCAAAAGTAAGATAGAGACAAAAAATTAAACCCTCTAAGATGAAGGGCATGCACATAATATTTATGTTTTTCCAATTTACAAAGTGCACATTCCGGTAGAAAAGTAGCAGCAGCTGTATTTATTAAATAACATGTAGATCGTAGTGTGGTAAAAGGTAGATAACAGAGGTAAAATTATGTATTGCAAAGTTACTTACAGATAATTGTTCCAGTATTAAAATTGTCAAACTAAGAAGTCTGTAATCAAAATAATGTTAACTAGGAACATCTGGCACATCAGTGTTATTGCACAACAGTGGTGTCTTAGTGTTTGTTTGTTTTGCTTTATTTTTGTTAAAATAGTGCCTACTTGAAATGCGCACAGCTTTCAGGAGATGTTAGGACTCAAACACACCTTCAATGAACCCACTGAGGAGCCACTCTGATGTCCAAAAGCCATGGACGTCCTCCTGCGCTGTCTCCTGTCATCACCTGAGGTTTCCTGCCACCAATCTCTTTGTTCTCCAATATTTAATAATTACATTTTAGCGCTGAGAAGACTTTTAAAGTGCTCAAAAAAGATTGTAATTCAAACTTCATTTTCTGAGGGTCATCAGCACCAAGACAGCCAGCATTGACATTACGCATTCGGACACTGGATGTTCCAGAATGTTCTGGTCCTAAAATAATGGTGTCAATAAGCTTCTGGGCTACCTGGATTCAGTGAATGCAGTGGCGCTGCAAGACACTCTGGGGGCCACAGGCAGAAGAGACATGCCCCCCAACACATCCAGCACAACCGATCTTTGGCTAAGACATTTTGTTCTGCAGGATAATCTACACATATTATCAACATTTTATAATTGTTGAAGTGCAAAATGTAATTCATAGTGTTAAAAAGCCTTTATACAAACTACATCATGCTTAGCCTACATGACAGGTCACCACTGCTAAGCTAAAGGCAGCTATGTTCAGCGTTTAGTCACTTGCTAGCGACCTCTGTTTTAGCTTCGGACATTCTCCAGTGGGGTATTTACTGATGTATATGTTGTAAAACAAAATGATAACAGATCTTATTTTCAGCATCTAACCAAAAATCATGCTAAAAAAATGTTTACTCCGAGAAGAGAGAATCAGAAGTGCTAAAATGCTAACTTAATTCTGGGATTTAGAATGTATACCTTCAACACTGTATGGAACGCTGTTGGAATGTACCGTTTGGATATTCAGAGCATTAAGAATGTGTGAGAGTTTTTTGTTTGCCATATTATTTAATAAAACACCTAGCTAGCTAACTAGCTTACATTTCCATCCTCGCTGACTTTCATCTATTTGAACCAACCTGTTTGTAAATTAATGTAGAAATAAAATGTGTAAAGTGGCAATGTAACAGTAAGAGCCCCAGAGAGGTTGGCTTTGCTTCAACTACTGCAGCTAATAATCTCCAAGTATTATAGAGAGTCAAAAGTGTCACTTTTACAACAGTGTCCATGACTATTTAATGATTTATTTAAATAGCTGCTTTTGAACTCCGATCAAAGCAGTCAGTTAGTGTCTGTACTAGTTCAGTAAACTTCTTTTCAGAGATGTTGACTTTCAGCCACTGAAACTCAAACATGAAGCGACTGCTGTGAGCGTGCCCGTCCACGCCCAGCCGACACCTTCCCATTATAGACCGCCAGTGACTCAACTGGGAATAAGGCCTTCAAAGAGTGACACCGAAAAGGATTTCTGAAGCAGGGTCCAAGAGGCCAACACATCAAGGGGGTGTGTGCCATACATCACTGACACTGACAGAATGGGCTGGAGTTTGCCGTGCACATTTGTCCCCTCTTTGCCCACTACTCCCTTTCTCCTGAGTCCTGAAGAGCCTTAGAGTACCACCTCATCAATCATGGTGGGGAAATGTGTCTCTAGTAAAGAGATACAAATTTGCTCCCAAAAAAGTCGTTAGTCATCTGAACCATGTTTGACTAAGTCCAACCATGATCCAAACCCTCTGTATATATAATAAGGCTTTCTATCTGAACCCATTTAAAATAGAATACAAGACAAGGCTCCAGTAAATGACTATCAAATGATCGGTGTGTCTAGCTCGTAGTTTTCCATGTATTCATGCATGAGATTGTTCTTGAATGCATTTTTAGAACATTTCCTGAGCTGTTTGTTGAAGGAAAACGGACAAATTGCTCTGGTTATTCACCTTAAGGAAATGTACTGCTGTATAACTGTAACCAATCTCTTAGGATTTTAGTGGAGGACAGTCTGATTTGCATATATAGCTGGGAAACATGTATTGGTTTTTAGTGCAGACACTAAGGAGGACTTGGGGCTGAATACGAAAGGCAGTGGAACATGTATTTAATTTGTATCACAATGGGAAATTGCAGTGACCGAATTGTGCTGATACTCACTGGTTCAGACATACTGTAACTCATACAGTTGGATCTTTTCTTTGGTACGCGCTCCCCATTTGTAGCTCTAGATCCGACATCCCCTGGTGTGTCTGGCTCGGACTTCCTTAATGTTTTTGATCTTTATGGACAATACTCCAAACTCGCCTGATTTGAAGATTTCATTTGATTTGATTGTTAATTATAAAATAAATAAAAAGGTTTTGTTTCTCTTGTGTTTGTATCAGTTGCTCTGCGGTTCAGATTGCACTGCTGACCTTGCTTTAATGAATGAATTCATCTCAGTATTACAGTTGGCAGCACATTTTGTACCTAGACGAACTCTCAGACTGATTATAGTACACACCACTTATGTAACTGGTAATTAAGATGATGCTGACGGCTGACCCTCCCTGGTGTGTCTTAATACGTTATGTTACCCAGTTTGTTCACTCAGTAGCAGCTGATAATAACTATGCTCTTGTTTCAAACACAGAATGGATAGTATATTCATTCTAAACATTTTGTAATGTGTGCTATTCAAATTGGCAGGTGCACTATGGTGGATTTATTGAATTATGTTGATTTTGCTTTTTGAATTTATTGTTCCAAAAGGTACCCAGCACTGAAAAGCTGAAACGTTGACTTTAATTAAATGTATTGAAAAGCAGTAATATTAAGTTAAAATAAAAAATATTAGGTTCAACTTAATATTATTGCTTTCAACTAACCTAATACAGTTATGTCAAATTTGTTGACATAACTGTATTAGGTTGATTAATGATTTAATTATTGTCAACGGTTCAGTTTTATCAGTGTACCTAACATGACTGAAGTGAAATAAATCACTTATTCTGTTGGATTATTAGACTGGAAAGAATTATTTGGAATTTCTTCAAAATATGGGTTCATGTAATTGTAAATATTCCTTTTTTTTCTTCCCGCAACGGGGACATTTACATTATTACAACAGCAGAAGTATTCTAAACCACCATACCATGGCTGTAAACATATCTTTATGTTGTTGAAAATAAAGTTCTTGACTTTATTTTCCTCATGATAAAGTCAAGAGGAAAGACAAACAATTACAATATTTAAAAATAACTAATTATGCACACTTTATTAATAAAAAAATACACAATAAGTAAAACAATCAAATAGCAGATAAGTACACCATGTTAAAAAACAAGTAGCAGTATATATATATTTGTATTCACAGTTACCTGTGTTTGAAGTACATTTCCTCCCCTTATCAGAATCACAGCGTGCTCACTTGAACAGTGTTCATGTCGCTCTGATAAGCCAGTGTACTCACACACAGAGTGATAACATGGTGAATGTCTCAAACAATCGTTTCCATATCCAATTCACCTCAGTGCAAACAGTTTCCACCTGACAACTGAAACCAATCTGCAGTGTCAGCAGCAGGGGGGGGGGACCCCGTGTTCACCGGCCCACATTTCAAACAGTGGCTCTCTAAAATAATTTCTTGTCAAAACACAAGGGTTTTGGAGAAGGAAACTGCCGGAAGTTCCACAAGTGTCTTCCCCTGCCAGAAGCTGTTTGTGGCAGATCTAAAACAGGCCTGTCACTACGGCAACAACGTTTACATGAGCAGAGAAAAAGGTGCTCTTTACACCATTTAGATCCTGAGGGGGGCTACATGCAGACCCGGCATCATGGGCGGGCCCCATGGGGCCGGGCCCGCCCATCCAGGATTTGGGCCCGCTGTTTTAATCAGGGCTGAATACAACATTTTAATTTTTTATTATTATGTTTATTGTTGTTATTTGTAGGGCTTTGTCCTAATATTTACTTTTGTATTAAACTATGTTGAAAGATTAGTTTAATATCATTTTTTTATTTTGCTAGGAAATTCTGAATGAAAGGCTGCGCGCAAGACTGGTTTTTCGCTGGGTTGAGTCGTGGGTTTTTGAGTGAGATGCGGCACAGCAGCCTCAGTTTACTCTTGCTAGGTTAGTTTGGCTATTATCATTTATATTTATCTGCAACAATGGATATCAGGAAGTGGTTCACGAAAGGAATATGGCAACTCAGCGCCAGAGGCAGGCACATTAGAAGAAATCAGTTACGTTACCAACGAGCTAGCAAGCCAGCCAGGGACAAGGGAGGCTGGCAATCAATTATATTTTGAAGAGAAATTGACTCTCAAGCCGGCTCTCTCACAAACTCCTGCTCTGTGCGCAAGCAGACCGCTGCACACGCTCTCTGCCTCGCTCAATCTCTCTCTCTCTGTCTCCCTTTCTCTCCATCGCTCAACCTCACTCCACCTCTCCACCCTGTGTGCACTCAAGTTTGCCTGCGTGCTTGCCCAAGTTGGCACAGCGTTACAAATGTGCCACAAAACCAACCAATGGATGTATAATAAGACCGTCAACAGCCTTATGGCAACCTAAAACCCCTCTCTTTCCGTAACAACAATTCACGAGACCCCCCCCCCCGTTGACAATTCAGATTTCCCGGGAAATGTCGGGGTTGGCCCGCCCTGGTAAATCAAATGCCCGCCCAGAGATGTATATCTGCCGCCGGGTCTGGCTACATGTTGTCCTGGGCCTAAAGTCTGCCTGATGATCTTACTCTTATCATAAAAAGAAAGTTTATCTGTAAAAATCCAAAAAGAGTGAAATAACAGAGGAGAATAATGGATTCATTTTGGTGTAATTTCTCATCTGAAATAAGTTTGACTATCTCCAACCATGATCCAAAGTCTTTCTTTCTGAACCCATTTTTATTTCAAATTACATTAATTAAGCAACTTTTATCCAAAGGGAATTACATACATTCAAATAATGCCGAAAACACAAGCGAGGCAGGTATGAAAAACTAAAAGTGAGCTTAATTTAACTAAGGCTGATCAGATAAACTGAAAAAATACGACCGACCAGGCAAGGTCATAAAAACACAAGGAAAAGAAAACAGCAGAACAAAACAAGGAACAAACCGGGATGACTTGAGAAACCAAAAGACAGGGGGAACACAAGGGAAATCCAGTATCAGACAGGAAAGACAAGGAAGTACTTAAAATTCTATCAAATAAATGACAGAGGGGCCGCTGTCTATAAGGAACTGACCTGAGCACTCACACAGAGACAATGTAACGTCTTGCTTGCTCTGAAAAAACTGAAACGTTGACTTTAATTAAATGTATTATATCAACAAAATTTCACATAACTGTGTTAGGTTAGTTGAAAGCAATAATATTAAGTTGAACCTACTATTTCTTATTTTAACTTGATATTATTGGTTTCAACTAACCTCATACAGTTATGTGAATACTGTAGACATAATACATTTAATTAAAGTATCATTTTTTTGTGTGTGTTTAGTTTTCATTGCAATTGTAGTTTATTCTTACATGTATTATTAGCATCTTACCTAAACTACTATTTTTGGAAGTCAGCTGCTAAAGTGCTCCTGCTTTTCATGTTAAGGAGCCTCACTGTATTAGATTTGTATGGGCCCGCTTTGAGTTGCATAAAGCCAGGAAACAAATTGGCATGCTGCTCAGATTTGTGATCTGGCCATTAGAGATGCACAAAGTCTCACTTAAGTGTCTTCTAATCTAAATCTTAGGTTTGTTCTATCCACTGTGAGGCATGTGATGGAATGGTGTAACGGCCCAACTGAAACCCTAACCCAAACTTATAGATTCCTCTTTTCTATTAATGAAAAACATGTTGTCCCCATTCTGTATGTTCACATTTATACCATGGCCTGGTGTGTATCATCTATCCTACCGCTCAGATTGAACACACTCGACACTTATCTTTGTCAACCCTCAAGAACTGGACGACTGCTTTGCATTAGTTTGACAAAAATAACCAAATTAATGATTACATTCATTTATAAATGCAAGCAATTGTTGGCAGGATAATACACTGTAGTTTACTTTCGGGAATAGTTGTGTGGTTTTGGTTTATTTCAAATAGATTAAGCAATCTGTCCAATAGAACTGATCCAGCATCATCTAAAACTTCAAAATCAACTCAAAGTGAACCAAAATCCGCCCACCAAGGAAAAGGGCCCTTTCCTGGTTTTAACTGCCATCTTTGATCCTGAAAGGATTAGGGTTGAGGGTGTCAATGGTCGGGACATAGGGGGTCAGAAGATTCACAACATACACCATTTTTGGGTGGGGTTGGATCAGTTTTAGTAGATCGGGAAAAAAAAACAACAAACTACAAAAATGTAAAGTTACTGATCAGAAGATTTTTTTAGCAGATTGGTAGATTTGTTCAACTTACATTCATTTACAATATATAAACATTGCATATTACGTTTTCTTATTGTGCGAATAAACCTCTCTGAAAGCGTTTTTATTTTACCTAAAATGTCTTGGTGCAAGCTTTTTTTAAAACATATTTTAGAAATTATACTTTGACAAAGTAATATGGAAAAAATCAGCGATTACAAATGATGAAGTGACATGCCCCAGCGTGATTTACACTTATAAATGAAAAATGATAAACGAAAAGGTGATGTTAAAATATTTCCCATACAGGTGATTATGCTATTTATTGCTAATTATGCAAATTGTCCAACATGAGAAAGTTATTATCTGACAGTTTTTTTGGGTACTGAACATTTCCGGGTTAACAATAGGACTGGCAAATAATTTGCCCTCAAATTGAATGCACAACATAGAGATGAAGTATCTTAATGTGTCCATAGATTGTGTTCCTGTTCCCGTACTCGATGAAATCCACACGTTACCACTGAGAGGAATGCAAACACAATGCTGCTCCACACCGCCGGGCCAGAGCAAGGTTACATGAGAAAACAGGTTGAGAGCAGAGTCCTGGGCCCATGTAAACAGAGCGGAGAGGGCCGTCATCAGATCAGGATCCACGAGTTCTCCTCCCGCTCTCTGCAGCAGAAGAGCTGGCTGGCTGCCCGCCAAGCTCATCCACTACAAAGGACTACTGATTCAAACTCCTTTTCCTGTTTAGACAAGGGCCTGAGGTATGCAACATGGCTCCCAGGACCAAATGCGTCACAGTGAGAGAGCAGACCTGGTGGGAATCAAATGAATATATTGTACAGTATATGGTTTACAGTGTGTGTGAGAGGGAGAGAGTGCATTGTCTTCATGTGATCTGAGAACTTCTACATGTGAAGCTTCAAACAGAGAGGACAGTTTGAAGGTGTGGAAAGGTTTAGGAATGTTTTCTTCAAATCAGCTGCAGTCTGGTTAATTATTACTTTAAGGTAATGTACAAATGATATAAAAAAGGTTACCAAAAGATATCTTCATGGTGTAAAACCATTCCTTCCAAGGCTTGAAAATTGTCTGTTACATTTTTTCCATCCTTCATTAAATGGCATTTTATATAGAAAGTGACATACCGTAGAAACGCCTTCCCAAGTGTCCTGCCCAAGGATAATTTTGGTGCATTTCCACTGCAGGGCCTCACACGGCTTAGTACGGTATAGTTAGGCCTTGGTAGGCCAGGCTCACTTTATGCTGCGTTTCCATTACAGTTTAGGAACTGGGGTAGTAACTATAGTAACGCAGTGTAGGCGGAGCCGTGAAGTCATCTTCAATGCGAACCACAAAACCAACATCAGCCGTTAGCTGTTAGCACTTAGAGCTCACAGCTCCTCATATCTGTTCAGAAACTAGACCAAAGTTAAACAAGTACAAACCACAGACTGTCTGTGCCATGGTGAATACAGTCGCTGGTTTATTTATGTCTGTATAGGCCGTTGTTGTGAGTGTGGACGGTCGGAGCATATACTGCGTTAGCTTAGCCGATCTCCATTTAGAAAACACGCATTTTAAAAGGTCTTGTCTGCAGACTTGTCAAAGCATTAATTCATATTAATATTAATCGGTATCAGTATGTTGTTACCTCGGCATCATTTTGAAACGTGTATTACAATTAAATACCAGCCTTACCAGCGATTCTCTCACTAGTTTAGCATATTCAGCCCGGTTGTTGGCCCGGAAAGAACCACGATTTTGGAGGGCCAGAAAAACTGGGAAAAAGTACCCGTTAGCCGGAACTACCCCTAGTGGAAACGCAACAAAAAACGGGCCGGGTTTGTCACGGCACACTTAAACTGTCGCTGCAGTGGAAATGCGCCATTTGACATGTTGACTGCAGGGCCCTGGGGTCAAACCCCTGACCCTCTGATTGGTTGATGCCGCAATAATATCCTTAGCCACAACCGCCCATACAGAGTGGGAAGTGTGTGTAAGGTTGAATAGTTAGGTACGATTAAAGTACATTGGCTAGTAAAGAGTTAATATTTGTACCTAGCACCAGGTTGCTGTCCTGCAGACAATAAAGAGGAGATGAGTGAAGGGAAGCTTTACAGAAGCATGTGGTTGTCCAGTTTTTTAAGCTTTTCAGTTTGTTGTGTATCCAGTTCTGTTTGGATTTGCACTGCACCAAAATATCCTGTGTTTTTTCACCTGGGATAACATCTTCAGAGATTTAATGGAGAGCAATGTTTCACCTGTATTGTCCTAGAGAGTCACACACTTCACAGAGATGGATAAGTCACCAGCGTCTGAAGCATTACAAAAAAAAGAATATAATTCAGACAAAGAAACAACATGGAGAATATAACAGCAAATATGTGACATTTCCAAGACTTACACTTAAGACAAAACATACAAGCAAACCTCAGAAAAGAAACAGACACTGACACAAAAAGGGAGCAGTAGTCACAACCTTGAGTCTTTACCAATTGGAGTACTTATTCTGTTATATTCACTATCATAGTTATGGCACTTAACCATTCGTAGGATAGGATTTGTTAGAACATATATTCATCCTGGAATTCAATATAATGCTTTGCAACATCTCATCACCCAGATTGGAATCAAACATAATGACATTTCTAAGAGTTGATGGCATATGTATAAATAACATATTGAGGCACATTTCAGGCAACAACACTAAGAGCACGTTCCATCACTCTTCCTTCTCTCTTCCTTCTCTCTTGTAAACTAAAGTCTCCTTATTTGACCCCTCCTCACTTGCTTGACCCAGAAACACTTCCTGTCTTCCATCCTGAAAGACTCTGATGCTCCTCTTTCTGTAATGAGGAGCGAGGAGACATTGACTTTATTGACTGACGCTACAGCTGATGGAAACCATGTGAAAGCCTGAAACAACCAACTACATTTTTATGCCAAATGGATGGTCTTCATTTATTGTTAAAACTCACACACTCGCACATTCATTGTGTGTGTTTAGCAGCTGTCATTTATTTGTGTTTTCTGTCTTTTGTTATGGCAAGCATGGAAGAGAGTTAGAGCGAAAAAGGGTGAAAAAAGAGGAGAAGGGAGGAAGAAAAGTCCATAAAGTCCTTTCCCTTCAGTTTGATTTACGTTGTTTGCCATTCATTTAAACAATCCGTTTAGCTGACAGGAAGACCAGTGCTTTATACCATGTTTTGATTCCTGCTTGCATAATGGCAGTTGTCACGTCAAATATACAAGTCAAGGTTGGAAGACTATATTAAGAAAAGGTTTTCAGGAGGACACGAGTGTACCATGCCAGCACAATTTCGGTAAAGTATGATCAATTCTGTGTGATAAGCCCATGTCACCTTCCTATTGTGGTTAGTTGCTGTCAGAACTCAAAAACCTCCAGCAGCTCCTTTTAATCCGTCTATTGTTTCCCATGTGTTTGCCCTAAGAAAGTAGTTACATAATAAATAAAGATTTCCATTCCTTCCGCCCAAACTGTGTTTTCAATTTCTTAAATGGGACCATATTTCCATTTCTGACACCCGCAATAAACAAAATTGTAACAGTGTGATGTGATTTCTGGTAGTGACTTATGGGTTGTAACATAAAAGATAGATCTTTGTTTTCTTCTTCTATAATTTGCGCTTCAAGCCGCTCCTGACTCCCAATCCTTCTCACATCATTATAAGCCCTCTGCAGGGCGGATCTTGAATTATGTATATATATCATGCTATAAAGTATTGAATATCTACTAGCCCGACTATATTTTTTACAAGGAAGCCTGAGATAACATAAGGAAGTCCAGCTGTGTTGAAATAAATGTGTTCAGATCTGCCCCAGATGGATCTGGATGTAGGACTGTCCATATTTTAAAGTCTTCCCTATAGTCTTAAGAAGGTCCGGTGCATTTTTACTCAACCATTTTTTCAATGGGGGATCAAATTGTCCTTCCTCTATGTATTTCATGCCAATTGGTTTCCACTTAAAGGGGGGTTGTCCAAATGTGATTGGAAAGTGTGAAGATTAGTGGAATGGCTTTCCTTTTACTGAAATGTAATTTGAAGTTTAAGAGCAAGAATCAGTGGCGTAACTATCGACGGTGCAGCCGGTGCAACGCACCGGGGCCCAGAGAAAAAAAATTAAATTGTTTAATATATGGACACTGGAGGCGTGTGGCACAGTGGGTTAGTGCATTGGTTAGTGCATTGGTGATCGGATCAGGGGGATCAGAGGATCACAGGTTCAAACCCCACTGCAGTCAGCATGTCGTTGTGTCCCTGGGCAAGACACTTCACCCCAAATTGCTCCTGTGGGGATTGTCCACAGTATTGAGTATGTAAGTCGCTTTGGATAAAAGCGTCTAACAAGTAACATGTAATGTAATGTAATGTAATGTAATGTAATGTAATATATTATATCTTTTTTTTCGGGACCCCAATGGCATTGGCCGGTTCACGCAGTCTTCAAAGTAACCAAGCAACCTAAATTAATTTGTAATTTGTCTGGTAGCAGCAAGTTCGGCAGCATACAAAATTGATGGCCTGCATTTATAATCAGGGTTCCCGCGGGGTCTTAAAAAGTCTTACATTTGATAATCTGAATTTAAGGCCTTAAAAAGTCTTAAATATGATCAAAAAAATAAGAAAGGTCCTAAATATGATTTAGAAGGTCTTAAAAATGATCGGATTTGAAAGGTACTTCTGTGTTGAGATCGCGTCTGAATGTGTTTTGGGGGAAATGTCCGGGCTGCAAAGTAACCAGTACGGTAAGAGCCTTTCAGTTCCCCCCAATAATTTGTATTGAAATAAATCAACATGGAACCAGTAATCACTAACTTTGTTTCCCCCGACCACTTATCGGAGAACATCCAGCTAGTAACCTAGCAACCAACCAAGCTTCAGCTAGCGTCAGTCAGAAACTCAGGTATCTTCGAATCTACTTTAAAATAAATATTGGAAGTGTAAGTTGAACCGTATTTGGTTGGAAAACATCGAATTTAGTGCTTGGTTGAAACCAGTGGAGGGAACGTGTTTGAAATCGCGCTGCACCTTTTGCAAACAAAATTAGCGTTTGTTTTGCTCATGCAGCGTTAGCTAGTGCAGCGTTAGCAAGTGCAGCGTTAGCTAGTGCAGCAGTCTACGTCAACCCTAAAAGCATAGGTGCTGAGGACGCTAAATACCGTAGCTAAACACCAATCATACAACAGCATGAAGGCAGCAGAGCTCTGAATATAGCTCTTGTCACTCACTCACACACACACACACACACACACACACACACACGCACTTTTTGTCTAACACGCTAACACAGTTCTGTGTACTGTTATGCTGTTAATGTTCAGTCATCGTTCTTATGTTGAACATGAATACATTTACTTTGTAAGTAATTATGGGACGTATTTCTTCTTTCATAGCAATTTTCCTTCATAATTTATTGCCGTGAAATAGGTCTTAAATTCTATTCAAAGTGGTCTTAAAAAGGTCTTAAAAAGTCTTAAATTTGAGTTGGTGAAACCTGCAGGAACCCTGATAATGTGCAGCAAACCAAAGCACAAGAGTGGCTCTCAAAGAGAAAGGAGATGTAACGGCTAAACTTACGAAATTAGACAGTTTTTTTTGTCATACATCGTCCTCGAAATCTCGATTAATTCTGTAAAGTGATTGTGTGATTAGTTCGCTGTGCCATTGTCAGGCTGTGGTGGTATGAGGCCAGGGCAGGCTGTTGTTGATAGCCTACATGTGGCGCTTCTGAGTGGTTGTGTGTGTCCGTGTGTGTGTGAGCACATCAGCGTGCGCTTATGGATGGGGGGAGGGGCCCCAAAACAATATTTGCACCGGGGCCAATCACAACCTTGTTACGCCACTGGCAAGAATACAAAAATTGGTGATGAGGGAATTATTTAAAGCCTACACCATTTGTTTTATCTAATTTTATGGTAAAGTGCATTTATCCAATTAGTTAACTCTCTTCCAAATCCAATTAGATTGTCCTATCTCCTTGTTTGAGTTATTAAATATCAGTTGAGTTCCCGTTACAATCGAAAAGGGTTTATAGCTAAGCTAGCTACATAAAGGTAAATACTGCATTCAAAATGGAAAAAAGAAGCCTGATTATTAAAACTGCGATTCATCAGTGATGCATCAGAAGCCTCGTGTGATTTTGAAATAATCATTAAGCATTTCCTAAGATTATATGTTGGCTTTTATTAGATAGTGTAGCTGAAGATAGATATAAAAGGTCAAGAGAGAGAGCGACATACAGCAAAGAGCCACTGCAAAGGACACAGCCTTAGTACAGCAACCAAGTGAGCTTTTTAATATTCAAAAAGCTACGTTTATATTCCTCTCACAATGAACTCTTTTCTACACAGACTGAGTTAAATCAGCACTCTACCTGTTGATGTTTTCTTTTAAACTCCCCATTTCTTGGAGATCACTGAGATGTGTTCAGTGGTAAGTTTAAGTTTTTTAGGATGCTTTAAGTGGAGTTAAACATCGTTTCCATTAACTGAGAATATGACAGGATCAATTTTCATCTTCATCACAGTTAAGACCAGAGACAAGATCAAATGCCTGAGTTAACCTGCAGCGTTAGCCGGATCACCGAGCAGCAGGCATGCATCACTAACAGCTGATCAGTGATCAGTGGGAATGACAGCAAGTGTCTGGACACTCAGTAAAGTGTGAAAACAGAGAATAACGCTCACAAAAAACAGGTCCATGGAAGCTGTTTACTTACACTATTACTGCATACTACTGGATGAAAAACTGCAGGGTTATTCATCTAAAGGGGTTGATCCTGAGCTCAGTAATGCCATGGCACACTTTTGCTTGGATCCAAGTGGAAATGTTGGCCTGATTTGAAAAAGACTGTAAAAGAAATGATGTGCATTCATCCTCCGGGGACTCTGAATATGTTTTGTTTATTGATATTGTGTCTACTGGTATTTTGACAGTTGATGATCCCTCATCATGTAACAGGGCGAAGCTCTCAGGATTGCAGTCTTTATTGACGGATACAGGTGATAGTCAGCATGTGGAGACTGGTACTCTAGATTTAGTGGGGCTGTCATCAGTGGCGGCTCCAGAGTATTTTTGTTGGGTAATCTATGTAGGGCTAACCCATACAGTGGTGGGGCTCAAGTCAGTATTTGCAATGTAATTACATACACGCTATATCGCCCCCCTTGACAGTGAAACGCCACGCGTGAGGTTTAAATTATTTCCCTGTCTCCTTTTCTCAGCAAAATTACATCGAGAGCAACAGGTGTGAGTTAAACCAGTGGTTCTCAACTGGTCTGCTTCAGGACAATAAATCGCGACCCAAAGATATAATACCCAAAAGAGTGCAGTAATATATATGCTTCTCAGCATCCACTTTTAAGTAAAGTGAAGTACAGTGCATACATTTTCAGTAAATGTAGTCCATGGGAATAAACCCACATCCTCAACATTGTTTGTGCCATGCAAGGCAGATGATATCCCTTCACAGAACTACAGTATGCTTTTTAAAGAAGTTTAAACTGATGATGGTCATCAAAACTGAACTGTATGAAATAAAAAGGCACATTTATCTTGTATTTTTGTGTTTTGTGGGCGGACACAGGGGGCGGACACAGGCCCCATAGGCATGTGAGATGGTATCGACAACCCAGTGGGGCAGCCGCTGTTTAGAGGACACAACCTCTTTTAGTGCCATCATGGCAAACGAAGAGCTGCTCCGACTGCCGTATACAGGCAGTAGCATCAATATACGCCCTTAGGCACCCACACGTGCCGTTCTCCTGAATGTCAAAGCGTGCCAGCTGGACAGGCTGATTGAAGTGGGTTTGTGGAAGCACCTTGGGCAGCAACGCCACATTTTCCCAAAGGGCAACACCTGAGAGTCCCACTCAGGCATGTATCGCTCACGGAGAGGGCATGCAACTCCCCAACTCGCTTCCCTGAGGTTATGGCAAGCAGAAATGCTGCCTTCGTGGACAGCCACTTAAGCCCCACCTGGGCCAGGGGCTCGAAGGGAGGTGATGATAGGGCAGCCAGCAGCAGGGGCAGGTCCCAAGCCGGGGCCCTCGGGGTGCTAGGGGGAAGCTGCCATAAAGCCCCTCTCAGGAAGAGGGACACCGACCTGTGGCAACCTACCGTGGCGCCGTCGACCCGAACATGTCGGGCATAATAGCAGCCACATAAACTCTCAAAGTGGAGTGAGAACGTCCACTATCTAGAAGGGACTGCAGTCTGGGCAACAGTGGGCATGTTGTCTGAAGGAACAAGCACATGCTTTTCCCCCAGTTGGGGTAAAAAGTGCGTGAGGTACAAGCTGCATAGCCCGAAGCTCTAGCACATTGACATGGCGTGCACCCTCCTGGGCAGACCACTGACCCTGAACAGTCCTGCCCTGCCACACTGCACCCACCCTGAGAGACATGCATCTGCAGTGACAGTCTCCCGGAGGGATGGGATGGCGCCCCTGGGCACGCCCATCAAAATATAGGCCCTGTCCCTCCAGTGGGACAGAGAGTGGAGGCACCGCTGAGAAACCCTGACTCTTCTGTGCCTGTGCCACTTAGCGTCCAAGTGAAGGCTGTTCTGCCACATTTGCATGGGGCGCAGCGACAGCAGGCCTAAGGGCACAACGGCTGAGGCAGCCGTCAGTCTGCCCAAGAGCCGGAGGAACTGAATGTAAGGCACCATCTTGCCCAGCCTGAAGATGGGAAGAAGGTAGAAAATGTCGTCCACACGACGAGGTGACAGGTAGGCCCTCATGGCGACCGAATCTAGGACCATCCCCAGGTAAGTGACCTGTTGGGAAGGGTCCAGGCAACTCTTCCCGGTGTTTACTGTTAGACCCAACCGGGCTACGTGAGATAAACACCCTTGGAGAGAGGGAGAGACCAAAGGGAAGCACCCGGAACTGATAGTGTCGGCCCTGAAAGGCAAACCTCAAGAACTTCCGGTGGTGAGATGCAACCGGCACGTGGAACTAGGCATCCCTCAAGTGTACGGTTGCGAACCACTCCCCCTGTGCATGTGCTGTGGTCAGCATATGGAATGGCACCTTCAGGAATCTGTTGATTCCTCTGAGGTCCAAGATCGGACGAAATCCGCCGCCTTTCTTACTCACGAGAAAGTACGCCGAGTAGAACCCCCCGGGCTGAAGCAGAGGGTCTACTGGCTCGATTGCGCCCTTGGCCAAGAGGACGGACAACTCTTGGGCTGGAGCTAAGGCCTTCGCCGGATCGCTGACAACTGTCATTTTGACACGGCCGAAGGCTGGGGGCTGGAACTGCAGTTCGTACCCCTGGGTTAAGGTGGAAACCACCCAAGGGTCGGAAATACAGGCAGCCCAGTAGCTGAGCTGCTGCTGGGAAAAGCAGCCGACGACCGGCCCGAGACTTCAGGGCCTAGCCCCCCGGCGAGGCTGCCTAGAAGGCCGGCGACCGGGGGCAACAAAGCCACCGGGAAGCGGTAGAGTGGGCCGATGGGACCTCCGCAGACCACCACTGTAAGCTGGTGGCTGAGTGCGGCTGCTAGAGGGGCCCCTGGGCCGGAGTGGGCACAGGCCTATGAAGACCCAAGAGCTGCTGCCTGGTCCGCCTAGCTTGGGAAGCACGCTCCAGTGCCTCCAGGGCAGCTGCCCCAAACAGCTCCCCTGGCTCGACTGGCACACTACGGAGGACATGTCTCCGCCAGTGGTGACTGAGCAAGCCAAACCTGGCGACGAGTCTTCACCAATAAGGATATAACTCGTCCCAATTCCCTAGACATTAGGACAAAGGCTTGCAGTGATGCATCACTGAGGCCCAGCAAAGAAGGCTCAGCCGGAGCCTGCTGCAGAGAGGTAGAGACAGCCAGCATCAGACGGGAGAGGGAGTTCCCGATACGACCCATGCGTGCCGCTGAGTCGTAGGCCTTACAGAGCAGTTCGTCTGTGACCCTGCACTGAGGCCGAGGGCACCTGGCATCAGGCCTTGGAGCCTCATCAGGAGCCAGAATCGGGGAGGCGATGGCAGGCTCAATGGATGGCATGCGACCCAGCCCCACCCTCGCCGGATCCTGCATGGCAGCAGAGTGGGAGAGGGCCCTGGTGTCTCTCCAGCATGCATGGAGCTCCCTCAGGTACTCCTCTGAAGGAGGAACAGTGAGAGTGACAGGGGCAGGGTTATGCCTGAAGAAGGCGCTAGCCTGAGCCGAGTCGGCCTGCAGAACCTGAAGCTGCAAGCGTGCCAGAGCCGCACGAATAATGGCTGCCATGGAGGCGTCCTCCATGCCCTGCAGAGAGCTCTGAGCAGAGGAGTGGGAAGCCTCCCCAGGAGTGAGCGGGGCCTCGTCCTCCACCTCTTCATTGAAGAGGTTTAGCCGAAGCCGCTAGCGACATGGCATCCTCAAGCAGAGGTGCGGCAACCAAAGGAGGGCCAGGCGGCATGCTAGTAGCCCCCACACCGGCCCCTGGCTGAAGGGTTAAGAGGGGCGACTTCATCTGCTCCATGTCGGCAGCTAACCGATCCACCTTAGAGGACAGCTTGTTTCTAGTCCTCTACCTGGGGGGTGAACCCATAGCCATCGCTCCATCAAGTCGCCGGGAACGGCCAGAATGAGCTGGAGGAAGTTGTGACAATGAGAGGTGTCCGTTGGCTGCTGCCAGACGCTCCACCTCTGCGACTCTAGCCACTCTGAGCGCCCGAGGCTGTTTGTCTCTTAAAGTATATTCAAGAATCGAGCATAATATACCTACATTTGATTGATTTTGCTAACTTATAACTGAACTTATGAGGCAGTATATACCTCGACTCTAGTGAGGGGCCCAGCCCTTCGTTAGTCTGTTTGTGGCTCTCAGTGAAAAAAGTTCAGACACCCTGACCTAAGGTATATGAGATGTATATAAAGGTTATTTTTGAAAGCAATTGAACAGTAGTATTTCTCCTCTGAATTGGAGTGCTGTATGAATGATAGACTAACAGACCACCACCCTCATAAAAGCAAGCGAGAATATGACGAGTTTTGCATACTCAACATACTCAACACACTTCCTCCTGCTCCGTAAATCAGTGAGAACATTTTGAATGCCATAAATAAATCTTCACCTCTGACAATTCAGAGAAATTAGCAGCCTTCATTATGACAGCCGCGATGCTCTCCGCAGTCAAAACAGGTGTGTGTGTGTTTCAATTGGCTTCCCTCAACAGTACATTCCATCGGAGCGAAACAGCTTAACCACAATACAACTTCTGTTCTTCGGATGAAACAAAGGAGGTTTGTGCTGTCTGCCCTGCGGGCAAATACTTCACACGGCTGACGCACTGTTATTGTTTATACAAGCATATACAAAATATCTGCAGATATGAAAACTGTCTCTTACAGGCGGGCAGAGTACGATGCTAAGGTCAAATATACATCAACGTTTATGAGCAAAGGGTAAATGTGAAGATTACAAAGCCGTATTAGCATTAGCAACAGATCATGCTCCTGTTTTTTTATAAGAACTTTATATGTATTAATGTGTCGGCTTCCTGAATAAGTGCCAAGACCTGGTTTCATTGGATGGGAGTGTCAGGGTGTCAGTTGGGTGCAGACCTGAATGCACTTGCTTGTGAGGCGCAGACTTCCTAATGACGCCCAACAGGAGGGGGGAGCTGTGTTTGACCTCTTTATTTCCCTGGTGACAATATTCAAATGTACACAAAGTCTGCTGAGAGACGGGATGCAAACCTGTTCATAACTGTTCAAACTCACACTACAGACAAACCTAAGCGCAGATATTTAACAGTATTTTCCTAGTGAGGACTTTTAGAAAATGCTGCCTCTGTTATTGCATGTTCAAAATATGATTCCCACCGTGGGGAAATTAACAGTGTAAGAGCAAAAGTGGCATAGCAGGTAAAAAAGGCATGCAATAATAAAAAGAAAAGAGGACATTAGTAATGAAATAAAAATGAAGACTATAAGTACACAACCATGGCTCAAATAGATTTGTAGCAGCATTTAAACTAAATCTAAGTGACATAAATAGCATATTAAAGTACCTCAAAAATACATTTTGGAACATTTAAGAAAATATGTATTTTACATAAAGGGATAATAGCACCGTACAATTAATTTGAAAATGAATAACCTCATCACATGATAACAACTGAGCAGTTACTTTCCTCATCCTTTCCCTCTATTATAGAGTGAGATTTCCTGTCTAGATCTCAAACCTCGGCTTGATTAAGTTGTTGCCATTCTTAGGTGTTCATATGTAGGTGCTCATTGGTGAGTCTGGAACCATATTTGGTTTTAATAATGTTCTCTGTGGAGAAAGCTGCCCTACATCTGTATATGGACATCATTCTTATCACCTGAGGAGAAACAAATATCTGCATATGTAAACTACAGTTAAGTAAATGTTGGTAATGGTGATTAAAAAGGCAAATTAGATGCAGCTCTGTGAAGGCATGTGATCTGCAGTCTGCTGCAGGAGGATTAGAGGGACTACACCTCCATCCCCCCTCCACCTCCCTACATCCATCTGCACTATACAATACATCACTTCCTGCATTGGATTAGTACACTTGATTTAGCACTCGAAGTAGTGTTTCACATAAGTACCTTCTTCAGGTATATTTTAATATTATTAATTGATACATTTTAAAAGGTAAACATTTGTTTTTACTCAACTTTCCAACATTCACATCAATAATGACTTTGAATGAATATTTAATAAATGTGACCAAGTACTGCTCCTAGTACTAGGATGGGTTAAAAGCAGAGAACAAATGTCACTGTGTGTGCTGTGTGCTCTGCATGTGTGACCATTAAAGAGGGTTTCATCCCTCCGATTCTATCTAATATAGTTTTGTATTTATTTATTAAAACAGATTTTCAAGCTCCCTCTCCTCTTTCTGTCCTTTCTTCATTCCTTTTTTTCGTTCCTCACTTTAGTTTTTCAACTCTGCAAGATATCCCCTCAGTTTGTGGGATTGAAGTACGCAAAAGTAAAACAAAGAAACCAAAGTCCTCACGATGAGTGCTATTTCACTGTTCAAACATAATTTTTTTTTAAAGATTAAAATGTGGACTGCAGAATTTGGTTATATACATTACATTTCTTTTATTTTTCTCCTTGTGTGAATTCATATCTGTTCTATCCTGTGTTTCTTGAAGCTGCTAAGACACCTGGACAAAAAGTGAGCAAATCTTTTTTCCTGAAACTTTCAGAATCTCTTTACACAGAGGGGAAACATTTATGTATAAAAGACATGAAAAAGTGGATTTTGCATAATAGGTGACATTTAAGAATGCTTCTGGCCAATGTATGGTCAAAGGAATAAGGTTTACCCAGCAACAGATCGGAGTGGATCCATCATCTCAATCATTCCTCCCCATCAAGCTGTTGCAGTGGACGGTTTGACCACTGTACGGAGCGAGGGGGGGAATGCACCTTTGATGCTTGCTGCTCAAACCTGTTAAAGAAGCCAGCCCTGTTAATATGAACAGACAATTCACCATTGATTTAGTTTGTTTACCTTCCTCCTGATTCAAATCCGAAATATGCACTACAGGAATGCACTTCTGTTTCTGTTATGTCACCTTTTTCTTTAGACGAATACTTGAGTACAATACAACTGTAGTTCATTGTGCAAACCGGTGCTAAAGAACCACTATAAAGGATCCTTGAGTACAACGTTTTTCACTGGTTCCGCATGTATCACCGATCAGGAGCATCAGACATGTGGAGACTGTGCGCAGCAGCCAAAAGTTGTAGGAAGCATCAAGCAGACATCAGCTCCTGCAGCAAGCTCTCAGCTGTCTGACAGCGGACACACACACTTAACAGAGAGAGAGTTTAGGACAGGAATTTGGGGAGTTGGTCGATGGTAAGTCTTCTAATAACAAACACATGTATGTGTTTGCTCACAGAGTTCATGGTGTTAAGAACCTGTTTTTCATCCAGCTTCTTATTGCTACAGATCAATGCACGACTCAACATGTTGGGTCCTCCCATGCACAACGTCCCAAAACACAATTGTCATAAACACTATGAAGTTTTGCTTAACAATTGTATTTTATCTTGTATTGTTACGTATTTCTAAGAAAATTCTAATATTTACGTCACTGTGATTTTAATTGCCCCCAGCAGTCAGTCTTTTTCTGTCTCTGGCAGTGGGGGGTGAACAGAGGTTACAGTTCTTGAGTAGAAGCTATTTCTCAATCTGTTTGTTTAGCTTTGATTGTTCTGTATCTTCATCCAGGGAAGGGGGGGCAGACAGTGTCCAGGTGCTGTGTATCAAATTGCGTACTTCTGTACTACCATTTGATGATTTGAGTGCATAAGTACTGCAAAAATGCACAATGAGTGTCCGGATGTTGCACTCATAACACACTTCTTAGACTTAATGACAGCCATCTTGGCTACGTGACAGAGGTTACATGAGCTAACTAACTAGCTAACTAACAACGGTGATGGTCACTTCCACTGAGGACACAGCCGTGTGAGATTTTAAAACACAAAACACTATTGAAATGTACATACTGCGCACGTGTTCCCAGTGTGCTGCTCTGAAAATATTACATATTTTATATCTATATGAATATTTTCTGAACACTGACCTTACTAATTTTCCGCTGCATACTGACAGCAGGTGTGTGTGTCTTTGTACTCTTTTGTGACATTCTTTTCACAATCAGAACTTTCTACGGCAATTTAAGAGGGCTGATTATGATTATGATCAAATGGTTTACCTCATCTTGAACAGCTGGCATTGCGCAGGCAAAAAAAAAATGATGTTCAACAAGTTTCTTCCATTTCGTTGGATCCTACTGGAAACCCTCTTTAAAAAATACATGACACAATACTTCTAACAATACATGTTTGAAGTGAACAACTATAGAATGGACATCTAGGGAGACATATGTCAGTTGTGTTTGTGTTTGCAGAAAGAGCCACTGAGGATTATTTTCACAGTGAAGACATACTTTTTCTGTTTCCCTCTCGCAGAGCAGGTGTCATGCCATCAACAATTTATTGGTTTAATAAGGACTGGAGGTGGAAGTCAGGTGTTGGGTGTTGGTCACAATAATAAAGAATGTGTTGCAAGGAGGAATCAGCTTCCTGCTGCCAATTTTCAAACAATGCTTATTTGTCAAAGAGATGCTTGTGGAAAACACCTTTCATTCTTTTGGCGCATTTTGGGATCACTTTCAGTTGCCAGAGTTGGACAATATGGCTTTTGTCTGACTTTATGTGTTTCTTCATCTCCCAGATACAGACAGGAGATAAGAAACAGACACAGACTGAGGTATGGTGTTTGTTAGAGTTATACCTGAGCGCTAATTCCAGCAGAGGCAGCTGTCAATCACTCGCTGTTGAAACCATTTGTAGAGCAAAGATATTCTCAGGAGAATCGAGTCAGTGTGTTCTGGCAAAAGATTATCTAAGAATCTGAGAAAGTTGAAAAAATGAGGAAGTCCTACAGTATACTGTACACGGAAACTCAGCTACTTCGTTTACTGTCTGTGCCCTCTTTATTCAGTTTAGTGTCCTTACACACTGAAAACGACGCTCCAGCACTTACACATGCCGCAGTCTTTGCGTGGCTGTGTCTTTAGTTGTAAGCCCAGTGGCGATCTGTTCATCTGTCATACTGATCATACAGTCAATAACTTTGTTGTTATTAGCATCTGGTATATAGCATATAAGAAGCTTTTCCTACAACCAGTGAGGTAAAGGCACATCTTTATATGATCATTATAGTTATTAAAAAATAAAGGAAAAACGGGAATAAAATACTATATGACATAAAAAAAAGTTGTTATTAATAAACAAGAATACAGTTTAAAAGGGGAGTGATTTTTAAAATATCCATAAAGAAAAAGAAAATGTGCTTACACTTCTGTTTCATATGGGTGTTGAGATGTATCCATAGATCTCTTAATTTTGCTCTCAAAGTGCACCAGATTGATGCTTTTAACTTCAACATTAAAAAAAAAAAAAAAAATTGATTGAGCAGTATACTCTTTCACATTGAATCATAACAAGTCATACTGAGTGTAAATACAACTGACTCTAAAGTAAGTCCCAGTCTGTGACATTGGACATTTTGAAGACTCAAAGTCCCAAGCAGTAGGTAGAATATTAGCTAGTCTATGTAATGTGCACAGAAAATAAATAGTTAACTGAATACTGGGATGGAAATTGCCTATAAGCACTCAGTAAAACATAAACACACACAAAAAGCTTCTGAATGATAAGAAGTATAATTAAAACACAATGCACATTACCATTTTGAGGGAGAGTACCTAAGTTAAAGAACTCAGAAAAGAATCTCTTATCGAACTGAGGCTCCAGTAAAACACACTGACTGCGTCTCTACATGGACATCAGTAAGCCGTTTATGAGTATTATCCCGGTTATGATCATATTGGGGATATGGTGTTTACATGAGCACAGAGAGATCGGGTTATTCATGTTCCCTGTTTACATGATAAACATCATTAATCAGAATCTGAAAAGTAACTAAAATAAATGTAGTGGAGTAAAAATACCTGGTTAACCTCTGAATTGTAGTGGAGTAGAATTACAAAGTAACAATGAGCTGTCATGTGGGTATATATTAATGCTGCCCATTATGGACACAAGCGATTTTCAACCATTCATTAATTACATGTTTTAAATTTGTACACACCAATTTGTTTCCTATTGCCTAAACCTCCAGGGCTGTACACAGTTTAATGTCAACAGTCTGTCAACTTCTAATTTTGGGAAAAAAGAAAACGTCTTTTAAAACTACAATTCCCAATAGCGACGGGCCATAGAACATGTTGCGAAACACAATAGCCAGCATGTGTAGTTCTGGGGGAGCATTCGAGTCCAGTTTTGGATAATCTGCCGTGGTTTCGTTCCATTTCAAAGAGCTGTTTGACGCTCGGCGTAACCTTGGCGCACTGCCACTCCAACATCCAATCCCAGAGTTTGAAGATTAATCACGGGGTTTGTCAACTGGACTGTAGTCCCAAACGATAGCTGGGGATCATGGGTAGTGTAGTGTTTTCGGCCATCCTAAACTCTGAATTATTTTCCGGATATCATATCGCATTAACACCATATCCCAACGTGCATTGCGGCTAAAACATCCAATCAGCGAGCTGATTGGACTTTCCTACGTCTGTTTCCGGTATTGTTCCTGTAATGAGAGTTCACATTTATGCTACATTGAAGGGTGGAATTGACTACACATCTTCAGAAACATAATTTGCTTCAGATATAACTCATAGCAAATAAAGTATAAAAATATAAGTAATAAAAAGATAAAACACTGGCATGTAATTTACGTTAGAATAAATAGAATGGTTTTGAATAATAGATGAGAGTAAAATCTACGTCACTTTACAGCCCCGCCCACTTTGGGGAAACCAACGCTGTCATTTGAACGGCGATCCAGCCTGAAGCCACAGAGCTCTTCTTCTACTGTCTTTTCTTCTTAGAGGAAGTACAGAAACACGTAACTCTGGATTTGTTTTAATGTTTGAGGTGCAATAAACGACACAGCAGCTTTTTGGCATGTTAAAACTATTATTTTCTGCCTCGCTCATGAGAGTAACAGCTGGCGAAATGACAGCCTCGCCTACTGATTTTAATTTAACCATATATCGAGCCCGATTCTCGATTTCAAATGCGTGCTCTAAAATGATATTTATAAATGACTATTATCATTATTATAAGCAAGACAATAAATGGCAAAGATATGTAGAAAATAAACGTATTTAAGATACGTTCATAACAAACGTAACGTGGGAGAAAATATGTTTCTAGAAGATATGTAGAAAATAAACGTATTTGAGATACGTTCTTAACAAACGTAACGTGGGAGAAAATACGTTTTTAGCTAAACGTAATTGAGAATGCAGTTTAGTTCTGTGGGAACGTAATTTTTAGGAGACAGGGTTGCAACAGCACTCGATAGCAGCGTCCACGGCAACCACCTTTCAACCATGAAAACGTTGAATGTGTACAATTTCCTGAAGTAATCTTCGTAATAACTAGCAAACTAAAGACCATGTACATCCACTGCACAAATAATCTGAAATAACAACTCATATTTCTCGCATCAAATGACATCAAAACGCATTTTAATGGCCAAACTAACCTTAAAATAGGCATTTTCCACCGAGACTAAAACGAAGGTCGGCCATGTTTTTTTTCTGCTGAGAGAAAGTTGAAGATCACGTGACATAGACGCCAGCCATTGGAAATGAATGGTGAAAAAAAACGTAGGGGTCCTACAATTTCAGAGGCGTTTTTGTAGAAATACTACGTCCCAAGTTGTGGACCAACGTAGGTATTACACGTTTAGATGTGAGACTGGGTTGGAATAGACGATAGTAGGCTAGCTGATTTTTTGACTATTCGACTGCAGCCCAGGTTCTTCAGTTCTCGAGAGTCAGTCATGTTGGCTTCATGCTCCACTTTCATAGGAAGGACTGGGGCCATGGCTCAATCACTGTATCCAGTTATCTTTATACATCCATGGGTTACTTTTGTGGCAACCTTTGCTACGTTTCTGTAACTAGCTAGCTAGTTGTTTTTTAAATATGTATTGAAATAATGTCTGTCAGACAGCAATTTATGTCTCTATTCTGCTCCGCTCTGTTTGTATTAATGTGTGTAAGTGTGTGCCGGTAACGTTGCCAGATGATATTAATGATTATATAACATTTTCGCAGGCGCACTCAGAAATGTATTTAGTGAAAGAACTGGAGAATGTTATAATCAACTTCTCCTACATATATACCAAAGACTGATATTTAAAGAAGAAAGGAAATAAATCTGCAGATTGTGACTGGTTGTTCTTCGTCACATGACACCTTGCTGCCGGCAAAAAGTTTAACGACTTTTACCTCAGTTGTCCTAAGAAATAGGCACTTAGGAGTGCTTATGCAGCTTGTGTTCAAGCCAAAAAACGTTCTCTGCCGATAACAAAGCTGTAGTCTTGTAAAAATCATCTGCCTGCTGCACTTCCATTGGCAGAGAGAAGTTTGGAATACAAAGTGTATCGTGTTTAAAGTGTTTTGGTTTACAAGGCAAATAAAGAAGGACAGGAGCAGCTGCCAAAAATGAGGAGCTATACTTCCAACTGCACAAATAGTTTGTTTGTGGGCTGGATGTGGGCTAGTTTTCATAGTATGAGTTACTTTGAGTGGACGCATGTGTCCGACCTTTGAGTTTTTTTTGTTATTTGATTGTATTGCATCCTTTTTTTAAATCAATTTTTTATAGTTTTGATTTTTTGCTACTTTAATGAAAATAAATAACCTTCAACTTTATGTTTATTATTTCTCTCACTGTCTCCAAAGTCTCTTTTAAATATTTTTCAGATTAGACAATCAAGCTAAATACAGATTCAGGCTCATCCAAGGCCTCTCAAAAATGCACCTTTGCTTTTAGCTCTGCTCTGCCGTCCAGACATCTTATCAGCAATTTTCCTTGGACATATCTGTTCAGTTTCCTTTATTTTCTCTGCTGCTGATTCAGAGGTTTCACTGAAACATGGCTTCTTACAACAATAACATGATGCTCTTCCCATAAGTCAAACTACTACAAGGCACATGTCGACAATTAAAGTGTTCAGTAAGGATTCCAGAACAGACAACCCATGTCACAGAGGCGAGGCCAATGCAAAGCCATTTTAGAACCTTGCAAATCTGGATGAATTTCTTTATAAACTGATCACACTCACCACCATTTACAACAGTCAAAGTGACTTAGTTATGAGAGAAACAGTCCTTGTAATCTGGCTGTAACCTGGAATCAGCTGTGATGTCCAACCACAGCTGATTCAAAGTCCGGAAGAGGGAAGAAAGTATAGTTTATGAAGAAAATACCCCGTCCTTTAGATATCCAATCAAATCGCCCTTGGTCAACGTCCTCAAATATACAAAATAAAAATACATATATATAGATAGATATACAGGGGAGGAAAAAACAACACAATACCTCAAATGTAGAAGAAGAAAGAAAAAACAAATGTCATTTAAGTCCATGTACAGATAACAAATATAACCACCATAAAACCACTTTAAATCAATTTAAAAGATAAACCAAAATAACTTCAGTCAGTTTTTTTTCCTTCGAGGTAGGAATAGGAATACATCGTTTTGTTAACAAAAATTCACATACATTTATGGAATCTGCTAGTAAAATATTGTTAAACTTTTATATGAATTGTTGAATAGAAATAATACTCGGGAAGTTCAGGTTCAATCCGTTCCTTATTTTAACACGGATTATCGATGAACTTGACGTTGTTCTATAAAGATTCCTACATTAAGTGTTGGTTGGCTAGTTGGATACTTGCTCACTTTAATTTGGAAGTGCTTTTGGACAATATGATGGTCTCGTAATGGAAAATGTTAAGCATCACCAGAGATGTTTTCCCCCTGACAATGCCAACAAAGTAGATTGAGTTTCTTAAAATCGTTGGTAGAGAGGAATCACTCAGATTGGCTGTTCAGCTTAAGAAAACAGGACAAGAGAAACAAAGGTTGGGAAATCAAGCATATGACTTTAATCAAGAGGGCACTCACAGAGGGTTCTTCTTTTTCCCCTTCATCACATCTGATCATTCCAATAAAGAAATGTTTTCACATGCCCATCTGGAATGAAGCTGTTGAGTGAGAGGGGTTGGTCTTTGTTTTTTCATGGGTAAATCCTAAAAACGATTTGTATATCTACAGCAACCCCCAGGAGGTGCTCCGGACTCTGAGGAAAATATTCGTAGTGGGCAAACGGCGGTACTACAATTCCTGTATCAGTCCGTGACGTCACTGGGCCCAGAAATACTTTTTCCCATTGACATACATTGGGAAAGAGATGTCTATAAATCAGCGGATACTTTTTTTAAATAAAATAAACTACCCAGTATGAACACTTTGATATATATGATTGATATAATCATTAGTTCCTTAAAGTTGTAAATTCACTAAAAGCCGAATCCAGATTTATTTTCTCTCTCCTGTAGCGCCGATGAAAGGGAGTCGGAGGCGGTGTATTCAGAATGGACTTCCACACTTTATTATCGATTAATATATCAGAGGTAAGTACATGTGCTGCGCTGTCTGACAAGCTAGCATGAATGACATCAAACCCCGGTACCCTCACTAACGGGTCCAGGTTGCAACACAATAATCTCAATGGTGAATTATGTCTAATAACGTGTCACCACACAAGCCCCCCCAGCGGGGCTCAACGACAGGTCGACCCCCACGACTCCTGAGCACGGGAGTCGGGAAAACGACCTCAGCACGTGCGGCCTCCGGAAGAGGCGAGACCGGAACAACGGGCCTCAAGTCAGTGACAGGGACCAAGGCCGGGGGACGCCCTCGTCGCGGAGGTCGTGCCAGCACAACCGGCTGGCCCAAATCCAAATGGGCCGCCTTCAACTGGTCTACAGAAACGCGCTCGGCCTTACCACCCAGGTCGACCACGAAGTTCTTGTCCACGTGCTCCAAAACACGGAAAGGTCCGTCGTAAGGAGGCCGTAGAGGACCCCTGTGTGCATCGTGCCGTATGAAAACATGCTCCGCCGAGCGGAGATCCGCGGGAACCCGGGACACCTGAGTACCATGTTGGGCAGTAGGAATCGGAGCAAAAGTTTCGGCGGTGTCCTGCAGGCAAACCCGCTGTGCCGACGCCGACCAGGGAACCGATGTGTTAGGGAGGAAATCCCCTGGAACTCTCAGCGGCTGGCCGTAGACCATCTCAGCCGTGGAACACTGCAGATCTTCCTTGGGCGCGGTCCGCAGGCCCAGCATCACCCAAGGCAGCTTGTCGACCCAATTTCCGTCCTTCAGGCCGGCTCTGAGCGCTGCCTTCATGGAGCGATGGAAACGTTCACAGAGGCCGTTAGCCTGAGGGTGATAAGCGGTTGTCCTGTGAAGCTTAACCCCCAGACCACACGCCACGGCGTTCCAGAGCTCAGACGTGAACTGCGCACCCCGGTCAGAGGAAATGTCCGACGGGGTGCCAAAACGACACACCCACGTCGCAATGAAAGCCCGGGCTATGTCAGCCGCCGACGTCGACACGAGAGGAACCGCCTCCGGCCAACGGGTCGTCCTGTCCACCATGGTGAGGAGGTAGGAAAAACCCTGAGAGGAAGGCAATGGACCCACTAGGTCGATGTTGACGTGGTCAAACCTCCTCTCCGGCACCATGAAACGTTCCAAAGGAGCTTTGTGTGGCGATGCACCTTAGCGCGCTGACAAGCCACGCACTCACCAGCCCAAGTCCTCACGTTTTCAGTCCCCGCCAAACGAACTTCGCGGCCACCAAGCGCACCGAAGGCTTACCGCCGGGGTGAGACAGGTCGTGCACCGCCTCGAAAACGGAGCGCCTCCAACCGGCGGGAACGACCGGCCGCGGCAGGCCTGTGGAGACGTCGCACAGGAGAGTAACGCCTGCGTCACCGAAAACCACGTCCTCCAAACGCAGCCCCAAGCTGTCCCCTTTAGGGCCTGTACGCCGGGGTCCGTGACCTGGTCCGCCGCCATGCGGGTATAGTCCAGGCCCAACTGCACGGCCCCGATGACGACCCTGGAGAGGCAATCTGCGACCAGGTTCGATTTGCCAGCCACGTGCTTAATGTCTGTGGTGAACTCCGAGATGTAAGACAGCTGCCGCTGCTGGCGTGCAGACCAAGGCTCAGCCACTTTTGCCATGGCGAACGTGAGCGGCTTGTGGTCGACAAACGCCGTAAATTCACGGCCTTCCAGCAAAAAACGGAAGTGCCGCAGCCAGCCAAAGTCCAAGGAGCTCTCGGTCAAAAGCGCTGTACCTGCGTTCCCTGGGCGTCAGCTGACGGCTGAAAAAGGCGAGCGGCTGCCAAGCGCCATCCACCCACTGCTCGTGCACCGCACCAACGGCGTAGTCCGATGCGTCTGTGGTAATGGAGATGGGAGCCGTGGGCGATGGGTGCGCCAACAGGGCCGCCTGAGCCAACGCGGTCTTGACCTCCGTAAAAGCAGACTCAGCTTCCGCCGTCCAGTCGATCGCCTGGATGGGGGTCGTACCCTTCAAAGCCTCATACAGCGGCCGCATAATGTGGGACGGTGGTAGAAAGTCACCATCCCCAGAAACTCACGGAGCGACCGGGCTGTGAGCGGGCGAGGAAACGCCGCAACGGCCTCAACCTTCGCCGGCAGGGTGCTGCACCGCCTTTGGTGACGCGGTGCCGAGGAAGTCAATGTCAAACACCCCGAACTGGCACTTTGCAGGATTGATTATCAACCCGTGTTGGCTGAGCCTCGTGAAAAGGGCTCGGAGGTGTGATAGGTGCTCTTCCACCGAAGCGCTGGCGACGAGTATGTCGTCCAGGTAGACGAACACAAACGGCAGGTCCCGCAGCACCGAATCCATCAGGCGCTGGAACGTTTGAGCGGCGTTCTTGAGCCCAAAAGGCATCCGCAGGAACTCGAAAAGTCCAAACGGCGTTATCACTGCCGTCTTAGGAACGTCCAGGGGATGCATGGGCACCTGGTGGTATCCGCGCACCAGGTCCACTTTAGAAAACACCAACGTACCGGCCAGATGTGCCGAAAAGTCTTGAATGTGCGGCACCGGGTAGCGGTCAGGTGTCGTGCCGTCGATGAGGCGGCGGTAATCCCCGCACGGGCGCTGGTAATCACCGCACGGGCGCCAACCGCCGTTCGGCTTTGGAACGACGTGTAGAGGAGAAGGACTGTCAGAACGGCGGACGATACCCAGGCGTTCCATGGTTGAAAACTCCGCCCTCGCTACTGCAAGCTTAGAAGGGTTCAACCGCCGGGCCCTGGCGTAGACAGGGGGACCTTCGGTGGTGACGTGGTGCTCCACCCCATGCTTGGTGGTGAGCGCGGAGAAGGTGGGCAGCGTCAGGTCTGGAAAGTCAGCCAACAGCCTGAGAAAAATGTCCGCACCCGACAGCGAGCCCGACAGCCCGTCGTACGCCGCCTCGCCGAGTGTACACACGAGGGAGGAAAACGTCAAGGCATCAACCAAGCGTTTATTTTTAACGTCCACCAGGAGTCCGTGAGCATATAAAAAGTCTGCCCCGAGGAGGGGAAACGAAATGTCTGCCGTCACAAAATCCCAGTTGAACCGCTGTCCTCCAATACACAAACACATAGGCCTCACGCCGTACGTGCGAATGGGGCCGCCATTAGCCGTCGTCAACCGCGGTCCATGTCCCCCACGAGTGACGTCTTCCCTCGACGCAGGAACCACACTCCGTTGAGCTCCAGTGTCACACAGAAACAAGCTTCTTGAGACTCTGTCGCTGACGAAGAGAAGCCTGCTCGTGCCGTCAACGCTCAGGGCCACTACTGAGCGACGGCTCCTCCGTTTCCCGGAGGCTTGAAACTGCAGGGAGCGACACACATCTTCGCCCTGGCCCCGAACCGCGCGTGGTAAAAACACTCTCCTGTGTCCCCACGCCGGCTTGGCACCGCCGCGTCCCGCCTCCCCCAAGCCTTCTTAACTGTTGAGGGGTGCTGAGCGTCACAGCTAGTGCCTCCGCACCGGACTGCTGGGTAGCCAGGAAAAAACGGTCGGCCTCTTCAGCCAAGGCACAGGGCTCCATGGTGGACGTGTTGGCTAGCGCCGTCTGAACCCGGGAAGGCAAGTGGCGCAGGAAAATCTCCATGAACAAAACGCGGGGGTCCTCCCCCCCTAGCAGATTTAGCATTTTCTCCATTAGCTGAGATGGCTTGCTGTCACCTAGGCCTTGAATGTCCAGAATCTGGCGGGCCCTCTCCTTAGCAGATAAGCTAAATGTCTTAAGGAGAAGGGCCTTAATCGCCTCATATTTGCCATGGTGTGGGGGGTCTGCGATAAATCCCACCAACCTGGATTACGTGGAGCTACCCATTGCTGCCACCACGTGGAAATATTTCAAATCCCCTTCACGGACTTGTCGGCAGGAAAAGTGTGCCTCCACGTGTGCGAACCACGCCGCAGCGGCATGCTCCCAAAACTCCGGCAGCTTTACAAAAACATCGCGATCAGCCATGTTCATTGAGTCTTCGGAAACTTTCACGAAAACGTCGGGGTCACCAGTGTAGCGCCGATGAAAGGGAGTCGGAGGCGGTGTATTCAGAATGGACTTCCACACTTTATATCCATTAATATATCAGAGGTAAGTACATGTGCTGCGCTATCTGACAAGCTAGCATGAATGACATCAAACCCCGGTACCCTCACTAACAGGTCGGGGTTGCAACACAATCATCTCAATGGTGAATTATGTCTAATAATGTGTCACCACACTCCATTCATTCTACTGAGCCGAGAGCGGTAGCTCGGGGGCGGGGCTTAAAGGGAAACTCAACTGCGCATGCTCTATGAGTGAACAACTGTGAAGTTTTGCTTTCGAAAATGTCAGGCCATTTTGTCTTCATGCGCCAATAAGCATCTCTCAAAGGAATGAACGAGGCCCCGCCTCCAACGCTGTATCCAGTTCTTATTCACTCTGTGCACAAGATGGCGTCTATCAACTTCCGGCGGGTGGGGGTGAGGGCGAGTACTTTCGGTTTGAGTACAGAGTTTTGACAGTTTGTTTGTTGACATAGACACCAAGAGCAAGAATGAGCGGATTTAGGGTTAAAGAAAGGCGATTGGCCTTCCAGCGGGTAAGAAAGTCGGCACTACATTGCTGTGTGCGCCTTTGTACAAATTCGTCCCGTTATAATAGGGAGATAAGTTTTCATTCATTTCCGATTGATGCTGAGGTAAAGGCTCATGGCTGATTAAGGTCCGTAGGGACAATTTCAGCCCCACAAAAAACACCTGTGTGTAGTAGGCATTTTCAACCAGGAGACTTATTGGTCACAGCTGGAGGACTGAAAAGATTACAGAAAGGAGCTACACCTGTTCTCTTTGCCTGGAATAATTACGAGCTACCTACACCAAGACAAAATTGTTTGGGAGCGTCGGCCGAGGGCAGAGAGCCCCACCCCGGACTTGACAGCTGAGTACGAGGTGGAAACAGTTGCACCGCCTGATCATGACTACTGTCTAACCCCAGTGATGGCAGTGATAGCAAATCAGGTGGCCGACGAGAGCAAAGCCTTGAAAATTAAGATTAGGGAGCTCCAACTCCAGCTGGAAGTGTTACAACTGCAAACTCGTTTCGGGATACAATGCCTGGCAGGGTCGGACGAGGACATTCGTTTCTACACCAGGTTGGTTTATAAGGCTATCAGGGTGTTGTTATGGCTACTAGTTTCAAAAACATGTTTCATTTGGGGAAGCTAATTTAAGAAACAAAACGATGTCTAACATGAACATTATTACATTCTTAGATTTGCCACATACAAGCATTTTCATGTCTTTTGGAAATTGGTGGAGCCTGCAGCCAACACCAAGATGGCGCAGATCACCAACGCCAAGGCATCCTCTGCCAGCAGCTCGGATTCCTCTCAATCAACAACAACGGTATGCAGCATACAAGCATGGATGTATATTAATAATTATGCACGCTGCGCACAGCTATACCACCGTTTAACAAGTGCATCACACCCAGTGGTGACTGGTCATTAGGGGCAGCCCCACCTAGTGTCAGCAGAAAGTATTACAAATAATGATTACAAAAAAATGCAAAAAAATAAATAAAAAAATATATAAAATATATTTTAAGATCATGTTTAATCATCTGATTCGTCTGTACATTGCTTTTTTAGTCTGTGTTCTTCTAATTAGTGTCTACAGTGTGTGCCTATTGAGCCGTTTTGAGCCATGTGGGACAAAACCCGATCATGCCCCTCCCTCTCACTGTCTAAGTGAATGGTGACTGTAAAAACTACACTGCGCATGCTCAGAGTATTTTTCTATTTAATGTGTGTGGCAAAAAAATAATGATCATAGGGGCACTGAGCTGCCAGCCCCACCATACGTCATCTCACATAATTCAGAACTGATTGGCTGTAAGTACGTGTACCGCGAAAAGTGTAGTGTGTGAAGAGGAGACGAGAGAGGTGCAGTGACGTGTCCTAAAACCCGGAAGTAAGCTGCGCATGGGTTCCCTCGACAAAAAAGCAATGAGATTTTTCCATAGGATTTTAGAAAATAGCTCGAAATAAGATCTGTGGGAAACGTACCTGTTAGATAAATGCACGTTTTGTTCAGCCGGATAATATCCACATGTCTACCCTACTTTTATAATTTTCGAATCAAATCTATCGATCATAAATCTATCGATTAGACTTATGATTCGACTTTTGAAACTACAAGAAGATAAGGAGGACTTTTACAAAAAAGTAATAGAGATTTTTGTCCAGAGGGATAGGCAAATGGACTTCATCTTCAAGTCAAGGTAAGACCACCATTTTATTGAAAATGGGATCTTACTAAGAGAGAACAATCCAATATTTAAATGATAAAATTACATTTTTTGGGTATCTTTTTGTTGAACTGTCTGTTTAAAATTAATCGAAGCATCAGACTAAAATAGCTTTTGAAAATAATAGAATATTTTCATTTAGGTCCAAATATAATATTTGTAAACCTGAAGAGTCAGTGCCAGTGCCTCACCAGCCATTAACCTCACTGCAGAAGCTTATATATAAACATCTAAGTTTTGTGTGCCCCACCACTTTTGTACATATAAAAACGCCACTGATCAAACCACACACACTGACAGAACAACAAACCCCAGGAAAATGCGTTACAACTGTACCTGGTCTCCCCTATAACAGTATCTACAGCAGGGGTCTCCAACACGTCGATCGCAAGCTACCGGTAGCTCGCCGCTCGATTAATGATTATAGCGTAGTAACGTTGCTTCTTGATTTTTCAGACGCGGCTGGACAATAAAGTTTTTTTATTTTAGAATTTTTTCTGTCACACGAATATAAAATTGGTCCGTGACGCAGAGATCAAGGAACAGACGTGACAGCGGCACAGCGACACCACACACGGAGCAGTCTGCTTTATCCACCAACACCAGCAACACCAGTCCAGAACCAACAGCAGAATGACCCGCTCTGAATCAGGCCCTGTCGCTGCGGCTCAGAGACACACAGCAGGGATTTGTGTTTTTGAAAAACACTCGTTATCGTCATGTCAGGTTTTTGGTGGATTTAATCAAGTCTTGATTTGCAGAGTATGAATGCTATTTTCCGTTGATAAATATGTGTGTAAAGTTTGTGAAGGCAGGAGGAAAGCTTCCGCGATCACCGTCTCCTCTGTTCCTCCAAACCCCGCCCCCTCCTGAAAAATAACTACTAATAAGAGTGACAGGCTGATAGTAACCTGATAGAAACGTTATTATTCACTTAATCACTGATTGAGATATGAGGAAGCTAACTTAATCTCATACATTCATGGGATTTATGCAACAGTAAGACAGAGAATGTAAGGCTGCACCCACATGCACTATTTTTGGTTTTATAATGCTGTTGTAAATACTCCTGTTGTCTGCTGTGTTCAGACTCAAGTCATGTTAGTGATGCCACATTCAGGACATTCAGTGTCTTTTTTTAACAGAAGACCGTTGCTAGAAGCTGCAGCTAGACTACAGAAGCATTAGTTTTTTGTTTTTGAGGATGGAACAATTTCACACACAGATATAGGGAGGCTAGACCTATACACTTGATTTATTATGGTTTATAATTTAATGTCAAGACGAAGAAGAAGAAATAGATGGCTGAACTGTTCAGTGTCAATCCTGTGGAGATGGAGATGGAGGTTATAAATCTCCAAAATCATGTTCAGCTTAAGTCTCAGCAAAACTCACAACATTTCTGGAGCCTTGTAGACCCAGAAAACTATAAGAACATTCACCAAGCAGCACTGAAAATGTCTGCTTTATTTGGCTCTACAGACCTTTGTGAAGCAGCTTTTTCTGACATGAATGTCATGAAATCTAAATACAGAACAAGACTGACTGATGAACATTTAAATGACTCTATTAGAGTGAACCTAAGTGGGTCCAGCATACACCTCCATGGTGGACTCCATGCAGTGCCAGTCATCTCACTAACTGTAAAAAAAAGAGTGAATGCACTTATTTTACACATGTGCCATAAGATGTTTGTACGGTGGTGATTAAGGCGATGTATTTACTATGTGGGCCATAATAAGAAGTGAAAACATTTTCTTTTTCTCTTGGACATTTATGTGAATCTTCAGTGATGTACTTACTATGTGGGCCATAATAATATGTGAGAAATTGTCGTTTTCTTGGACCTTGATTTGAAGTTAAGATTTTTTATAAGCTTTGGGTATTGCAATTTCACACGTGTACAAAAGTAGCTTAATTCAACTGATGAGTGCTATGTGAATAAATGTAAGCGATGCGATGCAAATAGCTCTTGGCCACTTTCATTTTTTCAAAGTAGCTCTCAGATGGAGAAAGGTTGGAGACCCCTGATCTACAGTATGCCTAACACTTGTTTGTTTTCACAGAAACTTCCAACCATAGATGAGCTGCTGCTGTTCCTCATGCACCTGTCAGTGGGCCTACATCTGAGGGATCTAGCAGAACGGTTTGGCATTCACCGCACCACAGTCAGCAGAATTATTTCCACCTGGACACACCTCCTTTACCACCTGCTTTGAAGCAAACGTCTGTGGATCCCACGCGAAGTTGTCAGAGCTCACCTTCCACCAGAGTTTTCAGCTTTCCTTGACACACAAGTGGTGCTTGACTGGACTGAAGTATTCTGCCAGACTCCATCATCTCTCCTGCTGCAGAGTGAGGTGTTTTCAACTTACAAGTCGCATGCTACATTCAAGGCCATGATAGGCATGGCACCCCATGGTGCCATTACATTTGTGTCTGGCCTGTATGCAGGATCTATGAGTGACCGGGAGATCTTCAAGCTGTCTGGCATCGTGAGCCTGCTCACACCAGACATGGCAATAATGGTCGACAAAGGGTTCCTTGTGGACAATCTGTTCAGTGCAAAGTTTACCGGCCTGCCTTTCTGTAACAAAACCCCCAAATGAGCAGGGAGGATGTCGGGCAGACTCAATCCATTGCACGTCTGAGGGTCCATGTGGAGAGGTGCATCAGAAGGGTAAAAGAGAACAAACTCTTTGACAAAGCCATACCACTGTCTGTGTGTGGAAGCATTGAGGAGCTTTTCAATGTGGCTTGCTTCCTGGTCAACTACCAGAACGGACCACTGGTAAAAGCATGGGCAAGCCTGGGCAACAATGATTTAAAGATTTCTTCTGCCTTTCTTTAGGGCTCCCAAACCAATTGTGTATTTCATTGTGGTCATTACAAAAAGCAGTTATACCATACTATGTGTAGATACTAATGAATTATAACCTCAAAACAAACTCACAAAAATAACATAGGACAATACATAATTTAATAAATCCACAATATGATTACATATTTACAATATATACATCACTTCCAGCACTATGACATTATAATGACAGACTGATAGCAGACCTGTTGCACTCACTGATGGCAGTACTAATATTAAATTATGCTGGCTGAAAAACAATGCATATTATCAGCACTTGTGTTCCTTCAAGTTAAACTCAGGTTCTATTTCAGTATATAAGGGTATGCATGTTATCACAATTGTAGAATAGAACAAACAAGAACTCTGAACATGTTTGGGAAAACACATTCCGCAAGCGGTACCGCAGCATCAGGACTAAAACCACCAGACTCAGAGACAGTTTCATCCCACAGGCCATAAGACTGTTAAACACCTGAACTTGAAACAACATACATAACATTCATCTGGCTGCTACTTAGAAATTATTTATTTATCTAAGATATCATATTCCAATCACTTGTATATATAGACTCTTATTGCACTATTTCACAATTTTACAATTTTTCTTTTGTATTTACTAGCACTATTTTTTTCTGTTGTATTGTGTTGCACTGTTGGAGGAGCCTGTGACCTAAGATTTTCATCGACATAATTACACTGTAGCCAGGGGCGCTGGAAGCAGGGGGGCCAAGGGGCCATTGGCCCCCCCACTTTACAGCCCTGCCCCACATTTTCGCAGCGGCGGATGCCGTGGAACACTACATCCCGTTTCAATAATTCCCCTCTACTCTCGCATCTAAAAAGAACGCGATCTGATCTAGCTGTGTATATTTTGTTATTTTTGCAAATTGAGGAGATGATAAGACAATCTCATTAGCTACAGGCAGCGACAGAGGCTCATATATTGCATTAGGTAAAATAAAGCAGGCAAACATAACAGGAAGAATATGTACATTTTAATCCAATCAAGAGGACATTGTCACACCATTCAAATGTATCCATGTACATTACAACCAATACAAAAGCTTATTTGTTTCTTTGTTACGTTGTTCTGTGTCAGCGTTAACCTAGATAGATAAACTTAGCTATTGATATCGCAAACATGTCAGAAGAACCAGTGCATAAGAAAATAAAATACAGTCAAACAAAACTGAACTTCAGCAACTTCAATGTCACATCCCTGACATCCACAACTCCGGAGCCTGGCCCTTCAACCATAGAACCAGCGCAGCCAGATGAACCCCAAAGCAGCAGCTCTGCGACTGCTGAGACTTTCAAAACCGCCGGCATTGTTGAACCGAAACAGGCTGATTCCGACTGCATGGAGGTTTGTTGTCGGGACATTGAGACGGGTAAAGCTGCACAGCTAATTGTAGATAAAAAGGAGACTGCTAGATCGTCCTGGCAAAGAGAAAGGTAGGCTACTTCAATGCAGAATGGTACAAAAACAGAGAGTGGTTCATTCTTTGCAAAACCACTAAACGAGCCTTCTGTGAAATATGCAGATTTGCTGCTGTCAAACGGCTTGTAACTTTCTCCAAATGTGGAGAGGACAGCTTTGTAAATACCAGAGTTAATAACTGGAAAAAGTGCCCAAGTCTCCTGGACAGCCACGAAAAGTCTCATTTTCACAGAGAGTGTGTTTAAAAAAAGTGCGCTTACTTCAGTCAAACACCAGTCAACATTCAGCTTGTCAAACAAGAGCGTATTGAGCAGGAAAAAAGAAGAGATGGAATGATGGAGCAACTGCGCTGTCATATGTGTGGGCTGGACCTGTATAGTTTAATTTACAGAAAAGGAGTGAGCAGAGGGTAGAGTTGTCCATTCTTGTTCTATTTTCTGTGACTATCTTCCTCCCCATGCTGAACACCACTCCATCCCTGTGAGTAGGAGCTGGCCTTGCACCTGCCAATAGTAGCTATGTGACTGCTTCAGTTTTAATGTGCCACTTTTTTTCGCATTTGGGCATTTGATTTCTACAAGTCCAAAAGGGGGGCTCTCAGTTGGGTCAAACACCAGACCGTCAGGACATGACCCTAACCAGGGGGAATCTGGGTGAATGACAAACCCACATGGCCAGTAATTGGTGTTTTTAATCCGGCAGTATTCCTGGATGGCAACCTGTTCCAGTGCCAGTCCCCTCTTCATTGACGCCGTTTGCGCCACTCCCTTCCGAATCCGTTGTGCTAAGTTTTCAGCCGAACTCTGACCTTGAACATGGCATACTTCCCTGAAACAGGAAGAAGTGATTCTTGGCCTCCTAACACGGTGTCATTCCACACTGCTCTGCTCCCTTGTGGCCACCTCGGTTTTCCTTGCCATGAGCAATGTTGTCGCAAGTGACAGTAGATGGAGGTGCTGTTGGTGACTGCACACAAACTCACAGGTGGTAGGCTCCAGCCTATAGCCATCCACAGGTAGAGGTGGTGGTGGAGGGGCATCTGGGTGACACACTATAACCCGGCTAAGAGGTAGTGGATGCTGGTATGAGATAGGGCTACCTTCCTGAACTTTTCTAAAGGCAGAGTTAACGAGTGGCACGTCCACACTTATAGCCATGGTGGTGAACAGTGGTGCGATGTCTGCTGAGAAGTCCTTGTATACCTCGCTGACTTTGAGGACATTTGGGTCTGGCAGCTCCCCCCGCACAGCGTTTACTCCTTTGAACATGTTTATTTCTTAATTAGGACTTTAAGAACAATTTTACACTCAGACAACAATCACAAAGTTATATAGCAGGCTACATACAATTACTTAGGACAATAGATATTACCTTACACCGTCAGCAACTGTAAACTGCTTTGGCTTAGTGGAAATGAACACCATGTCACTCACTCTGCCTGGTTTCACACCCTATTAATTACACAAAAGAATTGTCAAATGAATTGAAATGGTCGTTGATGCAACATACTAGATCAGCTCCTGGCACAAAGGAAATACTCATTAAACCGTGGATTGGTTGTGAACACATACTGTACTTACCATGGTTCTTGGCTTGTGCCATCACAGCTCTGTTTCAATGCAGCTAAGGACAGGGGGTAAAGCAGCCAGGTTGAGTGTGGAGTAGTGCACGGTCTGGAACATCAGTGCAACATTGTGGTTGCAGAGTGCTGTTCCAACTACACAGGAACACTCTGCCACTGCAATCTCCACAGGTGAACAGTTCTCAAAGACTATCTACACATTAAAACAAAATGTCTGTCATTTTACATTTAGGACACTACTTCAATACAACACAGAAACATTTGAAAGCTGAGAGCAGGCTGATCAGGCAAGTAGTAGTCCAGGATACTCTGCAACTTCTACAGGTGCACCATAGAGAGTATCCTGACTGGCTGCATCACGGCCTGGTACGGCAGCTGCACCGCCCTCAATCGTAAGGATTTACAGAGGGTGGTGAAAACTGCACAGAACATCACCAGGACGGAGCTGCCATCCATGGAGGACCTTTACTCCCAGCGGCTCAGGAAGGAATCCCTCCGGATTATAAAAGACCCCCATCACCCCAGCCACAAACTGTTCTGTCTGCTGCCGTCTGGCAGGCGCTACCGCAGCATCCGGACTAAAACCACCAGATTCAGAGACAGTTTCATACCACAGGCAATAAGACTGCTAAACAACTGAACTGCTGAAACAACATCTGTTAAACACCTGAACTGTTGAAACAACATCCATAACATTCATCTGCTACTTAGTAATTATGTATCTAATATTATATATCATTCCAATAACTTGCATATAGACTCTTATTGCACTATTTCACTATTTCACTTTTTTAAACTATTTTTCTTTTTGTATTTACTATTTACTTGCACTATATTTTTCTGTTTATCTGTATTGTGTTGCACTGTTGGGGGAAGCCTGTGAACTAAGAATTGAATAGGCATAACTACACTGTAGCTATGTTCGTATGACAAAATAAAGAACCTTGAACCTTGAACCCTATTAGGTGTGGGAAAAGGCTAAACCATGTCAGGTTATCAGTCGCATCACATACACAGAAGTTCTGCTGTTTGGAATACTGTAATTTAAGGACATTCAAACAGATAAGCTTGTATAGCCTGTCTCAGCTGTCTCAATTTATTATCTTATTATTACATTATAACTACATAAAATAGTGTTAGTAGAACGTTGAACAGCTTAACATAGATGTAGGGTGCAAAACCAGCACTTACCTACCACTGGCCAATAAAAATAATTGGACCCTACATGGATTATACTAACCATACAGTAAAGAACAGCAGCCGTCACAACCAGTTTCTGGGGTTTCCATGAAAGCAGAGACGGTTTTCAACCTCTCATTAAGAATCTTTGATGAAAGCTAAGTTTGGGTTTAGCTAATTTATTTATCATTTTACACGACAGGGTTACAAAACGAAAATACATCTGTAGCCCCTTCATGCAACACACATAGCTAGCTACCAGTTGATGTGAGCTAATTTATTATTACTATGTAATCTGTTGCAAAACGTCAGCTAGCTGGGCTTATTTGAATCCTAAATCACAGGTTACCTACTCTAGCCACATCAAAACCCCAGAACATGAACCTGATTGAGGCTTTGAACCGATGAACCCTTTTTATTTTCCTCCCTATACTGAGATCGTGAGGCTTTTCATGCTTTCTCATGGACCTGTAACAGGTAGCCCTGACGCTCACTCTCCCTGAAGGTAGATCTTTGTTTGAAACTGTGGGGAATTGGACATCATTCATGTTATCCAAAAAAACCTAATCGTACATCATTAAAACGCTTTACACTGTATCAAGCCTGTCAAGTTGTCAAAGTTAGCCAGTAACTCGGAATCCAAGATGGCAGCACGTCTGTACCTGTCCCTGTCCGCTGTGCTTTCATGTCTGTTCTAGTATTGTCTACGTTATATCTGTTATCTTTGTAAAACACCGGTCGATATCTGTGAGCTGTTTGGACAGTACAACCAGTTGACTTGGTTTTTGGTAAAAACGTTGTTGTGTAACGTTACGGCTAAACATTACTGCCGTTCCTGGAGGACGGGGATCACTCTATCCGCTTGGACTGCGGAGCCTGTGCTCACTTCCCGGAGCTGAAACGCCACCTGTGTTGCGCTTGATTTTGGACTTTGGTGGACTGGGTTCGTTGAGCTAAAGCATAGCATGACTGGGCTTGTGTTCCTGTTTACATGAGACGTCAAACAACGTCATCTTCGTTCTCGGGACGACTGAAAGGCCGGACCGGATTCTCACCTCGCTGATCTGGCATTTCTCAACTTCGGCAGGACGGAAAACGCGGACGGATTTCCTGTGCTGATTTTCGGATTTCTTCAGCAGGCCTTCTCTACCCCCTGACACATGTCACCCAGCATGTTTCTCCTAATACCTATTTTTCTCCTATTGACTATTCTCCATCCATATGAGGTGCATGAAGGGTGTGGAGACCAAAATGTGCCTCATCTTGTCTTCCCTAGTAAAGACACAAACTGGGATTCTACTTTGTTTAAGAGCTCTGTAAATTGGAACATTCTAATCTCCAAGGATCTCATGACTCTACCTTGTCTTATTCGTCGTTTTAGTCCTTATAACTGGTTGTTTTCAATGAACTCATATTCCTATGGTGGAAAGAGAGTAATAGGCCTATATAATGAATCTATGCAAACAACAACTTGGGTGAAAAGGAAATGTTTCATTGTTATCCTGCTCCTACTATCAGGAAATGTTCATCCAAACCCTGGACCAGATTTGAATTGTCTGAGTACCCCTGATGATTTTAAAGCAAGGTCGGGTCTTGGTATCATCCACATAAATGTCAGAAGTCTACTTCCTAAAATGGACCACATGAAAATCTGGGCAAAATCCTCTGATTCTGATGTTCTTGTTTTATCTGAAACTTGGCTAAAGAAATCTATCACGGACAAAGACATTGCAATTAAGGGTTACAATGTGTTTCGTTGTGACCGTCCCAGAAAAGGTGGTGGTGATGCAATTTATGTAAAGACAAAATGTCATGCTACCATCCAATCATCTGTGTCTCTCAGCAGACAATTTGAACTACTTGCGCTGAAATTGGAACTTCTTAAGGGTCATTTTATCACTGTTGTAGGGTGCTATAGACCCCCCTCAGCAAGCATTGAGGCTTTATCATCACTGAGTCATCAGTTATCTTGCTTGGATTTTAATGAGATTTTAATTGCTGGAGACTTTAACTGGGACTGGTTGTCGTCTGTCTCCGATAGTTTTAAATCAACCTGTGACTCTTTTAATCTTACGCAATTTATCAATAGCCCAACTCGTCCTAATCTTAAACACCAAGATAAATCGTCTCTTATCGACTTATTTTTAACAAATGCGCCTCATAAGTTTTTGGATATTGGTATTTTTGCAAATGATATGAGTGACCATTGCGCTATAGCTACAATCAGGCAAGCTAAGCTTCCAAAAACAAGACCACAAATAGTTTTTAAACGTGATTTTAAACATTTCTGCGAGCAAGCATTTTTTCATGACCTGTGGGATTTTGATTGGAACAAGATCTCTCTCATTAGTGATGTTGAACTGGCATGGGATTATTTTCATGAGGCTTTTACTAGAATTATAAACAAACATGCTCCTTTCCGCAAATTTAGGGTGAAAGGGCTAAAATTCCCTGGTTTAGTCCTCAACTGGCCAGCATTCTAAAGGAGAGGGATATTGCCTGGTCAAGGGCCAGAAAATCGAAATCCCAAGTGGATTGGATTGTTTTTAGACAGCTCCGAAATCGTTTCACCTTCCTAGTTAAAAAGGCTAAATCTGAGTACTACATTTCTAATACTACTAGTAACTTAAATGATCCAAAGAAATTCTGGAAGGTAATAAAAAACTCATTTGGAACAGAAACTAAAAATGAATTACCAGCCTGCATTGTTACAGACTCGCAAACTCTCTCTGACAAATCGGCCATTCTCAACTGCTTTAATGAACATTTTATTTCTTCTGGTTCTTTGTTTGATTCCCTACATTCGGACCCTGGACAGAACGTTGATTCCTCACCACCTCCATCCCATCCCGTGGCTCAGCCATTAAATTTCACATTTATCAAGGGGATAGAGGTCCATAAAGCATTGCAGAATCTGGATCCACACAAATCGGCAGGTCCAGACAAACTTCCCCCTCATTTTCTTAAATTAGATTAAACTGCAGACTTTATAGCTGAGCCGCTTACTTATCTTTTTAATTTATCTCTTTCCAACAATGAGATTCCTAACATATGGAAATCTGCATATGTTCTTCCTTTACTGAAAGGAGGGGATCCCTCATCTGTTAATAATTAAAGGCCAATTTCAAAATGATGTGTTGTAGCGAAGGTCCTTGAAAAGCTTCTCAGTGAACATCTTAAATTATTCTTGGACACAAATTATGTTTTGTCAGAGCACCAATCCGGTTTTAGAAAACAACACAACACAACAACTGCTGCTATTAAAGGTGAACAACATAATTGAGGCATTGGACTGTAAAAAGTATTGTGCAGCTCTTTTTATTGATTTGTCAAAGGCGTTTGACACAGTTGATCATATCATCCTGGCGGAAAGACTTCACAGTATCGGCTTATCTAGGCATACTGTAGGTTGGTTTTTAAATTATTTATCAGCGAGAACCCAATGCGTCCAATTTTCTGGGTCCTCTTCTTCCTTCCTCCCGATAGCAAAGGGTGTGCCACAAGGTTCCATATTAGGACCGATTCTTTTTACCATATATGTAAATAATCGGTGTAATAATTTAGCACATGCTTCTTACCATTTTTATGCAGATGATACTGTTATTTATTGTTCCTCCACTTCTATAGAGCAAAGTGTAGATTTCCTCCAGTCTGCCTTTGATGTCATACAAACCCATTTATATCAACTGAAGTTGGTATTAAATGCAGAAAAATCCAAAGTGATGATATTTTCGAATGGCAAAAGGTTACCATCTATTCTACCCAAGATTTGTACTGCTCAAGGGGCTGACATTGAGAGGGTCACTACTTACAAATATCTGGGATTTCTTATTGAACAGAACTTGTCTTTCAAACACGGAAAATGTTGTTTCAAAGCTAAAAATAAAATTAGGTTTCTTTTACAGAAATAAATCCTGTTTCTCTTTCTCAGGGAAAGGAAACATTTGATCTCTGCAATGTTTTCACCTGTATTAGATTATGGTGATCTGCTATACATGAATGCCTCTGACCAGTGCCTAAAGAGCTTGGATACTGTGTACCATTGTGCCTTACGTTTTATTACTGGATGTGGATATCGAGTACACCATTGCACTTTATATGCTGCTGCTAATTGGCCATCTTTGTCTGTTTGGCCTGCGCTCCCAAGATTTTATTCAGATGCTGGTTCCTACAGTGAGAACAAAACTGGGTAAAACAGCTTTTAAATATGCTGCCCCCACAGCTTGGAACAATGTACAGAAGGAGCTGAAACTCTCAGATTTAATCACTATGGGGGAATTCAGGTCCATCCTAAAGGACAGAGAACACGACACCATTGGTAGATGTGAGTGCTCGTAAATCCTAAAATCGTTTTAAATGTTGCCAGTTTTTAATGATTTTTAATAGTTTGTTTTATTTCGCATATTGACGGGCTAATGTGCCATTTTATTTGTGTTTTACAGCTGTATTTGTCTGCCTGTCTTGTCTGTGTTTTATCTGTTGTAACTTTGTTCATGCTGCCCTTCTTGGCCAGGTCACTCTTGGAAAAGAGATTTTAATCTCAATGAGTCTTTTACCTGGTTAAATAAAGGATATAAAACAACAAAAAACAAAACTACAGCTTTGTTTGTCACTTACCTTCATAATTGTCGATGTAACTGGATATGTACATCTTGGACCCCTTTTCTCTTTTGCTCCTCGGGGCTGAGTTTGGCGCTTGTACCAGCCGATGTACATCACTGATGGTAACTTTCGGTAGGTCTTGGAGACATCGAGTGTAACATTGTGCCATATTCTTGCCTTGCTGAGGTAACGTTAACGTTAGCCTTCTCACTTCGCTCTACCTTAGAACGGAAATTTACAACCGCACACTCAATGAAGCGGAAATATAAATACGTCATCCCGTGCCACTACCAAATTATACATCCATGATCTACAGTCCTACATTTTTTTGTTTCCTATTTTGAATGATGAACAAAGACTACTGCCCCCTGTTGGTATGGAGTGTGATTTCCTCTCATGCAGACAAAGAAGGTACATGCACTCGGCACAGGCGTTGCAACATTCGGTCTTCGTCCTTACTACTTCAGATACTTCAGTCCAGATTTTAGGACCACATTTTCACAATATGTGTCCTGTAACTAAATTGAATAGAAGCTGGAATGATAGTAAGTTCACTGACTGAAGCCCCACAACCAATTCCATAAATGTGAGTGTTTCCAGTATCTCTAATAAGCATGACGAGATATAGGGCTTTAAATATTGTTACATATATCGGCGAAGCTATCCATAAGATATACTGTCTGTTAGTAAAACCGGTGATGTAAGTTGACCAACCAATAATGTGAGATTCCTTTTTTGGGGTCCTGAAATATCCCAGGAACATTTCAGAAGTCTAGTGTAAACAGCTTCAATGAATCACACATCCACACACACACACACATACGTGCAGAGTCTGTAGTCATCTCAGCGAGGCTCTGTGGGCTTCTCAGGGTTTTCTCCAGTCTTCATTACACATATAATCAGCCCTTCATCCAAGCCACACAGCAAACCACAATGTCAGCAACCTAATGATTACCCAGCAGCAGCAGAGGAAGCAATATGTTCATCTGTCAGTCAGAGACACACATCACTATTCATCACTGCAGACACACAGTAACACCAACCTCTAATATGACACATTCAGTGAGTGATGGGTTTCACACAGGACTCATTACTTGGAAGCTAAAGCTATTACGCTGTATATTCAATAAAATGGTTCTTAAATAAACGATCTTGACTAAACATATTATTCATAACATATGCGAAGGGGTTGATAATACAAATTAGAAAGTGTTCTTTGCTCAAAGGTTTCAAAATCGGTATAAATTAAAATAAAAATAATTATAATTCTTATGTGTTATTATTTTTTATATATTTAATAATTATATTAAAAAGTGTGACTTAAATAACAACAGTTCACATCCAAACGATAGCCAGTTAATGTAGCCTTAGAAAGATGTCTAATAGGATATACTACAAAATGAATGAACAAATCCGAATAATAAATGACCATAAACAAAAACAAAACACGCAGCGAAGGCACCCATGAAGAATTAGGCAGAATTGATGAAAACAGGGTTATACATTTTTGGGTTTTTCAATATATTCAAATGCTTTATTCAATGGTAAACACTAAAGGTGTGCTAAAAATTTACATTTTTCAGTCTTGCCACAACGCTGTTTTCCATTTTTTCTACGGAATGAGCTCCATAATGTCCCGCTAACATGGCACTTCGACTTTATGCAGCATCCAGGGAAACACACCAGGAAATCCTCTTCACTCTGTCCGCTCTTCACGCCTCACAGGGCGGACTCTTGAGCTCCGTAATGTCCCGCTAACATGGCACTTAGTCTATTTCCAGCATCCAGGGACACCCACCAGTAAATCCACCTCTCGCTGTCCGCTCTCCAAGCCTCACAGGGCGGACTCCTGAGCTATTTTGAATCGCGAATCGTTTTGAATCGACCCCAAGAAATCGAATCGATTCGTGAGATTTAGTAAATACACATTTCAGAGGTGATATTTAAAAACAATTTTTTCCCATGAAGTCTTTGCTCCCCTGAAAAAGACATCAACCACATGCTTTGGGAAATTCTGAGGTTTGAAAAATATTTGGCCTCGCAGCATAGGCTTTCAACAATAGACCCACAAATGACTCTGGCATGGTTAAGCACATTATAGGTGAGAGTATTCAATATCCTGCAAAACACATACTTACTATGGTCTGTCAATCCTGGAGCATAAACCAGCGACAGAGGCATGTGTTTTTATTTTCTATTTGATACCAGGTATATCCCAGTGACATGATGTCTGACTGGAGATCCCGTCACCAGGTGTTCTGTAGCCAACTTTTCCTTAACTTGAGGGTTTTATTTCAAAGTCTGGTGTTTTTTGACACTGGTTTCATTCCATCTCCATATTTTTCCAACTTCCAGCTTGCAGCTGGTAAATCACCAATCGTTATTTCTGATCTTGTTTGGCCTTGTTTTTAAGAATTCTTCATTGGCTTGCACCATTAGACACACTGATTTAACGTTGGTATCCAATATTCTTATTTTTTCCATTGCTATATCCTAGATGTTCTTGAGCTGTAGAAAGCCGGTCCTTGCCATGCTTAATCTTGCTTTTACACTTGCCTACACTTTTGTAAATTATACGCCTCAAGAATGTTAAAGCCTGATTTCGTCAAGTCTGCTGCCTTCAAGTGGGATTAGGTTGACACTTGTTGCATTTATCCTCATGATCTATGTATCTCCCTTACTGACATTCGTTTTTTTTCATGCATCTGATGGTGGCTGGGTAACAGTAGTGCCAAGTCATCTGCAAAGTCTACTGGAGTGTCTTGTTTTTCTTCTGTTTTGTTCAAATTTACCTGAAAATGGCTTATTTAAACACAAGATTAAGATAATAGGGAACACTGTCTAACCTCGAACTGGTTGGTAACCTATCCTTCATGTTGTATTGTACCGGTCATCACAGTTATTCTTTATAAAGTTTACCATTGTATTTTTTCACTCTATAATGTCTCAAAAGCTTTCAAAGAGTCTCCCCGTTCACACGTTAGAACACAATATATTAAGCAACAATACACCCAAAAGTCCTGGGAATGAGCTCAGAGTAATCTCTGAATGCCATGTATTGTTTAATCCTGACATTACACATGAACTGTGTCAGTGCTTGTCTATAAATAATAGCAGTAACTATGAGCCAGATAATTAAGTGTTTTTTCAGACTACCTTGAGAGCTGGATAGATTGGCATGTTGGAAAGGGCTACGGTAGGTTCAGGAATGTTTGGCAAATCAGTGCTGATACTTATTGCTGGCTTCTAAATCATCTGCAAGTTACACCCACCAACCAACAATTAAGAAGAAACAGGCTCTAAACAGTCCTCTTAGTTCAACGTAAGGCCAAGTTAGAGAGCGGTGTTGAAGTATTAAACATGGCAATGTCAGATATGATATTCCACATCACAACTTAATATAAGACAGGTTCCATTGCACCAGAAATGTAACCAAATGACGTTACGATAAAACTTTATTGTCATATCAAATCTAAAATGTTTCTGGCAACACAGCAGCTCCATCTGCAACATGGAAAGAAAAAGACAAATATTAATGGTGACTTCAAGCCAATGCAACGCAAGTGGGAGCACCAAAGTCAACGTTATAGAGAAGTTTCAGAATAAAGAGTGATAATACCTTTGAACAAAAGTAAAAGTCCATCCCGTTAGTTAGTTAGTTAGTTAGTTAGTTAGAATGGAATTTATAATTAGAAAAAAGTATCAATATTGGCGGGGCTAAGTAATCATTATTTCATTGGCATAGCACAAGACTTTTTTCAAAAAATGTTGTTGACTTCAAATTAAGCCATCACCACATTAGACAAGTTGTTAATTCAGTGTTTTTTAATTCACAGGCTAATTGAAAGAGAAACGGCTTACCTTCACTAAAACTCTCTTTAAAGTCTGGATGTAGATACAAAGAGACAGTTTTTTTTTGGATGTGGCGGGAAGAAACGGTTTGCTAGTAACGAAAGCGGGGACCAAAGGCCACGCGTCATCTGTCAACAGTAAAAATGGCAATAGCCGCTTTTGATAGAGAATCTAAGTTCCAGTTATTCTCTAGTGAGTGAATGTAAGAGTTCATTAGCAGCAACAATCTGAATAACAGACAGTCCCTTTGTCAATAACCTGTTATCTCGAAAACAAACGCCATAGTTTGTCCCATGATTTCCATTACATTGCTAGTATTTGTGTTTCCCTTTGTACGTGATGCTCTTTGAGCCTCCTCCTGCTTTAAGTGTTCCTCAGGCCTTCTGACACACAGCTGACAGAGTGGTTTAAGAGGATGCTCTTTGTGCTGCTAGTGTTGGTTTAAACATGACTCCTGTGTCTTTTTATCTCACATGATGTTTTGCAGACAACACCACATTTCTTCTCTAGGTCTGCCACAGGTAAGGGTTAGGTTACCTTCAAACTTGAACACATACTTAAAGGTCTTCCAATTTCCAAACCCTGAAGCAGACTGTCATGTCGAAATGTTAATTAATAAATAAAAATTGAATAATTTTCTGCATCAGCTGTCCTCCCACAATGGGCAACACCCCTACATCACTGGTGTGTGTTACTCCTATACACAGTGCTTTGTGTATTGTATTGCTCGTCTGGTACAGGCTGCTAACCATCCAAACCTACTTTGAGCAGTCCATCATCAGACAGGCAGAAGAAATGGTGTCTGATCCGACCCAAATAGAGTGGTGCAGGAATGAGTAGGAAAACCCAGAAATGAGTTAGCATTTTACCACCTCTGGTTACCTCATCTCAAAGTCAACGCTTATTTGAACGTGTTTTCCTCAAATAAGATCTGTGGTTAACATAAGCTCAAGTGATTTTCAGGTATTTTTCTACAACATAAAATATGTCAGCAAATACCCACCTAGTAAATGTCCAAAGCTTCTTTGTGTCACTAAAGAATGCTAACACTCTGGACGCTAGCCACCTTTAGCTTAGCGGTGGTGATGTTGATTGTTTACAGCCTAACGTTAGCTTTTATACTTCTGGTGATTGCATTTACGCTTTAAAATATATAATATATATATATATATATATATGAGTTATTATGTCAATTTAGCTTGTCCACACTCAAATGTAATGTAAGATGATGTAGATGTTGGCCATTAGGGTTTTGTTATAGGTCCCAATTGTCAGTAGGTGTGTTTGTGTATGAGCATACTTATGTGTACTCAAGCCACGTGTTGAGGTGCACAAGGACAGTAAAGTATATTGTATTATTCGTTTTATTATTGTAATATAGTCAAGAATAATAGGAAATCTGAAGTTTGAATGTTAACTGGATTGACAAGCCATTTTTTACTGTTTATTAAGCAAGTGATCCTGCACATAGAAATATGCTACATGGAAGACTGAATTCTTAATTAATTAATAAAACAATAAACATTATTACTGCAATACAAGATCCAATTAATATAAGATCCCCCAGTGTTTGGAAATCCTGTGTAACATCAGGTTGTGGAAGCGTTGACTGAAGCAGATCTCTACTAAATTGCTGGAGTGCTCCTGAAGAGTTGAACCTGGCCACAGACAGCGGAGGGTTAGCTGCTCTGAGTGGAGCAGTGGTGGAGGATCAGGGGGATTAGGAGCACATATGATGGGTGATGAATGCTCAGAGGTCCCTGTTGTTGTAGAGTGACAAGAGGTCCTCACAGCAGCACTTGTACCTCCAGCTCTCCTTTGAAAGCGGTGGCTGCATGTGTATACTCATGATATTTTGTACAGATGATTTGTCTGTCACCACCACACACTTATGGAGCTCAATTGACATTAAAGGCACCCGGCTCTCAGTGAGCCAGTGAACCCACTTAAAGAGTCTGAAAATTACCCATTCTAATAGTGGTCTTGTTTGATGAACACTGGTTAATGTTGGGTGAATATGAATTTACAATGCTGTTGATATATTGTGATTTTAAGGGTGTCTATTACCATCTGGCCGGGGACAACAGCTGGAAATTAGCCATGTCGGCTAAAGCTGCTCCATCTACTGTTTTTGTGACAGTTCATCGATGGGGACTGTCCACGACACTATAAATAAATAAACTAAACTAAACTAAACAAGCTTTAACAGCAAACACACACATGGATTTAAAAACAAAACTGTCTAAATAGTTGGAGGTGGGAATCCGTCCTTTCCTATGAAAGTTGCTCAGTGGCGCATAAAGCAAAAATGGCCTGACTCCTAAGTGCAAAAACACCAGATCATCTGGGGTTTAAGGCCCTCAATTGAGTTTTCCCTAAGCCCCGCTTAACTGATCAGTCAAATGAACCGACACCGGATCAATTGACGGAGTGGGAAAATAACTCTGGATCTGGCAAATTATAGCGCATTTTACAAATGTTAGGACCAAATGATTAAAATAGGTGCGACTCATTGTTCAAAATGGGTAGTGGATTTATTAAAAAATATAAAAGAATATGCCGATTAATAGCTATCTTTATCCTGATATTAGTTTATTAAGTATTTTTGGGCCTTTTTATTACCACCATTTGGCCTTGGCTCACTTCCTGGAGGCTTGAAACACACTAACTGCCTGCAGCTAATTCTCATGCAATGCCTACGATAAGCTGTTGCAGCATTGAAGGGAAAATGTTTAATACAAATTCAGTGTATGAAATGTTGATGAATGTGTGAATATATATAGCGAACAAAAGCCAAGACCTGATCAGTTCTGTGAAATGTACTATTTTAATATGGACACCAGATCTGGCAATATTTTTACTTATTGTTGAAATGACAATAATAATCACCTTCCGGAGCAACTGGCCAGGCGCGTGAAGTTGTTAAAGTAGGCAGTATTCAAACTTCTCTGAGGAGGAGAGACCTGTCAGTTTGTCCCCACATTCTTTCAGTTTATTGCAACAAGAATAGAAAGATGTTGATAAGAAAAAGTTATTGAAAAGAAGACTTGGAGGCTGTGTGATGAGGAATGACATGTGGACATTTTATATACCTGTCTACTACTAATACTTACGTTTATACGCTTCAGTGTCTATGACTGAACAAATGGTGAACCATTTCACATAGTTGTACTGTAGAGTACCAGAAGTGTGCTTTTACCACAGGCAACCAATTAATACCATCATGTACATGTACATTTTGGGGTAATACCGGGTAATACGCTTCACTTTTGGCATTACAAATATGAGAGTAGCACACTTCAAAAGGGTGTTGGTGTTCTCATTTGAGCAAGACTGGTTATTTAAAAAATGTAGTAATAATTTGTATTGATAAAACTATAAATATACTACATAAGTATGAACATGTTAATGTAATCATACAAATATGAACCTGAAAATTAGCAGAATATGTCCTCTTTTACCTTTTTTAATTAAAGGTTTCATTTAGTTTCTTAATGTGATTTATAATCAAATTTATCAAAAATATATATTATTAAAACAGTGTCCTTTAGTAACCTACAAACATAATTAACGTTAAACAAACATTTAACAACATTCAACAATATTAAAATGACTTGTGGCAGCCTTTGTAAGAAATGTGGGAGGACAGGTGTGTATTCCATTTTGGTATTGCGACTACCTTTATTAATATCATGAATTCCTATCCTTTTGCTCATACTTCTGATGTGCCTTTGATATGAACTGCTTGAACAACCTTTCAATTTTGTCCATTCATTTTCTGATTTCAAATGAAAACTAGAGGTTCAATGTACATTTGAAACCGGTACTGGCCTGAACAGAAGGTAGACAGATACAGTGTTCATGGGAGTGATATGATTAAACTTGTGGGAAGTTATCGCAGCAGATTCTTTTTTGTATTTGGAAGTGATTTTTCTTGAACTTCTCTTACTGTCCAATCAAAGACAGGGTATATTTGCTTTGTCTCAAATGTCCAAATGATTCCGTTGAGGAATGAACACTTGATTAATCAAAACAAAAGGCTGAAACTGAAGCGGACACTTCAGGACATAATGGTCCGTCTCCAACATAAATGTTAGTTTGATAAATGAATAACAATCAGTTAATAATAGTCTCAGGTTAGCATGTAGAAACCGCAGATACAGTGTAGCAGTTTGACTGAAAACTGGGTTGCCAGGCAGAGTCAAAGTCTGACAGTAACAATTATTATTATCTGAGTATATACAGTGCAGAAGACACATGCAGTTCTCAGTAACTCATGACCTTTGAAAACACTGAGCAGAATAAGCCAATAGGAGGCATACGAAGAAACGCCTGCACACTGATCTGAGTTCACCCAAACAATGCCTGATACAAGAAGTTTTTATACAACCAAGTTAACACCATTATATTTAACACAATACAACATTTCTGTGCTTATTACTGTATATTTAGGTTCAATTTTTCCAGAAAACTTTGAAGATGGAGGAAATTAATTGTGTTCGATGGCTCAATAGAAGGTAGAAAGAAACAAAGGATTCTCTGGGCGAGAAGTATTCTTTTTAAAAAGGGTATGGCGAAACTTCTCAACAGATGTTCAACCCAACATGTGTAATAGTCAACAAAAACTAATAGGCAGACATTTTCTTGGGAGCTCCCAGAAATTGGGCTTGTCAACTAAAGCATCTTGTTGGGTGTGGTCGCACCGGGCTATTGCTATTCTCCAGTGACCGTGTAGCTTTTAGGTTTGTATTGACCTGGACAGTTCTTGGCATCCATGCTCATTCTCTTGCAACCACTAAGTGAACAACCTATAGAAACATCTGTAGCAGCTGTGGGGAGCTGAGTTGTTGGGGACTTAATGGATGGTTCTAAGGGGCAGTTGTACAACACTGAACTTTGTCCTCAATGATGGAGGGTATTTTTGAAAAATTAATCAAAGTGACTTCTCTGTTTTCCGTTTCACACTTGTACAGTTGCTGGATATCCTTCCTTAGAATGACCTCTGTTTGGCTCTTTCTTGGTAGTAATTTTATAAATATGTTAATACTACTAGGCTACTTTAATCTTGACTTAACTACAGACAACTTCGTTTTTTTATTTCTGTTCTGTGCAATCGCCCAGGAAGTGCACCAGAAGTTGAAGCAAATATTCCTAGTGGCCAAATGGCAGTTCTACAATTTCCGTGTCAGTCTGTGACATCACTGGGCCCAAAAATACTTTTTCCATTGACTTACATTGGGAAAGAGACTTCTGTAAATCAGCGGATAATTGTTTTTAAACTAGGTAAACTACACAGCACGAACACTTTTATAGCCCTTATTTGAATCATTAGGGTTTAAAAGTTGTAAAATGCACAGAAAGCGGAATCCAAAGTTATTTTCTCTCTCCATTCGTCTGACTGAGCCGGGAGCAGGAGATCGGAGGCGGGGCTTAAGGAAAACTCAAGTTTGCATGCTCTATGAGCGCACGTACAGGTCATTTTGTTAAATTTTGCTCTCTCGGGAGTCAGGCCATTTAGATCAGATCAACTCTAATTGGAAAGAACAAAGCCTGGCCTCCAACGCTGTATCCAGTTCTCTTAATACATCCATGGTTCTGTGTTTGCATGCAGCAGGTCAGTTATCATATTTCTCCCCATGGCAATGTGTGAGACCACTTCAGATTGAGAGATAAAATGGGAAATTGAACACGGTCAAAACATCAGACCTGATACTTGATGAAAATGGCATTACAAATGTAACCTTCATTGTTACTTGAATATGTGACTCTTTAAAATTATTGTTTTTTATTGCTGATGGTCAACACCCTTAATCGACTTTTTGCATTATCATTATTTCAAAGTCTTAAGGAGTCGGTGCCTTAATCTCTTACTTTGCTGGAGTCTAGTAAGCATACTCTATTGGCTTTCAACCTCGATGCACCCAGTGAAGCACCCCTCACAATAGACGCTTTCACACCAAGTACTTTGCCGTACTTAGTTCCCCCATGGAACTAAAGAGCAGATCGCGTTCACACCGGAATAAGTCCCTGAGGGAAGATTACGCGAATGAAGCCGCTGACGTCACTTCTTCTTCTTCTGCTTTGGGTTTACTGGCAGGCCGCAAACCACTTCACGGCGTATACTGCCACCCGAAGTCCCCGGCCGGAAGTCCCCGGAGTTGGGGACTGGCTTCAGTAGAAGCTGCTGGGACTCCCAGCAGCTTCTACTGAAGCCTTCCCATTAAATCGCCAGAACGCCGACATCTCCTCATCACTCCACCGCTCCCATGTTTTTTTTTGTGTTGCCATAAGTTAGTCTCTCTCCGTTGGTGCGCAGGGCTAATTCTAATTCTAATAATGGTAATGCCAGCAAATACAATGGCGGCTTCACAAAACTTTTCCGTTTTACGGGGCGTGGTTTGCAATTCGCCCAGCCAATCAGAAATTGGAACTTTTTTCTCCCCAGGAAAGGGGGGAAAAGTTCTCATGAACTAAGTTCTCTTTTTGGTGAGAACGCAAAATCCCAGGAACTATCGGAACTAAAGGAACTAAACGGGACAAGTACGGGGAAAAGTACTCCGGTGTGAAAGCGCCTAATGCAGAAGCAAGACTGAGACATTAGGTAAGTCCCTCAGTGGAGGGGACATCCTGGAGTCTACTCTCCACTTCATCCTACTATGCTTCTGTTGACTCAATGACTCTTTACTTGTCGGAGGTCTTTTACCCCTTTCATACAAGACAGGAGAGTTTTTCTAACCTAACTAAGACAACATTACCATGGGATGTACAATTCAGCCTTTATAACGTCACCATGACAATTGTTTTGTCTAGAGCCCCACAAAGTGCTGGTTTCATCCAGACACTCCGGGTGCAAGGAGTAAGGAACATACAAGAACGTGGGGGGGTTGTTTAGCTAAGGTTACCCAAGTTGCTCTTGGAGAGGGATCAAACCTTGAGGAGGCCCTTTATCGTAATCCTTCATCCACGCTGCTCTTGTTATGCTTCTGCTTTTAGATAAACTCTACTCTGGAGGGCGAGCACAGCACCGGGGGCTTCTCCTTTTTTTCCTAGTGCATTTAGAGAAACAAAACTCTCATGGAGTTACGGAACGGAAGGTTCTGTGTGGGGGAGTTGTGGGGAAGATAAAGCTTGTCATCAGGAAGCCTTCTCCGGCTCGTATGAAACAAACATGTCTGTCATTGGGGCTTCACAGTCTGTGAAGGAAAGACATTCCTCTTTTTGCTCCTGTGTTAATCCAATTACCAAACACCTGCAGACATGCAATAACACTTCCTGTGCCAAGATCGCACCTCCTTCCCCGACACCCAGCTACCTCTCACTGAAAAAACACTTCTCCAGGACTGGGTTTCCCTAGCTATTAGGCGCTTTCACACCGGAGTACTTTTCCCAGGAATAGCAGTGGAGTGATGAGGAGGTGTCGGCGCTTCTGGTGATTTACTCGGAAGGCTTCAGTAAAGCTGCTGGGAAGACTCCCAGCAGCTTATACTGAAGCCAGTCCCCAACTCCGGGGACTTCCGGCCGGGGACTTCGGGTGGCAGTATACGCCGTGAAGTTGTTTGCGGCCTGCCAGTAAACCCAAAGCAGAAGAAGAAGAAGTGACGTCAGCGGCTCCCTCAGGGACTTATTCCGGTGTGAAAGCGATCTACTAGATAGTTCCTGAACTAAAGATTTCCAGGGAACTAAGTTCCGGGAACTATTCCTGGGAAAAGTACTTGGTGTGAAAGCGCCTATTGATTCTTAAATACCTAGCTTTGTAGTACTTAAACTAGTTCTGCTTTACAACTTAACAAATGTCTTCATTGGTATGAGCGTCATTTATACATGCTGTAATTAGCAGAGCTTTCAAAGGTTTTAGACTGGGCAACCATTACTTTAAATGTAACATGAGATCTTTGTAAATGTAGAACTTGTTATACATTTATATATGCATAAATGGAGGAATACCTATGATTTTAGAGTCATTATAATATGTTTAGTTTAGAATTAAAAAGGGATCGTTGTGATATTGTGCTATTGTTGTGAAATGTAACTTAAATCTTAAATCTCTTTTGCATGTGTCCACAGTATTGCACATTTTAAATTATTCCTATACTTTAAGGTATCTCAACGGCTCATATATTAATCGGATATGTCACTTTTGTCAATTCAGCTGGCTATTAAAAAGGGACCTGAACTGATTACACTACTGCAATGAAAGGTTAACATTTTGCCGATAATGTGTTAACTCAGTGGATATTAATGCATCACTAAATCGATAGGGGTTGCACCACACAAACTAGTGTTATGCAGAAATGTGTCATTAATGTTTGCACCCAGTATGTTCCTGCTGGAACCGCTTCATAGGAAACTAAACCCATTAACAGAACCAACAACTTGTAAAGTGTGACCTCTTTAAATTGACGAGTTAAATGGGAGGTTGAACATGCTCAATGTATTTGACCTGATGTCACCTTGATCGTTACTTGAAGTTGTGACTCCTTAAAACTTTATAACAAAATATGTTTATTTTTGACTATGAACACCCTGAAAATTTTCAATATCATAATTTCAAAGTCTCGAGGCCACGTGTCAGTAAATTGTCCATGTGTGCGGGGAGTAAGAAGAAGTCGGCCAGCGGAGGACTTTAACGTGACTTGGCTGAACTAAAAAAAAGATTAGAAAATGATATCAAGCAAGGGTCTGGACCTTTTCGAGGTATGCTCCAAATGAGAAAATGTCATTGGAATTAATCATTTAATCGTTGAACACGGTATCCAAAGTTCTGTCCAAAGTCACTCTACTGTTCACTCACTGACACTTCTCAATATTACACTCTAGGCTGCGGTCAATAAGACTGCGCAGCGGTCAGCCAATTACGTTTTTAGACCCCACCATCATGGTGAATAGTAAATGGACTGCATTTAATTTGCGCTTTTCCATTCTTTATGTGCTTTTATAGTCAGCTTTCACCCATTCATACAGAGGCAGAGGCTGCCACCTGCCCAGGAAGCTAACATTCACACACACTCACACACTGCTGGCCATCAGGAGCTATTTGGCATGTTGATTCAATCCCAATTTGCATCGTCACTGACAGGTGAAATGTAGCAGGACTGTTATCTTTGCATCAACAGTAACAAACACTATGCCATACGCAATACCAACACTAACCCTAACCCTGCAGTAGATAGTAATTATCAAGAACCAAAAAGAGGACCTAACACACAAACTTACTCATGGATTTATAAGAAGCTTTGCAATCAAATCCTTGCCTCTATTGGTATTAATGCTTAGAGACAACGGATCTTTTTAAATATTTAATTTGGTTGTGCATAATATCCACACACACTGACTTTGTAACTTTACTTAAACTTGGCACATGGTTCCTGAATAAAACAATCATACTCCATGAAGCTAGCTAGAGTCATGTTACACCTGCCAAGGCCTTAAGCTGAAAACACAACAAGTACATGTTTTGAGGTATTTGAGAAAGGCTTAAAGTGAACTTCCTCTACAAATCCTGCCATCTAGCTTCAAATCTCGGTGCTCAGTCGCTCTGATCCACTCTTCTCCTCCTCAGTTTCCTTTATGAGTCCTGTGTTTACAGTAGGACATGAGAAGAGCACAGAACATTTTGCCGTGCTGTGCATGGAATGAATAGTTAGGTTAGACCAGCCTACAGGGGGTTGGAACTTAAGGGTGGGGGCTGATATACTGTAGATCAAAGTCTTAGGATGGAGATATATTAGCATGCTAAACAAAATGGGCTGTTTGCTCAGGCTGCAATTCAAGAAGTATGGAACAAGTCAAACTGTATAACAGAATACAGGAACACAGCAGAGGAACATTCCACTGTTCTCCATATCAGTGTGGGATTTTCAGTGCCCTCCAGGAGTTATTTTGTAATGATGGGTGGTCAGACTTCAGTTTGTTGCCAACCTGCCAAGACTTCAGTTATGGATTTCTTTCCTTTCCCAAAAACTCTTTAGAAATCTCCCGACAACGTCCATGGTCTCACTGCATCCAGCTGGGTTTAACAATATATAATGTCAGTAATGGAGAAAAGGTGAGAATATCCAAGAAAAAGATGGAGCTGTGCCCCTCACTGTGCGCTGGTCCACGATCCTGTCGGTGCACATACTGGTATCTCTGCCACTTCTACTGTGGATGACCCCCAGTATGAGTAGAATTTAATGAAAAAGGATGAATCTAGAAAAAAAAGACCACTGAGAAGTCGAAAGACAAAGTAAACTGTTAGGGATTGTTCAGATTATACGACATTGGCTTTCTGTGTAGGTTGACGTGTTCACACGCATGGTTTGCACACAAGTCTGCAAAGTCATATATTTTAGCTCTAATGTCTACATATGCAAACTGCAAATGTTCCAAAGATCCACATTATTTCCTCTATCTATGTCTCAGATGGTTCAAACCATGTGTGTGTGTGTGAAAATAACTTTTGTGGATTGCTCATGTAGTCTGAACAAAACGTAAATATTTTGGAGTATCCAAGACATTTGGAACATATACTGTACCCGGACGGAATGTAGTTTTGTTTCAAACTACTACAGTGCATTGGAACCTTTTATCTCTTAGGTCTTTGGTAATGATGGTTTTTTTAGGCAACATTGTTGTTATTGATGGTACAACCAGGGTGTTTCAATAATACATGTCCCAAACTACTTCTTTAAATTACACATGTATCAACTGCAGTAGCGTAAAGTACTGGCGAACCAGTGTCTTTAAGCACTAACCTCATCAAATGCCAAGGTAGGACATTCATTCAATTTTTTCAATATGTAGTCTATAACAGACAATTAGCAGGCTAATGAAATATGTTGACAGAATGTAAATCTACAATGTGCTCAATAACTTACATTCGACCTAACCTCTACTCCCTGTTCACACACGACTGTGTGGCCACACACAGCTCCAACACCATCGTGAAGTTTGCTGACGTCACGACCGTCATCGGCCGGATCACCGACGGCGACGAGACGGCGTACAGAGAGGAGGTTGAAAACCTGACATCTTGGTGCCAGGATAACAACCTCCATCTCAACGTCCGCAAAACCAAGGAGCTGATTGTGGACTACAGGAAGCAGCAGAGAGAGGGTCACGCCCCCATCGCCATCAATGGGACTACGGTGGAGAGAGTCAGCAGCTTCAGGTTCCACGGTGTCCACATCACTGAGGACCTGACATGGACTCATCACACAAACACCATCACCAAAACAGCTTGACAGCGGCTCTTCTTCCTCCACAGGCTGAGGAGGTTCAACATGGACTCCAGGATACTCTGCAACTTCTACAGGTGCACCATAGAGAGGATCCTGACTTTCTACAGTTAACAATTAATAACATTGTTTCACCACCACTAACTACATTACCATGTCTTTCGAATAATGACTGTAACAAGTTCCTTATTTTCTTTGTAGATAAGGTAGCATCTATTAGGTCCAGTATTAATCCTGGGATTTCATTGCCCAACTCTAGCCCCTCTCCATCCCACTCTGTGCTTGGCTCCTTTGAACCTATCAACTCACAAGACCTGGTGGATTTAATTGGGAGAATTAAGCCATCTTCCTGCCCCCTGGATGTAATACCAACTTCCCTATTTTTTAAAGTTTTACCAACCATTTGCAGTGCTGTATCAGCTATTATTAATACTTCCTTGTCTACAGGATGTGTCTCTTCCTATTTTAAGCATGCCACTATTCAGCCCATATTAAAGAAAACTAACTTAGATCCAGCCTTGCCCGTGAACTACATGGCTATATCTAAACTACCCTTTCTCTCAAAAGTTCTAGAGAAGGTTGTGGCCAACCAACTCACTGCTGCACTGGAGAGGCACAATATTTACGATAAGTTCCAGTCAGGGTTTCGGAAAAAGCACTCCACTGAAACGGCTCTCCTGAGGGTTTCTAACGACATCCTGATGACTTCTGATGTGGGTGATTGCTCTGTGTTAGTACTTATTGACCTAAGTTCTGCGTTTGACACTGTAGACCACCATATCCTGATCAATAGGTTACGTGACTGGGTGGGCATATCTGGCATAGCATTAGACTGGTTTGCATCATATCTTGCCGACAGAAGTTTCAACGTCTCGATTGGAGACTATGTGTCTGACTCCTCTCCACTGTCCTGTGGTGTCCCGCAGGGCTCGGTCTTAGGGCCTCTGTTATTCTCCCTATATTTGCTACCCTTAGGACAGATCATAAACAGTTTTAACATTACATATCACTTATACGCGGACGATATCCAGCTCCACATTTCATTCAAACCTAGTGAGGCTTGTAGGATATCTAGACTCTTAGAATGTCTTAGCGCTATTAAGGACTGGCAGATAACTTCTTACAACTCAATGCTGATAAGACGGAGGTTCTGGTTGTTGCACAAGAAATGATTACGCCCTTGATTCTGAAAAGTATTGGACCATATTCCTCTGCTGCCAACTCCATACTACGCAACTTAGGGGTAATATTTGACCAATCCGCATCGTTTTGATACCCATGTTAAGCAACTGACGAGATCATGTTTCTTCCACCTTCGAAATAATAGCAAACAGATCTGTAGTTTCAACACCCGACCTAGAAATGATTATCCATGAATTTATTTCATCTCGCATTGATTACTGCAACGCATTGTTCTCCTCTCTCAGCATGTCTGCTCTTGGTCGTCTGCAGTCAGTCCAGAATGCAGCTGCAAGACTTCTCTCCCGGTCAAACAAACGGTCCCACATTAACCCAATACTCAGATCACTTCACTGGCTGCCTGTAGCCAGGGACGTGCACAGGTACGGGCTAATGTTGCCCGGGCAACGGCCCTTTTGAACTTTTTGGCTGACCTGCCCCTCTGGAGAGAGCGAAAGTCTTTTATTTCTGTTGTGGCCGAATCAACATGATAAGCCCACAATTAGTATTGTAGAGTCTCGCGGTAAAACACACCTTGTCAGCGCTGTCCTCTGCCCCCAGTCACGTGACTTTGTTTACAATCTGACAGCTGAAAAGCAAAGGAAAGCCCTCCGAGTCCAGTCCGGCCTCATATGGCTATGGTGATCATGTGCCTGCCTGGCTTTGGTGGCCAATCCTCGGGTCAATCTGTCCCCGGAAATATCCCCGTTTTTAAATATGCTTAAATTTGATTTTGAGTTTTCTCATGGCAGTTAGAGTAGGCTATAGGGGACAAACCAGGGGACTTTACTTCCTCTTGACAACGTCGGTTATTTACAAAAAAAACACCTAAATATACTTATTTATTATTGTTATTGTGCTGTTATTGTGCTTCTGTCTTTCTGTGTCTTTTCATCTGCTCCGTAAACTCCCTCACCCTCTCTCTCTTTTCTTGATCGCCCTCTCTCACATACGGGAGAACACTTCACTGTCCCGCTTCATTGTAGAATTTCTGCCATGTCTCTACTTTAGTTTGACCATCTCTGTTATTAAGTTATGGAATACTAAATAAATAAGTAATTAGATACCTTACCGTTACTGTGCTCATAAAGAATGATAAGAATAAGAATAATGCGTATTGAACTGGTTTAATCAATTAGTGAGTTTATCTAAGGCACAGCAGTTACAATGGTCAAACTACATTAAAACAGAATTGTCCGCATTTTGTCTTTAATAGTTACTAACATTAGATATGTTAATGAGATATGGACCGCAAAAAAAAAAAAAATGTTATGTGTTTTTATTAAAAAAAAAGTTTGTAGGTTTTCGGGGGGGTTGGGGGGCGGCCCTTTTTCTAGTTTAGAGCAATAGCCCCTCCAAATGTCTGTGCACGTCCCTGCCTGTAGCCTATAGGATTAAGTTCAAAATCCTCACTCTCACGTACAGAGCTTTGCACAGTCAGACTCCTGCTTATGTGGCCGACTTAATTCATCCTTATACATCAGCCCGCCCACTCAGGTCTCACAGGCAAAATGTACTGTCTGTCCCACGTACCCACCTTAAGGTGATCGAGCGTTCGCAACTGTGGCTCCTAAACTATGGAATGCTCTGCCTGCTCATCTACGGTCTGCGGACACTGTTGACTCTTTTAAAACTATTTTAAAGACAGTCCTGTTTGGGCAGGCGTTTGGGTAACCGGTGTGCTTGATTTTATTCCATTTTATACTATGTTTTTATTTTGTTGGTTTTAAATTTCGTTTGTAAGTTTTGTTTTATTGTGTTTTTATTGTGTCTTAATTATGTTCTGGTGCTTTTATGACTTCTTAACATGTGGCTTGTGTGTTCATTGATCATTGTACGCCTCCTATGTTGATGTCTTATTGTTTTGTCAAGCACTTTGTGACTTTGTCTGTGAAAAGCGCTTTATAAATAAACTTTACTTACTTACTTACAGGTGCACCATAGAGAGGATCCTGACCTTTTACAGGTGCACCATAGAGAGTATCCTGACCTTCCACAGGTGCACCATAGAGAGTATCCTGACCTTCTACAGGTGCACCATAGAGAGGATCCTGACCTTCTATAGGTGCACCATAGAAAGGATCCTGACCTTCTACAGGTGCACCATAGAGAGTATCCTGACCTTCTACAGGTGCACCATAGAGAGGATCCTGACCTTCTACAGGTGCACCATAGAGAGGATCCTGACCTTCTACAGGTGCACCATAGAAAGGATCCTGACCTTCTACAGGTGCACCATAGAGAGTATCCTGACCTTCTACAGGTGCACCATAGAGAGGATCCTGACCTTCTACAGGTGCACCATAGAGAGGATCCTGACCTTCCACAGGTGCACAACAGAGAGGATCCTGACCTTCTACAGGTGCACCATAGAGAGCATCCTGACTGGCCGCATCACGGCCTGGTACGGCAGCTGCACCGCCCTCAATCGTAAGGCTTTACAGAGGAAGAAAGCTTTCAGGATTATCAAAGACCCCCATCACCCCAGTCACAAACTGTTCTGTCTGCTGCCGACTGGCAGGCGGTACCGCAGCATCAGGACTAAAACCACCAGACTCAGAGAAAAGAACATCCATAAACATTCATCTGTTTGCATCTTGCAAATTATTTATCTAATATATCATATTCCATTTACTTGTATGTAGACTTTTCTTTCACTATTTTTTATTTTATTTGCATACTTTATGACACCTGCCACCTGACCTATGACCCATCAAGTCCTGGCAAAGTAACAGGTTTTAGGAATACTCTGACAAAGCATACAGGGAGGCATGTGGCGCAGTGTATAGAGCCTTGGTATGGGGATCAGGGGCTCACAGGTTCAAACCCCACTGCAGTCAGCATGTCGTTGTGTCCCTGGGCAAGACACTTCACCCCAAATTGCTCCTGTGGGGATTGTCCACAGTATTGAGTATTGTTGTAGTGGCACCCTCAGGCGGCCGTCAAGAGGGACGGCCCTACTTCAGCGCGTTTGTTGATGAGAAGAAGAGGTCGTTGAAAGCAGCACAAAAGAAAACTACAAAATAAAAGGCTATGTTAAATCAACTAGTTTATTAGCAAAACAGACAGTCCAATTCTCACAGAGTACTCTGGACTCAATTCTACCACCGTGGGATACAAGTTATCCGGACAGTCAGTCAGAAGTGAGTGCTACAGTATTGAAATGTTACAGTAGTTATACATCCTGGACGACCCCCAAGCAGTGAGTCAGCTGGTGTTGATTTCATCTGGTCCGTCCCCTCTCTTTACAGTGTGTGTGTGCAAGTATGAACTAAGAGCACGTCCTGTTCTGAGTGAAACAGTCTCTCAAGATAACATTTGATTAGGTCAGCTGAGACCCCCTTGCACCATATATTCAAAAACTCACACACTAAACAGAACAGCAGATAAAAGATAAAACCTTATTGACTAACAGAGTGAGAGACAATGGTCCTTCTAATAAATGTACACATTTAAAGTGAGCTGTCTTCGAGTTTAGAGGAAGTTCAGAGAAGGCTTTAGGCTATAAGAACAGTCAACCTTTGTTAGTTAACTACTCCTAAAGATGTCATGGGATGATGATGTTTAAACATATACAAGTATAGCTTTCAGAGAGAAAAACATGTGACATTTGTGTGGTAGGCTACATGATAAAATGTGTGTGCGTTATATCAAGAATCCTAAATGTTAATACATTTGATCTCATAATTCCCATAACAGATGTTTCACTATATGATGCACCTATCAGGTATAGTTGATCAATTATTATTTCGTTGTACAACAATCAAACAATAATGAGAAGTTACATCCCCTACTACCCCAGCAGCCTAACAGTAGCAACAATCATACAGCCTATAGGCACTGCAATGAGCACACACACATTTCATCTAAACAGGTTTAAGGCATACACATTCATTTATGGAATCTTTAAATGAATATAGAAAATACGCTGGATTAAACTTTTCTGCTATAACATATAGCTAAAACTGTGAACACAGGTACATTAATTCCCCCTTTGGATCTCTAATCAAGAGATCCACACCGTTTACCCAGAACCTTCAAACATGCTTTGTTCATACTATTTTTTAAAAACTTCTATACAGTGTCTGCCCTACGCCATTGTATAGATCTATCAGAAACTGAGATCTAGAATATTTGAAACCTTCATGGGGCCAGAACACAACTTTTCATGGCATTGAAGGAACTATTAGAAGGGGTAACCTGAGTTCTAAAAAGCAGCATCTTTGTGTGGTGAATCATCAGGGCCCTCCTCCCCCTCATAGGAATACGCCAACAAGGGCATCTGATAGGGAGGGGGAGTCGCGGCTTTCCCTTCAATGGTGGAACTGATGAGTCGAACACACAACGAGCGAATACAGGGTACACAACAACACCCACATGTTACCAAAATAGCCATGAATGTAGCAATAGAAATTAGAAAAGACATTATTAAACCTTTCCATTGACCAAACATGTTTGTCATCCATTCCTCCATAAAATTGTTGACCCCTGAGTGTTCATGCATTGTTTTAGATAGGGTGCGAAGACCTTCCAAAGCTCTAGTCACGGAACCGTCAGGTGCAGTGTTATTGGGAATAAACGTGGAGCACATATCACCGAACATTGCGCAAACACCCCCTTTCTCCGCCAGAAGCATATCCAACGCCATCCTATTTTGCACAGCCATAAGGGACGTTGGACCCAATTGTTCAGCCAGGCCTTCTACCGCGTCCCTAGTGAGATTGGCCAATCAGAGTACGTTGTAATGTACATAGTTGATCCTGTCTACATTCTTGTTAGGGGTGATGGGGAAGATATGCGAAGAAGGGAATGTTCTCAAAACCTGCGGCAACTTGATCAGCGAGTTTATACTCATTGGGAACACCCCGTGGCACCCCTATGGAGTCCATGTAAGTGGGAGATTTGACAGATAAATCAAAGGAGTCTGGGGTGTAGCGCTTGGACAACACGTGTCCCCTACGTTGTATGTGACGGACACATAGGGGTCGCCTTTGGAAAAGTATGTACTGCCTCTGTAAGTGTAAGGATCGCCTTTGACCTTATCTTTGATGCTTCTGTTACATACCGCAGGGGCTAAGCAGACGTATTTGGCTAGGTAGGAATATGTCCTGTCGAGGTTTCTGCAGGGGGCAATTTTGCACAGGTCGATTTGTACTATTCCATCACTACCTGCTTGGAAAGTGAAGGTTTGTTTAGGAGACATTTTGGTAACTACTAACTCATATTTGGCCCGTTTGACCCTAGTTACGGACTCCTCTGGCGGGGGAATGGAGTCTGGGTGGTCAATGGAATCAGTCAAAACAAAAATAACGGCGGTGATGATCGTGACCAGGGACTCCCTAGCAACCATCTCCAACTCCCATACATGGTTAGGTTGTTATTTTCAATGTAACACAACAAGGGTTATTTCTGTTATTAATAATAGGAGATTTACTAGGATGCAAGGAATTAACACTCAATCAAATAATAAGGCTATTCGCGAATAGGCCATATAACTAAGGATGGTGTTCAAGATACAAACAGGGTCCCAAGTAAACCACGATTCCCACTAGCAGAGTACACCAACAAACAATAAGGAAGTGTAATCCACAGTCTGTCATTATTGAGTACCTTTTATCAGTGGTCCGTGTTATTGTAATTAGGTTCTTCTGAACACAATGCTAACATCTCCTAAGGAGATTTTTAAAACTAGGGTGTAAAATAGTACCCTGTAATGGTAAATACTGTGCTCCCAGAACCTGTTAAATATAAGGTTCAGTAAAACCTGTTAAATAGAAGGTCTGGTGAGTGGGGAGACTTTCACTGCCCTTTAACTATAGGGCTAACCTCTCGTTATATATAACCTACTACTCTTATTAGAAAGAGGCCCTATAGGTGGGCATAAAAATGCTGCTACTTATTGGAAAGTGCCCCTAAAGGTGGGAGTAAAAAAGTCGGGTCCTATATGGAGTCGTGTGTTTCAGGGGTCGGGGTCCCGTAGACTCGTGTCCGCCTCCTCGCCGGCCGTAATCTCCTTTCCAAGATCGCCTGTTGTTACCTCTGTGTCTTTGTCCTTGTCATCTGTTGTTGGGTCGTTGCTTCTGCTGGGCTGTCGTCGTCAGAGTGTCGTTCTCTCGTCCTGCTGCAGCGATGTCAGTTCTGATGTCGTCTAACGTCCTTGCTGGAGGTTTTCCAACGGCGCACTGGCTCCAATGATACCACGTTTCCCCCTTTCCTTCGAGGCGAACTGCATGTGATGTCCTCTGAGTCACTCTGTGCGGGCCGGTGAACCTTGGGTTGAGCCACTTCGGACGGATGACCTTCAGCCAGATGAATTCTGCGGTGTTAGCCTCGTGCTTCTCCGGTCCCCCTTTGGCGTCAGCAACCTGGGTGGAGAAATCTGATACCAAGCCCTTAAGTTGCTGGTAGTATGGTTTGCTATCCATCTCTTCTACTTCTTTCCCTACTGCTAATGCTCCAGGTCCAGGAAACTGGTGACCATGTGTTAGCTCAAAAGGAGAGAAGCCTGTGCCTCTGTTTACAGAACTGCGAAGGGACAATAGGGCCAAAGGTAGTGCGTCTAACCAGTTCATGCCTGTGGCATCACAGGCCTTACTGAGCTTCTGTTTGATACTCTGATTCATTCTTTCTACCTTTCCCTGCGACTGTGGATGATACACTGATCCAAAGTTGTGTCTGAGTCCAAGGGACTTCTCAACTGTCTGCAAATGATGATTCTTGAAATGGCTGCCATTATCTGACCTCACCCTTCTGGGGAACCCATGTAGGGGGATGTAATGAGTGATAAGAAACTTGATCACTGAGTCTGCATCTTCCCTGCGACATGGTATGGCCTCTGGCCATCCTGTATATGCATCTACCACCACTAGGAGATACCTGAACCCTCTAACCTTATCAATCATATCTGTGTAGTCAATGATGATTTGTTCTCCGGCCATTTTAGGTAAAGGAAACTTTCCCTGGTGAGGCTTCACTGTTGCTCTGATGTTGTGGGTGAGGCAGATTACACATTCTTCCAAATGGTTCGCTATCATGTCAGGTAAGTATGGGTGCCACCAATGCGTGAGATGTCTGTCCATTTGAGTTTTACCACAATGAGTGGGGCCATGCGCTTCTTTTAGCATGGATCTTATCCACTCTGGGGTAGAACTGGTCTACCGTCTGGAGAGTACCAAATTCCTTCTTTGTTTGTAGCCCCCCTTTCCAACCATAGTGTTTTCTCTTGTGGGGAACCTGCCTCCTGTGCTACCTTGAGAGTGTCATCAGTGACTGCTGGGAGTAACTCTGGTGCTTTGGTAACCAACATCTGGAAATGTGGTAAGTACCCTGCTTTGTCTTTGGCTGCTCTGTCTGCTGCATTGTTTCCCCAAGCTAAGAAGTTATCAGCTTTGTTATGGCCTTTACATTTTAGCAATGCTAATTTGCTTGGTAACATTACTGCTTCCGCTAGCTTTTTGATGTCTTTTTCATGTTTAATGGGAACATTGGTTGAAGTTACAAATCCTGCTCTCATCCACTGGCGCATTTCAACATGAATTATTCCATGGACATAAGCTGAGTCTGTGTAGATGTTAACTTCCTTTCCATCTGATAGTTCTAACGCTGCAGTGACTCCTCTTAGTTCTGCCAACTGTGCTGAGACTTCCCTGTTACCCTTTCAGCTGCTCTTTCTTCAAACTCTCTTATGCCTGTCTGACTTACCACTGCATAGGCTGCCTGGAGCCCATGGATGGGGTGCCTAAAGCAGCAACCATCTGTGAATAAGTTTTCTGCGTCTGGGATTGGTTCCTCCCTGAGATCCACTCTCAACTTCACATCCTGTATGACCTTGTCCTCACATCGGTGTGGTTCTCCACTGCCCATGTTGTCTGCGCTATTCACGCCCTCATGTGAATAGGTTATGTGTGCTTCTGTCAAAGTTTTCTCAAGTCTTGTCTGTCTGGTGGATGACATGGTGAATGCGCTGGAGTTAACAAATGAGACAATGCTGTGTGTGTCAAAACTGTCAATGGGTGCTGCATCACGATGTGTGAAATTTTGTTTAAAATCCGAGCTGTTCCTGCTGCATGTCGTGTGCATGGAGGTTCTCTGTTTTCCACTCTATCCAGTGTTATGCTAATGTACATCAGTATTGACCTACATCCCCCCTTTTTCTGAAATAGGATTCCGTTTACGGTATTCTCATTCTCAGAAATGTCAAGGAAGAAAGGCAACATGTATGATGCAGAAGCCAGTGCTGTTACCTGGGACATGGATTGTTTCAGAGAGATGAATGCTGATTCTGCTGTCTGAGTCCAGTCAAGTGTTGCTGTCAAGTTTCTGATACCTTTGTCGTTGATCAGAGCTCTGAGCTCTGCAGTCCTTGGGTTGTACTCAGGTATGTAATGTCGGCTGTAGCCTGTCAGGCCCAGAAAAGATAACATGTCTTTTACAGTCTTAGGTTTCGGGTGGTTCAAAATGAGCTCCTGGTGTGATGCTGACATGCCTGTACCTGCCGGAGAGATGAGCCTGCCCAAAAATGCAACCTCCTTGCGGGTACACTGCAGTTTCTTTTTGGATACCTTGAACCCTGTTGTGTGCAGGCGCACCAGTAAATTACGAGTGGCTTCCAGACAAGAGGCTGCTGAAGGGGCTGCAATAAGCAGTCATCCACATATTGTATCAAAACCACTCCCTCTGGTAATGAAACCCCGTCCAACTGTTCCCTCAAAACTTTGTTGAAAATTCCTGGGGATAAACTGAATCCCTGAGGAAGTCTGGTGTACTGCAATCTTCTTTGTCAATGGTAAATGTGAAAATCGGTCTCATTTCTCTGCCAATGGAATGCAGAAGAAAGCATTTGCAAGATCAATACATGTAAACCACGTGTGCTCTGGAGTAATGTTGCAAATGGCTGTGTAGGGATTTGGAACTGGTATCAAAGGAGTAGTAGTGATAGCGTTGATAGCTCTAAGATCATGTGCCATTCTGTAGTCCCCATTGGGCTTGTGTACTGGTAAAATAGGTGTGTTCCAATCACTGTGGGAGGGTTCCAAAACGCCTGCCTTCTTAAGACCTTCCACTGCCTGGGTCACCCCTTCTCGAGCCAACGTTTTAACGGGTACTGAGAGAGATGAACCGGAAGTTCCGTATCAACAGTGAAGGTAATTGGAGCAGCTTTTGAACAAAAACCCACGTCATGAGAGTCGCTTGACCACAAGTCAGGAGGGAGGTCACGTATCATGTCTGCTGTAAATGGATGATCTGTTTTCTCCCTACCATGATGTCTGTCTACCTCGTGCCTTTCCATAAAGATGCATTCCTGTGTCTGAATCTTAAGTGCATAGGCGCTGTGCGAAGGAGAGAAGGTAAGTGATGCTATCTGCGTGGGCTCCCAGTCATCGACCTCTAACAGTGCTTTGACCATGGGACCCAGTTCTTTGGCTTCGTAACCTTTCCTAATGGCTAGGGAAATGTGTGGGGTGGCTTCAGAAGACATACGGTACCAATATTGTTGTTCGTCAGTTAGATCAATCGCTGCGGCTACCCCTGCTTGGCCAATATATAACTTTACTGCAATCTGGGTTCCCTGGGCCTCCTCATTTTGGGTAATACCCCTGCTCCTGATCATACTGCACGTACTGTCCACCAGGGACCGCCATTGCGTTCGGAGCCATATGTCCATTCTGAGCTTGACCCTGTTGTGTTACCCCATGGTTCTGCTGGTAATACTGCATGTCTGTTCTGGTTCCTTGTCCGCCTCTTTGTCCCCCTTGTCCCCTTCCTCTTTGTGGTGGTGGTGCGCCATGCGGGCACTCCCTCCACCAATGGTCAGACTGACCACACGTGAAGCACACCTTCTGGGCTGATGGTCCTTGGAACGCCCTTCTGGGAGCTCCCCTACTCCCACCACCCCTACCTCTATACCCGCCACCCCTCTGTGTCTGCGTAGCAGGATTAAAGACATACGGAGCCATATTGTAAGCAGGAGCCGGAGGCGGATACACCCCAGGGAAAGGCCAGAACGGAGCCGGCTGTTGGGCCGGAGCCACAGGAGCTTTCGGCACATCACTATCTGAGCGGACAACAAGCTGTTTGGCACTTTTCTTCTCGGTCTGTACTGCCTTACGGGCTAATTCTAGCTGTGTGCGGAGGAGCTGGACTCTTAACTCTTCCTCCTCTGTCTTTGTCTTGGTAAGTACCTTATTATATTTACCCATGTGGTGGGCCAAGTGCCTTTCCCACGTCTGTGTAGGCAGATGGTCTGCCTCTGGATTGTCTTCCATAAGAGCCTTAATCTCTGCTGGAACTGCAGCAAGAATTGCTTTGCGGAACATCTGTTTGTGTTGATCATTATTGTCTGGACTACAATCAGTGGCTGTAGTGTACTGCTCCCTGGATCTGAGCAACATGGTTGCTGCAGCCTCTCCAGGAGTGAATGTGAATGCTAGAGACCCATACCCGCCCCCTGTTTGTGGGAAATGCTCTCTCATGGCTGTGCTCAATTGGCTGTGTATGTTGTTGTGATGATGGGAAGATCGTCGCGATAATTTCCTGTTCCCACTCTAGCTTCAACTCGCTGAACTTCATACGCACTCGTCTGCTGAGACAAAATTCGCCTGAAATCCCCAATGCAGATACTCTGCCCTGTTGTGATATCAGCAAACTTCCTCATCCAATTTCTCCATCCCTCCGTAGGTAGGGGCATTCTGTCAACCAGTGCATGAATGTCACCCATAGTGAACGGGTGGTATGTCGACCCTCCAGATTGGAGAGCTACTAGTGGCATGTTCAAAGCAACATGCGTGTCAGGATTCTCGTCACGTTGTCGCTGGGCATCCTTTAACAATTTAAAACCACTGAAATCTCGTTAAAAAAATGAGATAGTACTGTCTGCCATATAGAAACTACAACACTGAGAGACCCCAGTGACAACTCTAAAATTTGGTGAATCTCCAATCACAGATTTTGAATGTAACCGGTATCTGCTTACCTCTGTTTTTAGAAACCCGGGTTTTTTTAGTTGTCACTGGCGCTCGGAGGTGTTTGACCCTGGACCACTGCGTCCGCTGTTTCGTCAGATGTGCCGCTGTTCAGGACCCTTCTCTCATCACGTCGGGGTCACCAAGTTTGTTGTAGTGGCACCCTCAGGCGGCCGTCAAGAGGGACGGCCCTACTTCAGCGCGTTTGTTGATGAGAAGAAGAGGTCGTTGAAAGCAGCACAAAAGAAAACTACAAAATAAAAGGCTATGTTAAATCAACTAGTTTATTAGCAAAACAGACAGTCCAATTCTCACAGAGTACTCTGGACTCAATTCTACCACCGTGGGATACAAGTTATCCGGACAGTCAGTCAGAAGTGAGTGCTACAGTATTGAAATGTTACAGTAGTTATACATCCTGGACGACCCCCAAGCAGTGAGTCAGCTGGTGTTGATTTGTTGTAGTCCGTCCTCTCTCTTTACAGTGTGTGTGTGCAAGTATGAACTAAGAGCACCTCCTGTTCTGAGTGAAACAGTCTCTCAAGATAACATTTGATTAGGTCAGCTGAGACCCCCTTGCACCATATATTCAAAAACTCACACACTAAACAGAACAGCAGATAAAAGATAAAACCTTATTGACTAACAGAGTGAGAGACAATGGTCCTTCTAATAAATGTACACATTTAAAGTGAGCTGTCTTCGAGTTTAGAGGAAGTTCAGAGAAGGCTTTAGGCTATAAGAACATTCAACCTTTGTTAGTTAACTACTCCTAAAGATGTCATGGGATGATGATGTTTAAACATATACAAGTATAGCTTTCAGAGAGAAAAACATGTGACATTTGTGTGGTAGGCTACATGATAAAATGTGTGTGCGTTATATCAAGAATCCTAAATGTTAATACATTTGATCTCATAATTCCCATAACAGATGTTTCACTATATGATGCACCTATCAGGTATAGTTGATCAATTATTATTTCGTTGTACAACAATCAAACAATAATGAGAAGTTACATCCCCTACTACCCCAGCAGCCTAACAGTAGCAACAATCATACAGCCTATAGGCACTGCAATGAGCACACACACATTTCATCTAAACAGGTTTAAGGCATACACATTCATTTATGGAATCTTTAAATGAATATAGAAAATACGCTGGATTAAACTTTTCTGCTATAACACTATAGCTAAAACTGTGAACACAGGTACATTAGTATGTAAGTCGCTTTGGATAAAAGCGTCTAACAAGTAACATGTAATGTATACTATGTCTTAGGAAATTGGATTTAAAATTACCACGAGTACCCTTAAACAAAATTACCATATAAATAGCTGATAAAAGTTAAAGGATTTTGCAAATTGTTGTATAGTAAAGGTTGGCAATAATAATTACATGTGAATCAACTTCTCTCTATAGGGATAATGTATCAGACTGTGATAGTTTTCAAATAATACACTGGCTAAGGTGTGATAATTAAAGAGATAGTATGTACAATTTACGGGGATCTATTAGCAGAAATTGATATGATACTTAAAGCTATGTTTTCATAAATGTCTAGACTAGGGTCCTCTTTCACCTGCAATGGAAGTATTTTAATCCTTCACAATTTCCCTTTAATTAAAAGTCATATTATATATATTTTGTGCTCCAGTTTATAGATTGTGGATTTCATCCAATCACAGCTGCTTTTTTCTCCCTCCATGTCCAAAATGTATATTTGCTTCTCTCGTTACTTTAATCTGTAATTTTTGAAATACAAAATAGAACAAATGTAACACAGTTTATTTGAGTAGTTGCAACTTTGATGAGCGAAGGGGTCTGTAACAACTCGACCTTTCAACTATAGGATCATTTAGGAGATGTATTATGTTTTAAACACACCCTGATCTAAACTGTTCTGACACATTCAGGCTCCTCATGGATAACCATCAGTGCTCTACTGTATCCACATATCAATATGACAATGAGCTGTTCAGATGCAGAGGGGAATGTGCTTGTGTAGGGCTGTGCAGTCCACTTCCCAACACCAGGAGCTTCAGATAAAAGGAGGAAAGTGATCCTCCGGACCTCGCTGCACTCACTAGAGAAGCTGTTTGCCGTGGGGCTCTTGGGCTGCTCTCTGTTATGATTGGCTGCTGAGGGTTAGGAGCTGCAGGCAGCAGGAGCCACCTGCGGCTGCTTCACTGAAGCTTGGGCGACATGGACATCCCTCCATATGAGCAGAACAGAAGAAGGTGTCAGAAAGGATCGTAGGAGCTTAACATGAAAGGGGATGAAAGTGAGATGAATGGCAATCACACATTCAAGAATTTCATTTTTTTAACACATATTGTACAAGTTGCTACATCCACCTTCTTCAGTTCACATAGTCGGTTCACCCTGATTACAAAATAATGTGTATATTACTATTTGTACTATACCAGATAGTTTTGTTTCTATTGTCTGAAACGCAGCAGCGGCTGGTCAATGCGGGGCGCTGGGGCGCCGCCCCTTCTCATAATATCTCGAGAAGAAAGTATACTTAAACATGATAAACACAAATTATTATATTTTAAATATTATTAAATAAACGTGTTTCCTTGTACGATGCGCCAGCATGGTAGTCTGCATTCCGTCAAAAATGGTTGCGCATTTCGGGTATTTTTGTGTGAATACATACTTCCTGGTTGAGGGACGCCGGCCAAATGAGAGTGAATGGAAGTCGTAAACTTTTGGTAAGCAGGTGACCAAAAGCTGCTCGCTGATTGGCGGCTTCAGATTCTCCCACGGGACGCAGCTCTCTGCGCCCCGGACCCTCCCACTTTTTATTGGCTGCGAATCGGTATTGTTTTCATGATCTTTGACCTGATGTGATTGGACCATGACGCTGTATTTTATGTTCACACCCGTCATTAGTTTTCTGGATGATATTGTTGTAATGGCGACTTCCAGTGTGGCCGCAGAAAATTCAGTTTTTTCTTTACAAAAACACCCTTTCACAAGGCGTCCACTGGAAGAAAAAAAGAGAATAAAGGAGCTTGGACCGGACCGACCCGATTTAAAAATTAATCAGCAGGCAAGTGATCGAGGACGAGCTTACAACCGGGGCTTTACCCGCTCTTGCTATGATAAACGGAGGTGGTTAGCTGGATGTGCTGTTAGCAATGCCTTCTATTGCTTTCCCTGCTTGCTGTTTCAAAGTGTCGGCACCGAAGCGTTGTGGACAACGACGGGGGTACAAGATTTAAAACATCTTACCGAGAAATGCAAACGGCACGAAGGTAGCCGCGGTCATCTAGACAACAGTATGAGGCTAAACTTTTTGGGCAGGTTTAGCATTGCTGAACAGCTAGATGAAGGCTACAGGATCGGCGTTAGGAAGCACAACCAAGAGGTGAGAAAAAACCGACACATCCTGTCCCGAATAATAGACTGTGTGAAATTTTGTGTATCATTTGAGTTGGCTTTGCGTGGCCATGATGAGAGTGAAGGCTCCGATAATCCCGGGATATTCCGTGGCTTGGTGGATTTTGTTGCCTCCCTTGATGGAGTGTTGAAAGAGCACCTTGAGAACGCGACTGTATTTAAGGGAACTTCAAAAACCGTGCAGAACGAGCTACTGGACTGTATGTTGTCTGTTGTTAGGGAACACATCATCAAAGAAGCCCAGAGCAGTGATTTTTTATCAATCCAGGCAGATGAGACAATGGATATTGCCACACAGTGCCAACTTGTTCTTGTGCTGCGCTACATTGAAGATAAACACAACGTGCAGGAAAGATTTTTTGAGTTCATCCCTTTGCAGTCAGCTACAGCTGAGTCCATTGCTACAGCATTAAAAGAGCGTCTTTCTGCCATCCTTCCTGAGGATCAGAAAAGCAAGCTCATCTGCCAGGCGTATGATGGAGCCAGCGTGATGAGGGGTGCCACTGCAGGTGTTCAGAGGAAGATACAAGATGTGTACCCAAATGCCCACAACATCCACTTCTACGCACATCAGCTCAACCTGATAATGCAACAAGCCACCTCTCACATATCTAAAGTGAGAATTTTTTTTTCTGACCTTGGTGGATTTGCCAGCTTTTTTTCCAGATCACCCAAGCGGACATGTGTTCTTGATAAAATAGTTGCCCATAGGCTGCCAACATCGAGCAACGTTAGATGGAACTTTCACATCCGTGCAATCAATACCGTGTTTGAGCACAAAGCGGACCTCATTCACTGTTTTGAGAGCATACGTGACTCTGGTAACTTTGACCCCAGTACCGTCAGAGAAGCAGCAGGCTTCGTTAGGCTACTGGAAGATCAGGATTTCAAGTTCCTTCTGCAACTTTTTCACCACATAATGCCACATGTGGACTTCCTCTATGCCAAGCTCCAGAAGAAGAACATAGATTCGGTCCATATACATGGTTGCATCCAGCAGTTCCAACAGGACATACAAAAGATCAGGTAGTAGCTGTATTCCTGTTATTAATATGATTATTATGCTTTCTCTCTTTTATTATATCTCTCTCATTATTATTATTATAAATTCTCTTTGTCCTTCGCAGAGATTCTGACCATTCCATGGTTGAGCAAAGCAGTGGCTCTCAGCCAACAAAGAGGCGTCGGGCACTCAGTCCAGAGGACCATGTAAGGATTGCAGCAGAGGTGAGTTTATGGTGTAGAAATCAGTCACAGTATTTCTATTGTAATCTCTGTGAAAGGATGTTAGCCAACTTTTTACCTACTTTGCTTTGATGAAATGTGTTTATTGGGAACTAATACGAAAAGCATGAAATGTAACTGCAAGGAGCTGAACTAAAACAGCTACTTATAAAAAGCTACAATTTGAACAGTTACAAATTGATATTTTCTTGGTGAACCTAACCTGTGATTTATTAGTAGAAGTTATTGAATGTTTTGAGTAAAGGCCATGTGGAAAAAGGTTTTAAAGAAATAGTTGAATGCTTGTGAAGAAACAGGGTTGTTACAGTTTTGTTTACCTTCTGAGCAGACACTTCTGCATCTCTAGGGATAGAAAGGTAACTGTTGCCTGTTGGTAACTTTAGGTGAAATGGGCATTTTGTCATCTTTACATATTACTTTTTTTCTTCTTCTCTCTGTAGGTCTGTGATACCATACTGGGACACACCAGGGAACGCTTCTCCTTCACAAACCACCTTGTCAGTGCCACCTTGCTGCAGGGGGACAGGTTTGAAGAGTACAAGATGGCATTTCCTGAAGATGCACTGAGAAACACCTTGAAGGCCTACCCAATGCTTAATGGAAGCAAGCTGAAGACAGAGCTTAGTCTCATCTACAGCAAGGAAGAGTTCAAAGCCTGTCGTGGTGCTATGGACCTATTCCAGGTGTTCATGGACAATAATCTTGAAGAAGTCTTTTCAGAGACTGTTACTCTCCTAAAGATCCTCATCACCACACCCATGACCACGGCGGAAGCTGAGAGGTGCTTCTCCACCTTGAAAAGGATTAAAACCTTTCTTCGAAACACCATGACCCAGGAGAGGTTGAATGCATTGGCCATGCTGTCAATGGAAAAGAGTCTGGTGACAGAGATGACTGACTTTAATCAGAAAGTCATTGAGACATTTGCAGGCCAGAAGGAAAGGAGGGCAAAATTCATATTCAAGTAGTGCTATTGTCCATGAATCACGTTTCAATGTTTTTTTTTTGCGCCCCCCCCAACATTTTTATCACCAGCCGCCACTGCTGAAACGTCTGCCTCCACCTCCCCAGCAGAAATGTAATCGACGTGTGATTTGTGTGATTTCAACATTAAAAGACAAAGATAAAAAAAACTGAAGCCAAACCCTAACTCTCTCCGCTGGGGAAGTTCTTGTTATAGAATCAACCATTTTGGAACGCCTCTTAAATGGACCTTGAGCTGTTTGTTAACTGCTGCCTTTAAAGTGAAGAACCTCCAAACCTGCCCTTAAAAAAATGGTTAATCCTTGTTAATGACCCTGGCTTTTTCCAAGATCGTATTCTGGTGTGAATCCTATTTGCCATGACCCTCTGGAATAAATTCATACAGACAGACTTCATCTAAAAAGCAGAGTTACAGAGCAACTTATATCTGAAATCATTACAATTATCGATTGTTATGTTTGTAGAAACCATATATCCATCCATCTTCATTCACTTTTCCAAAGCTGGGTTGGGAAGGTAGCAGTTCCAGCAGGGACCCCTACACTTCCCTCATCCCTGTCCACACCATGCAGCTCTGACTGGGGGATTCCAAGGCTTTCCAAGGGGTCTCATCCCAGCTGGTCAACCAGGGAACAGCTCCCTAGGGAGGGGACTCGGTAGCACCCTCACTAGATGCCCAAGCTGCTTTAACTGGTTCCTCTCTACGCAAAGGAGCAGCAGCTTTCCTCCAAGTCCCACATGGATGACTGGACGTTCTCAGTCACCCCCCGGAGAAAACCCATTTGGGCTGCTTGTATCTTCAATCTCGTTTTTTTGGTCATGACAAAATGTTCATGACCAAAGGTGAGAGGAACAAAAATGGACCGGTAGATCGAGAGCTTTTTTCTTTCCATCACAACGATGCAGTACCGCTGCTCGAGATACTTTAACTGCTCCATCTGGTAAGGACTCAGCCAGTCCACATGTGTCATGCTTTGTGGATTTCAAATAATACTCTCTTAACCAGAGGTTGTGCTAGACTTTGTCGCTGCCCGTCATTTTGACGGCCAGGATCGTCAAATTTCCGTCAAAATCCATTATTACCCGTCGGTCTGTACACAACTCTGCTGGGGGGGGAGCACGCTCGTGAACTGTCAACGGGGGGGGGGGGGGAACGCACGTTCGTGAACTGTTAGCGCCGGTGTTATGCCGTGTTATGCATGCCCACTGCACCTCGCGGGAGCGCGCCACAGCGTAAAGCAAAAACTCACAGACATTTCAATGATTTGTACGGCAAAGTTAGGTTTGGAAACGATATCACTTCCTTTTTGGCGGGCATGCATAACACCGGAGCCTCACTGCGGGGAAGCTTTGGTGCTGTTCTGAGTTTGTTCTAATCCGTCAAAATGACGGACTGCTTTCAGATTTGTCCGTCATTGTTAAAAAAAATCCGTCATAGACGGAATATATTCGGTTAACGCGACCTCTGCTCTTAACAGTCCAAATGTACTATTATAATATATTTGTTCTATCCTAAATTGGTACTGGGATGCATAACAATGCTCAAGCCCTTCTTTTTCACAGCAGCTATTATGTTTAATTATGTCACTGAGCGCTGCCAAATCAGTGATAAACACATTCTATACATAAAGTGTGCACCTGGCAGGCAGGGAAATGAAGATGGAGACGCAAAAGCATACATTGGCTGAAAATATAACATTCATTATTAACGTCTGATGTCAGAGAAGACATGACTGATTGTTGACAACAAAACCACTTAGTAAAGTGCCGACAGAATCTGAATGAATGGTCAACTGGTTCAACAAACTGCCAACAAAAGTCTTCACGTGGATGTTTGCCATGGTATGCGATCTTTTCCTGCCAACTGAATGTACATTAATTTTCCTTAATATTCCACATTAGCATCCAGCCTTAACTGATTAGCTTAGCCAGCCTCAGGCGATGGCAATTAGACGCCTTGCGGATGTTGAGAAACATACTTTTCCTTTACATAAAGGCTCAAATATCAAAAATGACAAATAACATCTAACAATCTTTCATTTTTATATGTTATATAATACGGCTCTTCCACCAGGCTCTCCTTCTCAACTACATAAGTGAAGTTGAAATGAGGAAACACTGCCCTACGGAGCGGGATGACAATGGGGAAACTGAGTGGAGTTTGGATGTTGGTGAAAGACTTTGAGCTATGCTTTCAAGCATGGGAGGGAGCCTGGTGCAAAGTACTCAGGCATAGCAATTTGATTTCCCAAATGTTCATAATTAAACGTTTACTATTTGAATAGCCAGCAGGGAACTCCTCGGCTTGTGTTTTCGTAGTGGCTATTGTGTTTGTGGAGCCAAATATTGGAAACTTTGATACCGAATCCCCTGGTGTATGTTAACTTTGGCAGCGACCAAAGGATTCTGGGGATGCTTTTCCTGCGTATTGCTTCGCCTCCACTGTTCACCACCCACCATCTCCTCAGGTCGTGGAGTTCCCAGAAGCCCCTGCTCGCTGCGCCGAGGAGGGGGAGGCACAGGGAAGACATTGTGAAGCATCTTGGAGTGAAAACTTATCTCGAATGTCTCAGAGGCTTTGAGAGAAAACACTTCCATGTTGGATTTTTTTTTTGGAGAGGCCTATCTCCTCTCGCTGAACCCAGCTTCATCCTCTGTCATACCTTACGGCGCGGTCTCTACAGGAAGCCTTCAGCCCCTACAGCATGCATGGTTCATGAACCGCTCACCCTGCGACCCCTCCCTCCTGCCAGGGGATCAGTCAGTGCTCAGACTACTGTGGACCAGAGTGCCTGATGGGAATGTGAGCTGAGGCTGCACAGGAGGAAGGGGAGAGTCAACAAACAAGCGGTAGAGCAAATAAGCCACAGATACTGTTTGTTATTAGGTTCTCTTTTCACGTGTATTGCTTACACAGTACCACTGATAGCAAGAGCATCCAGCACTGTAGTGGTTTTACATTAAGAGACCTCCTTTGTTTGAGGTTATTCTTGTTTTAAAAAGAAATGCATGGCAGAGCTCTGACCTCCATTGGCCCCTGGAGTACAATTTCAATAGGACCCCAATCTGTAAGATTAGATAACAATAGGCGCGTTCACACCGGAGTACTTTTACCCGTACTTTTCCCGTTTAGTTCCGTTAGTGCCTGGAATTTTGCGTTCACACCAAAAAGAGTACTTAGTTCCGAGAACTTTTACCCCCATTTTTAGTGCCTGCTAGAGAGGTGGTACTATCCTGGGGAGAAAAAAAGTACCAATTTCGATCCACGCCCCGTAAAACTCTGAAAAGTTTTGTGAAGCCGCCTTTGTATTTGCTGGCATTAGCATTATTAGCATTAGCATTAGCCCCGCGCACTAACGGAGAGAGAATAACTTATGGCAACACAAAAAAAAACATGGGAGCGGTGGAGTGATGAGGAGGTGTCGGCGTTCTGGCGATTTACTCGGAAGGCTTCAGTAGAAGCTGCTGGGAGTCCCAGCAGCTTCTACTGAAGCCAGTCCCCAACTCCGGGGACTTCCGGCCGGGAACTTCGGGTGGCAGTATACGCCGTGAAGTTGTTTGCGGCCTGCCAGTTAACCCAAAGCAGAAGAAGAAGAAGTGACATCAGCGGCTTCATTTGCGTAATCTTCCCTCAGGGAACTTATTCCGGTGTGAACGCGATCTGTACTTAGTTCCATGGGGGTACTACAGTAAGTGCTGGCACTAAGTGCTGGCACTAAGTGCTGGGCACTAAGTACGGCAAAGTGCTGGGCACTAAGTACGGCAAAGTACTTGGTGTGAAAGCGGCTATTAGGTTAAATTGTGTGGTCATTACTAAGTACAGGTACTGAGACAACAAAATGAGTTTTTTTCGTCTAACAGAATTACAAAACAGTGAAATGAACAGACATGTACAGACTAAACAGAATATATAGAATAAGCGGTAGATAAATAAAAGGTACATTTGATGGGTAAGTATTTTTGATAATTAATTCCTACCATTTTAATGCTTTTTTGTGAAAACGCACCTATTGCCTAACTGTAGTGCTACTCATATCCAACTCTTTATATTCCATAAATGAACCCCAACGTGTTGGTGACCTCTTTCGAGCTGTAGTACTGTCAACACTTTTAATGCCAAAAGTGAAGCGTGAAACCCAAACACAACCAATATCATATAAGATTAATTTGTGATCACTGACACATAATCCTTATAGCAAATAGGTTTACTATCTATACCGTGTGTAAAAACAAAGGTTTGAAGGTTACCAACTGGTATGCGTAGGGCCAAATACATGTTATTTTGTACTAAAAGACTCTGTAAGATAGAGAAATTCAGAGGCAGTTTTACAGTTTTACTTTATATTAGATGAAAATAAATCCAGTGAAGAAGTGCCCATTGGTCCTGGTCTTAGGGGAAATTAAAATAAAAATAGATTCTGGACATTTGCAATTCAAAAGAACAGGAAGGTTTGGTGCTTAACATCTGGCATGTGCACTTATTTTCCTGTGGGTGTCAGAAACTCAGGGAACTGAAGGGTCGTTGAATGGACCAGGTATAGAATATGGACTGAACAGGGGCCAGCTCACCTTCTGGGCCCTGTCAAGGTGAACATTGAGAAATGCACTGGACCCCCACACTGCTTTAAGTAGATGCTCAGAACTTCTTGTACTATGGATTAGCTCCTACAACCCACCCAAACGCTAATCAAATCATCTTCTAATATCTGCATCCTGTCTCTTTGTCTCTTTAGTTGATGTTAAATAGATAAAGCTTGGGTGTCATAATCCAAATTATTTTTGGTTAATCTGTTTCCTCTTTTATTTTGAAAGTCTTCTCTCCCTGTATCATGTCTCTTTTAACTGCCTGTCTTTGTGTGTTTTCCCGCCAGTTTTGACTGTCTGTCCTGGCCTAGTTGCACCTGTTCCCTGTCATCCCAACAGTCACCTGACCTCCTGTTCCCTCATTGGTTCAGTTTGTACTTAAGTCCTGCTTTCTCCACATCTCTGTCAGATCTTTGTTAGTTGTTGAAGTCCGTACAATGTGTAGTGAAGTTTGCCTTGTTTTGCTTTGCCTTGACTAGCTAAAAAAAAAATGGTATTTTGTTTTAACTCTACCCGTCTCTTGCATTTGGTACATCCCTGCACTCATGTTGACACTGGGCTTTCAGAACATAAACCTAGTTTTGCCATATTAAGATATTAAATATATTCTTAAAGGTTGTGAAGACAGGATGACAACTTCAGTGCGCAGGAATCAGGATCAACTTGCACTCTGCTCCTTCACAGCTTCAGAATCAGAAATCCTTTATTTGTCCCACAGCGGGGAAAGTTACAGTGTTACAGCACGTGGCATAGCAGGAAGGCATGCAATAATAAAGAAACAGCTAACTTATTAAATGTAGAGAAGAAAAGCACACATTAGTTATACTAGAATAAACATAAAGACAAATAAGGAGTTAAGTGCACATCCTTGGCTAAAAATTATGAGCAGCAACTTAAAGATAGTGACACAGGTAATGTTAGGTGTTAAGAGATTATAAAAAATGTTGGGACATTCATTAAAATGTAGGTTTCTTTCTCCCATCCTCCTCTCAATCTCCCTAAAATAATGAATGACAGGCTCCAAATAACACGGCAGAATCCAGGACAGTGAGTTTTAAAATTAAAATCAGAGACTTCTCTTTCAGGATATTAAACTATCATCACAACCTCTACATGTTAATCAGCTTGAAGCCACACACACACACACACACACACACACACACACACACACACACACACACCACACACACACTCAACCAACTTTCTTCAGTGTAAAAAAAATTCTCGTCCTTTATGTTTTGCGTAGGTTATTATGGTAGGGGGTCCAGGGGTACGGTGTTTAAATTGACTACGAACTTTGAAGGCATTTTCTCATCCTCATAATTGTGGGTCAGTAACAGTCATCCTGTTATGTGACATATTTTACTTAATATTTAGAATACAGAAGCTAAACAGATTGCACAGAAGTATTTACAACTCAAAATGTGTTTTAAGGTCAACACGACTGATTTTGATAGAGCAAGTCACAGATGCTTTAGTAGTGCAAATTCCAACCATTACATTTAATGAATATATACCAGTAGACACAAGCCTCTGAGGTAAAGAGATAAAGAGTAGCTGCTTCTCTAAACCTTTCAATGGAATGCCTTCAGGACTGACTCCCATACAGTAGATGAGACCGTTCCAATAAAGTTCCTATTGTGCAAACAATGCTAATCATTTCCAATCATTTAACACGTTGGGACATGAAATCGAAGGTTTCATTTTGACACACATTATTTCAATTGTTGGGATGTCACCAAAAGTAAAAAAATAAATGTCCAAGAGTTTTGTTACTTTTGGTTACATCCCCACATTTGTTTCCCCAATTGGCCCTTATCCTTTTCAGTAGTTTTAAAACCTAGCTTGTTTTGCTTTACTTTTAAAGCTGTATACTATAACACAACAGAGTCAAATACTACCATAACTGTTATAAACTAAGGCCAAACCAACAAAAACATGACATTTTTAAGTGTCATATTATCATTGGTTCTATACTTCTCCTGAACCATGATTGGGGACAAAATGGCATCCATGAAGGTCAACGTAATAAACATCTCCATGGCTGTCAGGGGTCTCTGAGGACCCCTCAATGGGAGGCCAGGACTCCTGCAGCCCCATCTGTCAGCTTTCCCACATCAGGATCTGATGTAGGCAGCCACTTCCCCCTCAGCTGGGCAGCCTGCCATCTGGACCGGGAGCTGCTGGTCCAGACTTGGATGGGGTAAAGTCAGCCCACGGGACATTACAGAATGCACAAGAATGATATAATGGGAGTGACATGCTAGTGCACTTATTATAATCAGGTTTCTCATGAGCTAAGTATGCTACAGTTCTAACATCTGGTTCACAGTGAAGGGAGAGTTAAGTTTAGGGGTACAAATGAAGCAGCAGCGTTTGTTACATTTGAATTTCAAAGTTAACAACAAGCGATAGGTCTAAATCCCATCCAACACATTCAAACAACTTATTAATGGGTTGGCTCTCCTGGGATTTCTGCACATGATCAGCATCAGAATCCCTTTGTGCTGATGGGATCTGTTTTTTCTCTATCGTTGTAGTAAAGACACCAAACCTTTTGCCAGCAGTATCTTGGGTCTTGTAAGCACCTTGCTTTTTACTCCTCTCAGAGTGGTGCAGTGATGACGTATTTGCAAGCGATCAGGAAGTTGGCATTGCAAAGGCTCCCACCACAAATAGTCAATGGGATTTTTCCATGTGATATGGCGAAATAAGATCTGTGGCAAACAAATGTTTATGTTCTGACACGTTTTGTTAAGCAGGATCGTTTCCACATATTAATACCAATTTATGATTTTTGAAGAAAACAGAAAATGCCGTAACTCTATGTAACAACGGTTTCAAATCAGGATCTCTTAAACAAAAACATTTAAATTAATAACTCAAATAAAACTCCAAACATCTTTAATTGTGTTACTTTTTTGTAAAGCTCTTTTAGTTTTAAACCTGATGTTTTAAGCTTCTTAGTTTTTGCAACAGTCTGTAAATATACACAACTTTATAATAAAATGCACACATTTACCTTTTTCTAGACTAAACACAGGTATGATCCTAAGTTAAAAAAATATATGAGGTTATCATGAGGTTGTTAACATCGCAATTTATCAGTGGATGTTTGCAGGAACTACTTGTCGCCAAGTTATCAACACCGAAACCCCTTCCCTTCAGGCCTCCCCCAAAAGCCCCATCCTCAAAATGATCAATATGAAGGTATCCAACAAAGCTGGCTGCTGCTAGTACTTTCCTGACTCATCAATGCATTCAGCCAATACTGCCACAACAGTAGTAACTCTAGCACACACACACACACACACACACACACACACACACACACACACACACACACACACACACACACACATATTCCATAATGACATGAGGCTCAGAAGCTTGACGAGCCACTCAAATAAAAAACAAAACAATGTAATGATACAGTCCCTTAATGAATAACTACGTCTTGAGAAACAGGCACATATAAAATGTGTGTCTGGGAACAAATGACTGAGAGGTTCTGTGGAGCTAACTCAACACACATTTAGACACTAAAAAGACCAAACAGAACTCAGATCTCTCTTGCTGATTCTTTCCTGCCAAACCATCTGGAGTTAGGCAATTACATAGGCAACCGTTTTAATCCTGTTCCTGACAATGGCTGTAATATGTCTGTATTCCAGTCAACAGCAACAATGGTCAAAGGCCCCAAATGGTGTTCGACAAATAGTAATACCAAATGTAAAACACAAGTGTATGTCAAATACTGTATCTATACACTTGTGTTTATCTTAGAATGGACTTCATTTGAATACCCTATGTTCTTTTTTAGAAACAAGCCATAGGATAAAGGTTGATTTCTTTTTGAAACTACTACTGACAAGTTTTCATAAGATAAGAAAATGTTTATGTTCTAAATTGTAACTTTTCTGAAACACATGTCAGATGTCTGCATTGGTGAAACGCAAATATATGCTACAGTGTAACATTATACTGCTGTATTATATACTAAGCATAACAGTGAAATTCTCCATGGTGATATTCCACATTTAATTTATGAGCAAGAGTCAACACCATGCCATTCATTCAGTTGGGTGTTGCTTTTAGTGTTTGATTAGTTTGAACAGATTCAAACATTTCTTCTGTTCAGGTGACTTGTATTTAGTTTATTTACTGTTTGTTTAACTCCAAAAAAGAACACTTGAACAGATGAATAGTTAATAGGAAACTTCCAACAGCTTGCTTTGGCTGGAAAAATACAGTGGCTGGGGCATAAGTGCAATATCATAGTTTACATTTAGACCAAGAGATATTAGGTCATTTCTTCTTCCTTTCTGTATTAGATCTATATATTCATGTGTTGGTAACATGATGGCGCTCCACTTGTTTAGGCATGGACAATCTGTTCTGAGGTGCTCACTTTAGTCAGTTCCATTCTTTCTGCAACCACCAGAATGGTATAGTTGAAACCAACCAACTACGTATAAAATAGTACATTTTCTAAACAACAACAGTCAATAAACACACAAAATAAGTTGTATTTCATAGTCACCCCTTTTATAGTGCCACAAACACATTTATCATATTTGCAATATCTTTCTTTACATTTAACAGGGTTTCATCATTGAAATGTCTTATTTCTACTTTTTGCGAGAAGTCTTATACAGTGCTTTGTCATACATGTATCACAAGGATAATGGGAGGACTGGTGTTTTCCATATAAACTCAGTTTCTCATACAGTCTAACTTCTTCAGGGGTCTTTGTACCATGTTGAGGGATTAATGACACGACTGCTGTAACACCACAATTTCCCCAACGGGAGCGACGGTGGCTGTGAGGTAGTGTGGTGGTCTACTAATCGGAACATTGGGGGTTAGGGTTACAGCCTTTGAAGTCAACATGTCAATGTGTCAAGATACCGGGGCTAGATACTTAACCCCAAGTTGCTCTCAATGACTTGGCCAACACTGTGTGGATGTTTTCCTGATCAGGTGGCACTCTGCCTTGTATGGCAGCCTCTGCCTCTGTGCCATGAAAGTGTATGAATGGGTGAATGTTGAGTTGTATATGTAAGCACTTTGAGGGGATGTAAAGACTGGGAAAGCACTATATAAATGCATTCCATTAAAGTACTTGATTTATGTAATTGTAAATTAAATGCAAAACATTTGCATAAAATGTTTTTGGGCAAGGCATTTCTGAAAAACACAATTTGTTCTTACAGGGACACTCTTATCTGTCTGTTTTGCATTGCATCTTGGGATGTTATCTATTAACAACAAACTGCTGCAGAGTGAACAGAATACATGTTCAGAGTGTTTGGTGTATGCCACTGGAACAAAGCACACTGTTAAGGTTTACATAACATATAATGGCTTTGGCCTGAATGTCATCGCTAATGTCTATTAATGTGTACACCAACAACAGCTGGGAGTACCCACTGCCCCCCCCCCAACCTCTGGCACCAACCCACATATCTGGAGCCTTGGGCATACTGAGATGATCAACAAATTATTTTAGAACTTGTTGCATTCAATTATATCACACACTTGTTCAACAGCAATACATGCATATTTTATGGTACGACCTGAAATTACATTTTCTATGGAGCTGTTCATGATGGGCAAAGCGTAAAATTGAAGAAACACTTATGAGCTTTATAAATATCGCTGGAGGAACCAGAACACTGGGCACTGTACCATTTCCTGCGCTAAGGTTTCTCTTGATCTTTATTGTAACACACTTTATAGTGTGGCCCACTGCAAAAAAACTCTAATGGTTCCATAGGGATTGCTAAATGGCTCTGAGTTATTTCAAAGGTTAGAAGGTAAAACAGACTGTTTTGATACACTCGTTTATGCTCATTCCATCTGGGCTTTCTTCATCCTGCTCACAACATTCCCATGTTCTGGGTCTCCTTAAATAGGCCTAACCTAACTCCCTTTACATTTATTCTCATAATGACATTGAAGAGATGAAGTCTGGGTCTTTACCAGTCTGGAATCACCTCAATTATCGAGCCATTTCGGAGACCTATTTTAAGAGTTTAGTAACTCTGAACCTCACATTAAGGGGCAAACAGTCAAGCGTGTATTCCTTTCTCCTTTACCAGAAAGTCCTGCAAATGGATTACTTAAAAAAATACGCAACTTTGTTTTCAATGAGCAGGATGACGGTTTTAGGAATCACCCTTACCAATACGATGCATCACCGTTTCTTGATCTGCAAATGTTCTGATTAGGGTTGGGGTTAGACATAACACCATTTTCTTTATTGTTAAAAGACTCACTACTTGGTCTGAATAAGCTTGGAAATGTATAATTGAAGTTGGAATTGGTTTTCAAACATACTACTGTGTTTTTCAGGGGATTGAGTTTGATCACTTTTGTACTTGGAGCCAGTTGCACATTTTTTCATAAATTAAAAAAGACTAAGCCTATTGACATAGACATGTCAATACATTCGAACAGTACCACATTAACTAATTCATCTGTAACAATTACGTCCAAAATACTTTCATCGCCTGACACGATCTTATTCAAATGTTTTAAAATATATGTGATCTAAGATGACACAATAACAGTCCATAGGGACTTGGCTTGGCAGTACTTGTACTGCTTTGAGCTTTGAGCCAGCTCCCTGGTGCCGTCAAATAAGGCAGCCTCTTTGCTCTGGCACCTCTCAATAGGTGAAACAGTGAAATCATTCATTTCCCCTAGGAGACAAATAAAGTGGCTACTTCTTCTTCTACACATCCAAAGGAAAAGTATATATGATATATATATATATATATATATATATATATATATATATATATAGCAGTTACCCGTACAATCATATCAGAATCACACCTAGAAATGTCTACGTTCAGTTGTGGTTTGGTAGTTTCCATAGATTATTAGTTCACATACAGACTTAGTGAGTGCAAGTGGAACTGGATTTAAGGATGTCAAACATGAACATAATGATATCATGAAATCCATAGAAATGTAGTAATTGGTTTTCAACATATAAGTAGTTACAGTAGTATTAGTTTGCTAGACTTCGACACAGGAACTTATTAAAGCCACAATGCTACATTTTTTATGCTGGACCTTTATAAACCACTTTTCATTTTTGTTGTAATTGTGGTATATATGTGCAATATTGTGATTAATCAAAATCAACAAATACACTCTTCCTATGAGTTTTGGGGCCCTTAAAGGCCCTACAATCCAGACATTTCTGTCTGTCGGTGACTCAGACTGACTCATCAGTTGTTCCAAAATGTATGACTATCTTTCAGGAGAGACATTGGCCTGACAGTAGCACTAGAGAAATAGCAAGGGAAAGAAATATCCTGTGACCATGAACAACATAGAAAACGTAAATGCAAACAATACATTAAACACATTTAATGAGCTAAGAGGAAGAGGAAGAATGATTGACCATTGACCAAAATCATTTTCAGACCGAAATATCCGTACCAATTTCCAACTTTGGGTGTTTACTGACAACTGACATTAGCATCCACATTGATCCCTGGGCAGCAGTTACACTATGTGCATGCTGTATCATTATCCATATCACCCATTCAATCACTGCTGATTGTCCACAGCAGCTGGTATTATCGTCCCAGTGGCATTATGTCTGAGAGAGGAGTCCATCGACCAGGTGGAAGTGATTTTCATCAGGACCTGCTTTCACCTTCCTGGCCTGCTCTGATCCTGCTCTATAATTGTTGGAAAGGGGGGGCTCTTCCTCCCACTTGCCCTCCCTCTCTGGAGGAAGCCTGGGGGGGGGGGGAACAGCCTGTGTCTGTCAGTTCACTGTGCGTCCATCCTGCCACCCTCCAACTCACCCTTTCAGTCGGAAACCATAAACGTGTCAGTGGCACAGAGCGAGGTCTACTGTGTGAAGCTCCCCCCCCCCCACCCACCCCCGCCCTCTGCCAGCCCTTCCTTAATCATTCGGTTAGACAGTAGCAGTGAATGACATTTCCCCTAGGCCCAGTGGACACAGAGGTAAAGCCAAGGCCAGGGGTGGGGCGGTTATAAAGTAAAAGTGTAAACTGCCACTTTACTGGCAGAATACTAAGTAGTTTGAGCATTGGGTTATAGCTCTCTATATATTAAAATTAAAACAGATGAACTCTCCCATTTAGTTTGATATATGTTTATGTAGTTTAGTGAGTAGAAACAACTTTCTGCTCCTGTTTATCAGTGGTGTAAAGTAACTAAGTACATTTACTCAAGTACTGTACTAGATTTGAGATACTTGTACTTGAGTATCTCCAATAATAATAATGTTACGTTTCAGAAGAAATTAGGTTCAACTTAATATTATTGCTTTCAACTAACCTAATACATTTATGTGAACTTTTTTGACATTATACATTTAATTAAAGTCAACGTTTCAGTTTTTTCAGTGTACAAGCTTTGATGAACAGATTAGTACATCAATAATTATAATAAAACATATAATATATGGAGTAATTTGCCTAATACGTCATTTTACTTTTGGTACTTTAAGTATATTTTGATTGTAATACTTTTGTACTTGAGTAACATGTTGATTGCATGACTTTTACTTTTAACAGAGTATTCCTACACTCTGGTACTTCTACTTTTACTTAAGTACAAATTCTGAGTACTTGAACCACCTCTGCTGTTTATTGAGTGAATACAAATGGGAACCATGAGTTGTCAGCAGGATGTTTTTCCAGCACAATATTGAACTGTTCCTGACTTCCCTACATCACACATCTGGGCAGCGGTGGAGCAGGTCTCCTTTGGGTGGGACACTTCTTGTACCTTTCAGAAACCTTCAATCCAACAATAAAATACACACAGCAAATGAACAGCTGCATGGAGGTGTGGGAGTAAGGCAGGATTTGAACCTCTGCTTCAATCTTAATACAACTTTATTGCTTACAACTGAGAGAAACACATGATTACCCTTTAGGAAGGATTGTCCACATGGTGTGACAGTTGTACAATAACATGTTGATGACAATGCGCTGGGGTTAGTTTTAGTACAGATTCTGTTCAACTTGTGAACCACCCCAAGAACCAGTTTGCTTTTTTACCAACTGAACCCCTGATGGGCTCCACGTCTTGAAATTTCCCCTCACAGTGACAGTAATGGCGGAATACGTTGGAGTTGTGCTCACGTTGCCCCCCTTTGTTGTATTTTCGATAAATGTTTTTTTTTTTTGTTTTTCATTTAAAACCTGTTAAGCCCCGAGCCTGTTTTTCAGGTCTCAGGCTCGAAAATGACATTCCCAGAACAAATGACCATAACTAGACTTCTAAAAGGGGGAAATTAATAATCTTTTTTCTCAAAGTAATGATAAACCTGTGAGTTGGATGTAGAAGAGTCAGAATCAATATAGATGTTTTTTATTTTAAAGAAAATTCAGATTGAACATAGTAAAAAAAATGTAAATGATAGTGTCCGTCAAAAAAAACAACATTACTTATAGTGAAAACCACCCTTGGATGATGGGTTAGTAGATTAAAAGCTTTAGGAATCCAAAGTACAACATATAATAAGTACCCTGTATCAAGATTAATACAAAACAAGTGACATTTGCATTTCAGGAGGCGTGTGGCGCAGTGGATAGAGCCTTGGTGTCGGCATCAGGGGGTCACAGGTTCAAACCCCACTGCAGTCAGCATGTCGTTGTGTCCCTGGGCAAGACACTTCACCCCAAATTGCTCCTGTGGGGATTGCCCACAGTATTGAGTATGTAAGTTGCTTTGGATAAAAGTGTCTAACATGTAATGTAATTTGACCTTTTTAGAGAGGTTTAGCAAAAGGAACTCCACCTCTGGGGTCATTTGGGTGGAAATGGGTGTATTGGCCGTTTCTCTAGAACCCATTGGTCGATTTTGATGATTGACATCTCTTTTGAACCGTTAGAGCCAATAGAATCGAAGGGGAATTTGCACATACACACACACGTTACCATTGAGAAATGAGAGCTATGTGCACGCTCTGAAATCTGAAAACTGAAAACTAGGTTTATTGCTGATGGATTATCAGAAATCATTTCAAAGTGACACAGACACATTGGATTAACCTATGGATTAACCTTCAGCAGCGTTTTTATCGTTTTAATGCCATTGAAGACAACTTTTGATCAGAATAACAGCTAAGGTAAGAAATGTGCCGTGTTTGCTACCTAATGCCACGTGTTGTGATGTCTGTTTTTGTTTCTCATGTCGCGAGTTTTGATCATGGAGTGATGATACTGATACCTATTGAATCATGCTAATCGATGGGTTGGATGTGCATTTACGATAAGTAATAAGGGTTTTAAACCGTGTGTTCTGTGCTAACGGCGTTAGCATTTTTTTCGCTCAGGGCTAATTCAGAGGCTCAGCGTTAGTCTTGTGTTTTTTTTTGCTAAAAATGGTTCAGTTTCTTCCCGTTACATGGATATGAAACATTCATAGTTTATTAAATCTAAACGTAATGCCATAAACAAAGGATCGTACGAATTGAAATGTTCTGGTATTAAATGGATGAGGTTAGCCGAGCCACTCAAACCATTCTTACTAAGCATAATAAAAATGTAATAAATATTTAAATTCTTCCGGCATTTTTAATGGTAGAATGCCATCACACTTTATATTAAAGTTAACTGAGCATACGCATGACATATTAATTATTCACCATAACAAATTGAATAGGTAGGTATTTGTTGCTATCATTGTCGCATTGGACGTTTTCTACCATCATATAATTAAATTGTGTTATTTCGCCCGATCTGTCTTATGATATGACAATTTGTGTATGTAGTGATTAAATCTGATACCCTGTGTAAAAACAAAAAGCAACATATCCAGGAGTGCCCTGCCGCTGTTCAAAACAGCTAATGCCACAGTGATATATACAGGTATTTAAAGTATGGTGAACTATGAACAATGTGTGCCTTTTTCCTGGTTAACGTTCCACAATGTTTCTAAAATGTTTAATTTCATTTTAGCCCCTTTTTGGTCATGGTGCTTTCTTGAACACATTTTTACTGTCAGTCATACTCACAATGAAATGCTCACATACATAAAACCCGCCCTATCCTCTGACGTAGGTAACCCGTATCCAGCTCTGGACTCTGGGTGCCAACAAAGCAAATAGTTGGTTCTCGAGGTGAACCAATGTTTGGGGCTGAGAGCAGGTGTCTTTGCAGTGGAAATACAAAGAACTGATAATCAGGCTCTTCAGCTCAGGAACTGTCGCAGTGGAAAAGGGGAAAGGGAGTCATCAGAACTGTTTTTGAAAATTGCTTCGGCTTAAAGCATAATTACAACAAAATGGGCAAAATGAAATTGAAATATGAGATTTTTCTTTTTTTCTTATACTTTTTGACAGTACTTACAATGTTGCACCAAATGGCTGTTATAGCCCTGGCCAATGACATTGTTTTTGATGTTATTGGTCTAGCGATCCCACTGTAAATGCATCATCCAAGTAGCCTTATTTAGACACAGATATAAGCATGGCAGCAGGGTATGCCATAAGCCTTTAAATTAAGGAAATGATAACCGAGCACAGACTGTAATTCAAGGTAAAACAGCCCCACAAAAAACACAGTACCCCTTCCATGAGCCTACAGGAGCGGACCCTGAACCCCCCAGCAGCCTTGGATCCTCCTTCCAGTTCTCTTTGTTTCCCACGTCTCCGTTCCGCAGTGTTCCCAGCAGCCTTCCCAGCAGCCTTCGGGACAGGAGGCCATGGAGCAAAAGTTCTCCACAAGCCTTATGTCACGTACACCATCCCCTGCCACCTGAAGCTGTGTGTGAGAGTGTGTTTGTCTGTGTCTGTGTCCCTGGCAACTCAGCGAGACGATGACAGACTGATGAGTTCCTGACTCCAAGAGAAACGGTGAGCAACAGGCTGGCCATCCGCTCAGCTCTCCTCCTTCCCCTGGACAAGCTGCCTTCTTCCTGCAGGACACACACACACACACACACACACGGACACAAACCATTGTTTACATTTCTTCCCTCAATTCAGCATAGAAGTGCACTTAAATTAGACGAATTTTCCTATAATGTGTAAGTCTACCTTCTATACTGTCTTATTAAGAATCCAAACTGTGGTCACTAAAGGAAATCAACTTTGCACAGGAACGGCTCATAAAAAGTGAAAGAAAACAGCAGTGATGGCAATGGAAAAATACATGGTAATATTATATGTGATCAAATAAAAAAAAAATACAACTTTAAAGAGCAATTTATAAAAAAAAAAGAGCAAGTTATAAAAAAGAGGATTCAAAAATATGAAAACCACTAAGAACTACCAGGCAATTTAATCTAGTTTGAGGGTGGAGGGATGATGATAGAAAACAGTTAACAGCCATCTCTGGAGTTGGAGGAGGGGCAGATCATTTCTGAAATGTAGGGCCATCCTTTGTATAGTTTTGAAATGAAATAAAAGAGCCTTAAAATCTGTCCTAGCCACTGCAGAGAAATGCTAATGTTTTAGTGCTCACTCGCTCACTCTCTCTCTCTCTCACACACACACACACACACACACACACACACACACACACACACACACACACACACACACACAACCTCTCTCTCTCTCTCTCTCTCAATCACTGATGGATGGCAGCTAGCCATCATGCAGGGTGCTGGCCTGAAAACTTCAACAAGTGGACAGAAGGAGGTGGGCATCAAACTAACAACCCTATAAGCACTGTTATCCTCCTGATCGTCAGCAGGAATGAGTCCTAAAACCGGAATTACCGGTTCCCTTGTCTGGAAAGTCAGTGTGTTTCTGAATGAGTTTTTGGTTAATTTCCAAAAACAAGTTCTGTGGTTAAGGTGTTGGCGCTATACATTTATGTGTTATTTAGTAATGAATCATTTATTTTCCAGCTGTTTTTCTTTATATAAATGAATCATTATTGATTGTAATTATTTTAGTTACTTAAAGTAATTCTTTATGCTTTTATTTTGAAGGCGGTTTAGGCCACAGAGGGATTTGGGCACCTGGTGATTATGTATTTATTGGAGACAGGTAAATGGTAAATGGACTCTACTTATATAGCACTTTATCTTTTTTACCCCTCAAAGTGCTTCACATACTACGAGTCATTCACCCATTCACACCTCATTCATGCAGAGCAGTACCACTTGCTCTGGGAACATTCACACACACTCACACACACACACCGTTGGCCATCTGGAGCGACTCAGGGTTCAGTATCTTGCCCAAGGACACATCGACATGTTGACTGTACGGTGGTGGGATTGGTTCACCAGAATGAGCAAATGTTTTGTGACCAGGGGAAACCCAGGAGAAGCCACAAGTGAAACCCCTTCTGTATATATGTTGGATTATTTAAATTCTAAAAAATAAAGCTCTTACCTGGACAATGAATAATTTCCCCTGCGTAAGATTGGCTTACTGGTGCCCAAGCGGCAGTTTTTGTTTGAGTAAAAGGATATGTGTTATTTCATTATTTCACTACTACAATAAGCTTACAAGATGTTCACGTTTAGTTTTATATGTCTTAAGGAAGGTGGTTCCTAACAAATGGCTGAATGAGACCACTTAAAGTCATCATGACCAACATTAGCAGCCCTTAGCTTAGCGGTGGTGATTGGTAAGTCATGCAATCATGATGTAGTTTGTTTATAGCATCACATTAGCATTTTACTCCTGGCTATTGCATTTACGCTTCAACTATTATAAAAGTGGTGTTATTATTAGGAGATTATCCTGCTGAACATAAAGTGTAATTATCATAAACGTGTGTTTGCCACAGATCTTATTTTTTGCAATATTCTAAAATCCAATGGATAAATCCCATTGCTTTTGTTGAGGGAGCCTTTTCGATGCTAACTTCCTGGTTAGCCTACAAAAATACATCATCCCTGCATTATCATTGTCATGATCATGATGAAAAAGTATATAGTCCCTTACCCTGCCTACATGTTAGCATTTAGCCCCACACTCAGACAAACTCAGACACACAGACAACCGCATAAAGTAAAAATATTTTATTTAGAAATGATTATTCTTTTTGAAAATAAGTTTAAGAAATCCAGTGATATATGAAAATAATCAATAATCAGGTTAAAGTGCAAAAATACAGTTTTGATATAATGCATCTATACAAAAATAACATTGGGATGTGATATTGAAAAGGAGAAAATATGTTAACATGGCTTTGATCATTCTGAGTTTGTAAAAAAAATTGCATAAGAATTGTGTACCTTTAAAGTCTTTGGATTACAAGCTTAGTATTTGCACTGAGCAACCGCAAGGTCGTGTTTCGCTTAACATTCCACACATCCGTTGCCAAGTCAGGCTTTGATAACTAAGTATACACTTCTCCGCTAAGGCTTATTTCAGTTTTATTCCTTTCAGAACTGGCTGGTGAAATATTTCATCCTTGAGGAGTATTCCCACGGAAGCAGAGCGCTCTGCCTCTTTGACTGTTGTTGTCTTTGGTCGTGTTTTTCCAGTGTCCCCGTCCTCCCCTGCTGGCAGAGTGACTCATTTGATCTTGGCTGGCTTCAGTTCCTTGACCTGCATATGTAGTGTTTTGTGGACCGCCAGCGTCCTGGACTGGCAGAAGCCCTTCCCGCACTCCTGACACTTGAAGGGCTTTTCTTTGGAATGAATGTACCTGTAGAGAACAGAAGAGACGCCGGTTAGTATCAAGGGAGTGTGATCACGACAAGGGGTCAACATTCAGAGGCATAAGTGTGTAGAAGTGTTTTCTGTTAGTTTCTGTCTTTCCGTTTTCCACAGTCTAAGTGAAATACCACCATATCATTCTATTCTCAAAAATCTCAGAGAACCAAGAAATGTGGGATAACATTTATAGAAGTTTTGAGGAGGAATACAAACAAGGGGCAGCATTTTACGTCAATCCCCTGGGAACATATCTCCGAGCAAATCCCAGAGCTAACCGCTAACTGATGGTGTATCAGCCTTCCGGAGATGATGCTAATTTTACTTTTTTAGGTCAACAAACCATCAGATCGTAGACAAACCATGAACTTTGAATGTGATTGAAAATTGCTCACATTCTTCGTACTTTTAACGTTTGAAGTCAGATTGGTGCCACAGTGAGTCTCTATCAGGCTAGTCAGCTAGAATGCTAATTTCAGTAGATTTTTCCGAAACACAATACATGGACGTCTGACATATTTTCAACACTGTAACCTTCTAAACTGTTGAAAATGGTAGTGATTCTAGCATACCTTACACATTGTCGCTTGACGTTTAGAGCTTTTTACACTAGTTAATGAATGTATCATTGATGTAATAAAAATCATGCCTATGTGTGTTTTGAATAAGCAGGGACTTGAATACACTTCTACAATAAACTGTTGCAAAAAGTAAACATTGAAGCTCCAAATGTTCACTCACACCCCCATGTCCTTGAAACAATCCCTACGCACTTGTCAACTTGTGTCAGGTTTGACAGTTCTTACACATCATGTATTTCATCCTGTCATCGTTAGGAAAGGTTTTGCCCACCTTGAAAATTTTCTTCTGAATCCTTTCATCTGCACACAGACTACTGACTGTGCAGTTATTGTGACACATTCAACATCTTATGTCATCTCATTACAGTGACAACATTTTTCATAATGGACTAAGTAGTCACCTTTTGAATTAAGCATTTAACAAAGAAACCTTTCTCCATTAAGCCTTACAGCATATCTACACAGGAGGCAATTCACCTAACCCTAAACCTAACACCCAACTACAGCAGCTACTGGCAGGTGTCTACCTAGGCTGTGTTTCACTTACACTATATGCACATAATGTAGGTATTCCTTTTCACGTGTGGTTGTGTGTTTAGTGCAGTCAAAACGCAAGTGATCCACACCCAAATGTGGCTATTTTTACTTTTACTTTCTAGTGTGGATTGAAAGAACTAATCCTTTTGAGTGCCTATAGGCAAAAGTGTTTATAACCCAACTCTTACCCCTAGATTCCACCGGGAGCGTCTGCGCTGCGTTACGGCTACGCCACGCCACGCTGCGACCTCCTCCTGCATCATAACCCACCGGGCGCATTTCAAAACGTTGCGGAAGCGGAGCGTCGTGTGTGCAGGCTCGCAGTTGTTGTTGATTTGGGCATATTTCCTGGACATTTATTTGGGGGATGGGCCTGGGCCGGATGAATGTTCCACTTCCTGCCTGCGCTACGGCTGCGCCGCGCTGCGCCGCGTCAAAAATAGGATTCATCCTATATTTTAGAAATTCCTTGCGCCGAGGCGCTTCTGGGACGCTTCAAGCCGCGGCGCAGCGTGGCGCAGCGGGTCTGGTGGAATAGCACCCATTCACTAGAGTGGCCGCGATCGCTAAAAACGCCGCAGCGTGGCGTGGCGTAGCCGTAACGCAGCGCAGACGCTCCCGGTGGAATCTAGGGGTTAGGCAACCCAATTTAAGAATTAGCACGCAAATGTGATAATTTTCTGGAAATGATGTAAAATGATGTGCTAATTTGGATGGAAAGTTGACTATAGAAAGGGGACATACACAGCCCTATATGAAGACTGTAAATAAAGAAGACACATTCTGCTCCATTTCAGGTTCAAATCAGTATTTTGGTTAGCTGGCCAGCTCTGTTGTGATTGGTCAACTGCTTAGAGATGTCCCGCCCCTTAGCCTATCACGTACAATGAGTTGTAGCGCTAGCCAATAGAAGCGTAAGTGTTAGAAAGTGATGTCATTATGTTTTGGAAGTAAACAAAGGAGTCCAATGGAGGCGTTTCAGGCAGGGGGGATGAGGGGTGTTTAGCCTTTGCAGACCATTTACATGCACAACAACCTATAACACACTACAGGAAAGGGAAACCCCAAAAAGCAGAATAGGGCCTCTTTAAACAAACTGTTGGGACCTTGCCTGTTAACACAACGAGCCAATGTATGTTCAGTGTGTAGTACAGTGTTGGCTTTAAATAACCAATAAAGCCTTCTTCTCACCTGTGGTCCCGGAGGTGGTCCTGTCTTCTGAAGGCCTTGTGGCAGATGTCACAGGTGTACGGCCTCTCGTCCGTGTGCGTCCTCTCGTGGATCAGGAGGTTGTAGGATTTGGTAAAGTGGCGACCACAGAACTTGCACACAAACTCTTTCTTGGTCTTCGACGGCAGGCGGCCTCGGCTGGACTTGCGCTCGGGGGAGGAGAGCTTGGTCAGGTCCAGGTGGAGGCTGGCGGAGGTCTGGTGGAGAGATGAAGCCTGAGCGGCGCCCCCCCCCATGCTCAGGTCCTCCGCCTTCAGGGGGTCCTCCTGGGTGGCTGCAGCCGCCAGGTTGGCAAAGTCAAAGCGGGGTTTGTTCTTGGAGCTCTGAAACAGACCCGCTGAGTCGTGCTTGGGCTCCAGCAGGTGGGGGAACAGGGGGAAGGAGGCCATGGAGGAGAAGTGAGCGGGCAGCTTGGAGACGGTGCAGCGGGGCAGGGAGAGGTGGGGGTAGCCCAGGGTCCACTGGTGCAGCTGGATGGCGTGGAGGGCGCTGAAGCTGTAGAGGCTCTGGAAGTGTTCGGCCGGCAGCTGGAGGCCCGTGGAGCTCTGCAGGAGGGCGTAGTTGGCCAGCTGGAGCGACGGGTGCAGGGGGACCGGGGCTGGCAGGGTCTTGCTGCCCATGGCTGCTACCCAGAATCCAACAGGGCCTTCTGGAAGAAACACAAAACATTAGCAGAGGAAAATATGCACACTCTCGGGCCAAGTGACATCGATATATTTCTAGTGCTGTCAAAAGTCAATTCATTGAAGATGACCAGGAGTTTCTGCTGCACACGCACACACACACACACACACACACACACACACACGTAGATATGGTGTAACTACAAGAAACCAGATTAGTGTGACAGGCATCAGGCAGGAATTCAGATAACTCTTCCATACAGGCTTTTAAAACCCACATTCTCCCCTCAGTGAGGGGTCCTTACATTTTACAGAAACTTTCCTCGCACACTTAATGTAATTAATATCCTACTTTTACTTTTTTTTTGCTGCAATTTGGCCCTTCATAGTGTTTATTGGTCAGATAGTCTACAGATGTTTCTCTTTCACGGTCAACTTGTATACATTTTACTTTTTAATTCAGTTTTATTTTCTATTTTGAGATGTTTCTATTTTATGTCTTTTCATTTTCTACTCTTTTTATTTTCAAATGATGTGCAATGTCAAAAGCAATTGGGATCAATAAACTATTATATTACCTCAAAATAATTGTTGGAAAGATTTGTGTTGAGTATGGAGCTGGGGTGTGTTTGTGAAGAAATACTCCTGGCATGTACGCCCTGTGAAACCCCAAACAATAATTTCTAGATTACTGCTTGTGTTGGTATAAGGAAAGATGAGAATTCAACTGCTATTTTTTCTCAAAACACTTAATGTCGTGGCTTGGACTGCAACTTGATTGAATCCATACAAAGACATTGCCCCGCCTCTGCTGCTCACTGCTGTAGCATGGTCAGTAGCTACTGACCATGCTACAGATGTTAGTGCAAAATCTACAGCTCCTCTACCACAACCATCAGCAACAAGTGGACATGGAGTACTACATGAACTACATGTTGCTAAATCCACCGCGGAGCATAAACAGAAGGGCAACCATGGCAACCATGCTCGGGGTCTTCTTCGCTGCTTTTGGTGTATTTTGTGGCAGAAGTACAGCGCCACTTACAGGCCCGGCATATGTACTACAGCGCTTTCGAGCTGTCTCGTGCGGATGTACAGCGCCACTTACAGGCCCAGCATATGTACTACAGCGTCTCCAGCGCTTTCGAGCGGTCTCGTGTGAACGGAATACTTTTTTGATATCGTATTCGGTTCGTTTGCGTTTGCGTTCCCGTGTAAATGGGGTCTGAATCCACTGACAAGGTTTTAGAAAATTCTCACTTTCTGCAGTTTTTCAGATGGCAACTTATTTGAGAGAGATCATGGTTATAACCAAATAGCTGAACATTATTTGCAGGTCATTTACAAAATGTCAATTTAAATGTCTAGCAGGAAAATCAGCTACAAACCCGTAGAACCAGCCCAACAAGAGGTGAAGGCCACTTATTAAAATGTATAATAATGCCTCTCTGACCTGTTGAATGTAATCGCATACTTTTTTTTAAGAAATACTATACAATACAAATATATATTAATTTTATTTGAAAATACTGTACTCCTTCCTTTTGTATGTTCCTTTATGTTGTGTTAAAGTAAATCCATTAAGTATAAAAGCGTTGCTGCGTTTGATGTGCTGTTTACACGAGAACGCAAACGGTTGTATCCGCTACTTTTCTCTTTCGTATAGCCCTTTTCGTTTACACGAGGCCTTAACAGAAACGCGGAAACGGACCCCGCAAACGATAACGGGTCCCAAGGTGGATAGATCTGCAAACGGAACGCTCTGGGGGCCTAACGGCTCCGTGTGTACGCCCTATACGATCATTTCCTGATAACGATGAAGCCATAGCCCCACCTCTCCCCACCTCTGCTGCTCACTGCTGTAGCATGGTCAGTAGCTACTGCTACTGACCATGCTACAGACGTTAGTGCAAAATCTACAGCTCGACCATGCTACAGATGTTAGTGCAAAATCTACAGCTCCTCTACCACAACCATCAGCAACAAGTGGACATGGAGAATTACATGAACTACATGTTGCTAAATCCACCGCGGGGCATAAACAGAAGGGCAACCATGGCAACCATGCTCGGGGGTCTTCTTCGCTGCTTTTGGTGTATTTTGTGGCAGAAGTACAGCGCCACTTACAGGCCCGGCATATGTACTACAGCGTCTCCAGCGCTTTCGAGCGGTCTTGTGTGAACAGAAGACTTTTTTGATATCGTATTCGGTTCGTTTGCGTTTCGTATGCGTTTGCGTGTAAATGGGGTCTGAGTGGAATGTCTTTCTGGCATTGACACACACACAGACACATTCAAGTCAGACAGAGAAATAGTAGTGTGTGTGTTTTTTTTATGTGATTGCGTTTTTGTGTGTGTGCCTCTGCCTGCAAGTGTGAGTATGCCTCTGTTGTGTGTGTGTGGGTGTTAGAAAGAGTTTGTGCATGCATGTGTGCTTCTGATATTGTTTTTGTGTGTGTGTGTGTGTGTGTGTGTGTGTGTGTGTGTGTGTGTGTGTGTGTGTGTCTTTCCAGCAGCAGAGGAGCTGTAAGAGCAGGTTTGATGAGCAGGATAACAATAGACAAAGTGTGTTTGTCTGAGGCTCACAGGTGACGGTGTGCTCAAACAAACACACACACACACACACACCTCTCACCTCTCACAGACGCTGCATTCCTGCTCACCGTCAGGGTTAAGTTTAACTTCAGAAAGAATGATGATACTTACATCGGGTTACTTTACAGTTCCATTCTCAACTACTGTATACTTTTACTCTAACACATCTGAGAGGGAGATTGTTAAATGCAGTTTTTGGTGTTTGAAGATGTTTGAACACCACTTTGAACTAGATATTAGAAAGGTAATTATGGCATGTTTAACTCACACGAGCTCTAAGCAGTCATTAATAAAACTAATAATGCACAGATGTTTCTTTTTAAATCTAAGCAGGTATTTAAATACTAAATTGGGTATTAAAAAACATTAAAACATTTTACTTGTATCTGTATCAAACTACATTTCTGGGGACGTCCATAAAAACCTGGACGTTTTTTAATTAATTTAAAACAGTTAATATAACTACATATGCATAAAGCATTTACATTTGTCCACTTTCCAGTTGAAAAAAACCGAGTTAAATTATATTAAAATAATACAAATAAAATAGTGATAATAATGATAGTGATGAATATATCCTAATCAGAAAAGTCCTACTTGTAATTTTAGAGAGTGATAAAGTAATCATAGTGCAGTGTTAGAGCTGAGGGAGAAGCTATCTGTAGGGCTGTGCGATTAATCCTATTTTAATCGCAATTACGATTTTGGCCTGCCACAATTATGAAAACAACATAATCGAAAAAACGATTATTTTGCTTTGCTAGGTTGTGACAGTGCACTGCAACCTATTTGATCTCATTTATTGTTATTTATCATATTTATATATGTTTAGTAGCTTGGTATTTATTATTTTGATATTATTTATTTAAATGTAAATATAAATGTATCATTTCTTTTTGTATTGGTTTTTCAGTTGAATTATACGTTCAGGGTAATCAACAGTTAAAAAGAGACCGTTCAAATTATTATTTGTATTTGTTTTAAAGTTCAATAAATGGATGTTTTCAAAGTCAATGAATAATCGTATTTAATAATCGTGATATCAATTATTGACCAAAATAATCGTGATTATGATTTTTGCCATAATCGAGCAGCCCTAGCTATCTGTTACATATGTTTTGCAATAACCACTGTTCATATGCAACATTTTAAAACATTGCTTTAACTGGCTCCCTCAATTTATATACTCACAAACTTATTTAAACTTCTTGTTCTTTTTTACCATCAATGTTTACTTATTAGATTTGTTCTATGCCATTTAATATTTTACTGTACTTTATTTGCCTTTTATCTGTTGCTGTTGTCGCTGTACATTTCCCCTCTGCAGGACAAACAAATATTCTGATTATAAGAATTAAATTGAAAATGAAAATTGTTCTTGCTTTCAGTTTTTCTGTTCTTGGCTCAAATCCATCCCATTGTCCTGAACATGATGGTACAGACGGAGCGTTTACACTGAGCAGCTAACACAGGGAGTAATAAAGAGGATGCCTGCGGCCTGGCCATGCAGGGAAGGGTCTGTAACGAGGACCCCCGGCCCCCCGCAGTGCGCTCCTTTCTGATCATCACGCAGAAGTAATTGACTTATAGTTAGGGGGTCATTAGAGATAAGCGCTGCGCCGCTGAGCGCTCCTCACCTTCTCCCCTTTCATGTCTGCATACCAGAGGCCTCCAAATCCAAACAGCCATGTGGCCCTTTAACTTCAGCGGACCCTGTGAGATCTGACGCCTCCGAGGGCCTCGCTGTGACGACTGACGCTTCTCACCTCGGTGTGAACGCGATCAGACCGGCTGAGATACACATGTGGGCCCCGGGTGTTTACCTCTGCAGGACTGAGCAGGTTTTATAGCGAATTAGCTTTTAGCGACGTGCTAATTAACAACTCACAGCGGTGTGTATTTTGTCAGCTGATTCCAGTCGTTTGTGACTCAGTACATTTACATGGGACAATTATCTTTCAACTTCTATGCCTGAAAAAAATAGTGGGTGTGTATCCGGCTCCCTTCACGCATGTCTTCCCCTTTATCTCCCCCTCATTACCCTGTCAAATAAAGGCAAATCTGGGCCAAAAAAAAACATTTTAATTATTGAAATTAAGGCTGCAATAAAAAACCACGTAGGATAATAATGAACAATTCCACCACTTAACTAGTTAACCACTAGTAACATGTAAGTAACAACACTACCGTGGCACAGGGGTTAAAAAGGTGTCTGCGAGGGTCAGCGGTTCGATCCCCGCCCCCCCCGCAGTCAACATGTCCATTAATCCGAGGGCAAAATACTTAACCCCCAAATTGCTCCTGAAGGCATCCATCCCACTTTTTAATCTGAATACTGGGGTTAGCTGCATTTTATATATTTCAATTTCAGACATGCTTATATATCCATGGTTATAGTTAAAACCAGTTGTTCTCAATTAAAATAAATTATCAAAAAAGACCAATTAACCTAGAGTTGCGCCAGTAGGCATTTCTACGGTATTATACTTTGGATACAATATTATGTAAAGATTAATAATAATAAACTGAAACTAAACTGTTTTATTTAGTACTGATTTTTCACTTAATACACATAGTTAAAGAAAAAAGGTTCAATCCAGGCAGAAAAATAATGAACAGAATTAACGTAGTTTGAGGAGGACCTTTTTTAGTTTTGTGAGAACTATTTAATCTATAACCATTGATCTATAGGCATGTATAATATGAAAATATGAAAAAACAAACTAACTCCAGAAATCAGAAAAAAGAGTGACAGAAAAAGTCTAAAATGTGCGTAAACATGTTGTTGCGGGTATGGTGATAACTTTTGGTGTTCGTATGAGTCGACACATTTCCAATTTCATACAGCTGTTATTAATATGTTTTACATCTGACGTTCACAAACATGCGCTGAGTTGAGCGTCCTGTAATCTGTCAGCCTGCTCTCTCCTCATTTCTCACTAAGTCCACTAATGCTCATAATGGTACCGGGGTTAGAACCGAGGTCTTTAGGTGTGGTTACATGTTCTGGGCTCTTCAAAATATGAAATATCTCAAGCTGCCAGAAACTTACGGGCTCCGTTCCACATTAGATTACTTTTTCTCCTTCTAAAATCAAGTTTGTTATTTTAGAGGATGTGTTGTAAGACATCATGTCTGAAAAAGCTTCATTTACAGATAAGATAAGAACAGAAATGATATGATAAGTGAGCTGATATGTTCAAAAAAACAACGGCAAAGAAGCTGCCAATTCCATAAAATCATTTGTAACCGTCAGCAGTGGAATGCATAAGTACATTAATAAAAAACTTCAACTTTTTCTCAGTATTTCCGCTATATGTTACTTTAAAATCACTTTGCGGGACAACTTCTCCTTTGTTACTGTGATTCATTTTTAATAAGTTGTGAAAATATGATATAAATGCATTGATTAAACCACCGTACTAAATAAAGGATTTAAAACGAGCACTATCAGGGCTTTTTTAAACACAATTCAACAACCTACTACTTACATCACTCCCAAAAACAAATACCTTTTACTACAAAAGTAAAATAAGTACAGCATAGTGTGGCAGTCAAAGCTTCTTCTTCTGTGGTATCTAGTTAGTAAAGTATTTCCATGCATGGCCCCCCGCCTCACACACACTCCACTATGATCTGATCTCCAGCCGTCACACCTGCAGCCTCACAAACACACACAGACACACAGACACACACATACACACACACACAGACACACACACACACACACACACACACACACTCTCTTGTCCTTATCTTCACATTAATCACAGCGCTTCACACGTGTTAATGAGCTCATGCTCATTAGAGTTTATGATGTGATGCTAGGATCAGCTGGAGGCCTGTTTGGAGCTTTGCTTGTTTAGTTAAAGAAACCATGTCTTCAATTCATTCCTACGCAACATCTGCTGAGGAAAAGTATTCATATGAATGTGATGACCCTGAAAGTTGAATAAAAATAAATGTGGTTACCACTAAATATATTTTAATGTTTAAAGAAAACTAGTGCTGGATGTAGTACGATTGTGATACACCTGTTGATATACACATTCCTCTAAAACATACAAGATCTCTACAAAGTATTATTTAAATATGGAAATATGGAGGTGTGGAAGAGGTTTTCAGATTTGATGGACACTTTGCATAGCACTCAGATGTTTCACTTAAGTAAAAGTAGCAATACTAAATTGTAAAAAAAAACAGTACTCCAAGTAAAAGTCATGCATTCAAATCCTACTTCAGTAAAAGTCATCAAAAAATACTTAAAATATTATTAAAAAGAACTCATAAAGAATGATGTTCCATTTAGAAATATTAAATCACTGGATTATGATTATTGATGCATTCATGTCTCGATCACAGATGGTAATGGTGGAGCTCATTTGAATTACTTTATAAACTGTTGATGCTATATTTATTTTTGTAATAATCTTAATTTGTAGAGGAAATAAAGCTGATAGATAAATGTACTGGCGTAAAAAGTGGCTTCCAAAATGAAGTGGATTAGAAGTATAAAGTAGCATAAAATATAAATACTTGCTTAAAGTAACTCCAAACTGTACTTAAGTACGCTATTTAATTAGATAAAAGATGTGTATTTCATTGCACTTCTGTAAATATGTAGTAACAAATGTGGAATGAATTTGGTTTTCGTTTTGTGGATTAAAAAAGTGAAGACTTACCAATAAAAGATGTGTTTAAATGTTAAATTGTCCCTGGTCCTGCCGGAGGGTCACGGTGAGCAGCCCGCGGAGCAGCCTGTGTATCGGGCGGAGAGTCACTGAGACCCGGGCAGCGCCGGCATGTTCCTCCGCTGAAACGTCTTCCCTCCGGGGTGAGTGGCGGTGCTGTGGGCGGTGCAGCGTGCTGCTGTGTGGCGGTGCTCAGGGTGCTGTTTGACGGTGCTGCGTTGAGCCTCCTCTGCTCTGCCTCTCCGCGGCCGCCGCCTCTTATTGCGGAGGAGTCTGCCTGAAGAGCCGCGTCACTCCGCCAGCCCACATCCACAGCCCCGCAGGAGACCATCCTTCATGTCGCCGTGTGGAGCGGGACTGTTTGATATGACAGCGGTGGAAGAATCCAGCGGTGGAAGGTAGTGAAGTATATTTACTTAAGTACAGTACTTAAGTACTGTACTTAAGTACACATTTGAGGTAGCCTACTTTTAGTTTCAGACTCTAACCCCTCCCTATGCGTAGTACTCAGATATTTTACCTAAGTAAAAAAGTTAAAGTAAAAGTACCAAGTTGTGAAGTGAAAATACTCAGTTACAAGTAAAAGCTGGTAAAAGTGGAGCTTATTTAATTGACTTTACTTTTTTGTATTCTTCTATTTGTTGAAAACGTGTATTTCTATATTTCTCAACTTTAAAAAGGTTTTTTAAATAGCTTCTTGGCAGTGTTATCTAGTTTAAGTGTTATGTTCTCTTGTACAGCAGCAGTATAGAGTAATTAAAATGAGCTCCACATTTACAATCTGCAATGAACACCTTAATGCATCAATACAAATAAACCACAAAACACCATTGCACTTAATGAGTACTTTTGTTTTGTTGCATTCAATATATTTTCATGCCAGTACATTTGTACTTTTACTTAAGTAAGATGTTGAATGCAGATTTGTAACAGAGAACTTTTAAAATTCAGTATTGCAACTTTTATTTCTCCTGACGTGAATTACTATGCCTACTGAAGACTTCTACCTTTACTAGAATCGCATACTTTTCTGAACTCTGCTCAGATACTTTAAAAGGCAGAAATACAATCCAAAAATAGTCCCATTTAAGGTAAAGTCCTGAATTCATTATATTAGTAAAAATACAAATGACAGAAGTATTATCTGCATTGCACTTAAAATAATAAAAGTAAAAGTTATATTTTATACAGTATAGAATTAGAATTGGGAGGGATGAACCCCTCTTTAATGGTCACACATGCAGAGCACACAGCACACACAGTGACATGTGTTCTCTGCTTTTAACCCATCCTAGTACCAGGAGTCTAGTACTAGGAGCCACTGCTTTCTATTTGCATTGTTGCACATGTGTATTTAAGGCCTAATTCCAGGGCGATGTCCGGTGCCTTGCTCAAGGGCACCACGGCAGGGCAGGAGGTGAACTGGGACCTCTCCAAGTAGAAGTCCACACTCCATATTTTAGGTCTGGTCGGGGACTTGAACCGGCGACCCTACGGCTCACAGTCTAAGCCCCTACTGACTGAGCAATGTAAATCACGGCTCGTATTAATACTGAAGGATCAACAGTAGGCGATGATTCAATTAAAGAACCCTGTCCGCCCCACACACCTCTCTCTAACAGCCACAAGAACACTTATTGATACTCAAGAAGAAGAAGAACACATCTCTGGAATTAGGCCTTAAATACACATGTGCATTGTATGGAGAAGTGTCAGAGCAAAAGGGCTGTCATGTTTTGGTGTTCGGAAGCAGTGAGGGGTTCAGTGCCTTGCTCAATGACACTTTGATGCAGGGAAGACGTGCATAAAAAACTGCTGTTGGTATTTAGTATTTGTATTACTCACACAATAAGTGCTGCTCTGTCTATGGATTGGGAGGGAGTGTTAGTACTCTTTTTATTTATTTATTGGTTTGTGAAGCACTTTGTGTTATTTTTTGTGTATGTACCGTGCTATAAGTCAGGTTTGATTGATTAACTCGTACTGATTTGTTGCTTTGTATATAAACATGTGGCTAACCCTGGGCTTTAAGCTTCCTGGAGCCACCTGAGGTGAGGTGACGGTGTCTGACACACATTTCCCAAAGAACAGCACACAGAGAAGTTGTTTAGTATATCCAAAAAACTATTTATTCAAACAGTCCCTGCTGCGGGGACGCAGTTTTTAATCTGGCCTGGGTCTGTTTTTTGCATGTATCCCCTCTATCTCCCCCTTTCAACACTGTCCCCCTAAAGGTTAATCTGGCTAATCTTTAAATAAAAAAATAAATAATGTAATCTGCTTAGTAAAATAAAGTTGTCTCCATCTAACCTGACGTCACTCATTCACAAAAAAAGGTAATCATCATCAAAGCATATTTATATAAATACCAAATAAATGAAGCAAGGCAATATACTTATTGGTGGATATGTACGGTGGCCGATAGGTGCAAACACGCTACAACGGCCCAAAAACTTCCATTGGGAGAAATGTACTGCAGCTTAAAAAACAATGCAAATAGAAAAACACAAATGTGCCAAAACATATGACGAAACATCTTCACCAACTTGAGGAAACACGTGCAGCGTTTAGTAAACATTCGAGAAACAGGCTCAATGTTTACTAAAAGCGCTGCATAAACTAAACATTGCAAATATAAAACGCTTAAGAAGTTGAAAACACAACGAACATGGGGACACTAAAAAGTGACGCACACAGCTGGGACCAGAGTGCTTGGTGAAGTTCAGGATTATAAAGTTGGCCAACTGTCACTGATGCAGAGTTAGCCTGTTTCATAACTGTAAGTGTTTAGTCAGTATATTTAATTCACTATGTTAGCTGGTGGCTAGCTAGCAGAGTTGCAATAATGAGATCACATTGTTAAAATAATATTATATTTTAAGGTAAGATTCCGGAGACAATTGTCCAACTTTATAATCCTGAACGTCACCAAGCGCTCCGGTCCCAGCTGTGTGCGTCACTTTTTAGTTTCCCTATGTTCGTTGTGTTTTCAGCTTCTTGCAGCGTTTTTGTTGTTGTTGCAGTGTTTTGTTCTTTTAGTAGACGCTGCGCATGTGTTGTCAAGTCGGTGAAGATGTTTCTTCATTTGCATGTGTTTTGGAACATTTTTAATAATAAATATATACATTATTATATTCATCTGTTTATATAGATTTTAACAAGGAGAGACAAAGAGGGAGATGTCTATGACATGACTTGTAAACATTGTGTGAAGCAGTAGACACACACACACACACACACACACGCACGTGCACACACACACACACACACACACACAAACACACACAGTAGCAGCACACGGAGGCTCAGTGACCCTCCACTGACATGATGTTTAGAGGTCACTTACACACACTGTACCAGCTGTTTACATCACTTCACATACATCCAAACACTGAGCAGCCAAGAAGAAACATCTGCCAGCCCAGCCTCAACGCCACGTGTTTTTAACGGTACGACTTTTTATTTAAATAAAGGATAAGAAATGGTTAAATCATCCATAGTTACATCAAAGAGACAATAATGATATACCAGTTTTTAGTAGTGGCAAGCACACATTAATACCATTTTTTATTTAATTTGAACACATTTTAATAAAAAAAAGTAAAAAGAGGAAGTGAATCAAGTTGGAGTAGCTGCAGGATGACAGTAAGTAGTTTATTTACTAGTATATAAGTATATATTGCACAGTGTTATCTTACAACATGTTGTTACACATATAGTGAAAAAAGAGAAAGCAGCCAGTAGTTGCATTTTAACATATTGCACAACCACAATGTCATGTGTGTTATTGTGTGTGTGGTGGTCTACCAGTGTTGCTTATACAGTCTACAGGAAGGAAGGACCTTCATCAACAATCAATCTCTTTCAGTCTGGGTTCAGACTTAGTGTTTCATACATGTACTCAACTGTAGTGGGCTGTATGAGGAGACACGTTCACTGCATCAGCTGGAAGAGGTCAAAGGTCACAGGGCAGGAGGCAGTGGATGAAAAGGTCAGTCAGGACGCTGACATATGACATCACAGAGATACACTGTATACTACCAGCTGCTACCTGTTTACTGATGTTCCTACTTCTATGTGCAAGAAACACTCTTCTCTCACTGCCACACTGACACTTTAGAATCATTTACAGCAATCAGTGGATTCTCAATTCAGGTTCAGTGGCCCCCCCTGGTGTTCAGATGGAGAAACATTGACATTTCAATTCCTAATCAAAGAATGAATGGTTTTGCAACAGTATGTAATGTATATCGTCTTTTTGTCTGGTTGGTAATTATCATACTCTTAATGTGTTTGGTGTCACTTATTTATTATACTGTATAACCACCATGATAAGACAAACTGATGAAATGAAGGAAGGTAAGATAAGGACCAAATAATGAAGTTGGATAAAGGAAGTTGTAGAAATTCAGGCAATTAGATTATAGATGGTCCCATACAACTTCCCTACATTTACAAAGGATGTTCATTCTAACAGGAATCTTAGTCATCACATATGGTAAAGCTGCATGCCTTAAGAACATGTTAAGTTTGGAGCCATGAGCTGATGCAGGCAACCACACAGTAAGGATAGGTTTGATTTTTTAAAACACACAAAAAAGTGAACACCTCTCAGACTCAAACATTCTGTATTTATTGCAGGGCACATTAAATGTAGACCACAGCAATCACGGGTCCACCCCCTCTGTATTAGGTTGTTCCTGTTTAACACAAAATCTGGGATCCATTACATTTAGCCCATTTGTTACCAGCATAGTCCTTTTAATCAAGAGATGGAGGAGTTTTTATTTTCTCTATTTAGATGACGATTTTATCCAAATCGTCTTGGATACATTTCAATACCGGTGCAGAGAGCAATTTGGGGTTAAGTATCCTGTGCACATTGCCTGGGGATTGATCCACTGACACTTCGATTGTAAGACGCCCATTGACCCCCCCGAGACACATCCACACTGTGAAAGTATACGAGTACATGTCAACTGAAAGTCACTAGCCTTTGCTGGAGACTTGCTTACGTTTAAAGGTAAAACACAAAAACAACAAAAATACTTTACTACACAGTTTACCCAAGCTGTTCCTAAAACTAGATTCATTCTTCATGAAAGGGATTAAAGAAAGAAAGAAATACTTTTGTATTGTTGTTCTTTATTAGGATCCCCATTAGCACTAGCATGAGCATTAGCTCCTGGGGTCGTCACACACAGTCAAACATACATAAAAAAAATAACAACTCATCATTTCATGCAATTCACAATTCAATATGAAGGGAAAACTAAAATGATCATCCTATTGTAACCATCATTAAGCCAAACATAAATAATACAATAATTATACATATCCACTGACATAGTTCCATTATACTGTATGATATGTGGATGATTTTTAAGCAAACTTTTGAAATGTACTCGGGGAATTTTCCTGAATGATATGGACCGGCAATGACTTCCAGCTGACCATGGCTCTGTAAATTACTGTTATCTGTTTGATATTTGATTTAATTCTGGGTAACATGAACCTTCCTTCTATTGGATGTTGTGTTTCATAGTTATGTTGAGCAAAATGGGACATAAACCTGTGTGATAATATATGTTTATTAATCAGGCTTTTACCTTTGTGTTTTCTACATTAGACACATAGTTTTTGATGAACACACATTCACAAACAGGACCAGGAATGGCGGCAGAGTGAAGGGCTGCCAGTCATCGAGTGCCTGTGAGCAGTCGGGGGTTCAGTGCCTTGCTTAAGGGCCCCTCAGCAGTGCCCAGGAGGTGAACTTCTCCAGTTAACCACAATCTGTATTTTGGTCCGATTGGGACTTGAACCGGCTCCCCTTCTGTTACCGAGCTAAGTCCCTACAGACTGAGCTACTGCCTTACTCTCGAGAGGGAAAGCTCTTTATTTCAACCTGACTAATTTCCCTTGAATGACCTTGAATAACCCTAACCCATGGTGACTCTTTGGGTCGTGCTAACTTTACTGTACTCTTCACCTTAATTGTACAGATTCTGGGGGAAAAAAAGGACAAAACACGTCAACATCCTCCTGGATTTTCAAATGAACACGATCTTCACATGAATCATCATCACTTGAACTCACCACAGAGTAGTTACTAATACTTCCTTTAGCTTATGGTCATTTATTCAGACCTTATCACGCTTAGAATATGTAAATTCCTCACAGTAAGTTATAGATTTCCTCTCTTTGTTTAATTACTGAAGAGTTCTGTTGTTCTCCTGGCGGATGTTTTGCAGCTTTGAAGAGAAGTGTGTTTGAGTAAAGCAACAAGATGACTGAGCATTGTTTCAACCTGCTTCATGTTATCTGCACACCACTGTGCACTACCACCAGAGAATTGTAGGCTGACCCATCACAGTTGTGTCTGTGTGTGGTATCTCTTTGCCACCGTAACCCTGTGGTGTGATGAATATTCTGGAAATCACGACACAACGCAACATTGACAATCTTGTATAACTAATGTAGAGGACATTTGGGAATGAAACACAGGTGAGCAGTATTGCTGGGGGGGAAGAGGTCAGAGGGCGTCAGGGGGACAGGTGGAGAATGGAAGGTCTGAATTATTCAGAAACGTGATTTTATGTTTCTTTTTCATCAACATCTTTGTAATCCATCCCGTGCAAATTCAAAATGCAAACTGATAGAATACAAAAAGAAACAAAAAACGGAGGGGAGAAATATCTACGGAAGACGATAAGGGCCATATAAGGGTCAACATTGTTTTGGGATCTGAACAAAATTGAATTGACTTTGACTTATTTCCCATTCATTTGTCCCTTGAATTGAATTCTGACTTTGAATCACTTTTGGTCAGATCTAAAAGAAAGTTTACATGTGGCCCTAATCGTCTTTCCTAAAAATATAAACATTATAAAATAAACTTAATGAAAATCAATAGACAAAATAATACAGACATAATGATAACAACATTAAAAACGATATAAACAGAACTTTTGATTCTAACATAAAGTGAACGCCCATACAGTCATGAGAGGTACATGTTGGTCACAGTTGTCTTTAGCAAATCTGTTTCCTAATTTGGTTTAAATAAGAATCAGTTACAGAAGAGCATACAGTATTAGCGTTTTCAAATATGTTAGAAATGGTTGCCATTTCTTGTCAAATGTATATGGAACCACCACAAGTACACTTTATTTTTTCCATCTGTAGAAACCTCATCAGTTCTGAGCCCAGATCAGCTGTGCCGCATCGGATTGGAGGCGGGGCTTAAGGAAAACACAATTTGCATGCACTATAGACCCAAGAGCACGGATAATTCTGGATTTGTTGTTCTCGAGAATAAGGCCAATTTGGCTTCATGAGCCACTGAGAAACGTTCACAGGCATGAACGTGGCCTCCAGCGCTGTATCCTGTTCTCTTTATAAACCCATTGTAACGGCCCATACCTTTGTAAATCAGTTCAATTCAGTTATGGCAGTTGACTGAAGCGGGAATCACCTTTTTTCATCATATTTGACGTGTTTAATGTGCTTTCCCCTGCAGGGCATACATTTGATGATTATTCTCATATAATAGTCATATTATGATATATAATGCTGGAGCTCTTTTTTTGAAAACCAATACAGACGGTACTTTTGATGCATTAAATAGTGAGATGACTAAAGGAGACTCCCCTCTAGTTACCGTCGGATAATTCCTCTTGTTTTTTCTATGAAAGCAATACAAGTGGGAAATGAATCATACACAGTAAGACATAACTGTGAGCGCAGTGCTTGCAGCATTTGTCGTTCACACGCAGACAGTTTATATTATGATTTTTGATTTTAAAGCACATGCAAGCTTTCAGAACCTTTTCACTGGTCTCTGCATTAGCATTACAATGCGCTATCTGATAGCTCTTAGTTTGCAATCAACCATAGCCACAGCCCTCCCCCTGGGTGACAGGAGGAGAGTCAAAAAACTGCAACTGAACTAGCATTCAGTCTTGCTACTGTTCAAATTCTAAAAAGCTTCAAAGGTACGTGGAGGAAATAAGTATTTTATCCCTTGCAGATTTTGTAAGTTTGCCCACCTACAAAGAAATTAACAGTCTATATTTTTAATGGTAGGTTTATTTCAACAGTGAGGGTAAAGGCCCTGACACACCAAGCAGTCACCAGAGAACTCGCCGACGCCGACTGTTGCGTTGCCGTGTTCTCCTGCATCTTGGCCATGTGTTGCACTGGAACACACCGCAAAGACTTCAGCCGAGCACCTACGAACTGCGCATGCGTGAGTGGCAATAACTCTCCTTACCAGCAGGCGGCGGTAGTGTGTATTCGTCATTCAAAAGAGGCAACAACCGGAAGACAGAGAAGAAGAACAGACTGCGTGATATAAACAAACAACAAATAGCGTGTGCGTTCCATTTTCACTCTCGTCCATCGAAAACATGTTTCGTGCGATACTGGAGCTATCAGCCATTGGACCGATGAGATGAAAATGAATAGCCGTCTGTGTGTGTGCCTTCTTAAATCGTTTGTTTACGTCAACATGTTGAATCGGCCATGCGTCAGCCATGAAAGGCCAAATAAAGCGTGTCACGGCCGACGGTGCGGGACACACCAAATTGAGTTTGGGCGACAGGGCACGCTTCGTCGTCCGACTAACGAAAACGGCCGATTTTGGCCTGGTGTGTCAGGGCCTTAAGAATATCAAAAAGAAAATCCAGAAACTGACATTATATAAAAGATAACAATTTATTTGCATTTAACTGTGGGAAATAAGTATTTGATCCCCTTGCAGAACATGTGTTAGTACTTGGTGGAGAAAACCTTGTTGGACACACAGAGGTCAGACGCTTCTTGTAGTTGGTCTCCAGGTTTGTGCACATCTCAGGAAGGATTGTGGTCCACTCCTCTCTGAAGATCCTCTCCAAATCCTTAAGGTTTTGAGGCTGATGCTTGGCATCTGGAAGCTTCAGCTCCCTCCACAGATTTTCTATGGGGGATTCCATTGGTAAAAGTCTCATCACTGTACGACCAAAACTCACTGAACTAGCAGCCAGGAAAGAGAAAGAAAACAACTTCCGGTTTCAGAGCCATAACAATAAATATGTCTTACCTTTGCTGTTTTGTGATCAAAAGTTGAGTTCAAGGACATAAAAACGCTGCTGAAGGTTAATCCAATGTCTATGTGTCACTTTGAAACGATTACTGATAATCCATCATTACATTTATGGCAATAAACGGCTAAGCATGGTTGGCAGTCCGGGGCGTCAGCTTTAGGACAGGCTGTATACGCGTCATTCTAAGTGACCAATCGTAATGTTTATATGGATTTATGAACTGCCCCTCGATTCTATTGGCTCTACCGATTAGAAAGAAGTGTCAATCACCAAATTTGACCAATGGGTTCCAGAGATAGGGCCCTGCTGTGGCCAAAAAGGAGATAGAGGTCAGGCTGAACTTTCCAAAAAGGTCAAAAAAAGTTGTATTTGGATGGAATGAATACCTATAGTGATGTTTCAATGAAATCATATCGGTTTTACAGTGTGGTACCTGAGAAAGGTCAAATGGCACTGATGGTAACCAAATGTACCCAAAGGTGAGTCCGCCTGGACCTAGCTGTGCCAAAATATTCTAAAGAAATTCAAGTTTCACTAAATTAGCATCTATCTTGACACAGGGTACTTATGATATATTGTAGTTTGGATCACTAAAGGTTTTTGGCTACTATCCCATTATTCAAGGGTGTTTTTCACTATAAATAATGTGTTTTTTTTAGGCAGAGATTAGAATTTAAAATTTTTTACTATGTTCCATCAGAATTTACTCTGACACAGCAACATCTATATTGTATTCTTACACTTCTACAGCCAACTCACAGGTGTCTCATTGCTTTGATAAAAAACATTATTCATATACCCCTTTTAGAAGTGAGGATATAGTCATTCATTCTGGGCATGTCATTTTCGAGCCTGAGGCCTGAAAAATAGGCCCAGGGCTTAACAGGTTAAGTAACTTTAGAAAGCTTTGGAACTTGTATTGTCCAACGATACCAAACATGTGATTGTAAACTGACAAATAAATTCATAATAGAATTTTACGCATATCTTCTCTAAATAGACCATCTTCTATCGTAACTTTTCTGTAACATAACCACAGGCCAGAGCCCGGTCCGGGGTCCTTCAGGGTCAGGGGGAAGGAGTAGGATTTTCCACTGCTGCAGATCTTTCACCCGCACCTCCCTTCTACTCTCCCCTGCGGAGGCTTTTGGCTTTGACACTTGGCTTTGGCCTGAACATTTTTCGTATCTATTACATACCTTATCACATAATTTCCTGATAAAAAGCCGCCCGGAACGATGAGTTAATTTACCAAGGAGCACAGTAAATATTTCAATTCTCCCTTGCCATGTCAGGGTTAGGGTTGTATTTACATTTGGCATTCTTTGTCATTAAATGCTTTGCTGTTGCAATGACTCAACGTAGCCATGAGCATTAATTACGTTTGATCTCATCTGATCTTATTTGTTGTTCGGGGTGCTAGTTAGTTTGAGCCGCTCTCAAACAGCAGGACATGATTAGAGCTGAACAGAGAACACATGACGCCAACGCTCCATCTCTCTCTCTCTGTTCTCTCCCTCTGTCTCCGTCTGTCTCTCCTTCCTCCTGATCATCTTGTTTGTTTTCCTCGCTAAGTGCCAGTAATGCTCCTCACCTTAAAACAATATGCTCGATTCATTTTAGCACTTGCCTTTGGGTCGGAGCCAGAGGACTATAAAGGAATGTGTAATTTAATGATCCTATGAAACCACAGAGGGTGGTTGTTCGTAGAAACCAACACACTGTTGACTCACAGTGGAACTATTTGTGGTTGGAGCTGCTTTTGATTTGGACAAATTTAGGGCTGTGTGCAGGTGAGCTATTTCACATGCACACACACACACACGATTAATGCATTCATGCATTAACTATTGGCTCCGGGTTTAAGCCTCCTAACTGCTGCTGGTGGTGAAGAAGAGATTTTTATTGCTTTGAAAGTATTTCACGTTGTTCTCTGTTGTACAGTGTGTTAGTTCGAACACAAGAGTGTGTATCAGCTAGCGGTTCAGCGCAGCAGATGTGAAAGCTAATGGTAGGATCACCGTGAATTTGCTGTTGATTTTGTTTGGTTAAGATTGGTCGACCATTGGGGACCCTAAATGTGGCCCAAAGATACCCACTTCACAAATTCCTAATCACAACATCAACAAAATGGTGACCTTGGTCTGAAGGCAAGTTTAGACAAAACGTGCACAAATAATACTAGATTCTGATGAGTGGTCATCACTTTCTGAACAAACAAGGTCCCTTTATGGTTAAACCTCTCAATTGTAACAACCCCAGGGTCATTAATCCAGCGTCAGGACACATTTCCAGTTTCAGCGTCAGGTTTTGCAAAAGGGTTACTGGTTTTGCTGTGTCTTACAGGAAATGATAACATAATCTGTGATTTCTCACCATAAATTATGTTGGATTTATAGTCCAGCATGGGATTTCACATGTCAATAGCATAGGTGGCGGTGAGCAGAAACAGGGTTGTCCAGTTCGAGGACAGCAAACTTTCGAAAAAAAAGAAATGGAGCATCATGATTGATTTGCAGTCATTAATCATGCTTGATCAACCACAAGTGGTGCTTACACTTTGAGATCTCTACGACTCTACGATGCCGTCTTCATTATCTCCTGAGCGAGTTTAAACCAGACTTTTTTACTGCAGTGTTTTCCACCAGACGACAAACCAAGCTTTTGACGAGCTGTACTGAGTTAAGTACAGCACCAAGACCTCACAGGGGGGGGGCTGCTTTCACTGTGCCTGGGGAGTTTAACAAAGCCAACTGAGATCACGTCTCAGTTCTGCTTCTGCATGCCTATTAGCAGAAACACACCACCGATGACGAGAAAAATTCAGCTCTGGTCCCAACAATCAGCATCAGCCCCACTTTAATGATGCTTTCTGCACTACGGGGTGGTATGTGTTTAAGGACAATATCATTGACAAAAAAGACGGAAATTGTCATTGGGTAGATTGACATATGTTGATGAAGTTGTACCAAGGTTTACATGCATTCGCGAATCAGAATCCTCTGGTTAACAGGGAAGTCTGTGACAATCATAAAGAACAGGCCGAGGAATTATTGGAACTCGTACGGTTTATGATAGAAATGTGATCAACATCAGAAAACACATGGTGTGGATTTGATAAAGTGCAGCAGTCCTTGAAACGACAAGCAGGTGGAGAACTCCTCCTGTTCCAGTCCAACATACTGATACCGGTTAGTAAAAACCATGAATTAATGCTTTGACAAGTTTGCAGACAAGACGGCAGGCGAAAAACCTTTTAAAATGCTTGTTTTCTGAATGAAGATCGGATCGAACAGGCTAAGCTATCGTTGTATATTATATTACATTTGATTTAGCTGACACTTTTATCCAAAGCGACTTACAATTACCAATTACAGGGACATTCTCCCTGGAGTAACTAAGGACTAAGTGCCTTACTCAAGGGCACACTAGTGGTGGTGTTCCTGGCGGCATTTGAACTCACACCCTTCCAATCTTCAGCCCACCTCACTATCCATTAGACCACCACTATCCCTATGCTCCGTCCACACTCATAACAACGGCCTACAGACATAAATAATCCAGCGACTGTATTCGCCATGACACAGACAGACAGTCTGTGGTTTGTACTTGCATAACTTTTGTCTAGTTTCTGAACAGATATGAGGAGCTGTGAGCTCTGAGTGCTAACAGCTAACGGCTGATGTTTTGTTTTTTTGGTTCTACGTCAGACGGCAGGCTGAGATCCTCACCGCTGATTAGCTAGCGGTTGCCCCCCCCTCCAATCGCTCAATCGCACCGCGACATTCGCATCAACCGCTTCATGCTCGCCGTCGGAGCGAATTTGTGTCGGTCAGCATCTCTGCATTGACTTTACATGTAATCGCACCGCCCCCAAACCTCGCATCGCGTCCGTTGTGAACGCAGCATAACATTAGCTTTGTAATTCTGGCAATTGCATTTATGCTCTACCATTTTTTAAAGTGATGTCATTTGAGTAGCATATACTGCTGAACAAAACGTGTAAGTATCATAAATGTGTGTTTGCCAGAGATTATTTTCGGCAATTTTCCAAAATCCAATGGAAAAATACCATTGTCTTTTTGTCGTAATGCTTACATCTGGGTCGGCCTACAAAAAAAATCACTGCACCACTATAAGACTCTGAATTAAACCTTTTCTGAGTGGCTTAACCAACTTAAATCATGTCTTCTTTTGGTTGAAAGCAATCTTAACCAAGCTTTGTGTCTGGAGTCAACTCCTAACCCATTGGCTGTTGTCAGCACAAGGCCTCCCATCATCGCTGTTTGGCTCCCCCCCCAAGTCGCCCAATAAGAACCCCCGATGTTATTATTCAAATGTGTATTCCAATGCATTGTGTGTACATGTTGGAAAGGATGTTTATAAGTGCTTTCTAAATAATAGCTTGACCCAGTGTTCCCCATGTGTTCTGATTTAGGAGGTCGGCAGCTTTACCTCAGTTATCCTTTGGTTTCTTTGGGTGCATATTACACAACTATATTCCGAATGAACACCTCACACTAATACATTTTTTAAAAATTAAGAAATTATTGTTATATTGTTATGGAAAATGTAGCACCAGCTTAACATTGTACAGGACTTGTGCAGACCATCGCTACCCATGTCTGTAGCACATTAAGGGATCTGGGTGAGTGGTCAGGTTGGGAACTGGCCCGATTTAAAAACTGATTGATCATATTGCTTCAATTTCATGGACTGTTCCACTATGCCTCCCTTTCTCCATCACAACACACATACGCACACACACACACAAACATTTATTGTAATGCTGAACAGTTGTTCTCCCTGGCGTCCATCATGTTTTATCACGCTCTTTCATAAAATGTGTTGCAAGCAATAACTTTTTTTTAGGTCTTGTAAATGTTATAATATTTTGACATGGGAAAAACAGTGCAGAGCTCAGATGTCTAGCACATGATTCATATTTTCCTCTTTTTTTGTGTAAAAATCTCAAACGCTTCTTTTTTTCTGCTGGGAAAAGGGAAATATTTTCCACTGTCCAGCACCGTCCAGATTCTTATTGTAAGGAATGTCAGTCACACCCTTTACTACTGTTTTTTGGAAAGAGGGCTGCTCTTGAGCAATGGTTATTCATTGTTCAGCATATGTCAGTGCACATGGATCAGATTCAGCTGCTGCTCTGAGGTCAAGTGCTCTCTTCGGTATTCTCCAGCGTATGGATTGCAGTTTGGCATGTGTGGGAAGTGTTAAGGGCAGCGACCATGTACAGAGTTGGTTATCATCTGCAGTCATGTAGAATAAAGTTGAGCATAAAGTTTGACATAGGGAGCAGTCTGAGCAGTGAGCGCCTACATTAAGCAGAGACAGGAAAACTCATAATCCTTGTGCTGTGTCTCAAGGTGCGTCCCAATGCGAATGATTGCCAAATGCACAACTACCCAGATGGTGCTCTCATAATGGTCAAACAGTTCAGATAAAATAAGTTAAGATAAGATAGACATTTATTGATCCCCTTAGGGAAATTCAGTTGTTGGTTATGTAGCAGAAGTTAAACGACAGACGCTATTGCGTTTGCACCGGTAAACACAGCTCTATACAAATAAAATGTATCCATTTGTTTTTGTTTTTCATTATTTAAGTTACGTACCACTACACTGATGCCGATAAGAAGCCACTTTAAGTTTTCTTGGGTTAATTGAGCAGTCTGTAACAGTTTGAACAATCATTGCTAGCTAGCTAGCTAGTTGACAGTGGCCATATGCAATTTGAGACAATGTTACCCTTGTCAAAATGCACGCACTGCATAAGTGTTCACAGTGTAGGACAGGGCTATTCAACTTCATTAGCAAGTGGGCCAAATAGGAAAATCACTGGGGGTTTGTGGGCCACACAATACTTTTTCAAGGAGTCACTACAAATAACTCTTGCTTACAGTAGTGTTAATAGATACTAATACATGAAATGAACTAGTCAAGTGCATCCCTTTTTGTTTGACTTTAATTGTATCAACAGAAATCATTACAGAAAGCAACCAGTCCATAAAAAAGTAGGAAAGCTTCGGTTACAAGGCTTGACACAAAAAGTGCAAAATGTTGCATCTTTAAAACTAAGGAGACATGAGGTTTTTTCACCCAACAGTTCCATGTCCACTAATGTGCAAAACAAGATGAATATAATAAAACAGTATTCATCACATTAACAGTAAGTAGCCCTGTTTATAATATCCTCAACACTTCCAAGCATACATAAGGTGCTTTGAAGACAACACAAATCCATAAAATGTAATACTAAATGCAAATAGAATAGTAAACAATAGCCATCAGACTCACAATAACATTCATATCTTGGAAACATTTTTACAATTTGCAAAACTGTAAGTAGGCTTGTTTGAATGACCATAAAATGAATGACCATACAAACAGATCTGCCTACATACCATGCATCAGACTTCTGTCATGTTTAGCCTGTTTGAGTCATTGAGAGAAATTACACTGCCTTGATTTAGCTATTTCAGCATAGCTTGGCTCATAAGTGGTAAGAGCAATCCTGAGACACTCATGCAACTTCTCATTGGCCATGGAGCAACGTGCCCTTGTTTTGATGGCATTCATATGAGAAAAGCTAGACTCACAAGTATAGGTAGATCCAAACATTGTCAGTATAAGCAAGGCCACCTTCCTCATTGTGGGGTACTGATACTGGCTAACATGGTTAGACCAAAAGTCCACTGCACCCTCAGACTGCAGGAGCTGCTTTAAAGCAAAGGAAGACTGCACATCAACCAGCTCCATCTGAAAGAGGCTCTCGTCAATGCAAGATATTACCTCTTTTACCCCAGAAGTTCTTCCCTAAAGCGATCTCCATCGAAAAACCTCACATAGATGCACAGCTGGGCCATGTCAGTAGTCAGTTGATTCGTCCACAGCGATTGATATAAATTCCGCTTTTCGAAGGTTTTCCAAAAGCTTCCCCGACACATCCTTTGTAGTTCCACTCTGCGAAGGGTTGTTGTGTCTGAGAGAGGTACTTTTTTAATGGCTGAAGTGACGCTGTCTTTTACCTTTGGGTCAATAATCACTTCATCGATGACAGCAAGCATGCATTCTTTAACGGTCTCCGCGTCGGTAAAGGGCCTCTTCTGTCTGGCTAGTGTCCAGGCTACTCGCAGGGATGCTATCGTAGCTCTCTCTTGTTCCGTGCAAAAGCGACTAAAAGCCACTTGACTCCGTTCAAATGATGCTAGCAGTCCCTGTACTTTCCTTCTCCGTTCCTCTGAGCCCACGGGAAAACTGGCAGAAAACGAGCCGTGATTTGAATTGTAGTGTCGCTTTACGTTGTATTCTTTCATAACGGATATACTTTCGTTGCACAATAAACACACCGGTTTATTACTTGTTGCGGCTGGCAAAGTAAATACATATTTGTCAGTCCATTCATTCTGGAATTGGCGATTTTCCGAATCAACTTTACGTTTCTTGGGCTTGGAGAGAGACATCTTGAAGCTGTTGTTAGAAGCTGTTGTTATTAACTAAAGTACATTATCTGTGGCCCGCGAACCTAGTGTGTAACGTGAGTTTGAATGAGCCAATGGCAAGTGCGGAAACAGTGCGGCTGTTTTTTTTTTTAATGAGCAAAATAACGGATTCAAAATAATTCAAATGAATGGAAAAACCAGCGTTTTCACCGCATCGTCGAATTTAATGTGAATAGACATTAGTTTTATTTATGCTATTACACATATGTCATTTCGATTTGCAGGCAGGCAACCTCTTGCGGGCCAGAAACAAGTTCTGAAGGGCCTGATACGGCCCGTGGGCCGCTAGTTGAATAGGCCTGGTGTAGGACATGCACTTTAAAAAGAGAAGTATCCAAATTGAGGCACAGCACAAGATCTTTAGCTTATACTTGTTTTATTTTTGAAAGGTTTCCTCTTCTTGTGACATGTCTGTTCCTACTTCCTGTCTGTTGCCCCTTTTCCACCAAACCGGTTCCAGCAACACAGTCTCACACTCCCTGATAGTCCAATCAGGGACCCTGCTTGGTCAGGGTCCTATGGCGTGCAGTTGTGACGCACCGAGTCTCCTTCAGCTTCATAAACGGACGCAAAGAGCTTTCAACTGATTGCAATGTATTCCCATCGGCGGCGGTATTTGACGCTCAGGGAAGCACCGCATCGGTCCATGTCGGCGGCAGTTAAAGGCAATGTGAGCGTCCATTCCCATTGGATATTGGAGAATTTTACACCCGGAAGTAAGTATTCTCCTTACTGTCGATTGATTTTACAGTGATATCTGCACTACTCATCAACTCAAAAACACCAGATTATCCGTGTTAATTACACAACATTGATTGGTTTAAATTGTGTACAATGCTTTTGTATTTTTCCCCTTCGATTCCGGAGAAACAAATATTTTTTCGGAGTTTAGGATGGCAGAAGACACTACACTACCCATAATCCTCAGCTATCGTTTAGGACTACACCATGCACTTTGCTTAACAAACCCCGTGATTAGTCCTCAAGCTCTGTGATTGGGTGTTGGAGTGGCAGTGCGCGAAGTTTACGCCGAGGAATGGAATGAAACCCATTGACGGCACACTATCCAAAACAGGACTCGAACGTGTCCACCCCCCGCCACCCACCTTTTATTGGTCATGCGTACATAGCTACAGTGTAGTTATGACGATTAAAATCTTAGGTCACAGGCTCCTCCAACAGTGCAACACAATAAAACAGATGCACAGAAAAAATAGTGCAAGTAAATACAAAAAGGAAAATAGTAAAACATTGAAATAGTGAAATAGTGCAATAAGAGTCTATATACAAGTGATTGGAATATGATATATTAGATAAATAATTTGTAAATTGCAGCCAGATGAATGTTGTGGATGTTGTTTCAAAGTTCAGGTGTTTAATAGTCTTATGGCCTGTGGGATGAAACTGTCCCTGAGTCTGGTGGTTTTAGTCCGGATGCTGCGGTATCGCCTGCAGACGGCAGCAGACAGAACAGTTTGTGGCTGGGGTGATGGGGGTCTTTTGTAATCCTGAGGGCTTTCTTTAAGGTTAACCTGGTATTTTTCCACCACTACATTTATTTTAGTTACTTTACAGATTCTGATTAATGATGTGAAATATAAACAACCCTTAAATCAGACTTTAATTACACCTGAGTAAAATTCAGTGAAGGTGATTGTCAAGTGCCAACAATCGGGCGAGATATTTGATAGTTGGTGCTTGAAAGACTAAAAATGTATCTGCAGATCCCTATAAAGTATATTCATTACTCGTTATTCTCTACTAATAGTTCATTAAAGACTGTATATAATGGCTATTTTGCACATCCCTTTCAACATTTCAAGATTTTCAAAGGTTTATTGACATATCATATTATACACAACTACGGTGTAGTTATGCAATGAATGAAAAACTTGGGTCGCAGGTTCCTCAACAGTGCATTACAAGACATCTATCAATATGTGTGTATACCTCCACCATTAAACTGTCGTATTCTGCACATTTCTTATTCTATCTACATACATCTTATAAGAGTATAATACATATGTATAATATCGGTTAAAATAAGTGCTTCAACATAGTTAACATTGCAGGAAAGTTGATTGTCAAGTTCCAAAACAAACCATGCAATATATTAAACGTTAAGTACTTTGTCAGGCTTAATATTTATCAGATACCCCCAAACCTTTTTGCTTACATGTATTTAAAAGAAGACCTTAACCTAAAGTATTATTTAATGTTTAAATAAAGCCTAATTAGTTTGTCTGTTTTGCACATCCTCCTATTAATATCTTTGTACATCTGGCGCTAAACTGTTTTATTCTAGATATCATTTACAGTATCTTCTTGATATTTTCTATTCTATATTTCTCTCATTGACCTTCTACTTTCCCCCTATTTTGTATGTACTCTTAATATTTAAATGTTTTCATAAAATATAACACATTCAACAAAACATGCAGCAGACCTTAGGCAAGGCAAGTTTATTTATACAGCACCTTTCAACACAAGGCAATTCAAAGTGATTTACAAAAATGAAAGACATTAAGAAAAAGGCATTTTAAAACAGTCATTAAAAAGCAACACAATCTACCTGCATTGCAATTACTCTAAACGTGTAATAACGTGCTTTAACCAGTAGGTGGTTTGGGTTAAAAACGTTAAAAAGCTGCCAAGTTTACAGTGTTAACAAAATAAAATATACTGCTGTTTCCGGTTTAGTTTACGACGGATATATTTTGTTATTGTTTTGATATTTGTAACACAAAAGCGATGGAAAAAACCCACAGCAACACAGAAAAGATGGTCTTAACATGACCCAGCGGTCTAGAAGTTAATAAAAAACAATAATATCAAAACAAAATATTACTACTAACTTTATTGTGAAATTAAAACAGAACGGTAAAAGAATAGTTTCCGGTCTATTCTGAGGCCCGATCTCTGTAGATAAATAAAGAACTACGACAGATGTGTAATATTTAATGCAGCCGAACCATTTATTACAATGCATTCATGTGATGACTTTCAAAGAGTAAAGCAAGCACTGCTGAATAAAGTATGATTTAATCTTTTACGTTTTTTTTCATATGGAATACAGTTGGAGGTCAAACTATCACAGAGCTTGAGGACTAATCACGAGGTTTGTCGAGCAAAGCGCATGGTGTAGTCTCAAACGAAAGCTGAGGATTCTGGGTAGTGTAGTGTCTTCTGCCATTGTATTTGCTGGCATTAGCATTATTAGCATTAGCCCTGCGCACCAACGGAGAGAGAATAACTTATGGCAACACAAAAAAAAACATGGGAGCGGTCGAGTGATGAGGAGGTGTCGGCGTTCTGGCGATTTACTCGGAAGGCTTCAGTAGAAGCTGCTGGGACGCTGCTGGGAGTCCCAGCAGCTTCTACTGAAGCCAGTCCCCAACTCCGGGGACTTCCGGCCGGGGACTTCGGGTGGCAGTATACGCCATGAAGTTGTTTGCGGCCTGCCAGTAAACCCAAAGCAGAAGAAGACGAAGTGACGTCAGCGGCTCATTTGCGTAATCTTCCCTCAGGGAAAAGTACTCCGGTGTGAACACGATTGGTACTTAGTGCCCTGGGGCAGTGTGCGAAATACAGGGGGGTCCGGGGGGAGCTCGACCCCCCCGATTAACACCTGAGCCCCCCTGAAAGCCTCAACAGCAAAACTTGAGGGGGGGTCTCAAATTATAATATTTATTTGTCACTTGCAATGGTCACTAAAATGTTTTTAAGCTTACTATGTCCAGTATTCATAATTCAAAACATTTATTCACAAATATCTTCTATTTTGGCTGGCAAAAGCATTTCCTCGCATAGATTCGAAAACAGACGGCTCTTTAACGGTCGCGTATTCATTCATTCATATGAACGTCAGAATATAGAATTATTTGACGCCAGACGGCGCCCCGGTTGAGAAACGCTGCTCTAGACTACTGATTGGGTCCGGACTGGCCATCGGGAGGATCGGGAGGTTTCCCGATGGCCTGGCCTGTTAAGTGTTTTTTGTATGTATTGTGAACGCAACGCTGCACAAATGTGGGTCTGCCTCACACAGTGGGACTGTCTGTCTACATCTAGTCTCTTTATTTCCCCCTCAAAATGCACCAGATTGATGCATTTAACTCCAAAATTTAAAAAAAAAATCTTACCGGGGGAGCATGCCCATGGCCCTGACCCAGTAGGCCGCCTACTGCATATTGAGAAATCTTCGACCGGTATATTGCGCAATAAACGGGAGATGGGGACCCCCCTGATTATTGACGGGTATTTCGCACACTGCCCTGGGGTAATAAGTCAGAATCAGAATCAGGTTTATTGCCAGGTAGGTTCGCACATACTAGGAATTTGACTTGATGTCATGGTGCATACATAAAATATAAAAAACAAGAAATCTAATATAAAAACACAAAATCTTTTACACCGTAATAAAATACAGTTAAATAGCAGTAAAAATTAAATAAAGCAGTCATTTACATGTAAATAGAATTCTATGAATTAATTTTTGCATATAAACTATGAAATGTGAAATCAGAATATGTGCAGTAAGGAGTATGACATTGTGTGCATTAATGTAATGCATATAGTCTATGATGTGGCAGAGGTAAAGTGTCAGCGGGGGGGCCGGGCCTTGTTTAAGAGGCCGGTAGCGGAGGGGAAGAAACTGTTCAGGTGGCGAGAGGTTCTGGTCCCGATGGAGCGCAGCCTCCTGCCAGAGGGGAGGGGGGTGAACAGTTTGTGTCCAGGGTGGGAGGGGTCGGCCACTATCTTCCCTGCCCGCCTCAGGGTCCTGGAGGCATGCAGGTCGTGGAGGGATGGCAGATTGCAGCCGATCATCTTCTCTGCAGAGCGTTCGGGGCACTAAGTGCCGGCACTAAGTACGGCAAAGTACTTGGTGTGAAAGCGGCTAATGAACCACGGCACTCTGGAGAAAAGTATATGGGTTGAGAAGTAGCTATTTAATCTGTCTTCGTATGATTAAAAGCAACACGATCATTGACCCGACGCAGTCCCCCATTGTTTTTGTTGTGAGCGGCGTTGGGGAGAAAAATCAGCGACGTAAACGGTGATGTCATGACGCAGCAGCACCAGTCGGGCTCTGAGCGGTAGAAACACAAGTGGTGCTACAGAGAAAAACCAGAAAAGCACAAGAACGGATCTTGAACCAGAACCGGTTTGGTGGAAAAGGGCTTTGTCAGTTTGCCGTGCCCTGCTTGGCCTTGCCTGGTCACTTTTCTGTGTTTACCAGTTTTTTGTTTTCAGCTTTTCTTTAATAAATGTAACTTTTTGTTCTTAATGGCGACTCCATTTTATTTTTGCTTTTTGGTCTTACCTCCAGCTAAAAGCTTGACAAAACCAGTATCACCACTTGCTATTTATAGCATACTACACTGCTACATACAGTAGGACAAGTGTGTTTCTAACACTATTGAAGGTTGAAATGCTTCTATTGATATGAATAGCAGTTATTTTGCTGACATATAAAAGCCGCTTACCAAATGTGTGATGATGAGTGTGAGCATATGGCTTTATGTACCAGTGCAGAGCGACTTTGAATTTTGGCCATTACTACACAGTGTTAGGAACCTTGACTCAATAGTTTAGAGCAGTGGTTCTCAAACTTTTTTCAATAATGTACCCCCTTTGAAAAAAAATGCAACCAAGTACCCCCTGATCAGCGCAAAAACAATTTGTTAGGGAAAAAATGCCTATATAAAGGGGTACAGTACAGTGCTGCACCATCGGTGTCTGATTTATTAAAACAACAACATTGTACCTGAGAAACACTTAAATGCCACCTTTCAAATGTTTACAATCCATCACTAAATTCATGGCAAACCAATTTTAACATCATGCAATAACACTAAGACGACATTAGTTGCATTAAACTGATCTTTTTAATAAGTTGTACTTACCATTTAGTGAGAAACATGGGCTTGTGCTTCACTGAGGATCTTTGTCATTCTCGGTGACAGGGAGGCAAACTGCAGTTATTACACTTCGCGTTTTGAAATATGTGTAACTCTGTTAATATAAAACCCACACTGCTCAAACTTCGTTACTTTTCCTAAAATTGGTATATTTATTTATTTTGGGGTGTGGGGAATGAAGAGAAAACAATATATGAGCATTTTATGAGCATGGGATTTTGACCCCTCATAAACATAAGCATAATGCTGCGCTATACTTTGCGGCCACACGCCGTTGCCAAGCAACGCTTATTGTTTAGGTCCTTTGATAAGCAGGCAGTCATATCATTAGCTAGAACCAAGCGGCAAACTCTGGGGCAGAGCCGGGAGGCCAATAAGGAAGTGCCACAAACTGCAGTTCATCTATTGGCCGATAGGCGATGACTGCAGAAAGGATCAATTTCCATAGACCCCCCTGTTAAAATGCCCAACTTGTTAAGCAAATCTTAAAAGGGGACCCAATTATCCCAGTGGTGGCCGCCGGAGTCCGCCGGCCGGAGCTAACGGAGCCGCAGGGGGCTAGCTCCGGTCGGCGTCCTGGTGGCGGAGTCCGGCGTTATAACTGAAGATCAAGGAATGCAGCGAAACGCGGACTTGGTTCGCCTGCAGCCTGCTGTAGTATTAGCTAAAGAAATTATGTTGAACAAGGCTTATTAAGCTGAACATCGCCACAATTGTTCTGCTATGTATCGGTAGCCTACTTATTTTATTTTATTAACGTGTCAATGACAAGCATTAATAACAAAAAATAGCTAATTCTCTTGCAGATTGTCTCGTTTGATTATGAATGTAACGTTTATATAGTGGAACTACACTGTTTTATCAAAACCAAAGTGCCACGCAGTAACTTGGTATGCATGTATTTCAGCAGGAAATGTGCAACGTAGATGACATTTACCAACACAGACTATATAGAAATATTTGTAAAAGTTGTTCATGCCAAAGTTGTCACACTTTTACATTTCAGCATAGAGAACCGCAGTGACGCGTCCTAAAACCCGGAAGTAAACTTCTTCCGGTTCCTTCGACAAAAATGCAATGCAATTTCTCCATAGGATTTTGGAAAATAGCTCGAAATAAGGTCTGTGGTTGACACACATTTAAGAGACAGATCACGTTTTGTTTAGTCGGATAATCTCCACATGTCTACCCATCTCTTATAATTTTCGAATCATAAATCTATCGATCATAAATCTATCGATCATAAATCTATCGATTAGATCTATGATTCGAAAATCATATGTGGAGATTATCCGGCTGAACAAAACGTGATCCGTCTCTTAAATGTGTGTCAACCACAGACCTTATTTCGAGCTATTTTCCAAAATCCTATGGAGAAATTGCATTGCATTTTTGTCGAAGGAACCGGAAGGAGTTTACTTCCGGGTTTTAGGACGCGTCACTGCGGTTCTCTATTGCATCACTAATTTAAGTTCTATGTTTTGCTTGTTAAGCAGTCTGTAACCCTACACACCTAACATATAACTTTTCATGTATTTTTGTATAAAGGTTTCCTTTAGCTTAGCTTCTTAGCCTGAGCTAGCTCTGGAACTTCCAGCTCGGTGGCAGCAGGTTCCGCCTCGGCTCCGTCTCTTTGCCCTTATTTGGATCAGGCTGGAGCAGGCGGGAGTTAGACTCTGACGTCACTGTCGAGACGTTAGTGGCCGACTCCGCCTACTAAGGGCTTCTCGGCAACTCTGCAGAATCCTATGGGTGACGTCACGGACATGTTGGAGCACCACCCTTTGGAGTGGTTGAAGGTTCGAGCCTGCTCCGCGCCGTTCGTTGATGAGTGGTCTGCTATAAGAGGAAGGACTCAGACACCGAGATATGAGGTTAACAATAAGCTGATTTAATGGTAAAAGCAACAGTACAATATAACGAAGTACTTCGGGCCCCGGTTCTACTACCGTGCGATATACGTATCAGGACAGTCAGACAGAATAGGGGCCCCGAGTATAAGGAAGTTACAATATTTATACACACAAACAGGGAGGAGTTGTGTGGCAGGAGTTGTGTCGGTTGCTCCTCCCTAGGTGTTATCTACTGGTGGATTCATTCCTGGGCGAGCCCTAGGCAGCGAATCAGAGTGAGTCAGCCATTGCTGCCCTGGAGACCGTCCTCCACTCCTGGACAGAGCGTGGGAGATTTGGATCTACTGCGCCCGCTGATAAGTCCAAGGCCGTCTTCATGGCAGCCATGGGGTGAACAATTCATGGGGTGAACATAACAATCTTTATCTTTGCACCTGGCGGTACTCCCTTTTCCTAGGGGTCAACATTCGGTGAACATAACAATCTTTATCTTTGCAAAAGCCGGTGCGATGTGCTGTTCTGACTACCTCTTTGTATTCTCTAAGTCTCTGCACATGACCTTGCTACTTTCAATGTTGCAAGTTAAACACTTTCCCATGCAACCCCTCCCCACGCTCCTGTCCACCCCATCAAAACCCAGGGGGGGGCGACTGGGTCCATCCATTCCCAAGTCACGGCACACACAATGAGCACAGCAAGCAAGTAATGCAACAATAAGAATATTGCCCTAGTTTCATAAGCAGTTTCACAAGCATACATTTTACACAGACTATTGGCGCCTAAGATATGTCGGGCCAAGGTTATAGTTATTGAAACAGGTTATACAGGTTACTTTAGACACTACGTCCATTTATATATACAGTCTATGGCTAGAACTAGCTAGATCTGATAGATTTGGACATAAACGCAATTGAAGTCTAACCGGACGTGAGAGAGAGATCAGAGATTAGATCAGCTGCTGCTGACGGAGAACACGCAGCTCTTCCGGATCACTGCTCCGCCGCTGTGACGGACCGTTGAGCGGAGCAAAATACACTAAGAGTTAGACCTAACACACTTAGCTAGTTTATCTACTCTGGAACAAGCTAAACTAGTTATAAATATATTTATTCTTTACTGTTGGGTCACTTAGGCCTATTACAGGTTCAGCGAGCTGCACGAGACTGACGGGCTGTCAGGAGAGGGAGAGGAAAAGAGAGCACCCCGTTTATTTTTCCCATTCCCAGTTTTTTTTTTTCATTAACATAAAATAAATCTCACGTACCCCCTGCAGTACTCCAACGTACCCCTAGGGGTCCGCGTACCCCGATTTGAGAACCACTGGTTTAGAGGACTCAAGTGCACAACCCAGAGACAAAAAGGTTTGAAGAAAAATTATTCTTTACTTGAAAAAACAAAATCACTCTTTCAGAGGAAATAAAAAAATGACAAAAGTAAAGCGCTCACATGGAGGAAAAAAGGCAAAACACTGAGTCTCTTAAGCGATGGCTTGGATCTGGCTTCTTGGAACAACCAACAAGACGAACCGACAACTAACAAGGGGAGACAGGACAATATATACATGAGGTAATTGGGCACAGGTGGATACAATCAGGGGCGGGGCAGACGCTGACGATGGCGGGAAAAAGAACCAAGGAAGTAAAGGGACCTGGAATGAGAAAAGGTGAGTACAAAATAAAACAGGAAGTGGAACATAAACTAAACTAACATGAACATGACAATCACAAACATGACACAACTTAACATGATTGACGGGACACTACACACAGCCACGTCAGTCAGAATAAGTCAAAATTAAACAATGTTGCGTTTTTACTTTTTAAATCAACTATTGTTGTCTATTGTGTTGATCTTGAATGCATGAATACTGTGGCTGCCTCGCGATTATTCATAATGACAGCACACTTGGACAGTGTTTCTAGAAATGTAGTTTTCTGCAAATGTTTTGGTTTATTTATTTATAGACGATCAACCCATTCCTCAAGCAAAAAATTAACTGGAAAAACGTATGATTGCAGACCTTTGATTTTGTTAGTTATATTGGAATCAGATGTGTATATAATTGTGTCATCTATATATTACTGAAGAAAACAAGTTCAACACATTTTTGGAAGATTATTACGGAAATACAGAAACAAAAAAGGCCCAAAATTGATTGATGGTTCCTTTTAAATTAATCAAATTGAAAAAAAAAGGAAAACACTGAACATAAAGTCATAATTCAACAAAAATGCCTGTTCATAAATTACATTAGCACAGTTTATGAAGAAGAATCACAAGTCTTGGTTGAGTCAATCAAAATAGTACCTGATGAAAATTTGATTGAAAAATTAGCTTCTTATAAACCCATTTCCAAATAGAATGCATTTAACAGCTAAATAATGACTTTTCGATGGCTTGTCAACATAACGTATTAAATAAAGTGAAAGGAAATTCAAGAATCTTGTAATCTTTGGAGAAACTAAAACAAGAACTCAAACAAGATTCGGTGGACTGCTCAATTTGAATCCATCTTGATCTTAGCTTATCTTTCGATACAGTTGATCATTTTATATTATTAGATCCTTGGAAAGTGTGAGGGCTCTTAAATAGTTAAAATCCTATCTATCGGATCGATCGTTTTCTGTATCAATTAGGGATGCCTCCTCTACTGCGGACCCACTTAACTGTGGTGTTCCCCAAGGTTCTATCCTTGATCCTCTACTTTTTTCCATTTACATTAGGTCATATCATACACAAACACACCATTCTATATCACTGCTAATCTGATGACTCACAAATCTATGTTCCAAGAAACTACAGTGAAGAAGGTAATGTGAACAACATATCGTGTTAAGCTGAAAGGAAGTGCTGGGAGGCCCTATACTTGCTCCAGTTAAACGACAATAAATCGGAAGTAATCATTTTTGGCCATCCTAAACCCACCCTGTCTCTGCAAATACATCTCGGCTCCCTGTCCTAAAACATAAAACCTGTAGCTATAAACCTTGGTGTGATGATTGATAGTGACCTCCCTTAGTTATTCAGTCATTTTATCAGTTACGTATCATTTCAAAAAGTAAGTCCTTCATCTCTCAGTCTGATTTGAAGACAGTCATCCATGCTTTTAATTCATCATGTCTGGGTCAATGTAACTCCTTAAACTCTTGATTAGGCCAAAAAGCATTTCCCGCCTTCAGCTCTTAACTGTTCGGCTCCTGATTACACAACTGACTTGCGATGCTCTCATGAGCCTGAACGCAACCTCAGATCCTCGGGTATAGCTCTGTAGCTCTTTGGCTCTGGAATTGCCTGCCTGAGAATCTGAAGGTAGCACAATCAGCGACATCTTTGAAATCACTTCTTAAAACGCATCTCTTTATCAAAGACTTTCATTAATAATGCCACTACTCAATTTTACTCGACATCCATGTTTTATTTGATTTTTTCCATTTTCATTATTGTTGTAACATTGTATAGTTTACGGGGTGGGGTTGGGATTGTTGACCTCATGTTCTGTTGCGGCCTGAACAGCTTGTTTTAATCCAGTTAAAGCACTTCGTAACTTTGTTTTGAAAAGTACTGTATACATAAAGTTGTTATTATTCTTATAACGGTTGGCAAACCAATTTCATCTTTCTTTTCTTTATATTTATGTTATAATTATACAAATGTCAACAAAAACATTATAATAATCATTTCTTTTTAGTGATCAAAACGCCTGGAAAGACGTGATCACTCTGAGCGATCCACTGCAATGTGAAACCACAAGCCCCTTCTTTATGAAAATCATAGCGAAGCACTACAGGAGAAATATGCGTCCCCACAGGACCCTCTGAATGTCAGGCTCTTCCTATACATTTCAGCTCTGACAGTCACCATAAACATGATGGAGAGCACATCGTTGATAGAGGTGCACACAGACATCTGAACATTCTTCTGAATATCTTACATATAAACTGTATGTTTGCCTCTTTCACTTTGCTACATGATTGCACATCTGTTAGATATCTATTTAAATATGATTATAATTAAAGCACCTGATCAAGATTATTGGCTGAGTCTTAATAATCGAAGTTAGTTCTGCTCCATTATTTGACAGCTAGGCCTATCATTACTCATGAACAGGAATTTCAGCAATTTGTTATTATAGTATTTTGATGGTAGTGCTTAAGACAAGTGTATTTATTAGTTCCTTATACAAACACAGCGTCCTCTTAGTTACTACAAAGAACAAACATTCATCAAATTTGATCACGCTCTTTAATAAAAGAAAACGTACAAAAATAAACTCCAACAGCTTTTTTTTTTTTTGCTGGAAAGAAAAACATATCCACAAGTATTTTGTCGGGATGGGACGGTGGATGATTGATTGGTGTTTTTTGAGCTACCGTGAAGTGTAAATGAGTATTTTTCTGCTTCCGTCTTATTCTCAGGTGGATTAATCCAAGCATGACCACATGTACAGAACACTATTCTTATAGTGAGTCTGACATCTTCCGGAGATCCAGTCAATAAAACTATTGGCTAATCTCCATCTTTCAGTTAGCACATTGGGATGGCCCACCCTCAGTTTTCTTCTTGCTGCTCTCCCAGGCTCAGCCTTCTTGATCATTCTTTTTTTTTTTCCTTTTAAGATTCTTTAAAATATGTTGGGCAACCAGTGCCTTTGTTGTAGAGACAGATTAGAAGAGGGGAGACGGATGGGATGACACGCTGCGCATGGTCCCAAACCGGATCTGAACCTGGGTCCTCCGCATGGGACACCAACTCTACCAACTGAGCTATAAGGTGGCCCCTTGAACATTCTTTAATGACATTTTTCTTTTTTCTTTTGCTGATGCTTTTATCAAAAGCAACTTACATACACTTATATAGCGTAGACATGCATACGAGAGCAATTCAGGGTTTACTATCTTGCCCACGGACACCTCGACATGTGGACTGCAAGGGGTGGGATCAAACCCCCTGATTGGCAGATCAGCACCCTCACTGTCCCCCCTGAGCCACAGACTCCACGTCTCCTCATGACCTTGTTCAACACTCATGTATGCCTTACACCTATTATTTTTCATATCAATTAAATAAAATAACGCCTTTGGGTAGTTTTGGGTAAGCAAGAAGCGATGTAAGAGTGACATTGTTGATGGTGAACAAAAACAAGCCTCAAGTGGAGAAAGAAAAGTTCACCAAATATTTACCGTCAATGTGAACTGAGTTATCTCTGAAGTAGGTTGAGCCTCAAACACCACTCACCAAGCAGCTGATACAGTGAGCACCCCTCCTGAAAAACAGAGACAATATAAAAATCGATATGATAAGTGGTTAACTTTTTTTATTCATTTATTTATGATTTCTTTTTATACCTCTTATTTTTACTATAATTTCTTTTTGGGGACAGGTATACTTTTGTGTACTCCACAGCAGCATCCCATCATGCCTCTTTGGAGCTGTCACTGTCACTTCTCATTTCACAGACGAGTGCAGTCTGGGCCCGGCTCCTGTGTGAGCCAGGTGTCTGCTCTAACATCTGATTCCAAAGGGCAATTTCCTGCATTAGTGTAGTCAATGAGGTAATAATTGACATAGGTAGAGATTCGTTTCTCCTCTGAATAACTTTAATCACTCACAGCAGCTCAATTTAGCACAATTAGAGAAACGCTCCTAAGCTGAGGCAGATGGGGACAGGCTCAGATGACAGGAGCCTCACAATGTTGGAGACTTCTTTCTATTCTTTCACTCAACTCATCTTTCTACTTTGTTATTTATTAATAACTTAGATTCAAAGGAGCCATATCGGTTTTCAGAGAAATGTGGGAACATTAAGACAATAAGCAGAAGACAGCAGCGTTTTTTCGGGAATTCTGGTCACCACATGTAACCAACCATGTTAACAAAAGTCACAATAACAAGCTACCTGATATTTTATTATTTATTTTGTCCTTAAGAATTTAAATTTTAAAATAGGATCTTGGTGTCCAATAACATGTTACTGTGAAGTAAACAAAGGTAACTAGTAATTCAGTTTCCTTATATTTTTAGCACTGTGATTAGTAGATATATACAATAACAAAACTCACCATAAAGCTTGAAACTCAAAGAGCACAAAAAAACAACATGAATATGCTTTTGGTTGTGCTCTGTGATTATTAACTGTTTATATTGAACCATACTTAAATGTGACATTCATATTTTTAAGATACACACACCTAATTGTAAAGTTAATTGCACACAAAGTATGCCACTCTTTAACATTTTGTTAACGTTGAGTAATCTAGCATGTCAAACAGTACAATTGCATAACAACATTACTAACTAACTAACTTACTAACCGACTAACTAATGGGGTAGATCTTTTAATGAACCTCACACAGATGGCTATTGTACTTTATCACTTTAAATGTAAAACTTCTTTATTATTACATTTTGAATTTAGTGCTGCCATTAGCATCTTTAGCACACATGTGCTTCTCATTCAAATGCTTCTCTTTATGCATCTGTTAGGCCAGGGGTGTCCAAACTACGGCCCGGGGGCAAAATGCGGCCCACGGACCATTTTGAATCGGCCGTCAGCAAACTCAAAAAGTATAATGGAATATTACATGTCATTTGTTAGACGCTTTTATCCAAAGCGACTTACATACATTCACTACTGTGGACAATCCCCACAGGAGCAATTTGGGGTGAAGTGTCTTGCCCAGGGACACAACGACATGCTGACTGCAGTGGGACTCGAACTTGCTATCCCCTGATTCTAAGTCCAGCACACTCTACACTGAGCCACAGCCTCCTTGTGGGAATATGGCCCACAAATAAAAATGTGCTTGTCTTATATTGTACTTCTTAACTATAAATGTAAAAATATATTACAGTAGTATTCATGTGTTAATAAGACCACTTTTCAAATAAATTCAGTCAATTCAAGTTGGAAACATTTTCTAACATATCTTAGTTGATAAGAAAAAAGCCCAATTACTTATTTACATAAGAAGCTTGAAATACACCCTTCCTATTTCTCCTTATTATAATCAATCTGAGGCTTCTGTTTTAAGGGATGAGAGCTCTGCCAACACTCACAAGCATCATTTACCTACATTTGATTGATTTTGCTAACTTATAACTGAACTTATGAGGCGATATACCTCTAGTGAGTGGCCCAGCGCTTCGTATATTTTTCTGTATGTGGCCCTCGGTGAAAAAAGTGTGGACACCCCTGTGTTAACACAAGCCAAATACAATAGCTGGCTAAATACAATAAATACATGCTCATTAGTGGCATATATTTATAAACATATAAACCCTAATAATAGTCTGATATTTACATGGAACATTCTCATAAAGGCACCAATCAATCAATCATCAATCAATCAATCAATCAATGTTTATTTATATAGCCCAATATCACAAATGTTACATTTGTCTCAGTGGACTTCACAGTTTGTACAGAATATCAGTATGACAATACGACACCCTCTGTCCTTAGACCCTCACATCGTACAAGGAAAAACTTCCAGAGAAAAACCCACAGTTTAAAGGGGAAAATGGGAGAAACCTCAGGGAGAGCAACAGAGGAGGGATCCCTATCCCAGGACGGACACAGACGTGCAATAGATGCCGTGTGTAAATCGAAGAGATAATACATTTTACAGCGCAGGTAGACCAAATGTTTGGAAATGCATGTGTCTATAATAAGAAGATGAATCCACGAGGATGTCAACAATCCTGTGGGAGCCATCAGGGAAGTAGTATGATAAGAGTCAGGCAGGACCGCAGAGACAGGTTCAGCCACGACTCGAAGTCCAGGACTCAAATCCAGAACTCAGGAAAGAGGATCCAGGACACAGGACCACAGCAACAGGATCAGCCACGACTCAGGATCCCGGCGTAGATATAGACACCAAAAAGAAATTTGGGGGAAGCTGGGTTATTTGGAACATGAGAGTACACAGGTACAGACACACAGAAGGAAGAAGTAAGGTGTCCCCCGACAGTCTAAGCCTATAGCAGCTAAACTAACATGTCTACGTACATGCACTCTCTTAGGATAGGTTGAGGGATAAGGGGTCGCAAGTAAGAAGTAAGGAACAGAGGTGGAGAGGCACAACGTGTCTACGTACATGCACTCCCTTAGGATAGGTTGAGGGAAAAGGGTAGTAGGTAAGAAGTAGGGAACAGAGGTGGAGAGGCACAACGTGTCTACGTACATGCACTCCCTTAGGATAGGTTGAGGGAAAAGGGTAGCAAGTAAGAAGTAAGAAACAGAGGTGGAGAGGCACAACGTGTCTACGTACATGCACTCCCTTAGGATAGGGTGAGGGAAAAGAGTAAGAATTAAGATGTATGCGCCACATCTATACCATGAGCGCATTGCTCCTAAAAAGTTTTTGGGCACTGACACCAATCAACAGTTGTGCGTCGACTCGGCAGGGATCAAGGCACGTATATGCCTCTCCCAGCTTCCACCGTCTACACACACAACCAAATTACATCTATACCATGAGCGCATTGCTCCAAAAAGTGTTTCTGGCACTGACACCAATCAACAGTTGTGCGTTGACTCGGCAGGGATCAAGGCACGTATATGCCTCTCCCTGCTTCCACCGTCTACACACACAACCAAATTACATACCATCAGTAAGGAAAAAGAGTAAGAACTCAAATGTATAGGTGAAGAGGCACAACGTGTCTACGTCAATGCACTCTTATTAGATTGTTTTATCAACTATAAGCTTTATCAAAAAGGAAGGTCTTAAGCGTACTCTTAAAAACGGATAGGCTGTCTGCCGCCCGAACACAAACTGGAAGCTGATTCCACAAAAGTGGAGCTTGATAAGAAAAGGCTCTGGCTCCCATTGTACTTTTAGAGACTCTAGGAACAACCAACAACCCTGCATTCTTGGAACGCAATGCCCTAGTAGGACAGTAGGGTATAATGAGTTCTTTAAGGTAAGATGGCGCCTGCCCATTAAGGGCTTTGTAGGCGAGAAGAAGAATTTTAAATTCTATCCTGTGTTCTATAGGGAGCCAGTGTAAGGCAGCCAGAACAGGAGTAATGTGGTCCCTTTTCCTAACTCTGGTTAGTACACGTGCTGCCGCATTTTGAATCAGCTGAAGCGACTTAAAGAGCAACTTGCAGGGTTTTTTTTTTACTAGATTTATGCTTAACCTTGCCTGAAAATTACAATTAAAAAAGTTAATGCAGGATTTGATATGTTTTACAAGACATAAGGGCAATAATTCAGAGGGGAAAGGAGCCGTTTTGAGCTCTGCTACTAAAAACTGCTTTTTTTTAACGTCATACGTCAAACGCGTCATATTACGTCCCATGGGGGAGCAACTTTCTCGGACTCCTTCTCTGCCCAATCCGCGGTAGTAGTTTGTAGTTGGTTTGAGCGGTTGTGATTTAGTGAGCTGGTATTTTTTCGGTAATTTTACATTGCATTTCACCATTTGTAATCATGGTGAGCTGGAGTTTGTGAAGGTTCCACAAACTCGATCCTGTCAGGACATCGAGTCCACAGTTTCCCTAACAGGAAAAGGACCGGAGCTAGCTTTCGTTCCTGGGTGCGTTGTGTGAGGTGCATCCACCTCCCTGCAGCACATACTCTCCACAGCTGAGGCCTATCAAACAAAACGTTTATCAGGAAACCGTATTACATCTCTCTCCCCCCCTTCGCTCCTCTCTCTCTCCCCCCCTTCGCTCCTCTCTCTCTCCCCTCCGGTACACAGCACCGTAAGACGTAGTGTGGAGTTGCATTAGGTAACGCTGTGGTGGCTGTACTCCTCCAGCCGTCTCCTTTGTGTTTGTTTGTTTGTTTTCCCCTGTCTGTGTTGTTTGTGTGGGCGTGGTGGCTGTCACTCCTGGCTCCCGGCTCAACCTCCACTCACCTGCTGCAATCAGCTGTGCACCCTCCCCGACTACACACCTGCTTTCCATCAAGCCATTTACAACGGCATATCAAGGGAGGCTCCACAACCTTTCTCCGCCAGATCGTCCTGCCAGTAACGTTACTATATTATCAATACTACTTTAGTTATAGCCTGATATATGATAGCTAACTTTACAATGTTGTGATGTGACCGACGTTAGCTAACATTAACTGTAGCTAACGCCGGTCACTCACCAAGACAGCTGCCCTGTTCTCCACTGGTTCTCCTCACACCACAGCTCCATTTCTCGCCGATGGCCGTTATTTCTTCTAATCCTTGGCTGCTCCTGGTCTCTTGTAAGCCTAGCAGGCTCATAATTATATGGTTGTGGTCCGTCATATGCATTCAAATATTTATTTTCAACCTCTTCTGTGTCAAAACTAGCATTGTGATCCATGTTTATTCCTACGTTAGACCGGCCGCTCTCCCCCATGTGACGTCACACGTGGGAGGTCACGTGGGGAGGCTTTTTTTATGCGGAAGTAAAAATGTCTTACAAAAACGACGCCAGATGTCACTGTAGTGTATATTTATGTATATTTTTTGGAAAATCTAGTGTATACATCATTTTCCTACACATTTATTCACTGGTGTCTCTAACCTGCAAGTTGCTCTTTAACTGACTTCTTGATACACCCTGATAATAAAGAGTTACAATAATCCAGCCTTGAAGTAACAAATGCATGGACTAGTTTCTCTGCATCGTTTTGAGGCAAGATATGCCTGATTTTTGCAATGTTGCGTAGATGAAAGAAGGCGGTCCTTGAGATTGATTTTATGTGGGCGTTAAAAGATAAATCCTGATCAAATATAACACCAAGATTCCTTACAGTCTCACTGGAGGCCAAATTAAATCCATCCATAGTTAGTATATCTTTAGATAATTTGTTTCGTAGATTCTTTGGGCCGAGTACAATAACTTCAGTTTTAGTCGTGTTTAACATCAAAAAGTTTAAGGTCATCCACGTTTTTAAGTCCTTGAGGCAGTCTTGAATTTTATTTAGATGATTGGTTTCATCAGGTTTGATGGATAAATCCAGTTGAGTATCATCCGCATAACAGTGGAATTTTACAGAATGATTCCTTATAATATTGCCTCGCGGAAGCATATATAGTGTGAACAAAATAGGTCCAAGCACTGAGCCCTGTGGCACTCCATGGCTAACTTTGGTTTGCATGGAAGATTCATCGTTGACACACACAAACTGGGAGCGTTCAGATAGATAGGACCTAAACCAGCCTAAAGCAGTTCCCTTTATGCCAACTAAGTGCTCTAGTCTTTGCAATAGGATGTCATGGTCGATAGTATCAAATGCAGCACTGAGATCAAGCAAAACAAGAATAGAGACAAGTCCTTTGTCTGAGGCTATTAGAAGGTAATTTGTGACTTTAACCAGAGCTGTCTCTGTGCTATGATGTGTTCTAAAGCCAGACTGAAAATCTTCAAATAAATCATTGTTTTTTAAGTAATCACACAACTGTTTTGCGACCGTTTTCTCAAGAATTTTTGAGAGGAACGGAAGATTAGAAATAGGTAAATAATTGGCTAGAACCTCTGGATCGAGGTTGTGCTTTTTAAGAAGAGGTTTTATTACTGCTACTTTGAATGATTGTGGAACATAGCCCGATAATAAAGACATATTCATAATATTTAATAAAGAAGTGCTAATTAATGGAAAAACTTCCTTTAACAGCTTAGTTGGAATTGGGTCTAAGATACATGTTGATGGTTTAGAAGAAAGAATCATTGAATTCAATTGTTCAAGGTTTATGGCTGAAAAGCATTCTAGTTTACTATCTAGTGTAATATTAGAACTTACATTTCCGGGAGCTGTTGATAACACTATACTGCTCAAAGGCAAGAGGTCATTGATTTTGTTTCTAAGAGTAACAATTTTATCATTAAAAAAGCACATAAAATCATTACTACTGAGTGCTATGGGAATAGAAGGCTCAATAGAGCTGTGGCTCTCTGTCAGCCTGGCTACAGTGCTGAAAAGAAATCTTGCATTATTCTTATTCTCATCTATTAATGAAGAGTAGTAAGCTGCTATCGCTTTACGCAGTCGTTTCTTATATTCATTGAGAGTAATATGCCAAATTAAACGAGATTCTTCGAGTTTAGTGGAACGCCATATCGTTTCAAGTTGTCTCGACTTTTGCTTTATTTTGCGAGTTTCGGCATTATGCCATGGAGCTAGTCTATGTTGTTTTATTTTCTTCTTTTTCAAAGGAGCAACAGAGTCTAATTTTATTCGCAGGGCATCTGTAGCACTATCAACAACAGATCAATTTGGGGGGTGTACATTTTGTATAAGTTCCTCCCTTACATGCAGACATGCTATCGAGTTAAGTATTGATGGAATCTCTTCCTTAAATGTGGCTATAGCACTAGGTAGGTTTCTGCTGCAGGAGCTTTTGACTAATGCTTTGTAGTCTAGTAACAGTACTTCAAAAGTTACCAAAAAATGGTCGGATAAAGCAGAATTATGCGGTTCGACTAACAGTTGCTCCATTTCAATACCATAAGCAGTGTTGGGTGTAACGCGTTACAAAAGTAACGGAGTTACAGTAATATATTACTTTTTGCTGTAACGAAGTAATGTAATGCATTACTAATGAAATTTGGGTAATATATTACCCGTTACAATGCTCAGTAACGCAGTTACAACACATTTTAACCCGAAATTAAATGGTGTTTTGTTTTTTGAGAATGTACTAACATAGCGAGACATTCCGACACCAGAGAGAAATTGTGCGGGTAGATTAGTAAACCTGGTGTTTACCCTTCAGGCTTCGCGTCGGGATCTTCGGGGGCATAGGCATGCATTGCACCCCAGTTGAATGTTATGCACCCTCTATTCAAAAAAGAGAACGGAGCGAAAAATACAAACAACAAATTGTGTCAGGTGCGCGTGACCTGCTCCGCTGCACGTGCATCATTTCCAAAGTGCTTCCACAGCAGTGACACACATCTGTGGATAATCATTTATACGAAAATGGTTAAAGCAACCATCACTAAACGCCAGCAACACTGCATCTACTGCAGACAATAGCAACAGGTCAGATGGGGACATCACGTTACCCTCTGTTGTGGACACTAGCTTACTCCCGCCTGACTCGCCGCCCTCGCCCCGGAGCAGCAGTCTTCGTCACCCGAAACTACGCCGCCCCTCTGCGGCCCGCAGGTGCCAGGATACCACGGCAAAACAGAGCCTGCCCAGGTATATCTAAACAAGTACCCGCCTGCACAGTGGGGTAAGGCGGTCATTTTGCAGCTCGTGGTATAAAAATAGACAATGGCTAGAATATTCATGTGAAAATAGTGCCATATTCTGCCATGCCTGTAGAAATGTTGGGTCAAAAATAATGCATACAATAGCACAGATGCCTTCACCACGAATGGCTACAAAAAGATCTCATATCCAAAGCTTATCAACGAGCTGATGTTGCAGCTGAAATGTTCTCCAGGTCACAAAGTCAACCTCACATGATGATGTGATACCAGTTTTCAAGCACAGTAAATATTATCTTCCCAGAGTATATGATGGGACCAAGGTGATGTAGTACATGGTTTTAATAATACTTTTGCTTTTCAATGTTTGCCATTTCAAACCATGAGCTGGTTTAAATAATATTTGCCTTGATTTACAATATGTTCTCTTTTGTTTTATCAGTACAGTTTTGAAGCTTTTGTGCTTTTCTTTGCCATAGTCCGGTTTGGACTATATGAAATATTTCAGGATTGCACTTTTAACTTGAAATGTTCTCACTTGCTTGGTTTCAAAACATAACAAATGCCATAATCTGTTCATTGGGGACCATAACATCAATGCTATTTTTCATTGCTGTTGCCGGCCACTATTGCTCACGTAAACCTACTAGTGGTGCACCCCTGTAATCTCAGATGCACCCCAAGTCATTTTGTTCTGGAACCGGGCCTGTACATGGCCATATACTAAACAAAATACAGAGCCCATTCCGTGTTCCTGTTATTGTTTACTTCCTCTCTGCCTTCTTCTGGTGATTTATCTGACGTCCAGCGCTCTGTCTTTTAACCTCTTTTCCTTTCTCTTTCTTGATCCTCCTTAGCAACCTTCATTATAGTCCTTGACAGTGGTCTGTACTACTGGATTAACAACGTGTCACATGTTAAGAATTTACAATCAGAATCGAGTATTCAACTGAGCCGTGTAATAAAAGTTGTTAGTAGCCTTAATGGCCTACACAGTTGTTATGCTATACCACATTGCCCTTCACTGGATGTATAATGAGCTGCACTAAACTACATTTTAGCATTTAAAATACCTAGCCATTCTTTTGCGGTTATTTTGGTGAAAGTAACTAAAAAGTAGTGTAACTCATTACATTTCAGAGACAGTAATATTGTAATGTAACTTATTACTTAAAAAAGACAGTAATAAGTCATATGTAATATATTACATTTTGGAAGTAACTACTTGCCCAACACTGACCATAAGTCAGAACAAGGTCGAGAGTGGGATTATAACAGTGGGTTGGTTTATTTACACTCTGACGGAAACCAATAGAATCTAATATAGAGTTAAATGCAACAGTAAGGCTATTTTTATCATCGTCAACATGAATATTAAAGTCACCTACGATAATTACTTTATCTGTTTTAAGAACCAAAGTTGATAAAAACTCAGAGAATTCTGATAAGAATTCTGAATAAGGACCTGGTGCACGGTACACTGTAACAAATAAGATTGGCTGCAAAGTTTTCCAGGTCGGATGCGTAAGACTAAAAACAAGGCTTTCAAAGGAGGTATAATTTAATTTTGGTTTAGTATTGATAAGTAAACTTGAGTCAAAGATTGCTGCAACTCCACCTCCTCGGCCTGTGCCTCGAGCAATATGAGTATTGATATGGCTGGGTGGAGTGGCTTCATTTATGCTGACATATTCTTCATGTCTCAACCAAGTTTCAGTGAGACAGCATATATCAATATTATAATCTGATATTAAATCATTTACCAATATTGCTTTAGATGCTAGAGATCTTATGTTTAAGAGACCACATTAATCTTCCTGTTTTGTTGCACTGTAGTAGTTTTACATTTATTAAGGTTATTATGTATGACACCTCTATTAGGCTTACTTTAAATTGTCCTTGGGCAGACACACACACCGTTAATATTGGGTATTTTATTGGAGAGAGCGCAGAGAAGCGTGTAAACTGCGACTCCCTCCTGGTCTCAACTCCAGTTTGTCATGGATAAGTCCACAAAGCTCTGAAATGTTTGCGAAATGAGATGCACCTTCCAAAGTAGGATGAATGCCGTCTCTCTTAATCAGATCAGGTTTTCCCCAGAAGGCTGTCCAATTATTTACGAAGCCCACATCGTTTGCTGGGCACCACCAAGACAACCAGCGCTGAAATGATGACATGCGGCTATACATGTCGTCATTGATCAGATTGGGGAGGGGACCAGAGAAAATTACGGTGTCCGACATTGTTTTAGCATATCTACACACCGACGCCACATTAGCTTTAGTGCATTCTGATTGGCGTAAACGAACATCATTACCACCGACGTGAATAACAATCCTACTGTTATTACATTTATCCTTAGCCAGCAGTTTAAGATGCGCCTCAACGTCGCCCGCTCTGGCCCCCGGAATGCATGTGACTGTGGAGGCTTTGGTCTCTAAATTCACGTGTCTCATAATAGAGCTACCAATAACCAGAGTTGGCTTCTCAGCGGGTGTCTCGCTGAGTGGGAAAATTGTTAGAAGTGAACGGGTTGGTGGGGACCTGTGGGTCTCGCGTTATGCCCTTCTGAACAGTCACCCAGTCTCCCGGATGCTCGGGAATTGCCGGGGGACGGCTAGTAGGAGCTATCTCTTGCAGGTCTACACCGACTCACATGGGTTTTACTGTAGCTGAGTTACTTTCTAAAATGCGGAGCCGGGCTTCTATGGCTATGATTCCCGCCTCCAACCTAGCAACTGTACTACATTTAACACATGTAGGCCTATCGGTACCAGTAAAGGAGGTAGGGAAGTAACCAAACATGAGACAGATAGAGCAGGAAATAGCACCCGAGGGTGGGGAAGGAGCCATGGCTAGCTATCAAGCTAAAGTAGCTACCGTTAGCAAACCCGAAAGGAGTGTAAGCAACTGTGGAGTTACAGTCGCTAAGAGAAGGAGAGTTGTGAGTGCTTAAGCTGTAGTAACGTGTGATTACAACGTCAGGTAGCTGCCGTGATCAAGAATTGTAAAACAATCGATTTAGTTTAAGATAATATAAGCTATCAGCAGCAGAACAGGCACACAGGATAGCCCGGAGGTGACAACAACAACCGGAAGTGACAACATGCTTACCGCAATAGTGAGGGTCTGTGTAGGAACAAGTGACATGTCATGACACTGCAACATGGCCGAGAGGTGAAGTTTAGTGGCTCGGATTAGCTGAACCTGGAGCCGCCTAGCGGATCAGACAAAGTGGCTAACCAGCAGTGACGCACCCACCTGTCTATCAAAGTGGCCACGCCCTAAATTATACATTAATGCAGTGGTTCTCAAACTTCATAGAGGGTGCTCAAACATTTAGGGTTTCCCATTAATGTACCGGTCGCTACAGTGGAATTTTCAACTGCAACAATCCCCACACGCACACACACAGTGTACCCGCGACTGTTACAATGAAGGCTCGATAATCAGCTCACAGCATATAGGTGTAAGCAGGGGTAAAGTGCTATTTTTATAGGTGGTGTGTGGACCTCACATAGGGGGGTCCGGGGGCAAGCTCCCCCGGGAAGATTTTTTTTTAAATATTGAAGTTAAATGCATCAATCTGGTGCACTTTGAGAGCAAAATGAAGAGATCTATGGATACCTCTCTCAACAAAGTGCGCCCCCCACTTTGGGAACCACTGCATTAATGTAACTTGAACGGGTGAGCTGTTTGAAATCCACCTTCTACACAGTTTGCAGTCACAACAGGCTGAAAACATGTTTATTTCGGCTGTAAAGTTGGGCATTTTAAAATGGGCGTCATTGGAAGGGGCCATACACTTTGGGGGTTTGGGGTTAGGATTGAATTTGACTTATAAGACTCATTTTGTAAAAGTAGCGCAACGAGAAGTGAGTAACTGATACCTACAAATTCACATTCATAAATAAACCCAGAAAAGCCTCTATTCCTTTTCATCGGGGAAATGAAAAAAAGTTTATACTTTTTAAATTTCATGGTTTACTCTCCTTGATCAGAGTGGGAACACTGTGGGGGAAATGATGGGCCCAGCGGGACATGGGGTTGAAATCAGATCCCCCTTTACAGCCATTTGCAAAATACTCTTCATAATATGATGCAGTGTTGAGCAGAGCCCTGCTGAGCCAGCAGGCTGCAGAGGCATTTTTAATTGTTGCAGGTGGTCTGGCTCAGGGAACATAGCTGTGATGCTCAGGGATCTGCAAATAAAACTCCAAAGCGTGCATGTGCGAACGGGTACGCAAACAAGGGAACCGCGTCCAAGACAGCTGTGCCGAGTTTGCTGTGCCAAGGTTCAAGGCCTGAGGTAACAGCATGGCCTCCTTTTGCCTCATGTCACTGATCCAGAGTCTGCAGAGAGACACTGTAGATTCAAACTGTCTGCTTTATCATCAGACAGGGATCCTCATTATTGTGACAAATAACGTAGACTGGGATTATGAAGGAATAAATGTCTCTTGTCAACAGAGTAGCAGTAAGTAAACTAGAAATATTAATTTCCTGAGATTGCTGCATCTGCTGCTTACTGGCGCAGCTTCTGAAAGAGTCCCGGTTTGGGTGATTCACATCAGAGGATACCACCCAAGTTCAGTGGTAATTGAACAATGCAATCAAGAGATAGGGCGTTCTATACTAAGGACTAAGTGGTGGAGGTATTGGTGACACTCTTTAATGTTTAACTTTATGCCCTAGCCACACGGTGACGAAACGGGTCGTATCCACTACAGTTCTCTATCTTATAGACGGTTCGGCCACACAGGGAAACGCGGATAACGATAACGATAACGGGTCCCAAGGTGGGTAGATCTGCGGACGCAACGCTCTGGGGGGCCAAACGGCTCCGTGATTACGCCCTATACGATCATTTCCTGATAACGGAAATACTGACGGGCTGTCAGAAGAGGGGGAGGAAAAGAGAGACTCCGTGTATTATTCTTATATTATTATATAGAGTCGTTATTCATTTGTTTTACAGCTCAATAAATAACAACGAAGACCTTTGACCGGCACTTTTATAATTTTGTCCGGAAGATTTAAACTTTACAGACATGTTGACCGGCGAACATTTTTTATAACGGAAACTCTGCCGCACGGTTCCCTCGTCCCTTGGAAGAGGCGGAGAGGTGGGTGTTTTTCCTCTGCTGGTGGATAACAAGGGAGATTTACAGCAGGAGCACACGCTTGCCTCGGGAGGGAGAAAAAGAGCCAGAGCCCTGCCTCTCCCCACCTCTGCTGCTAAATCCACCGCGGAGAATAAACAGAAGGGCAACCATGGCAACCATACATGCTCGGGTAAGTCTTCTTCGCTGCTTTTGGCGTATTTTGTGGCGGAAGTACAGCACCACTTACAGGCCCGGCATATGTACTACAGCGTCTCCAGCGGGTCGAGCGGTCTCGTGTGGAAGGACACGTTTCTGGTGCCTATTGCGTGTGGATGGAAGACTTTTTTGATATCGAATTCGGTTCGTTTTCGTTTCCGTGTGGCTAGGGCCTTAATGTCTTCAAATGCTCATGGAATATCTGTTTACCAAGATTCACTTAATTAAAGTCAAGGAAAGATTGGAGGATTGTTTTATTAAATGGTGGAATTTTCTTTTTAGGCACAAATAGGCATGGTATTTATAAGTCAAAACGAAATATCCAAAGAACCCACTAAGCAAATAGTATAAGAGGAAAAGTAAAACATATTATAACTGACCTCACAACAACACATTAAAGCCTTATTACTATCAGGTATAAGGCAATGAAAACAACATTGATTGTTGGTAGCAGTCACAAAATCCAAGCGCATTTCCACATTAATAGTCATCATTTCAATTAAAAGAAAGAAACTCAAGAAAATGATCATATTCCAAATGTTAACCACCTCTGGTGGTTTAGGTGTCTTAGTTGACTACCTAAATAACCATTTAAATAAAGCATTACCCCAACCTTCCCCCCCACTGACCCCTTTATACATCCAGAATTCCTATTATGTGACTATCAAAAAATATATAAATCACCATAAAATCTCACTGATTGAAATAAAATGTTAAAGTAAGATCTTTTTGATGTTGTTAAAGGACCAAAATTATTCCAAATACAATTTTGGCATTTAAAAAAAAACGGACAGTTACATGTATTGTGTTTGGGGTCAATACTGAAATATTGCCCTTCCAGTGTCAGATAGATACCAAAGGCTTTTTGTTGCTTCTCCTTCTGGACACTCCTTCTATAGATAAGCAAACCAATGTAGGCTTACAAGTGGGTCCCATCCAACTCCTTGTAACTGTCCCCATACACGCACCCCCCTCCCCCCTCTAAATTAGTCATCTCAAGTATATCATTCTCAATTGTTTTATGAAGAGCTTGAATGCTGACTTTATGTCTTGGACATTGCTGACATTGTATCTTTTGGGGCCTGGAACCATTTCCATGACATTAGCAGCACTCCCCTTCATGGGGAGTGAGACCATGATAACTTTATATTTGGAAAGTAATGTGTCTGCTTGTGGTAGAGAGACAACAGGAGTGTCTGTACTGGGGTCTCATTGTCATCAGAAGAGGAAGCCTCATAAACATGGTCCTCCTCAACATTAGCCTCTGTCTCAGACACATTCTCTTCTATGCCACTTTCACCGTCAAAGAGCTGTGACAAAACTTCACTGACAGAAAACCTTTTCTTTGAGGTCATCTTCAATTGAGAGAGAAACATTAGGAAAAATCACACAGAGCACCAAGAGAAATGGATTAGAAGGCTGCTATGCAGTATGTTGTATAAACGACTGTCCTCTTGGGAACCATATGTCCCATGTTTCTGGAAATATAAGAGTTCTCGCAATGTAGGCATTATGCCCCCCTGCCCCCCCACCCCTGTGTGAGCTACCAATGTCCTCGCGGGAACCATATGGCCCCGCCCCCATTTTGCAGGACATATACAGTATATTATTCATTATAGTATATAGTATACAGTCTATAGTAGTAGTATAGAATGGTATATTGTATAGTAATCTCCCCTCCCCTATGTGAATTATGAGTGGATCTCGCTCCTCAGGTATGGTATGTTATTAGATAACTAAAGCAGAGGGTAGTTTTTTTTTACAATTATACATTTGCATGTAATAGTCACCTCAATATCATCCTACACAATCAACACAAATATGTGTAAAATGTTGAAATTGTTATATGTTTGATACTACTAAAACAGCCTGGGGCCCCAAGGAACACCGATGCGTACAATGTGCGTACAGGACATTGAAAAAATATCAACATGTTCATTTTATGTTTACTCATTTGTCCTCACTAAATTAGGAAAAGTCACTAAACAAAGAAAATATTGTGAACCATTTTTTTAGATACGTTAAACATTGAATGGGGTCAAATTGACACGAAGGATAACAGGAGGGTTAAACTGCTCAAAAATGTGATAAGTAAACTGGCCTACTAGCTAAATAGCTAATGTTTGCTAGTTTGCTAAAGTTTGCTAACTTATTAGCTTACACTCGCTAGCTAAATGGCTAACATTTGCCAGCTAAATAGCACACTGACAGGTTTGAGTTTTTGTCTACCCTTCTGGCTGCTGCTAAGACAATGCGGTTGTACCTTCAGTTTAGACTCATTCGGTAGTACTTTATGCTGTCAGGAAATATTTAACAGTGAATCAAACAGTTTACTTTTGGTCTCGAGAGCTCATTACCGTGATGACTCAGTGTAATTATACTTTAATGATACATAGAAAAGCAAACCTATCATCAATGTTGTGTTAAAACCGAGTGGACTTGAGAATTTTGAACTCTAATAATGATTTAGGTTCACTGGTGACATTTATTGTGGTCTCTAAATGTAGCGCACTTCCCTGTCTGCATGAGAGATGAGTTTTGTCTTCACAACACAACAGTATGGAAATTATTTGAAAGAGCCTAACCAAATGCATTAGTTCCACTGTGCGTGTCCCATGCTGACGCTCTCAACTCACATGTGCACAAGAGCTCAACATGTCAACAGATTCCTCTCCGTGAACGTGGGGGGAAATAATATTTCCAGTCCATACAGATTGCATGTCTATTCAAACACTAAACAGGGAAGCTAATTCATCAATTTTAGGATGTTCACTCCTTAAATCCAACAAACAGCAGGACATTAAGCAGAATTCTGATTTCTAAAAAAATCTCCCAAAATGTTTTTGTAATCAATAACAAAAGTTTATTAGCACCTACCAGGTGTCTGACTCTGGGGCTCTGGACCACTTTTCGAATTTGTTTTGAAACAAAAAACTATTTTAACTGTCCTGAAGTAAATGTTAACCTCCCAAAAGATCTCAATGTTGTTATCATCCGTATTTTTTAGGCATATTAATTACACCACAAAAATGTTGAGGTAATAAGTAATTGTGTTTATTTGGCTGGCTCTGCAGAAAAACAATGATACAAGACATAGGGGAAAAAAAGGATTGTAAATAATCCAAGTTATATCTGAGTTGACTCCTGCATCTTATTGCTTCATGTCAGTTTATTTAAAGCCTTTGAACAGCTAATGTTTTGGGTGGCGGGGCTGCTGTGTACCATTAGAGTAATCAAAATAAACTCTAAAAATATCAAGAAATCTAATATTTGTACACCTATTTCCCTAGTAAATCAGTTTACCTTTCACTTCTCCAACAATCAACAGCTGCGGTCTGTCGGAAGTAAACACTTTAAGTGAAAATGAACCCCTCTAAATGAAACTACTTTTAGCGGCTGTTGTTCTTTGAAGTCAAATAGAAAAATAAAATATCAAGAAGCATCAATAAAAAACCTACAGGCAATTGACTGTGATTGCTTCCTCTGAACCGAAACTGTAAGTCCTTTGTGTTTAGTTTTCTCAGCTGTAAGCTCTGTTAGCTGTATTAGAAACTTTAGCTGTTAGCTCTGTTAGCTGTTTTAGCACCGTTAGCTGTCAGATAAACACAGCCGTAATCAGTTCAGTCTGAAGCAGCAGCCTAACCACAAAAGGGAACTCAACAAATATTAGTCTGATTGTTCCAGTAGTTCACAAGATTAGGGGTGTCTTTTAGCTGTATAAGCACCTGTTGGCTCTGTTAGCTTTATTAGCACTTTTAGCTAATAGCTAAACATTGCCATAAGCAATCCAATCTGAAGCGGTGGCCCTGACCACAAAAGAGAGCACAATAAATTGCAGGCTGATTGGTTATTAAATGAGATTAGCCTGGACATAACACAGACACGCTAACTCACACACAAACAAATAGTTCACTGTGCTGCTTTGGAACCCTGATATCCCTCAGGCCCATGATATCCCTGTACCATTCATCTCCATACCTTCCCATAAGACCACAACAATTGTATTGGACTTCCAAGTGGAATGTTGATATTTAGCATTGTTGTTAAGCAAAGCCAAAATGCAATCTGATTTTTTTTCTTTAAAGTAGAAAATGACAAATAAAACCCTTTGGAAGTACCTTCAAATGATTACACAGGCAGTGTTTATTGCATTACATTTGTAACAAAAGGCCGTATTTTGCCACCTGTCATTTAGGTGAAGTTCAAGTGGCTCGCCTACACTAGCAGCACAGTGACTATTGCTGGTGAAATGCACACAGCGTGATGAACAACTTCCCTTTCCTGCCGTTCTGCAGCTGTAGCCGGAGCTCCTCGGGCTGTAAATCAGAGCCTTTGTACTCCAGAAGGATCCGATCAGCCACAGGTGCGGGCTCTGCATGGGGATTAGACATCCCCGCGCTGGAAACACTGAGAGCCCCGTTTAGCTCAGCCAAACACAGGAGGCGCAGCGAGGATAGTGAAGCAACAGAGGCAGGAGAGCAGGATCCAAGAGGGGAAGAAAGTGCCAAGGTGTCAGGCAGATTGGTATTTTTCTCAGAGGCAGTACATAACTCTGTTCACTGAGGCGAACATCAGTGGATGGAACCAAAGCAGCACCCATTCTCTGTCTTCAAAAAAGTTCACTTTCCTGTACGTCCATGACAGGTGCAAAGAATGATCTTGTATGATTAGAGTTTGGTTAAGTTTAGGAGACTAAATCTAATTCTGGAAAGATCATGGTCGCGGTTGAGATTATTGACATGTGAGAAATGTTACTGATGAATGTCATTGAATGAGTCAGAATCAGGTTTAGTGCCAAGAAGGCTTACACATGAAGCCCCCAGGAGGGGAGCCGAAGGTTAAAGTTAATTTCGGTAGCGGTAGTGGCCAAACGTCGGTAAAACAACTTTTTCCCATTAAATTATATTGGGAAAGAGATTTCTGTCAATCAGCGGGTGATATTTTTTAGCTAAAGCAGCCAGTACAAAGACTTCAATAGACTTGTTTAAATCATTAGGTCACTTTATAAAACGGGCTAAAATCAAAATCCAGATTTTCTCGTTCTATTCAATGGACTGAGCCGAGGGAAGGCGAGTCACAGCGGTTTGGAGGCTAAAGAAAAACAATAGCACACGCTCGATGATCCAGTATTATACATCCTATTTATACATCCGTACACATACAAGGAATTTGCTTTTGTGTCGATATAATCCCAGTAGGAGCAATTAAAGCAACAAATAAATAAAAATATATAAATAAATAAAAATGTAAGACATTTTTGCATGAAAGATATTGAATTAGTTTTGGTTCGAATACTTACCTCAGTCGAGGGTAAAACATGGAGGTGTTTTCTTGATCAACCATTGTTCAAGTTAGGGTTAGGGTTTCTGTTGCACTGGGTCATTGTTAAGTTGTTGCTTGCACTCTGCATCCTGTTAAAAGAGTGGTGCAGAAATGACCCCTTTACCCAAAAATGAGTTAATGGTTATTTGAGTACGTTTTTGGTTCGATGTCCAAAACAAGATCTGTTGTTAACACAAGTTTAAGAGATTTTAACGCTTTGTTCTACGACATAAAATCTTACTACACTTGTAATGTTTGCTAAAAAATGATTTAATAAAACTATACGTTGATGCAGAAACCGCCATTAGTTTAGCGGTAGTGACATAAAGTAATGTGACTGTGATGTAGTTTGTATATGGCATTACGCTAGCTATATACTTCAGGTTATTGCATTTATATTTCAATCATATAAAAGTAGTTTTGAGATAATCCTGCTGTGTTTGCCACTGATCTTATTTTCGGCAATTTTTGAAAATCCAATGGAAAATTTCCATTGGATATCATCAACTGGCCCTTGCGAAGCTAACTTCCGGGTCGCCCTAAAAAAAAATCTGTCATCACTGAACCACTTTATACAGTCTGGATTTCATAAAATATCCATATCTAAAGTCCTTTCCGATGTAAGTTTTCATTATATGTGTTAAACAATTTCTTTACTGTACACATTTTTTTTTTTCCTCAACTGATTAAATAATCAATGAGGTGAGGTCCCCTTACCACAGAAAGAAAAAACATAGAGTGCAAATTATGGTGACAGCCATAGAGACAGTCATCGTCAGTAGGGAGCTTCAGTCACGTAATAACAGGTGAAATGAAACAGCTGTAGGGGAGACTCCATCAGAACAGAACATCCAAAGGTCGTGGACCAGGAGTCGTTCACATCTGACACCAGACACCGCCCCCCCGTCAGTACACTAACCTGGTATTAAGAAAAACAACCCCACCGAAGAGATTTAACGTACCCATTATATCTGCCTCTAGCGAAGCCCCGCCGCCAACAAATGTTTTGAGGAGGTAAAACTCCTCTGTGCTGGCCAAGTAGCGAGGGTTAGGGTGGGGGTCTGGGGCACGGTGGGGGTTACTAGGGCTGTGTGCAGCCAAGCCCCCTTTTTGGACACCACCAAGGGGAAAATTCACTGATGAAATGTGGCACCGGCCCAGGGAATGCAATTTCAAGCTTCCACATCTGCAGGAAAGATGAAACCAGGTTCCTAATTTTACAATGATGATGTCATTGAGAATACATGACAGCACCGGGTCGGGTGCCAGGTCCCCCTGCTCATGTTTTCTCCTCCTTTCAGTTCATGTATTTATATTGAAAGATGGCCATTTCATTAGGATAGGTTGCAGTTTATCAATCTTGAAATTTGCTACATTTAAATAAATTCAGATTTTTTCAGATGAGGGATAATGTTTTGTTTGAGGTGGACAGAGGTTTAACTTTTACGGCCATACTACAGCCTAAAACTGACAAGTCGAAGAAAAGAGAAACTGCAATTTCTCAAAAAAAAAGTTTTATATTATTTGTATTTCAATATTGTTAGCATATTGTTAGCTGCTGTTTGATTCCTTATGTTTTTAAAACTCACAGGACTTCCTGTTGCTGTTAGGACAAACGATAAATGACAGTTAGACTTTTTTTTTTTTTTTCTGTCTTCTTTGCTTAACCCTTACATTTAGGATAAAAACGGCCCTGAGGGTGCACAAGCTGATTATGAAAAAGCGCCATGATCTAATAGATGTAGGCTTTTCTCAGGTAAGAGCACAAACACAATGCAAATGTATTTCAAATTTGCACTTCCAGCTATATCTCTTCATGGCAACTTCAGTATGGTTCCTTATTAAGAATATAGAGACACAAATAAAGTATGGTTAAGGTATAGTTAGGGATAGGTAATTAAACACACTATGTTGTTTGCCATGGTCGTACCTCCAGAAGATTCCCTGGCATACTATGTGTCTCTGCTTCCCTGTGTTCCCAATTCCAACCAGTTCCCCTCTCATCAGCTCGCAGCATATCTACCCTGAATTGCTGTTATAACCTCAGTGGTAGCTACACTTCAAGGCCAACTAACTAAATATATATTTTTGTGCTTTTTATTACAACCTGTTTCTACCTGTCTATCTGCCCTCCTGCACAGCAGACTTCCAACTATCGGCTCCTACGCTACACTCTTAAATTGTTTTTTTTTAACCCCTGATACACATAAAAGTACTTTATTGCATTTTGTTATATTTCCATCAGAGAAGGCGCCGTTTAAGAAAGTATTTTATTGCAAGGCATACATTAAAAAAAAACATTTCGATGCATAAAATAACTTTATAACAATCCACAAATCAGGAGAAAAGTAGAAAGAAAATTAGATTTAAATGTTTTATGTTCAAACTTTATAAATGTCTTGTGTTCTTTAGCTCACCCATTTTCCCTATCTTTTATCAAAGATATGAACTTGGTTTCTAATTCTCATGGTTATATTTCCCATTCCATACATTAGATATTAGATTCTTCCGTTGTGAGTTAATTAAGTTATTGTCTTTTAAACAATTCCTTGTAATTTGTTTAATAATTACTATTCTTACTACGAGAAATTTGTAGGAATCTTTCTTTTTGAATTCCCTCTGGTGTTTTCCCAAGTAATAAAGTAAGTGGGTTCTTGATTAGAGAAAGGGCAAAAATATTATATATATCCTATCATATCTATACTAATCTATCATGCTTATCAACCACCCTGAAGTCCACACGCTTACCCATTGTTGGCTTTAGGTATAGACATTGCAAGGTTCAAATTGTCAAAAATGGACACTATGCATGCCGGTTAAGAGGCCTCCCCATCGCTGGCCGGCTGCCCCTTTTCTTACGTGTAACAGCTCCTTGGCCAAGGGTGTTGTCAAGTTGTCTAACTCTTGAGCAGTTTGCCTTCGACATTCTGTCTTATAATTGAGTACATTGCCAACTCCTTGACAGCCTCGTAGTTAGGGTCGTACTTGAAGAGGATCATCTGTCTCCCAGCGGCCTGAAGGAGGAATCACGGTCATCCTCTGTCCAAGCTGGACCGGCCCATCTGAGTTCCAAGGAGGAGGTTCTCCACCACTGTCACACCACACAAACCTAAACACACTCACACATACAGTTCATCAAACCGCACTGGGTTTACTGCTCCATGGGATCCGGTTTCACGTCCGTACATTTGGAATATCTGAAGGGTTCTTCTGAAGTTAAGGCAGGAGTGCATGTGGTGTGGGCAGCCTGGCCACTTTTGCCGGTCCAGGAAGGAATGTACTGTTCACCGTTATGGATACAGTGGGGTACCATTAAGGCCCCAGAGTCAAAGAGAGACCTGCAACTGAGAAGGAACGCCGGAAGTTGACTTCTCTCCAAAAAATCATGACACATATCTAAAGGTCACCATCTGGGCACTGATCATACTTGGCTCAATCAATCAAATTGTGATTGTATAGCCCAATTTCACAAATTCCAAGTCAAGCTTGGGGAACCTTACAAACTGTACAGCACAGACATAAGGAAAGACTCCCAAAATAAACTATTAACGGGGGAAACTTCTCCCAGAAGCTCAAGGAAGTCATGATTGATGAGGAACCCTTCCCAGAATAACAACACGATAATGTAAAACGTAGACAATCTACATGACAGAAATGATTATGGGAACATTATTGAAAAAGATGGATCGAGGAGGATGTCAAAAAGCTTCAGGGTACGCTGGAAGCAGCCGTCATCCAGGCACAGTTTACAGAGAAGATGGTGAAGTTCACCGAGTGCTGATCGACTCCTGATGATGTCATGAACTCGGACACGACAGTTTTATGCGTACTGACATTTGTGGGACTTTCGCAACAGGTAAACATGTTACATTTTAATAGAATAAACCCATAAAACCACAAGCTTACGTGCAAAGAAGCTCAGAGATGACTGTATTGTTATTTCACGGTGTATCATTACATCCTGCTACAAATGAGAACAAGATGTCAAACAACAATCTATAACAATTCTACATGAATGCAAATGAGTCATGGCTTTAGCAAACAAACAGGTGCGATACCATAAAATGTTCCCCCCCCCCCCCCTTGAATACAAACAGCAGCAGGACCACAAGCCGAGATCTTCGACAGTGACCTCAGACGGAGAGAAGTTTCAAATGCTGAGTCACTTAAAAGCAATGTTGCTGCTATAAACACAAACCCAGGCTTTCAGTGGACAAACCACAATGTTAGCCATAATGAAGTTAGGTATCTAAACAAGCAGGAGATGTGAGGATGTGTTCATGATGTCACTGGAAATGTTGTTTTACAACAGGAATAAACCCTTGTTCTTTGTCATTATCTATCAAACAGCCTTGACCGATAAATTAATGATGGCAAGACTGATACATCAAAATAATAAGCAACCCCTCATGAAAACTGTGCAGCTGGAAAAGCCCAAGGCCTGCAATATACCATGCTTTGATGCGTTTAAAAATGTGCCACCAGAACTTCTTAACTAAAGCATTAAGGGCCTACTAAAGGCCTGTGTTCACATAGTGCTTTTCTCGTAGTTGTAGCGTTTTTTTCCATTGTTTCCAATGAGGAATGAGTAAATGCCCTGCGGCTGCCTCGTGAAAAAGCGCAGCACCCGCAATGTATTTATAAGCACACCGCCATTTTTTGTGTGGTCACACATAGTAGTCCTAGTTTAAAATATCTTAACTTTTGAGAAAAGCGCTGGTGATGTCGCCGCAGACATTTGAGGAAAATAGTGCTTTAGACCGACAGAAAAAATCAGAACAAAAGAACAGAAAACTCCTTGGTAGATCTGGCAGCGGAAACTGAATGAAGCTGGTGGAAAATTCATACTTTTTTGTTCTTCTCGCTGTACGGCTGTCAGACTGAGCGGTGACGCTTATTCATGCAAAGTGTGAGAGCAAGAATCTACTGGTTTATGTTCATAGCGATGCTAGTCATAATAAAATGGTGATACTTATAAAAACAACAATACAAACAATAAAAAAAGTGAAGCCAGCACTTTCACCCAGCATTAATTGAAATGCTGTGTTAAAAGAAACTGTCTGTTTGTCATTTTCTTTCTCTTTTTTTCCCCTTATTATATTTTTTTACGTTAACCAGATGCACTGGGAGCAATTTCTTCAAATGAATCAAAGAATTTTGTACATTTAAGATATTATTGGTATTTCAATTTACAACAACCTGTACATCTGTCTGGCTGACATTTATGCCTTTTGGTAGCTTGCTTTGAAAAAATATGTCAATATAGACCTATCTATCTTCAGGAAGCAGTACTTTTTTTGTCAGTATAGCTGGGAGTCCCCATAGCCTTCAAATAATACATACTGTAATGTGGGATAAAAAAAAGTTTTACAGTCATAGTTAGCATGTTTTCTCAGGTCTAGGAAACACTGCACAATTCAAATGTTTAGCTATTGGCTTTTCTTGAAGGGTGAAGGGAAAGCGTTTTGCCCAGGCTTAGGGTCAGGGTTAGGGTTAGGTTTAGGGTTTGGGGTTGGCCTGCCCTAAAGCACTAGAATGGGAATCTCATCCACTCTCAAAGCTAGAGTATTTTCTCCAGTCTTTATTGTGTTTCTGTACAACATACTTGTTTATACCACTCGTAAATGGTGTGTTTGCTATCCCCATAAAACATTCCTCCCTCTCACTGACATTACCACCACAGGACTTGAAAACAGATGCAGTCATAAAGACATTTATTAGGAAGGCCTTAGTTCTTGCTTTAATGTGAAGGTTGCACCTGCTAGCCTAATATGATCCCTCCCCTGCTTTCTGGGAGAGGGCTCCTGGTGTTTTAACACCTTCTGGGAGTCCCAGGTGCATTCTCCGGCACTTTGCCCAATTCTTCCTCGGCATAATGTTTTTCTCTTTTGTTTGGAGAGAACGTCAATAAAGTGGTTCGGTTCGGAGAGAGAAAGAGATTAAACAAAAACACAGGACTGAAGGCCTTATGTTTTGTTTCTCTACTGGAAGTTTAAAAAGGACATGTTTCTGTTTTCAGTAGAACTTTTCTGTTTTCAGTTTCAAGCTATGTATCATACTGAGTAGGAAAAGGCTGTATGTTCACAAAGAACGGAGAAATGTTTGAACACAAATGAACATGACCATTGAGGAGTCAATCGAAATCAGCACCGCAAATGTGGTCTCTGCATTTAACACTTCCCAGTATTATATAGTATACAGCGTCCTGGTATTAGTGTTGTGGTCCGGTGCCTTCCTTAACGGCACCTCTGCATTGCCTAGGAGGTGAAATTGTACCTCTAAGAGTACCAGTCCACACTCCACACTTGATCCATTCAAGGACTACAAGCAGGGACCCTCCTAAGCCAAGTTCCTAAGTTACAGCCCCCCTTAAAGAACGTTGGGCCCATATAGGTTTTGAACCAGTGGCCTTGGCGTTATTAACATCACACTTAAACTAAAGCAAATTAAACCCATAAATACATGTTGCTTTTTTAGAGAACCAGACAGATTTGGGATCTAAATGTACTCAAATGTTGACTTTTGACTGTGGAAGGAAGGAACCTATAAAGTATTCAAATTGGTTAATCCTCTGGGGAGCTTGAATAATATTTAACACACTGAAAACTTTTCTGGTAACAGTTGTTTGGGAGATAACTCATTAAGGATTGTCAAGGGTTCAAGGCAAACATTTAGTTTGATGGTCAGGGGATCACCAAACAGATTTGGGACCTGGTTGTTATGGTAGCAAACTACTTGAGATAACCCTTTGTCCAGCATCTTTGTCAAGCTCTTCTTGTGGTTGTCAAGGTGGCCCGAGAATAGATGGGTCATGGTTTACCTCCTGCATGTTCTGGCTCCCTTAAACTAGATGTGCTTGCATCAACACCTCCAGATGTGCACACCAGCAACAACAACTCCTTTAATGCCAAGAATCAGCAGTTGTAGTACAAGCTGTTCCAATTGTCTGAGTTCCTCACCCTAACCCTGAGGGTAACCCAAACCCAGAGAACTCATGTTGGTTTCTGTACTTATGTCTGTACTGATGAGATCACAGATACGGAGGTCTAGTGGTCATTTAGAGCTTTGCCTACTGGGCAGCCTGGTCATTTAAGCTGGCAACATGACCTCTTAACACAGCATCAAAACTCATTTCATGCAGAAAGTGTTGTACGTGTATTACAAAAAATGTGCATGGATGTTGTTAATGAATAGGCAGCAGAGCCGAAGTAGCATGCGGACAAGAGCAGGGGTGTGAGATAAGACTTTAATAATAACTGTTATAGTGGAAACTACAGGCTCTAGGCTGTGGTTTAAGGACCGCATTTAACCCTCTTACACCTGCTCTCTGCAAAGTAAACAATGCAGTTACGGTTTTACGAGTCTGACTTCATAGCTCACTTTAAAAGCTTTCACCCTGCGATTTAATCCGTAACTCCTGCAGGGGTCATTCAATGCTAATCATCTTTCACAACGTGCTATAGACAGTACACATTTCTACGGATAGACAAACTGAATTGGTTTTAAGATTAAATAACATAAAGAGGCTGTTAGTGAACTCAGACATGCCGAAAGGAAGGTACTGATCTTTATGTTTCACTGTTTTTTATGTGTTAAGATTGCTTGTGTCTGAGCAACTCAAAGTCAGATGACATGACATGATACAGTGAATAGCCACAGGGAACATTTCGTTGATTTCCCTTCACCAACTACCAATACAAAAAACAAGGGATAATGTGAAGCGAGCATTTAAAAAAAAAAAATCTTTTTACCCCCTGCAGTACTCCGAAGTACCCCTAGGGGCACACATACCCCAACAGAGTGGTGCAAGAATGGGTCCTTATTAACCTGGAAATCCGTTAGCATTTTAGCATTTGCGAGCTACCACGCCTCAAATTAAATCTTTTTTTTTTTAAATACATTTTTGGTACAATTTCTAAAATAAGGTCTGGCTTACAAGATTTGTAGGTGGTCCTACGACATAAAATATGCCAGTCAACACACCACCATTGAATGTCTGAAGCTTGTATGTATCATTAAAACGGTGGTTGCTATCAAGTGGCTAAATAAGACCACTAGACGTCATCACGCCCAACCCAGTAGGGCGGGTCATACTCAGGTGCCAACATGAATCTGAAGGAAATCCTAACATGAGGGGTGTCTAAAGTATGTGTTTTGTATGGGGAACTCAAATATGAGCTTATTTTTTGGATAGGATAACTCTACATCGTTTTGTATTTCTAAATTGGCAATTTTACCCTTTCGAACCTCTATGTAAGATAGTAAAAGATATAAGGGAAATAATTGATATTGACAAAGCCAAATCATTTTTACATATTTATTAACAGGTGAACTGCATATATATAACTGGATAAGATTACAAAGATCAATCTTCTGACTTCTTGGACTTTGCCAGGTTGCACAAGTCCTGCTTTGACTCATTCTTGGACATCAGTCTCCTGCTGGTCTCCTGAGCTCTGATCCCTCCATCCCTCTTTTCCTGTGAGAAGAACTTAGCAGAAGCCTCGGTCACCATTTTAACAACCCTCTCAATGCTTTGAGTATGGCAAGGCCAGTTGAGTACCTCCATGGGGGTTTTGATGACGTTTTTCACCTCAGAGGTGCTTAGCAAGCAGGTGAGAGGTGGCTCTGACACCAGCTGATCAAGTCCCCAATGCTGGAAGCATCACAATTGATGTCAGGTGTCCTTCTGGTGCTGACAGAGGAGTCCCCCAGCTGAGTGTCTGGGTCCCCCTCTCCCCTAATGGCCAGGAATCTCTCCACCCCCTCAATAATCTCCTTCTGATCCTCAGAGCACAGCAGTGTTTGGAGGATGGCTTCACTGTGGGCATACCAAGCAGATCTTCTCACAGTTGGCATCACAAGGTCCAGCACCTCCTTCCTCTGGGACTTGAGGCAGTCCAGCTGAAACAGGATGTGCCCAAGCCCTTCGATCCAGGAGTGCTTGACCTTCACGTTAAACCAACATGGATAATAATGTTCTTCTTTGATCTTTGCAGGAAAAGATTGGTCACTGCCCTCAGCTTCCATCATCACATTTGTCAGGTCAATCCGCCCATCAAAGAGGATGCAGGAGATCCCCCCCATCTCCCTGCACTTCTCCTCAAACTCTTCTCCCAGCTCTCTCATCAAATTTTTCTGTGCTCTCTTGACCTTGTTCTTATCAATCACTTTACTTGTGTTGTCTTCTGTGATGATTCCTGCATCAATCAGAGATGCAGTTGCTATCGCTGCAGTTGGTCTCAGCCCTATGCCATACCTTACACTAGCAAGCGCAATATTTGGAATATCATCATAGTTTTTCTGTACTTTGGTTGAAGCTGAAGGTCCTCCTTTCCTCAGCCATGTTTTCCATCCCCTGCCTTTCCAATGTCCCCACCTGTCTCTTGTGCTCCTGCAGATCAGGGGCCCCCATTTGGTGGGGTCCTTTTCTTCCAACCTTCTCTTTCTGTCCCTTGATGTATGCAAGATCTTTTAAAGGAAACCTTTTGTCTCTGCTGCAGGAACAGTTAATGTGGGCTTGGATCACACATCATAGCCTCCCCCCCCCCACAACTGGTAATCTGACACTTGCAAGTCAAAATATCAAATAATTTGTCTACCTTGACATTGAACCTCTCTTTGGCATCAAGTTTGCCCTTCCCAAGGGAAAACTTCACTGCCTGATTCCAGACCTCCTTGAGCTTTGACATGATGGTCACCTTTTCATTAATAACAGGTGGCTTGAAAAGAGCATTCGCTTTGCTCCACTGACCAATCAGACCAGGGAAGATGTCACCCAGCAGCTGGTCCACTGGGTAGTTCCCCCTGTCATCTTTACTTTGATCCCTCAAGTAGATGCCATACCTCAGGATATCCCTCACAGTTGGCAGTTCAGACACCAACAGCTCTCGCCCAGTGCCAACAAGATTACTCAAATGAGAAGTAGATTTTGCCCTTGTTTTGACTTGAGCCATTTCAACTATTTCACACTGATACACAAGTAAGTTTCAATTCCTGTAAGTTTCACTTCAGACAGGAACATAAAAGCATTTTTTTCGTGTCACGATTTTAAAAGCAATGTATTTCTATTGGTAGTATGTTTCGTGCCTGCACCACGTCTTTTTGTCCAGTTGGGTCTTGGAATACCAGAAGCTGTGTGGTTCATAAAAACATTTTCTTACTCAATATCTTACCATAACCCCTCGATTCCACCAGGTCCGTCTGCGTCGCGTTACGGCTGCGCAGCGGTTTTAGTCCGCCTCCTCCGGCGTCATACCCTACCAGGCGCGTTTCAGAAGCATTTCAGAAGCGGAGCGTCTTGCCTGCCGGCTCGCAGTTTTTGTTGATTTGGGGATATTTCCTGGACAGGCTACTTTGTACAGACAAAGTTAATAATAATTATAATATTCCAGTTATAAACGACATGAATCAAAGATGTGTTGCTGTATTTTAGTGGTAAAAAAATGCATTCATCATCATAATTATTCTATATATATAATTTACACAGTGCCTGTAAACTGGAGGAGAACGCTGGCATTTCTCCTCCTACTTGAAAGACTACGGAGGGATAGGGTCTGCAAAATTAGTTTATTTTGGGGATGGGCCGGATGCTCTGACCGGTCCACTTCCTGCCCGGCGCCTCTGCAACGCCTCGCGTCGCGTCGAAAAATAGACTTGAATCCTATTTTGAGCGGAGCCCAGCGCCGATACGCTTCTGGGACGCTTCTGAGCCGTAACGCGATTGGCCGCGAGTGGCCGCGATCTTTGCGAACGCCGCGGCGCAGCCGTAACGCGGCCGTAACGCGACGCAGACGGACCCAGTTGAATCTAGGGGTAAGCCTAACCCTTTTATTTTAAATTGTATAATGTCGGAGTTTTTTTGCCGTCCGCGAGGAAAAGAAATGGGGCAAAGAGCCTCAGAATACTGAAATCTGTATTTTTGGTCATCTTTTTTTCCTTCTAATTTGTTATTATTTACATTGCGTGTGTGAAAAATGGGGAAATCGTGTTGGTGAACACGACTCAATAGATTAATTTCGTGACTATAACACGAAATGCCGTGAGACTGTGTTGTCACGCCAAACATTAGCCGCCTTTAGCTTAGAGGTGGTGACGTGGTGTTCCTAGCCTAACGTTAGCTATTTACTGCTGTCGAATGTATTTACGCTTATCTTATTTTGTCGATTGAGCCCTACGGATGCTAACCTCAGGGTGGGCCTACAAGAATATGTTATTACTGCAACATTCTATTTGAGAAACACTGCACTAGACTGTGCTGCTTCACGTTGTTGCAGCTGAAGCTCAGTCTGGCCAACATGCCTGATTTTTCACTGCTCACCTGAAAGCTCTGCCAACACTTGCTGCTGCTGGATATATAGATGTTTTTAGCTTGCCTCCACCTAAGGACAGGCTGTAGCTCCTGAGTTAACTTCCCTGTGGGGGGTTTAAGGGTCTCTCCTCACTCCCTGTTGTGCTCATTTAGCTGTTGCCTTGTGTGGGAAGTGAAGAAGTCAAAGAGCACTGTACATATTCTTCATTTACATAATAATCAATTTCACAGGAGCTGGCTGACTGAACTTTACTTTCTGTTGAAATGCTGTATGGTTGTTGTGAATGAATTACACATTCTTTGGAGAGATAACACAAATATCCGAAATACACAATGGTTCTATTAGAGTAATGGACTGTAATGGACATAATCAGACCTCATACTGATATAAGATGTAATGTAATTTCACTATTCTAATTAATCTTTTTTCAGTTAATCTCACAAAGGAAGACAAATTAAATAAAACTTTTTTTCAAAAAACTTTCGTAAAAGCTTTACTTAATACCTTTGCAAGTATAAACCTTTGGTGTATCTCAACTGCAATATACTCACACATTGAGTGTTCATCAGATTAGATTAGATATACTTTATTGATCCCAATTTGGGATTTTTTTTACAATATGTACAAAGTCGATTTTATTTGTGAACTATTGAGCCACAGGGCACATGTTAGGGTACATTTAGGATACCAACTACACAGATATCAACACACATATGTAACACACTCATCTCACTATAGTGTCCTTCCAGATTCCATTTTATGGGGATATGGTGTCACCTAGTGGATACATGGAGACTGGCAGCCATCACTGAAACTCCCCTGGTAACTTTTTCCTTCCTCCTCACTGACAGCATTCCCAAATTAAAAATTAAACTAAAAGATACAAATATTTGTATAAACAGATATTTCTCCGTTTTTTAAGTACATGTCCTTTTATTATAGTGGCCCAATGATGAATGTAAGTATTTACTTTTTAGGATTTATGTTACATATTTTTCAATCCAAATGTATCTGACCTAAAATTTTAGATTTAAATTAATTGCCATTTTGCTGGGATATATTCACTATCGATCACTGAACCAATTGGAGATTCTGTAGTGATCAGAGGTCTGGAAACGGACTATAGGATGTTAAACACAATGCCTTTTTATACTGTAGGTTAAACTTGCCCAACATTATATGAATTGGTTGTTCAGATCATCAGATATAAGTATCCTGTTCAATCACAGATACTTTTACTTCTTTTGTGTACTTTTTCTGACAGAAATTCCTCCTCATGTTACGATCACCAACAAATGGCCTTTTTCAATGTGTTCATATCACTATGATAGACTGCTAAAATACTGTCAGCTATATACAGCTTATTTAGAAATACAAGTCATGCTAGTCCAAGGTTACCTAAATAGATATCTATATACTGAAATATATTTTACACAGCCCTCTTCTTTCTCTAAAATGCCCCTTCAAGGTGTAACTCAATGAACAAAAAAGCAATGCATTTTGGATATTTTCCCAATAAATCCAAAAAATCATAAGCATGGCAAAATGTAGGAGTAACGATTAAAACACTTTAGGTGGATTGCTCTGCAACTCCAGCCGTGATTTGTTTGCTCCTGTGAACGTAGAACTGTAAAAATAAAGGTTATACATTTGGCCTTTTTTCTCAATTTATTAACGTATCACTTCACTGGTGTTGAAAAGAAGCTATCCATTTTCTATTGGGTAAATTGAGCAGTACGTAATGATTGGCTACCGCAAACGGCGGTGGCACAGCAGCAGTGTGTGATTTGAGACAACACAACATGGTCTAAATGTACACACTGCGCAGTGTTCACAGTGTACGACATGGCAGTGTAATAATGAAGGTTTCCAAGATGAGATACAGCACAAGTCTGTGACCCAGAGTAGACGAGTGGCTGTTATGAATGTCTTGCAGGACAGGATATCCATTCTGTCTTCAGGCTGAGGAGACCCTGGTTTGACAGCCAACAGAACACACACTGTGCTGAAGAGCCTCCAGTCCAGAGCAGCAGTGTAGGGATGTTGGGTCCTCTGGTGGCTCCCTTGGTGTCTTTAAGGGTCTTTTAAAACAGTTTGCTGGATCCAACGGCTTCATCCAGCTTTCTCCACACCGCCTGACGGAGAAAAGACACAGTAAGTGAGATTACATCAAAGATCTGGCAAGTGGACAACCCTGCAGACAGTATACCGCATATAGCTAAGGTTTACCATTTCAATGACTTGCAATGTATAGCTCCTGACACAGTATGTAGAATGGCTTTCCCCCTTCAAACTCCATATAGCTTGTGATTTGTACCAATGATGAACCAGTTTGTCCTGTGCTTTTATTTGAATTTATCTTTCATCCATCTTTGTTCTTTTCTTTTTTCTTTATTTGTGTAGAAAATAGGGTGAATCGGACTTTACAAAAATAAGTAAGGATTAAAGGATATTTGGGTGCACTGGGTAGGAGACTTCTAAAATAAGCATGTGAATGGAATATTAGACAAGTCTTTGTAACCCCGAACCCCCTCCCCCCCGTCTCTTTATTTATGTAGTTATTGTCATGAAAGTTATATAATAATAAGATAATTCAAGTAAGACTCACACTTACAACACAACAGTTATATTAGCAATCACAGATACATGATAATATATGTCATTCAAACTGTCCTGTGTGTGTGTGTGTGTATGTGTGTGTTTGTGTGTGTGTGTGTGTGTGTGTGTGTGTGTGTGTGTGAGAGAGAGAGTGACAGCGATAGATTAATGTCAGGGTGTGTGTGGTGTGAATAGTGTCAGCACCACACACTCGCCACCAGCCACTAACATAAGACTTAAACTATTTTTAAATGTAATGTATAATGTTTTGCGTATCATTAATACATTTTGTAGGTTTATATTTAACAAATACCGAAATATAAACTGTTACATGTAATGTATATGTCGGTGTGGCTGTAGATTGCTCAATTCATGTAAAATAGTTTAATTTTTAGGTTGCGTTACAAATATTTGTACATACGGTTTTTTGCTGCAGCTCAAGTGAATTTCACAGATGCATCTTCGGTGAGCCACTGCGCAAGTAAAGACTTTAACTTGAATTATGGCTCAGATTTCTCTCTCTAAAGAAACCAGATACATCATAATGTGATCTGATGGTATACTGGGAACATGAGGCACATGTAGAGTATTATTCATTCATTTGTTGTGGTTTTTTAGCCATAAAAAACATGGAATCCTGGGTCTTAATATACAGTCTGTGGTTTTAATATGTTACTCATGCAATGAATCACTGGTAGATATTTTATTGTGGCAGTGAGGTGGGGTTACGTCGCCCTCTGCTGATGGAAATACATATTTAAAATATATAATACATATATGACAAGGGTAGTCTTATAAAAATATATATATATATATATTCCTGGAGCATAGTATCACAGAGAATCTGTAAAATGAGTGTACACATCTTAGTGTCAAACTTATCATTCATATCACATCATATTTTCAGTTTTTAAGCAGTACATTGACAAGGTTACTTGTACTGCTAAATATATTGGATTAACAATATGAAACACTTGCACATCAATATAGTCAATAGGCTCTAGGCGCTTGTCAGCAGCCATAAATCAAAACCGTCTTTAAAGGTCCCATGTCATTGCCATTTCTACTGATCATAATTCCATTGTTGAGGTCTACTAAAATAGATATATTGTGCAATTTTCCAAACTCACATTGGTCTGTCATACAGCATCTCTGTATAGTATGTGTATTCACTCTCTGTCCTAAACGGCTTGTTGAGGCTCCTGCACCCCCCCTCCCTGTGAGCCCAGTGGCCGTCTGCGAGATAGCGAGACACAGCTAAACCCAGCCCGAAACCAGCCCGAGCACACACACACCCCAGGGTTTCCGCTAGGATTTTTTCTTGCCGGTCAAATGTCCGGAAATAATTTATTTTACCGGACAAATTTGAAACTTACCGGTCATGTTTCAATAATAACAATAAGAATTGTGTAGCAGAGTTTCCGTTAGCAGGTAATTACCGGACTATGACCGGATATGCTGATGTTTAAAACTCAGTTAATGGGGCTCATTTTTATATTGCTTCAGTTTATAATCGTAACAGATCGAAAAGTTCAGATTCATTTTTCAATAAATGATGCGCTTCAACAAACAACAAACAACATCATTATTACATTCAAACAAACTACTTACTGTATAGTAGATAAAGTACATCATTCAAAAGTTTACATTAACTTTGGATAATAACACGGGAGAAACGGATCCTCTCTTTTCCTCTCTCCCTCTCTCTCTCTCCTGACAGCCCGTCTGTATCTCATGCAGCTCGCTAAACAGTGGGCGGGGCTTCAGGTGATCATGCAGAGCTGCGTGTCTCCGTCAGACTCAGCAGCAGCTGATCTCTGATCTCTCTCTCGCGTCCGGTTATACTTCACTCGCGTTTATGTCCATATCGATCAGATCCAGCTCTCCTGATCGGCCTTTATAGAGAGCACCGATCAAACTATTAAGAGTGAATATCGGCCGATAAGCATCCCTAATTATTACCGGACATTTTGACCGGCAGGTTTTGAAGTTACCGGTTTTTAATAAATGTTACCAGCTAAAAAACGGTAATTACCGGCTAACGGAAACTCTGATACACCCGCAGCCTGGCTGGGAGTTTGTGTGTGTGCTCAGGCCAGCTCACACTGTCCGCTCCTCGCAGCAGTGAGCCTCGCAATGTCCCGCCGAGTGTGTGTGTGTGAGGAAGTCTTAACATAACGGCTCCGCGGACGTAACGTAACGTTACGTCACTATACCCAAATACGTCACTATACCCAAGAAGAAAAAAATGGAAAAAGAGAAAACTCCAACGAGGCGTTCTGGGGCAGCATAGACAGGTCTTTTCTGTGTTTGAGTTTTACTCACTACAGGGTGTACTTTGAGGGTTTGTGACTCTGCAGACCGTTTACATGCAGAAAAAGCTACATAACACAAGGGGACGGGTAATATCCAGAAAAGCATGACATGGGCCCTTTAAAGATATGAAAGTAAGCCTGTTTAACTGCATAAGATTATGGTTTTATATTTATTAATGTGTTGCTCACATTCCATTATCAGGTCTGCAGCTGTAGAAAATAAGACAACAATTGTCATACACATCAGAATTTCCAAAATGAGATGAACAAATTAAGTTTTATTGTATTTCCTAAGAATACATCTAAAGAAACACATTAATTTAATAGAAAAAACAAAAGTTATCATAGTTACTGTAGATGAGCAGTGATTTTATAATCCTGTGAATTTACACATTCACACAGGTGGTGATTTTATACCAGCTGTTTGTCCTGCATTTGGCAGCACCACCTGTCTTGAGTTTGGATTATGACTTTGAAAATAGCTTTTTGTGTGTAGGATGATGTACTTAGCTACAGTTGCATTTCATTGTGACACCCTGTGTTGCATTATGACGATAAATTAAACTTAAATGTTAGTGTAAGCTTGTTCAGTACACCTAGCCGTAAGGTAGTGACCTCTGTGATGCATTCAAAGTCACTGAAACAGACAGTGCTGACCTCAGGGCAAACACACACACACACACACACACACACACACACACACACACACTGAGACAACGCTGAGCGAGTAAAAGCAAATGACAGAGGACTTCTTGAATTACAGTCGGTCAGCACGCCCCCCCCCCCCCCCGACCCTCTGTTAAATGTGTAGAGGGAAGGACTGAGAGGGACAAAGAATCAATTATGGCTGGATGAGGAATTAATCAGAGGTTGAAGAAGTACTCAGGTTTTAAACTTAAAGTGGACCTATTATGCTATATTTGAAAAATATATTGTAGGGCCATACCTATACAAAACACATCTGTGAAGTTTTTTGCTTAAAATACCAAACAGATCACCCATTGTAGCCATGCCTCATACTGCTCATACCCCTCTATTCCAGCCCTGTTCCAAACTGGCTGATTCTACTATAAATGGAACGGCTGCTGCTAGCCACGCCCCTTTGTAGCGTCACGCAGCTTTCCCCTGCTAAGAGAGTTTTCTACCAGGAGAAGCCCAGCTAAACGCTGCCGTGATTAAATGCCATGTTATGCTCCCAACCACTTCAAGCATTATTTCTGAAACAGTATGGAGCTCAAACCTTTCTCTCTCACAGGGTTTACCACAAGGACATTACGTTACACATATTCTCTCCAGTAGCCTACAGCGTTAGCTCCATGGCTAGCTCTGAGTGTTAGCATGCTTGCTAATGTAAACAAATAGCATATTACTCCCAAAACGCATTGTTTCTGATACAGCACATAACTTGACATGTTCTTTCTTAAGTGTTTACCGCTAGAACAGTGCCATTATATGTATTATATATATAACAACTTTACTGAAGTGCCTCCTGCAGACATCCTGCTGAATACAGACACACAGCTGCGACTGTATACGGAGACGATAGGTTGGGACGTGTCACATGTGCCGGAGACGATAGGTTGGGACGTGTCATGCGTGCCTGGGACGTGTCACGTCGGCCGGATGTCGCCAATGACGTTATAGGAGCGAAAATTCTGGATCTGCTTGTTAGCACCCCCTTTTATTTTATTTTTTAGAGATGTGGGTACGGAGGAAAAGAGAGAGGGTTTTGTTTTCTGACACTTTGTGAGTTCCCTGACACACCGGGGACACATATTTATGTATAAAAGACATCAAAAAGTGCATTTTGCATAATAGGTCCCCTTTAAGTAAAAGTAGCAATATTAAATTGTATTGAGTCCTGCATTCAAAATCTAACTTGAGTAAAAGTACAAAAGTATTGGCATCAAAATATATCACATTCTGACCTTCTGAGTTGAAGTATCATCGTGCTTAGGGGTCTGTTGAGAGTTGCTTTGTGATAATTTTAATGAAAAAATAATCTGTGAAGAACACTTCGAAAGACCAGAAACATTGTATATCTTTAAGTGTCTTTATTTTGTATTTATTTGTTTTTACACTCTAATTTGAGTTAATTTAGAATTCATTATCACACATTTTGAAATAAACTTTTAAGAACACAGATTACCTGAACTGGTATTTTCACTATCACTTACAATGATGGTGCAATAAGTAGTAAAAGCAGCGTTACAAAATAGTTACAAGTAAAAGTCCTGCATTGGAAAATGCATCTATTATGCAAAATCCACTTTTTATGTCTTTTATACATTAATATGTGTCACCTCTGTGTTAAGAAAGTGTCAGGAACAAAGACCCCCTCTCTTTTTGTCTTGATCCATTTATATAAAAACCTGTCTGAAAATGAGCTGATCAGATTTTGGCCACTTTGTGATGTCATAAAACAATTTCCCAAATTGGGATCAATAAAGTACCATCTTATCTTATCTTATCTTATAACGATGTTTTGGCTTGTGTAACCATTGGCCAATAACCAACCAAGGTAACCCCCCCCCCCACCTTATCACCTGAATCTCCACCTAGAGCACCATTGTGTTTTTTTAAACCATTCATCTCGCAGAGGGGCGTGGCCAGCAGCAGCTCATTAGCATTTAAAGCTACAGACAGAGAATCAGCACTTTTGAAACAGGGCTGAAACAGAGGGGATTATGGGATGCTGCAATGATCTGTTTGGTGTTTCAGTCAAACACTTCAGAGACAGGTTCTGTATATAACTGAGACCTATAATATATTGTTGACAAAGACTATAATAGGGGACATTAAATTGAAAGAACAAAAGTATTGGCATCAAAGTGTAGGCTACCTAAAGTAGCAAAAGTAAAAGTAGGCCTACTTGTTAATTTGTTATGCATAACAACAGCCTAATTACTGGATTATAATTATTGATGCTGTTAAAGGTCAAAATAGAAAATGGACTTTATGTGTATGTAATTATTTTTATATGTGAAATGTCTAGATATTATTGTCGCATCACATTTTACTGTTGTAGACAAACAAAGTTCTGAGTGACTTTTCGTAAAATATTGAAATAATTTGACTCTTGTGACTGAGTTAGTCCACTAGTTACATTTCTAGGGATGCATTTTGTTAAAAGTATAGCTAAATGTGTTCAATAAATGTAGTTAAGTAAAATTAAATTATTTCCCTTTTGAGAGTAGTGGAGTAGAAGTAAAGTAGCATTTCATGGAGATACTCAAGTGAAGTAAGTAGGCCTACCTAAAAAGTGTAAAGTACAGTAGCCTACTTGGGTAAATATAGTTAGTTATCTCTGTCAGGGAACACCGGATAATCTCTCACCACTGAGCCCGGCTCCTCTGTGGAGGTCCGCAGCCCGCCTCATGGAGCCCATCTTCCCCTCAGGCCCTGAGTGAGAGTGGTCCGGACTCCCGGCGCTTCCGGTGCTGGATGAACTGCTCCCGTCCCCGGCGTCCCGCAGCTGCGCCGGGTAGGTGAGGCTGCTGAGGCTGGACTGGCTGTCTATGGAGCTCCGCGAGCCGGGTCCGCTCCTGTCCTCATCCAGCATGAGGAGGATCTCCTTCAGCTCCGTGTTCTCCGTCCGACTCAGCACCTCCTGACTGCCCTCCAGCTCCTGCAGCTTCTGCTGGTACAGCCCGACATCCCTCCACAGGACGCTGGCGGTGTAGCGGCCGAAGCGCTGCCACTCCCGGGACACCTTCCTGCCCTTCTGCCGGTCATCGTCCAGGAAGCAGCAGAGCTCCCGGAGCTCCTGGTTCTCTCCCTGCAATTTCTGGTTGGCCTCCTTCAGACTCCGGATCTCGTGAAGGTGCACCTGCAGGCTCCGGTTCACCTCCTTCATCATGTTTCCGTGCTCCACGATCAGGTCCATGTTGAGGCTCTCGAAGCGCCTCAGCCTCCGGACCAGGTCATCCTTCCCCAGCATCAGCAGCTCCTCGTCGGGCAGCTGGCTCACATCAGCCGCGTCCATCCCCGCAGCTTCTAATGCTGGCTGATAATCACAGAGTCCTACCAGCGGGCTAAGTTGGGTTAGACCGGATCCATGACAGCTGACACACCGGGCCACAGACACAGCTCCCCGCCATTTGTCTCAGTGTCTTACTGGATGTTAACCTCTGAGACGCGATGAGTGCTGGCTGCAGCCGGGGACTGGAGCCGGGAGGAGGAGGAGGAGGAGGAGAGGTAGGTGGCCTACACAGTGTCCTCTATAGGCAGCCCCCCCCCCCACCCCCCTGCCTCATTGATCAACTGCAGCTCTTTTTCTTTTTTAAACATGTTACTTCATGGTGGTGCAAACTGCTCTGTGATCAGTCAGCCATATAGTTGAAGCAAAGGTCTTTACTGTTACATTCATGTAGATGTTATTATTTGTATATAATAATTTAAATGTCTTATTGTTATATTAGTGCAAAAGTATAGTTATATTCATGTTAATGTTATATTGTTATACGTATGCATTTTGTTTTATTGTTATGTTTATATTTGTATGCAGATGTCTTATTGTAATAGTCCTTCATGCACATTTTATCATTGTTATATTAAAAATGTATTTTATTGTTTAATAATGCAAATGTAGTTTTATGTGTATGTTGCACATCAATTTATTGTGATTTTCATGCAAATGTTTTATTGTTAGATTAATACAAATATAATTGTTGTTATATTAATGATAACTTTTTTGGTGCAAATTATGCTATGGTTATTTAAATGCAAATGGATTATTGTTGTTATAGTGCACATTTCATTATCGTTATGTTGTTGCAAATGTTTTTATTGATATTATAATGTAAATGTTGGATTGTTGTTCAAGTGCAACTGGTATTATGGTTATGTTATGGTTATTGCACAGATTTGTATTGGGTTATTTATGAATAAATATGGGCGCACCATAACATGAGAACCTTTTCTTAAATAGGCTTATTTCAAACACAAGTCTGTGAAATAGGACAGCAGACATTTCTTACTCTTTTCTCTCTCTTTTTTTCCTCTCTTTCTTTCTTTTAAATTAATGTATTTATTTATTCTGAGTGGCGTGCATTCACTGAAATATGTGCGCCATAAATAGAGGGTGGACGAGGGCCTACTTTGCTTGGACACTTCTATAGACTAATAAATCAATTGACTTCTTAAATACATGAATCTCTCCTTCTTCCATGACTGACCAATACCTGCTGCAGTGTTCAAGACAAAAACATATATATTGTTATTATTATAGAGACTGTTCTGGAGACAGTCAAATGAGGGCTAATGTCGCCATCTGCTGGGCTCAGGAGTAACTGCATGATTATTCAACATCAACATGTTGCAACAGATATCACTCCAAGACAAAAATTTACAAAAACAGCAATATCGTGCTTTGATTTACCATCAAAAACTATAACTCTTGTCGATGTTATTACAATAATTTACTATTACTCTAGTCTATGCTGATTTTGGTGTTATTATTTATTATTTTTGGGATAATTTTGCTGTTATTAACTATAACTATTGTTGATTTCATTACCATCATTTACTTGTGTTATTAACTATGTCTCAAAGACGGTTTTGGTTTTATTACATTTTACTTTGAGATGATTTTGATTGTTTAACTATTACTCTAAATTAATATTGGCGATATTAACTATTGCTGGTATTCGTGTTGGTATTATTCGACTCCCTCTCTGCCCATTTGTCCCGGGACAGCGCGAGTCACTGCGGGTCACGTTCCCCCCGTCAGAGGACCATATAACGGGCAAAGTGCACACCGGAAGTCGCTTCATCTTGCAGAATCCTAACCGCAAGCCGTGATGAGGCAGTGTGTCCGGGTCCCGGGCGGGCTGGGGGTCCTGTGGGCCCTCACGGTGTGTGTCCTGGTGTTGTGTGTCGCACCTGCAGCTCCTCACCCCCAGTGTCTGGACTTCAAGCCCCCCTTCAGACCGCTGCGCGAGCTCCAGTTCTGCGTCATGTACAAGGAGTTCGGCTGCTGCGACTATGAGAAGGACCAGCAGCTGATGGCCAAGTACTACCGGATCATGGATAACTTTGATTATTATGGATATGCCAACTGCGCTGGGTTCGTGCTGGAGATGATCTGCCAGGTAGGGCAAAGGTCTCCGTCCAGACCCTCTCCATCACCGCCTGTAGTAGGCTACTAGCCAAGAGCAACACACACAAAAACACACACAGCAACACAGACAGCAACACACATAGCAACACACACAGCAACACACACAGCACACAGACCCTCAGAGCTGTCACTGGGATAGGCTTTATGAATCATGAATTATTAAAACTACTTGACTTCGCATCAAACTATACTTAAAGTACAGACAGTAAAAGTAGTGATTGTGCAGATTGGTCCATTTCAGAATAATATATATGATATGTTTTATAATGATTGATCATTAAAGTGTTCTCAAAGCTGGTAAAGGTGCAGCTAGTTTGAATGACTTTGTATACTGCAGGGTAGCTTGTGAATTTACTCCAGGTGGAACTAAAGTCTGATTTAACACTTGATTATATTTCACATCATTCATCCAGATCTGTAAAGTAACTAAAGGTATTAAATACATGTAGTGGAGTAAAAGTACACCATTTACCTCTGAATTGTAGTAGAGTAGAAGTACAAATTAGCTGACATTGAATTAATTAAAGTACAAATCTCTCAAAATTGTACTTCAGTAAATCCACTTGGTTATTTTCGACACTGCCATTAATAATACATAATGATATATTGGTTGATTTATATTCTCTGCAAAGTATCTAGTAACTGAATGTGTTTAAAAAAAATGTAGTGGAGTAAAAGTATAAAGTACCATAACATGAACATACTCAAAAGAAGTAGAAGTACCTCAAAATTGTACTTAAGTATTTACTTGAGTAAATGAACCTCTGTACATTCCACCACTGACTAAATGCTTTATGAAACAGAACTTATTAAAACTATACCAATGAACTTGCTGGTAGTAGTGGTAAAACCATCCAGGATCCACAGACCATCAAATATGTTATTATTTTTAACATATTTTAATGTGTTTCCTGTGAATCCTGGATGCTTTTACCACTGGAAATCATTATGTATGAAATAATGTATTGCTCTTTTTTATGTTGCAGTTGACATGCAAACTATAACCCTGTTATATGGTATATTGGAAGTTTGTGTCTTTAAGTTTCTGGTTCATGGACTGCTGGTCAGAAAAAGGGTTCAAATTATTCTTGGACGAAGTTCTTCCAATTTTTCAAGTCCATAATCATTTATGTAATGTTTGATTGCTTTTGTCAGCTTCTTGAAAGGTGTTTGAGCAATGAATTGTAGGGACTATAAGATTTTCTAAAGTGTAATGTAACGATTAGTTTATTCCTTCAAAAGGGGGAAAATGGGTCACCACTTTCGGGACCAAAGTCTCTTTCATCCGCCTGCATCCCAAACCGAATCTTAAAGCTGTCATAACACTAAAGTAGGATTTATGAAACAGTTTAATCTGACAATAAATGTACAACATATGAAGGCTTCCTCTATTTTAAGTTCCCTGATGATCAGCAGTCACACAGAGGAGATGTCGAGAGGAAAGGCTTGGACGCTCTGAAACCGCTGATTGAGCAACTTATTATGAGGCAGGTGTACCACTTATCTTATCATATGATATCATATATATACAATTAGTATTCCAGGTATCTCCTAATCTCACAACAGTCAGCCCCATGGGCTCCACCCTCTGTAGGCAACTTTAGAATTTGCATTTTAATGTAGGCTACTTTTTTGAAGATTAAGAACGTTTTATTTATTCATGGGTATTTCTTTAACAAGCTTGGGGGGAAGACCAAGATTTGCTCAACATTTACTAATGTTTTGTGTGCACTTGGAACACAAAAAGGGCCCTTCCCCTTAAAGGAGTTTGACATTTTCTGAAATATGCCTTATTTACTACAGTGATCTGCAGGCACGAAACCACCAATTACATTATGTATCCTTTTAAATTAGGAGGCTTATTTAAAATGAACTATTATTTTTCCCATCTAAAAAAAACAAAACCGTCTCTTTGAGTCTGACAAACACCATTGCTTTCTGCAACTTCTACTCATGACATACATGCATGCATAAGCGTGCACTTCCTGTGTGTCCAGCTCATACAGTGTGCCATAAGTTAGTTGACAGTTATCGATCATATATTATTTTATATAATTGTACATGTTTCCTATGGCTTCTATCAACTCAAGAACCCATTCACACACATGCAAACACTGAGTGCCAAACTGTTAATTCTGTGATCTAATGCTCATTTACATTCTCACCAGGGGCTCAGCCTACAGGAGCAATCCAAGGGTTCACAAAGATACATGTACACGTACCTCTACCTCTTCAGTCAAATGCAAATGTTTACTGGCCAAAAAAAAACTAATCCTTTTATTTGCCTACGAAGATGTTTTATTCTAACAATTGATCAAAAGTCTTGTCAATGTGAACGGTGTTGAATCTTGTTGTTGAACTCAATATTATAATGCCAGGTAAAACTAACACTCAGCTGATGTTTTGTTTTAATGCCCATGTCTTTAATGTTCTAGTTTGCTCTCACTACTATCATCAACCATGTTTCAGCAGCCCTAACCTTAACCCACTGTTAACTACCTGCCTAGCAGCAAACAGCAAAGACAAAGAAAGAGACAAGCTGGTGAGCAGAGTGTGTATGAGGAGGTAATGAAGAACAAAGCACAGCAAATAACTATTTAATATTGAACGATTCCAAACAGACCTCTACACCCTGCCGCTATGTGACCGGATGAGTCTCACTCTCAGCTAAATGAGTTGTTTGAGAGTTTGGTAACCCACTTCCACGTCCTGGTACTTGGCTTTTAACTACACTTAATGAGGGCAGACCCTCCATGCAAATGTGCAGACAAGTGAAGGTGAGATTGGGGAGGGTGTAGGGCCCGGATTGGAATTGGGCCTTACACTCACCAGGTGGCAGAAACATGACTTCAAGTGAAATTTGCTGGATGTGAAACTAGGTAACTGTGTTCTACCAAGTTCACAACTTCAACTTAAAATGTGTAGTGATAAAATATTGTGTCAGTGTTTATTTTGCAACCTTGCTATTGCAGGTTTAAGGACTACATAAGGTGTGACAGGTTTAACTCTAGATAAGATGTTGTGCTTTAGTCTGCCTCTTCATTGTCTCTTCTTCATCCCTCATCTCTCTTCCTTTCTGCGCAGGAATGCTCTCCATTTGCAGCTCATCTATTTGATGCTGAAGACCCCACCACCCCGATAAGGACCATCCCTGGCCTCTGTCCTGACTACTGCTCACAATTTTGGAATAAGTGCAGGTCCACCATCCCTCTCCTGTCTGACGACCCACACATAGCTAAAGTCAAAGAAGACCAGACCCGTCTCTGCCGGTACCTGGAGCTGGATGACGCAGACTACTGCTACCCTCACCTCCTCAGCGACCAGAAGCTCACCCTGAACCTGGGCCGGGTCCAGTCAGACGTGGACGGGTGTCTGCAGCTGTGCCTGGAGGAAGTCGCGAATGGGCTGAGGAACCCGCTAGCGATGGTGCACGCCAACGATGGCACACACCGGTTCTTCGTGGCGGAGCAGGTGGGCTTGGTGTGGACCTACCTTCCTGACCGATCCAAACTGGAGAAACCATTTTTGAACATTACCAAGGCAGTGTTAACGTCCTCATGGGAAGGAGACGAGAGGGGCTTTCTGGGTCTTACCTTCCACCCCAAGCACAAGTACAATAGGAAGCTTTATGTGTACTACTCAGTGGAGGTGGGTTTTGATGAGAGGATCAGGATCAGTGAGTTTCATGTGTCAGCCCATGACATGAATGTGGTGGATCATGCCTCTGAGCGGTAGGTAGGGACCAACACATGTCCTACACTTGGTCTATTCTTGTCTGATATCCACTTCCTTCCAGGGTTATTCTAGAGATCGACGAACCAGCATCCAACCACAATGGAGGGCAACTACTCTTTGCAGATGATGGCTACTTGTACGTTTTCACAGGCGATGGGGGAATGGCAGGAGATCCATTTGGGAAATATGGGAATGCCCAGAACAAGTAAGAATTACACAATGGTCCGCGAACTGAAACCCTATAATGATCTTAAGTAACAATGAATTAACCACATTTCAGAAAACTTAGTAAAGACTCTTGCTCCTGATGTCAGATCTGACTTTATTCATCATTTATAATGTTTGTCTACTGTAGACTTATGAAGAGTAAATGCGCATTTCTCTGCATTTGGGATAAAATATGACTTTTTCCATATCTATTTTAGGTCGGCTCTATTGGGTAAAGTTCTCCGGATCGATGTGGATGACAATAACAGAGGTCCATTGTACAGAATTCCTCCAGATAACCCCTTTGTACATGATCGGGGGGCACGACCAGAGGTTTATGCTTACGGTGTGCGTAATATGTGGAGGTGTTCCGTGGACCGGGGGGACCCTCGGACCAAAGAGGGCAAAGGACGTATCTTCTGCGGGGATGTGGGCCAGAACAAGTTTGAAGAGATAGACATCATCGAGAAAGGTCGAAATTTCGGCTGGAGAGCCAAAGAGGGCTTCTCCTGCTACGATAAGAAGCTGTGTGCCAACAGCTCGCTAGGTAGGCCTGCTCCGGTCAGTCCAATGGTCTGGAAACATATTATTATTCAAACAGTGGAACTTATCCAACTCGAACGGGTGTCATAGGGACTTTGTGAAGGCACCAATTGACCATCGTCTACCCTAGGAAACCTCTTTTATTAAAACATCAATCAGTTTAACCTATGACGTGATTTGATTACCACTAGATTCAAGATTCATAGATTCAAAGATTCAAAGATTCAAAGATTCAACGGCTTTATTGTCCTATGCTCAGTAGCTACAGTGTAGTTTGGGCAATGAAAGTCTTAAGTCCCAGGCTCCTCAAACAATGCAACATAATATATATAAGACGTTAAACAATAAAACAAATTTCAAAAACATAAAAAAACTAGTAACTAGTAACTTCTAGTCTACTTTAATAGTTAGAACTGCATTGTTCTTCTTCTTGATATTTACTATACTACTGTAATCATGGCAATTTAGTGTCATGACTCTGTTAATTTCCAATTACTATCTACAATCCAAAAGGCTGAACAATTATTTTAATAAACACAAATATTCATATTTATTACTGCTGATAATACAAAATGAGGAATTGCCATTTATTTGAATTGGCTTTACTGTAAAGAGAAATGGCTAGCACAGACAAAGGAGAAACTCAGTAAAACAAATATATCATTTTGGGTTTTTTCTCAGATGATGTCCTCCCTATTTATGCGTACCCTCACAAGATGGGCAAGTCGGTGACTGGGGGCTATGTTTACCGAGGCTGTGAATACCCTAACATGAATGGCATGTACATATTTGGAGACTTCATGAGCGGGTAAGCTTTATGTGATCAAAGGCATTTAATACGGTAGGACTGAAGCACTCTTTAATGCACCAGTAACTCTTAAAATTAAAGAGGGAGTTTAGTTTCGGATCAAATGTACATTAAAGGGCCTTCAACATATGGTACTCAGTGATTGAGGTCAAATATCTGTTCCTTCGTGTCTTAGATATGTGTCCTTGATGGTTTTGCAAATGGAGCTACTGTGATGCAAGAAAATATTCAGACTTGATCTTATGTTTCATTGTATCGTAAAAATCAAGTTCATGCTTTGGAAAATGATACACGTAAACACAGAGGTGTAAAGTAACTAAGTACATTTACTCAAGTACTGTACTTAAGTACCATTTTGAGAGATTTGTACTTTACTTGAGTATTTAAATGTGTTCTACTTTGTACTTCTACTCCACTACAATTCAGAGGTAAATGGTGTACTTTTACTCCACTACATGTATTTAATACCTTTAGTTACTTTACAGATGTGGATGAATGATGTGAAATATAATCAAGTGTTAAATCAGACTTTAGTTCCACCTGGAGTAAATTCACAAGCTACCCTGCAGTATACAAAGTCATTCAAACTAGCTGCACCTTTACCAGCTTTGAGAACACTTTAATGATCAATCATTATAAAACATATCATATATATTATTCTGAAATGGACCAACCTGCACAATGACTACTTTTACTTTTGGTACTTTAAGTATATTATGATGCCAATACTTTTGTACTTTTACTTGAGTAACATTTTAATTGCAGGACTTTTACTTGTAACAGAGTATTCCTACACCCTGGTACTTTTACTATTACTCAGGTGCAAGATCTGAGTACTTCTTCCACATCTGTGTAAACATAAAAGTAGAAGTTGGTATTACTTGGTACATGATTAAAAGCTCTCCCAATGCTCCATCAAAAGGTTTCACACACTCTCTTGTTTTCCTCCCCAGACGTTTGATGAGTTTGCAGGAAGACAGAAACACAGGGAAATGGAAGTACAACGAGGTCTGTATGGGGAAGGGCATGACCTGTGCCTTCCCTGGACTCATCAACAACTACCACCAGTACATCATCTCCTTCGCAGAGGATGAAGCTGGTAACGCATGAACACACAAACATCCTCAAACTCACACTAGCTGTCATTTGGAAATGTCTTTACCTGTGGAATATGCTTTTGATGTAATAGTTTGTTGATCTTTCCATCAGGCGAGCTTTACTTCATGTCCACTGGAGTACCGAGCGCTACATCACCTTCAGGAGTCGTCTATAAAGTGGTGGACCCCTCAAGGTGTGTACTACACACACTGTGTATAATGTACTGCTACTGTGCTGCAGTAAGATATTCCTGCCCTCTGTTAGACCCACTATGATGAAGTGTAATAAACATATGTTATGGTATATTAAAATATACACATTCCAAAGAACCACCACCCAATCCGTCAGTCAGACAATGTGATCTAACAGACTAGTGACTAGTAAGGTTCAGTCCATTGACAAGGGTGGTATGGAATAGTCCAAGCTGTGGCAGAAACAGGGTTTTTATACAGTGCTTAACATAATCATTACTTTTCTTCTTTCGCACTAGATTACCATGATTACAGTAAAAACGTGTGTCATGTGCAATAACTGCTCACTGTGCAGAGTATGGACAGTCATAATACTGTTTCTGTGGAATGGATATGTAAGACACACATCTGTTCACAATTACAAACACAGGCATGTCATTCTTCTCTGTCGGCCCGAGGGATGTGCAGTACTGAGATCAAACTGGGCCTGGATGTAAGATTATATCTGTGCTTTCTCAGGGTCTCAGTGCTGCTGAATGAGGAGGTTATACTCCCTGTCTCTTTTTTGTTCGAGATGGGGAAATTAAAGCAGTGCTGGCTGAAATGTGAAAGCAGTAGAGTGGTGAAGGACTGAGTCCTAAAACCCGGGAATGAGTTAGCATTTTACGGCTCCCTTGTCTTGAAGAAGTTTGTTAACGTGTTTTTGATTTTTTACCTTTTTGTTCTACGACAAGAATTTCAGCCAATACCCCACTGGTGAATGTCAGAAACTTCTATGTGTCTTAAAAGCAGCGGTTGATAACAAGCGTCTAAATGAGACCACTAGAAGTCATCACGCCGAACATTAGCCGCCGTTAGCTTAGCCGTGCTATGCGACCGTGAATTAGTTTGTTTATAGACTATTGTTAGCTTTTGACTTTTGGCTTTCAAATTAAGAAACATTTTTAACATTCATAATTTATCCTGCTGAAGAAACGTGAACGTATCATAAACGTTTGTAAGCCAAAGATCTTATTTTCATAATACAAACATTATCTGCTGTTTTTGGTTGTTTTTCAGACGCGCTCCACCGAGACAATGCCACTATGACCCTCTTCCTGTCAGAGTGAAAAGTAACCTCATCAAGTTTGTTCCTCAGGAAAGTGAGTCCACAGCCAAACACTACTGAATTATTCCAAACTAATTCAATCTGTGACATGAATCTGATTTTATTCATATTTGCTCTCATGTTTTTTTCATCATTCTCCATTAGCATTAACTGGTCTTGAACCACCTCACAAAGCCAAGCCTGAGCCACAGCCCACAGATTCCTCCGACTGGCTCCAAGAGCTCATCGACCGTCTGGGACTGCCGGATGGTGCTACCCCCCCTTTGCCAACCACAACCACAACCACCAAACCCCCCAGGCGGAAAGGCAGACGCAGAAAAGGTCAAACCAGAACGGTGAGTGTCCCCGAGCTCCAGAATGGAATGGTGAGGCTGGTTGGGGGCGAAAAAGGCCAGAGCGACCGTGGGAGGGTGGAGATCTACGTAAACGGGGAGTGGGGCACCGTGTGTGACGACCTGTGGAACATCAATAACGCTGAAGTGGTGTGCCGCCAACTGGGCTTCACACGGGCTCTTAAGGCGGCCAAGAACTCAGAGTTCGGGGAAGGGAAGGATCTGCGGATTCTTCTGGATGACGTTCAGTGTGACGGGACAGAGTCCGGTCTGCTGGACTGCCAACACGCCGGGGTGGGGACCAATAACTGTGCCCACTATGAAGACGCAGGGGTGATCTGTGGCACCTCGGACCACATTATAGAAGTCTAAATGTTTGACTGCTATGAAATCCGAGCAACCATCATTAAACCTGTTGTTTTAAAAATCCATCCTAAATTTAATTCAATCAGGAGATCTTTTTTTAAAAGAATATTTGCATCATGTGCACAAGATGATAGAAATGTGAATGGTCTTTGGAGACGAGACCCCATTGTGATAAATGAGATATCATAAGGAGGAGGTCCTGCTGTAAGTAGATTAGGAACTCCCCACCTGTGGTCCTGACACTGGTGTTGATTTGATGAAGATCAGGGTATGATAAAGAACTGACTGGAGCTGAATTTGTGGGTTAATTGGCTGTTGGATATCATGGAAAAATGTAGTTGGTAACTAAAAAAGTGAACACCAATAATTATTCCGATGAAAAAGCCCACAAAAAAGAACCACTTAACTTTTTGCCATGTTATTTTCAGCAGCTATAATGGAGATTATGAGCCAAAATGTGCCTTGTCTTGATGTCAGTCCAACACATTACAAAGGGAAAGGGGGGAAATCGTGTAGATTACACTGCAACCACAATACATTATGCTCTGAATAAGGGGCATGGCACTTATTGTTCCCAGAACCCCAGAAGCAGGAAGTGATGTAGGTTTAGAGACAAGGCAGATCATCAAAGCATTCCAGAGGTTATTCATGAGGTAACCTAACACTTTGCAGGGGTGGGCTTTCCCTTTTTTTTTTACCTGCCAGTAGTGGTATCCATTCTTTTCTAAATGTTTATATAGTAGTTTATTTTTAATTGTCCATGACAGTGTTGAATGTTTCATCTAAACATGTGTGGCACCATCTCAGTGATTTGTTACGAAACATATTTGACAGTTAGTCTGAATGTCATATTTCCCAGTAAATTCCCACTGAATGAATGTATGGGTATGTTATGTCATCAATTTAGTATACGATACCTATACCTGGACCACATGTGTGTTAATCTTTCTCATATGTTTGCATTATCATTTTTGTCACTTGTATAATTTTATTGTGTTGTTAATGCTGTACACATGACATCTATTGTACGTCGCTCCCTCCGGCTTTTATAACATTTTCTTCTGTTAATTGTGGGGTTTCTTTGGGAGTTCTTCCTGCTGTACAGTCTGTAAAGCCCACTGAGACACATTTGTAATTTTTGATATTGAGCCATATTAATAAAAATGGATTGATTGTTCGAAATGAAGTTTGAGGAAGAGTTTATCCAATTCTATACACAATGTAATCAAAAGATGACCGATGGGCAAAGAAACCAAAGTGTTCTAAAATCATGGAGCCTAGGTAAGCTCACATTATAGCCCCCCTTCCTGGAGAGTTCAGAGTGCTGCTCTTTGGTCTGAAGTTGGGAGCTGCTGGGGCCTGGCTGCACATTTCAGCCTGGCTTATATAACCATTGTGCTGAGTTTGAACTGTAGCCTATAAAGCCTGCCAATTCTAAAGTTTTGAACCAAGTCGACATTCAGCTCAAATACAAGCGGCTCTACACTGGCACCTTGTGGATATTAGCATAACTGAAATAAAAAACTTAGCACACAAAGTAGTATAAAATAAGTGGTGCAGTGATAAGGGATTTTTGTAGAAAGTTAGCATCGCAAGGGCTCTCTTGACAGAAAGCAATGAGATTTTTCAATTGGATTTCGGAATATTGCAAAAATAATGTTGAAATATTTACACGTTTTGCATAGCAAAACACAGCATTATTTCCTATTGACACCAATTTTATAATATTTGAAGCATAGATGCTATCGGCAGAAGTGAAAAGCTAACGTTACTCCGCTAAGCTAACGGCGGACTTGTGTTAGTAGTGATGATGTTAAGTGTTCTCATTTAATCACTTGTTAGCAAAAACTGTTTCAAATGACACATCAGACATTCACCAGTGGGGTAATTACTGACCGTGAAAATCTCTTCAGCTTGTGTTAACCACAGCCTTTCTTTTGGCCTCTAACCAAAACTCATACAAAAATCTGTTGAGTTCAAGATGAGACAACAGAATTTGCTTAAATGCCATCTAATTTCCGCGTTTAAAGGCCCTGACACACCAGGCCGAAATCGGCCGTTTTCGTTAGTCGGACAACGAAGCGTGCCCTGTCGCCCAAACTCAATTTGGTGTGTCCCGCACCGTCGGCCGTGACACGCCTTATTTGGCCTTTCATGGCTGACGCATGGCCGATTCAACATGTTGAATCGGCCATGCGTCGGCCACAGGCAGTCGGCCAAAGAAATCACTCTGATTCGGCTGTTCAGCTAGCGAATCAGTGCATGAGAAGTGAGACGGAAGTGAGGGACGTAAACAAACGATTTAAGAAGGCACACACACAGACGGCTATTGATGACAGGACTCATTCATGCACCCCTTTATTCAGAATAGATAATTAAAAGTTCAATATGTCGGCTGAATTTTCTATTCTCCTTTAAATTGTTAAAAAGTCCATGATAAATGAAGTCTAGAGAAAATTGTTAAAACCTTAAAATGATACCAGCCCCAAATCGTCCATGTTTGCAGGATGTGGAGGGGTGTAAATGACGGCCCTTTTATTCTCAGCAGTCACTTCTTGTTTGAGGAATGTGTCCCCTGTGTAGTCAACCCCATTGATATGCTGGGCAGCGAACCTCAGGAGCTGGAGCCAAGCTGAAGTCCCCAGCAGCCTGCCAATGTATGGCCCTCAGCCTGCCAATGTGTGGCCCTCAGCCTGCCAATGTGTGGCCCTCAGGTTGCCAAGCCAATATGTGGCCCTCAGCCTGCCAATGTGTGGCCCTCAGCCTGCCAATGTGTGGCCCTCAGTCTGCTTTATGCAGCCTGACATTAGCCCCCTGTGTGTCACAGTGTTCTTTATCTGACATTATATCATTGGAAACTTAAAGGGGCAGTGTAACATATTTGGGGAGCAAAATTGGAACATGATCAGAATACTTTATTTATTCTGTCGGAAATGATATATCACCATCAATAAAACCATCCTAATTACTTCTATCAGCCCAAAAGTACTATACCACGATGAGAGAAGCTTAATTCCCTTGCTTTATGGTGTTACCCCAACTTATTACACATGGACATGACTGTGTTTTGTGTAGACAAAAAGAAAGGCATTGTTCAAATAGAAAAAAGAAGCCCTTCTTTTTTGACGTAATGCAAGCAAAACCTGCATCACAGTCAGTATGTGGTACATCTTGCTACAGTTCTGGTGTCATGCCAGCAGGTGGCACTGTTGTCTTTTCAGAGTCAGAATCCGAATCAGATTACTTTTTTCCCGGGGGAAATCAGGTAAATGCTTTTGCCCACTTTCTAATTGGAGTAGTGGAGGCACAATAATTCCATGTGTTTGCCGTTGGACAAAAGAAGTAACAGATGTTTTTAGACATGAATAATTAAGGTGCAGTCTCAGTGTCAGTCTGTCACACAGATGGTCCACTAATTCATTCTCCACTAAGAGAAAAAGGACATGAAACCGTAATGAAATTGAATTATTTGAAGGCTTAACCCCACATTTAGTGCTGAAACACACGCCTGGCTGGTGTTTGAAGACAACTTGAGCCCTCCAGGATCTAAGAAAAACAGGCGTGTTTTCAGCAGGACTCCGGAGTGTTTCTCTGTTAAGCTGGTGCTGTTTGTAAGGGTTTATCATCTTTCAACCCACTGAAGACCCTCTGATCCTTTAATTGAAGTGGATTTAAATGTTGTTTTTACCTCACACCGTGTAACAAACCTTGTGAGGTGTGGCATGTGGCTCATGCATTATCTGATTTATGAATCTCTGATCAAAATCTTCTTAACAAAATAAGAAAGCTTTAGGCAGAGCAATCACAAAAGGCAAATCTAATTTCCAATGTCTTAGCATTGTTTCCTCCATCTGAAATTCAGTACTTTCATTAAAGGTCACCTATCATGCTATTTTTAGGCAATAGCATAGGTTTCAGATATATACAAATATATAAAAAACATGTCTATGAAGAGTTTTGGTCAAAAAACCAAACAGATCACCCATTCTAGCCATGCCTCATATCCCTCTATTTCACTTCCTGTTTCAAAAGTGCTGATTCTGGGTATAAACAGGTCTCTCTTGAGAATGAGACCCTGTGTCTCAATGAGATTTTCACCTGTATAAATAAAGGCTGAATAAAAAAATGAAGAGAGTGCAGAGCTTATGCCGGCTCATGCGGGACCTGGCAGATACTGTCTAAAATGCTGCAGTGATGAAACACAAGGATTATTAGATCAAGGATTATCTCTGAAACAGTATGGAGCTCAAAGGCTTTCTCTCTTGGCGGTTACACCACAAGGTGAGTTCCTTTTTATTTCCTGCTTCTTCACACACATGCTCTCTCCAGTAGGCTACAGGTTAGCTCTGAGTGTTAGCGATGCTAATGTAAACACCGACCATATTACGTCCAAAACAGTCGGGCATAGAGTGCCACAGTGACGCGTCCTAAAACCCAGAAGTAAACTCCTTCCGGTTCCTTCGACAAAAACGCAATGCAATTTCTCCATAGGATTTTGGAAAATAGCTCGAAATAAGGTCTGTGGTTGACACACATTTAAGAGACGGATCACGTTTTGTTCAGCCGGATAATATCCACATGTCTACCCTACTTTTATAATGTTCAAATCATAAATCTAGTCGCCAGAAGTTAGCAAAATGCTAACGTTATGCTATAAACGAACTACAGCAGGGTCGCTGCTTCAACGTCACGCCAACTTAAGATCCATATTCAAAACTACAGATTCAAAATTGTACAAGTTGAAACGTTTTTTTTAACAGTTTGCAGGAGGCAGGTACTTGCTTTCAAGCAGAACATGGGGAAAAACAAACTTAGCGGGAGTGTTTACGTGTTCGGCGTAATTACGTACAACGTCCTCGACAACTTCTGTAGTCCTATTCAGCCACTTGTTAACAACCATCGTTTTTCAGACACGTAAACTCTTCAAAAATCACCAGTGGGGTCACTGCTGATGTATTTAATGTCGTAGAACAAAACGTGATCCGTTTCTTGACTTTGTGTCAACCACAGACCTTATTTCCAGCTATTTTCCAAAATCCTATGGAGAAATTGCATTGCTTTTTTGTCGAAGGAACCGGAAGTGGTAAAATGCTAACTTACTTCCGGGTTTTAGGACGCGTCACTGTGGCACTCTATTGTTTCTGATAGCAACGTTTCTGATAGTGCTGTGGGTCCGCCGCCGATATTATGCCATATCGGCCGCAAATCTGGATCAGCTCTGTTGTACTCCCGTTTTTAGAGATTTTGGTACGGAGGAAAAGAGAGAGGGTTTTATTTTCTGACGCTGCGTGAGTTCCCTGACACACCGGGGACACATATTTATGTATAAAAGACATCAAAAAGTGCATTTTGCATGATAGGTCCCCCTTTAAAGTTATATTTGTTTAGCTCTTTAAATGTCTTTCTTCTATGTAACAGCTGCATTTGTTGTTATCAACATTTACCCTTCTTTATGAAAATAATAATGAACATGGACATGTTATTCCATGTATAGTCTGTTTAGTCTGTACTAATACTATACTACTGTGCATACAGTGTTTAGTTTTGCCTGGTAACCGCACATTTCATACAATGTTAAAATTGACCAATTAGATGTCTTTTTAAAAGTGACATGCCCTATAGATAATATTGAGACCATAAAGTATGATGGTCACTTGAATGTGCTAATACACTTATAATGTATAAACTAGTGTATGAAAGTTTCCATTATCACGTCACGTCTGACAAAATACATAAATCTTTACCCATAACACTTGCATGCCGATTAAGGTCAATTTACTAACTGTTTAGGATTTTTGCAATAATAATAAACCTGCATTTTTATAAATCCAGTATACTTGTCTACTCCCATGTATTAACAACTTGACAAAATATCCTTTTAAGCTACATTTAAAACAGATACAAAAGGGGAATTAATTGCGATTAATCTTGAGTTATCTGGATAACATGTAATTATTGGCGATAAAATATTGTAATCGCATGACAGCCCTGATTTCTGGGACAATTTATGTTGTGTCATCCACTCTGTCTACCCATTTTAACACCGTCATTTCATTAAAGGCACACGTGGCCTTAACAAAAACTACCCAAAAAAAAGAAAAAACTGATTAAAATACCCATAAAACAATTGTTTACAACAGTCTAAAAAAAGTGGAAAAGTATATAGGATATCATAGAGCGGAGACACTGTCAGAAGGTTCAACACAGTCGCACTCAGCCTCTAATGTCGTATTAACTTCCCTTTGGCCTTTCACACATACTTTCACTACGGTATTCTCCATTAACAGGTCACTCCACATGGACGCGGGTGGTGTATTAATAGGCAGGGAGGTGACCCGGTGACAGACACCCCGGGTCAGTGAGCAGGGATGGAGCCACTTTGTCTCCTTCGTCTGGCTCCCCACCCCCAATCCCCCTTTGGCATCTTCTGACAGCTTTACCAACATCCAGCCTGGACCCCCAACACCCAACAGAACCACGTCATGTCCATGCTTATAAAGTTAAAAGAACTCCTTTCCTGTCTGTAATGTATTTAATACAAGGTCTTCAGTGCCATTTTGGTAACTCTTCAAACATGATCCCCTTCTTCAGATGGGCTATACCTAAAATTGGATTCACAATTTCCTGTGTGAAGGCCTCCGTGCCTCCACATAATGCTTAACACCAGCTACGGTTACTCAAACCAAACAACATATACCACTCTTAGAGTGCCCCCAAAGGGTGTGAACAGCATGGCATTATTTTAAACCACCGATGTAGGGAAAGGGAAATGCAATTGACCCCAGCGAAATCACGTTCCTATCTAACTTATTTTGACTGAGACTATTTTTAGAATGGAATTGTAGGATGTAAAAAAGAATGAGTGAAACACTTTTCCTCAGCCCCTCTTAGCTTGCTTTGGAAACAGATCTTTCTTTTCCAGGGCCGCAATCGACAACACTGAAAAAACTGAAATGTATTAAATGTATGTCAACATATTTCACAGAACTGTATTAGGTTAGTTAAAAGCTATACTACTTAGTTTAAATAGTTTTAACTGTATGGTATTGCTTTTAACTAACCTAATACATGTGACATTTGTTGACATAATACATTAAATTAAAGTCAACGTTTCAGTTTTTTCAGTGAATTTGAGTAAGTAAGTGTCAGTTCAAATGTTCTGCCCTCAAGTTTAAATGTTCTGCCCTCAAATTCATTTATTTTGGCAGGTCAATCGTAAATGTTTTCTGGAAAGTAACACAATAACCATAAAAGCCTTCGAGTGATTTGTGGAGGTTTGTGTAAGAGGGTAGCTCCATTTCCAGTCAGTGTCAACTCCTGACCTGTCTCCGCACAAACTAACACTTCTCCTCCATGTCCTCCTTACGACGCCCTTAATAGACCTCAGATGGTGTTTTATCTTTTGAACCCTCGGCCTAACTTCTCAGCTCACAAATTCACCAGCTTTGCAAAGCCTTGTATCTCCATTCATCCAGGCACATTGTATTCCATTGACCCTTAACCGCTGTAAAAGCTGGACAAACACAGGAACTCAAAGCTAAGATAATATAGATAAACAGCGCAGGCACTCGTGTGTGTGTGTGTGTGTGTGTGTGTGTGTGTGTGTGTGTGTGTGTGTGTGTGTGTGTGTGTGTGTGTGTGTGTGTGTGTGTGTGTGTGTGTGTGTGTGTGTGTGTGTGTGTGAGAAGTCAGACTGAGTGAATGTTGGGATTCACTGATAACGTCTTGAGAAAACAAGGTTTTATGAAGTAAATAGTCCACAAGACAATAAACTAACCTTAAGCGGACATGGACAAGACAGTTCTCGGGAACACAGTTAAGTTAAGACAATACATTTCTTGGAGCAAATGGAGGTTAAATTCCGCTTTGCCATAGTTTTCCTTGGGGTTTTCTTCACGATAGGAACTGTGTCTGAGGACACCAATTCTGAAAAGGGAGTACAAGCCCATGAGAAGAGTAAGGGCTTCTTGAAATGGATAACAGTAACATTATCCCAGAACTTGATTCCTCTCTTGGGTCATTATTGTTTTTTTCAGTAATTGGAATTAGCCTAGGCTACATTAGTTGCTTTGAGACAATACTGTGTTTGGAATGTGGAACTCAAATTTCGGTAATTGCTGTGGGGGCAAGATTGGTCCCTAGATTAATGGTGTTTGTTTTTTGTCCCTTATGACTACTAAAAACAAGTTGTGCCCTTTGTGAGAAGGACAGCCTTGCAAAAATATGAACAGTAAGTCATTTTCATGAGCTCTGATTAAGACGGACACAGTCCATATAGCATTTAGGACACACAGTTAGAAACTAGCCGGGCAACATAGTGGAGCATTTGGCAGCTAAAGACAAAGAAAGAGACTAGCTAGTGGAACATATTGAATCATTTCACAGCTAAAAAAGGGACTAGCTGGTGTGTGTATTTAGTTAGCAGTTAAAGACAGTTATAAACTATGTAATGGAACACAGTGGAGCAGTTAGCTGCTAAAGACAGTTGGAGGCTAGCTGGTAAACATAGTGGAGCAGTTAGCAGCTAAAGACACAGTTAGAAACTAGCTAATTGAAAATAGTGCAGCAGTTAGCAGCTATAGACACAGTTAGAAACTAGTTAATTGAAAATAATGCAGCAGTTAGCAGCTTAAGACAATAAGAAACTAGCTAATGAAATATAGTGGAAGAGTTAGCATCTTATAGTTAGAGACTAGCTGGTGAGAAACATCGGGGTGCAGTTAGCAGCTATATAACACCTCACCTCTGGCTGGAAGAGAACTCTCTGCTCCATAATTCTCTTTTGTTAACTGGACTTTTTACTTTTTTTATTTGTCAGATGGTTTACATATTTTTTCTTCACGGTCAACTTTTATATTTTTACTATTTTTTGGACCTGCGACACGTTTAATATAAGTAATAATTGAAGACAGACTAGTAAAGCAATTGTTGCTCCCGCTTTGCAGCAGCGTAGCATTGTATTGCACTAGTTGTAGGGAATTCAAAAAAAGGGCTATTGTAAGCATATGTATGTATATGTATTGTTTGCGGGTTGAGTAGTGTTTTTTTTATCTGCAAAAAGTGTCCCCAGCACTTTTTCTAACAAAGTGACGCCCATGATAATAGCCATATTATTTTGATGGTCAATAAATAGGTCTTGACGTCATTATATTAAACTTTTGCATGTGTACCTAAACTTTTCTACATTTTAATATTTGTGCTAGTAAAATATATGTTTACATATGTACACTAACATGTTAAGCTAAGTATGCTAAAATGTAAGGTAACGTTATCATCCCAGCAATCATCTGAAACAATTTCCAAAGATGCAAAATGATGTTTCACTTCTAACCTTGTGAATGCAACCTCTATATATAATTAATACTGAGGGGATGGTGTCATAAATATTTGTATTTCAATTCTTTCTTCTTTCAAATATTGCCTACTTACTTTTGTATATGCAAAACTTTTGCCACCATCACTATGTGAACAACTATAGCCGATTGAAAAGCTGAAAAAGACAAAAAAAATTGCTATGTTGGTCTCTAAGAGTTAAGACCATTCAAGTTAAAGCATTTGTTGCTATATGCAGCCTCAAAGTCCTAAATGGACCCTTCTCCATGAGTGGTTGGGTAGGGTCCGTAGTAATGCTGTTGGCTCTTCTGTGCTTATCTTGATGAGCAGTCTTTACCTCTATGAAGGTGTTTGCAGTCCATGGCGGTGCAGTTACCATACCACAAGTGATGCAGCTAGTCTCTATGATGCAGCTGTAAAGGCTGCTGAGAATCCTTGCTGTCATACCAGATTTCTCTTCAAAAAGAACAGCAGAGGTTGTGCTTTCCTGACCAGATGGGTGATGTTATATGTCTGGGTGAGATCATCAATGATGTGCAAGCTAAGAAATGTATAGCTGCTGACCCTCTCTACCTCACAGATTGTCAGTGGTTGGTGGAGTCTCCTTCCTCATGTTCATTATCATCTCTTTGTTCTTATCTGAGATGAGAGAGTCACCAGACTTGCCTCATCTCTCATGTATGCAATGTGATAATACTAATGAATACGGTGTTGTCAGCAAATTAAAGTCTGGCTCCATGTTTTAGGATAGATTTTCCATACATTGTCTGTGATCTGGGACTGGTATCAGCAGTAGGGTAGTAGCTTTCCAGCTTCTGTTGGTTTTGCGGTTTTCTTACCAAGACAAAAGGCAAGGCAAGGGCAAGGCAAGGCAAGTTTATTTATATAGCACCTTTCAACACAAGGCAATTCAAGGTGCTTTACAAAAATGAAAGACATTCAGAAAAAAGGCATTTAAAAACAGTCATTAAACCAGCAAAGATACAAAATAAACATTAAAAGAAACAAGTACATGAATAAAAAGTTACAGTGCAGTTTAAGATATGAATAGTTCACACAGAAGTTCCATTTTACTGATGCCTTTCTTTAAGGTTTCTCCGAACATGAGCTGTGTACGCTTGTATGGCACATACGTCCCGAGCAGCATACACAGAGAAAACCAGCCAGGACAAAGTCCCCAGACACTGATTCCCTGGGGTTACTATTCCCAAATGTTCATTAACCAAAAACGAAACACAACCGCTCAGTTTCAATTAAAAGCAGCGGCAAAAAGAAAAGTCTTCAGCCTGGATTTAAGACCTGAGAGATCTGGATGGTTCATAATTTAGCAGTAGATCAGAAATGTATTTTGGGCCTAAACCATTCAGTGCTTTATAAACCAGCAGCAGTATTTTGAAATCTATTCTTTGACACACAGGAAGCCAGTGTAAAGACTTCAGAACAGGAGTGATGTGATCCACTTTCTTAGTGTCAGTGAGGACTCGAGCAGCGGCGTTCTGAATCAGCTGCAGCTTTCTAATAGATTTTTTAGTGAGACCTGTAAAGACACCATTACAGTAGTCCAGTCTACTGAAGATAAAAGCATGGACAGTACTGTTGTGTACTGTTGTGCTAGCACTGTTGCCCTTGCATTTGAACGTCTGCAGTCTGCTTTTGACACCTTTCAGTCACATCTGTTCCACCTTAGGTTGGTGTTAAATTCAGATAAGACAAAAGTCATGTTGTTTTCCAATAAGAAAAAGTTACCAACTGTTCTTCCCTGCATCATGTCTGCACAGCATAACCCCATTGAAGCTGTTAACACCTACAAATACTTAGGCATCACTATAGATGGAAATCTCTGCTTCAAACCACATATTGACAATCTCTTAAGGAAACTGAAATTAAAACTGGGATTCTTTTTTAGAAACAAGGCCTGCTTCTCCACCAGTGCTAGGAAACGGCTTGTAGCTGCCACTTTTTTGCCGCTCTTGGACTACGGGGATGTTGTGTACATGAACGCCTCAGCTCACTCCCTTCATCTGCTGGACGCTGTCTACCATGGGGCTCTGAGGTTCATAACCAACTGTAAACCCCTCACACACCATTGCACGCTGTACTCTTTAGTCAACTGGACATCATTATCAATGCGCAGATCACTGCACTGGTACAAACTCATCTATACCGCTATGCTTGGATTGCTGCCCCTCTACATATCCACTTACATATCACACAAACAGTACAGCTATAGACTACGATCTCAAAATGACATCACTCTGTCCGTCCCCTCAGTACGCACGGAGCTTGGGAAAAAAGCCATATCATACTCTGCCCCCTCGACCTGGAACACACTTCAGCAGGAACTTAAGCTGACCAGTTTGATACCCATCACGGATTTTAAACTACTTTTAAAAAAGCTGGAGAAATCATCTGTGGGTGTTTGCACCTGCTATATCTGACTACTGTATATGGATTTCAATGACTACTTTTTTACGATGTTGTATTTTAGTGTTGCCTCTGTGTTTAGTGTCCTGTCTGTCTGTAACTTTGTGTGGTGGTGTTACCACTGAACAGGTCTCTCTTGAAAATGAGACCTTGTGTCTCAATGAGATTTTACATCTGTATAAATAAAGGCTAAATTAAAAATTTAAAAAAAAAAATGGACAAGTCTTTTCAAATCCTGCTGTGACATTAGTCTTTTAATCCTAGATATGTTCTTTAGGTGATAGTAGGCTGATTTAGTAATTGTTTTAATGTGACTGTTGAAACTCAGGTCAGAGTCCATGACTACGCCTAGATTTCTGGCTTTATCTGTTGTTTTGAACATTGCAGACTGAAGCTCAGCGCTAACTTTTATACGTTCTGCCTTGGCTCCAAAAACCATTACCTCAGTTTTGTCTAAAAAGACATATTTCGTGTTGTCCCTTCTTTTTGGTTCTATATTTCTCAATAATTGTTATTTGTGAAGGTAAGTCAGCATGACTCAGTGTAGGTAAATGGCTGGCTCAACTTGAATCTATGTGTTCATTCAGTATGTACAGTATCTTCCAAGTATCAATCAAAAATTAGGAGCACAATGTAATGCGTTGTCTCACAAATTCAGATAGAAGTAATTGGTCCACCAAATCAAAATGTTTTTACAGTGCCGTCCATGCAGGGACATAGACACGACCATTTAAGACTTTTTGAGGTAGGTACTTTTTTTACTCCATTAAGTTTTATGAAGTTTGTATTCCCCTCCCAAAAAGGAAGCAAGTTATAGCCTATTTTGGAAACGCTTGCACTGATTCCCACTGGGTTATTCTTGATTGTTATTTTATTACCTGATTACTTATTTGTAGCATCTACACATTTGTTGTGTTTGTCCCATGTTATAAAAAGAAATGAATTCCAGCCAGAGTTAGCTGCCTCTTTTTCTTTGACTGTGAATAACGGTAAATGCCAAAGAACATTTAGCAACAGGTAGTCCTGCCACCTTAGCACTCCAGGCTCCATAGCTGCAGTTCCATCCACTACACAGAGTATTGTGCAAAGTCGTGGAGAGATGCAGGCAAGTTGTTACAATTCCTGTGTCATGGTTGGAATTAATGAATGGGCATTTTGAATTGCTCCCATAAACAGATGCGGTGTCAATTTACATTGGCTTCCAGTACAAGACATTTCAACCCAGTCTCACGGCATTTCGTGTTATAGTCACGAAATTAATCTATTGATTCGTGTTCACCAACACGATTTCCCCATTTTTTTATCGTGTCACACAGAACGATTTTAAAAGCAATGTAAATAATAACAAAATAGAAGGAAAAAAAGATTTTAAAAAATACAGATTTCAGTATTCTGAGGCTCTGAGCCCCATTTCTTTTCCTCGCAGACGGCAAAAAAAGTCCGACATTATAACATTTAAAATAAAAACAATAATCGTGGCTTGATATTGAGTAAGAACATGTTTTTATGAACCACACAGCTTCTGGTCTTCCAAGACCCGACCGGACAAAAAGACGTGGTGCAGGCACGAAACATACTACATTGCTTTTAAAATCGTTCTGTGTGACAGAATCAATAGATTACATTTATTTCGTGACTATTACACGAAATGCCGTGAGACTGGGTTGGACATTTTCAGAATCCCTTAAATTAATCCTTTTTGGTAATTTTGTTTTCCCACAACCCCACAAACTCACAATTTCTGCCCACCACCACTGTAAAGCCTCACAGACGATGCTGTGTGTGTGTGTGTGTGTGTGTGTGTGTGTGTGTGTGTGTGTGTGTGTGTGTGTGTGTGTGTGTGTGTGTGTGTGTGTGTGTGTGTGTGTGTGTGTGTGTGTGTGTGTGTGTGTGTGTGTGTGTGTGTGTGTGTGTGTGTGTGTGTGTGTGTGTGTGTGAGGTAAGTTTCTAGTAAATAGTGGCCTTTGAGCTCAGGTCCTGGTCCATGCCAAAGAGGAAACACCGTATCTTTTCATGACAAACTGCTGAATGACTGTGAATGTGATTTATGCTTGCAGTTAAAATCATAACTTTCTTTACTTTTGGGTCATGAAGGGTGTCTCATGTTGATTTAAAAAAATAATATTTTCCATTAGTAACTTCTCTAAATACCTGACAGAGCTTACGAAAGCAGCGTATGCTACCATTAAGTTAGTTCAGAATTCTATGTTACTGTATATATATCATACTATTTATTCCTAAATGTGCAACGGTGGAAGTAAAACATTATATTAACTCATTTTGTAAACTTGCACTTTTTATGTATTTTTTTAAATCTGTAATTTTAGAGCTTTTTATTATAAATGTTGTGCTTGTGGACTTGTTCTAGCGGGACAGAGACTGATGGACAGGATATAATGGGACAGAGAGACTAATAGACGGGTTATAATGGGACAGAGACACTGGTGGAATGGTTATAATGGGACAAAGACTAATGGACTGGTAATAGCGGGATAGAGAGACTGATGGACTAGGTATAATGTTGGGCTTTGCAGTGTTCAGGACTTGTAGAATGCTGTTCAGAAATTGAGTACAACAGCACACTCTTTTATCTCTATCCATTTGTTAGCTTGGGTACGTTTTATGTGTCGAGCTATTTGTTTTATGTGGCTTTAAAATGCTTGTTGCACCTGCCAAGGTGTCTGTTTACTTTTCATTTATTCAATGTTGTTTAACACAGACAACAGTGTCTCTTGGCTGAATCTGCTAACAGTTTTTTCACTGTAAGGCTTAACACACACTTGCCAAGAGGAAAACTATTCTTCAGTGAGCTCGCTCTGAAGATAAGGCCTGAGTTCATATACATATGCACAAATCCATGGACTAAGAAGAAAATATTACCCAGCAACCGTTTCTCCTACCATTCTCTAGTATCATCCCTTCCAGTTTCATCCCGTATTTTGATCACGTTTCACAAGACTTCAAAGTTCCATACCCATGTATTTCTGAATGTTCAAAAATGTGACCATCACACATTTCTCCATACATGACCAAAAGAGGGGAAAAAGCAGCATTAAAAATGAAGATGATCAGATATGAGGAACAAATACCGCTGCATTTCAGACCCAAAATTATTATTTACTTTTTTTTTGCGAACTAGAACCTCTGAGCAGACCCCCCTCCCTGAGGCAGGCCTCCCCTTCTGGCAAACCCTTGATTCTCACTCAGTGGACTGTACATTTGCCCTACATACAGTATAGCCCTTCCTCCCTGCACACATCCTGTGGATCAACATGTGTTCTACATGTGTTCCACCAGTTCCCCCCCCTCCTAACCCCCTATTGGTGCTGAGTCACTTATGAATTAATAATGGCCTCACGACGCCTGGCCATTAGGGTCCTGAGCTTTGCATTCCAAGAGCTGTCATGCAGAAAGCAAGATGGTGAGCGTCACGCTAAGACATTTGTCATACACTAACATGACCCTCCAGACGACACAGGTAATGAATTAGTGATGAAGTCATGCTTGGGAATATTACACACCTCAAAATCAAAAGCTGTCGTAGTGTTTTAATATCTATCCCTAATCAGTGTTGGGTGTAACGCGTTACAAAAGTAACGGAGTTACAGTAATGTATTACTTTTTGCTGTAACGAAGTAATGTAACGCATTACTAATGAAATTTGGGTAATATACTACCCGTTACAATTCGAAATTAAATGGTGTTTTGTTTTTTAAGAATTCATCAACATCTCAAGACATTCCGACACCAGAGAAAAATTGTGGGTAGATTAGTAAGCCTGGTGTTTACGTAATCAGTCATTATGGGGAAAAGAACCCCCGACAGGCTGATCTTGATGAGCATGAAGTACTTATTTAAATGACTTTTATCTCTATTTCTTTAGAGAAAAAAAAAGGACAGAGACAATTCAGACTGACAGCAGATATCTGCCGTCCAATTTATTGAAAAATAACGCTGGTCTCAATGGCCCTTAAAATTCAGAATCCTGTGTCCCTGCAATTCTGCAAAACTAACCCAATATGACTGTTCTGTTAAACAATTGTGAATGTTGCACACTAATGCATATGTTTGGCAGCAGAAAAAGGCTGAACTCTCTCTACTGCTGTTGGTCATCACTGCCAAACATGACATGACATTTTGTGTCTGGGTTGTGACATTGTACACGTTTTGTTCAGCAGGATATTCTCCACATATTAACACAACTTATAGAATATTTAAAGTGTAAATGCAATCGCCAGTCAAAAGCTAACACTAGACTGTAAAGGAACTATATCATGGTCACATAACTGCGCATAACCACCGCTAAGCTAAAGGCTGCTAATGTAGCATGATAATGTTTAGTAGTCTCATGTTGTCACTTGGCAACCGCCATTTTATGACACAGAAGCTTTTGACATTCACCAGTGGAGTATTTACTGACATATGTTGTGTCATAAAACAAAACTTGAACATATCTTAAACTTTTGTTAACACAAATCGTATTTTAGGTATCTAACAACAATTGTTTTAGACGTTCGAGACGACAGAACTGAAAATCTTAACATAGACAACATCCCTCTTCCTCCTTCCATTTGATGACTCTGTTGTGGCATCAGCCATTTTCTATGGTGTGGCCTGCTGGGGCAGCAGCATCTCGGCTGCTGACAGGAAGAGACTGAACAGACTGGTAAAGAAGGCCAGCTCTGTCCTGGGGAGTCCTCTGGACACTGTGGAGGTGGTGGGAGACAGGAGTCCTCTGGACACTGTGGAGGTGGTGGGAGACAGGAGTCCTCTGGACACTGTGGAGGTGGTGGGAGACAGGAGTCCTCTGGACACTGTGGAGGTGGTGGGAGACAGGAGTCCTCTGGACACTGTGGAGGTGGTGGGAGACAGGAGTCCTCTGGACACTGTGGAGGTGGTGGGAGACAGGAGTCCTCTGGACACTGTGGAGGTGGTGGGAGACAGGAGTCCTTTGGACACTGTGGAGGTGGTGGGAGACAGGAGTCCTCTGGACACTGTGGAGGTGGTGGGAGACAGGAGAATGGCAGCCAAGCTGTCCTCCCTGCTGGACAATGTGTCCCACCCCCTCCAGGACACCCTGTCCTCACTGTGCAGCTCCTTCAGCGATAGGCTGCTGCATCCCCGCTGTCTCACGGAGAGATACCGCAGGTCTTTCCTTCCTGCAGCGGTCAGACTATACAACCAGCACAGCCCCTAGTTGACCCCCCCCACACACACACACACCACAACACAGACTATATCATCCCTTGCTGCTAAATACCAACAAACTATGTGCAATATGTGCAATATATAAATGCCGTTAATAACTGTGTAATATATACCTGGCTGCTAAATCCTTAGGACTGTTACAAGGTGTGTATTTTGTATTTTGTAAATTGTGTAACTTGCTGCTGTTAAATACCAACCACCTATGTGCAATATGTGCTAGATGTGCAATATATATAGATGCCGTTAATAACTGTGTAATATATACCTGGCTGCTAAATCCTAAGAACTGTTACAGGATGTGTATTTTTTTAAATTATGTAACTTTTTATTTTTTATTATATATTTTTTAAATTATATCATAACTTAGTACTTTTTTACTTTTTCTGTGGCTCTTTTTCCTGCTGTAACTACGCAAATTTCCCCTCCGTGGGACTAATAAAGGTATTCTGATTCTCCCCTCCAATCCCTCTTGAAAACGAATTAGATCTTTAAACAACATTGTTGTGGCATGGTTGATGCTAGTTTACAGTTAATCCTGAGCTTCTTGTGCACCTTCAACCACATCAATAACTCGCTCTGTTCACTTTAATAAAAACCATTTTGCAGTGTCAAACTCCATATAATCCTTAACTGAATCTGCACTTTAAGGTTTTACAGGACCTCAGTCAGCTATAAGCTAATAGCTGCACACAGTTATCATGCTGTACAAGATACCATTCGTGATGGTAAATGGCAGCTGAGGTGACCATGTAAAAGTTCTACTCTGCTTGAGCCATGCAGAATATCTCTCTCAGCATGAGCACCTCTAATAAGATCCTTCAACAGCTCTAAATACCTTTAAAAATATTTGCTTTTAGGAATCTTGACATCTGTCCTTAGAGTCAGAGCTTAAGAAACAGTCACAGTTTTGTTCGAAAAGCTGGTTTCATGCCCTGCCTTCATTCGGTTCAATTTGCTCTGGCCCGAGGGTTTGGCAAGTTTGATAAAAAATAAGATAAGTTCCTGGCAGTGGCTCAGGAGTAAACTGTAGTGCTTATAGTTCACACTGCGATCTGCCGCGAATGAGAGGGAGCTCAGAGGGAGAGGTGTGCAAGATGAGCGACACACACACTTGGGGCGGGGAATATACCAGTTGTGTCACTATCACCGGTGTCACTTTATGCCACAATATGGTTAAAAAAACACAGACATTCAGGCTCAATCAGCAATAGAAAAACTATGGAAAACAGAATCAGTGCTGTCAATCTGTTTGATAAAACATGCAAGAGATCAAGTGTGTGTGTGTGTGTGTGTGTGTGTGTGTGTGTGTGTGTGTGTGTGTGTGTGTGGTGTGTCAGACACATCTGGTCTTATGGTCTCTGTGCTGTCCATCCACGCAACACAACAGGCCACCTTTTACTGCCCCACCAACGGCCATAAAACACACATGCCTGAGTGTGTCTGTGTGTAATCATCTCTTCCTTTCCTGCCTTTTCCCTCTCTGCTCTCTTTTTTTCCTCCAGAACCAAAGTTCAAAAGACTTTTGCTTGCCTCCTTTTCTCTCTCTCTTTTATTACTTCTCTCTGTATTCCTCCCTAGTAAGTCCCCAGACTATTCCCTGACAGATAATCGGCAAATGCTTTCCAGGTCCTGTGAAGACAGTGACAGCATTGTCTATTTATGTCGTTATTTATTTGTATTATTTACACTTTGATGAATGTGTGAAATACATTAGAGATAATGTGAAGCTAGCCGGTCATTATAGACAAAAGAACACGGACAGGGTGATCAGAGTGGTCCTGAATCAAGGTTAATTATGGCTTATTAGTTAAATGCAGATAAATACTAAAGAAATCAATCATTTGATGCAAAATATTGATTTTTAAAGTGATTTTATTGATTAAAACATAATCGTACTACTTAAGCTGCAAAATAAATATGACCTCTACTGAGCAAATGCTCAACTCCGGCGAAAACAACCTAACTTAAAATGGCGTCAGCACTGATGGAGGTTTTCTCTAAATGTCTAAGTTTGTTCAGATTTTATTTTCCATTAACCAGTCTTTAAACACTGCCAGAGCCCATACCGTGTTCCTGTTAGTGTTTACTTCCTGTCTGTCTTCTTCTGCTGTTCCTGTTAGTGTTTACTTCCTGTCTGTCTTCTTCTGCTGTTCCTGTTAGTGTTTACTTTCTGTCTGTATTCTTCTGCTGTTCCCTTTAGTGTCTACTTCCTGTCTGTCTTATTCTGCTGTTCCCTATAGTGTTTATTTCCTGGCTGTTTCTCAAAGTCGAGGACGCTTCCTTAGTAGGACATGTCCTTCCGAGTCAGGTCCTTCAGAGGCTCTACGGACTATAAACTTTAAACACAAGTCATGTGCACATTTACTACGCCACTTAAAATACTTACATTTAAATGTGTACTGTCTGGATTCAGCCATTTTCCATCAAAGATTTTGGAAATTGGTCCGTGCGCAAAGAATTGTGGGTAATTTAAGACCGCCGAGGATAGACATGAGCAGACTCGACATTTCCTGCAACGAAGGATTCAGTCCTTGGTAGAATTCCAAGGATCCTGGACATTGGAACAGTCCTTTGGCGGGATTCGATGATGTAGCATCCTTGAAATAGTGGCTCTGAAGGATCCTTCCTTGACATTGAGAAGCACCCCCTCTCTGTCTTCTTTTGCTGTTCCCTTTAGTGTCTACTTCCTGTCTGTCTTATTCTGCTGTTCCCTTTAGTGTCTACTTCCTGTCTGTCTTATTCTGCTGTTCCCTGTAGTGTTTATTTCCTGGCTGTTTCTTAAAGTCGAGGACGCTTCCTTAGTAGGACATGTCCTTCCGAGTCAGGTCCTTCAGAGGCTAGGCAAGAATCCTTCCTAGCATTCGGAGAACGAAGAATGGGACAGGCTAGCAAGTGTGCAGGTGTGGGTCATAAATTGAGCGCGATTTGTTTGAAGACTCTTAACTGATTTGCGAAGATCGAAGATGTACTTGAGTAACTGTATTTTGTAAAATGATCATCTCTCCAGGACAGAACCACTAAACTAACATAAGACATTCTCCTTCTGTTTGCAGCCTTGAAAAAGTCCTGGAGGATAAGCAGCAGGGCCGTCCCTCCCTACAGGCCGATCATGCAGACTGCTTGGGGCCTCACCTCGCGGAGGGGGCCTCACCTCGTGGAGGGGGCCTCACCTCGCGGAGGGGGCCTCACCTCGCGGAGGGGGCCTCATCTTGCGGAGGCTGCCTCAACTGAGCCGAAAATGCGGCGCACCTATGCGCTTATGCGGCGCAATTAGTGTCATCATCATATAACTTTGCGTGGGGCCTCATGTTGGCCAGGGACGGCCCTGATAAGCAGCCATAAGAAAATCATAAAATCACCATCACCATTCAATAATAAAATGTGTATTCATATATCATACTTGATGTCTGCAAACCTTTTTTACACATATTGGTGCACATTGTAGCATAAACCACAAATATCAACAAAAGAGGCAAAGTCAAAACAAGGTTCATTTTAATTATTTATTTAGGTGCAAAACGCCCTAAGGTCTCATTCAAACCTAATAGTCCACTTCTCTGGTGCGCACCAGACGACAGTTTGTTGCATTGTTTCATTTTTCAGAAGGTTCGATTTGCGTTCACACGGGCAAAACTCAAACGGACTATAAACTCGAAACACAAGTCATGTGCACATTTACTACGCCACTTAACATACTTACATTTAAATGTGTACTGTCTGGATTCAGCCATTTTCCGTCAAAGATTTTGGAAATTGGTCCGTGCGCAAAGAATTGTGGGTAATTTAAGACCGCCGAGGATAGACATGAGCAGCCTCGACATTTCCTGCAACGAAGGATTCAGTCCTCGGTAGAATTCCAAGGATCCTGGACATTGGAACAGTCCTTCGGCGGGATTCGATGACGTAGCATCCTTGAAATAGTGGCTCTGAAGGATCCTTCCTTGACATTGAGAAGCACCCCCTCTCTGTCTTCTTTTGCTGTTCCCTTTAGTGTCTACTTCCTTCCTGTCTGTCTTCTTTTGCTGTTCCCTTTAGTGTCTACTTCCTTCCTGTCTGTCTTCTGCTGTTCCCTTTAGTGTCTACTTCCTTCCTGTCTGTCTTCTGCTGTTCCCTTTAGTGTTTACTTCCGGCAGACTGTTCCAAAGAACAATAAGTACTGAAAACATTTAAAGTGAAAGTAAATTAAAGTATACCACTCACATGGCTGTGTGATAAATACAGAACGGAGGCCTGCTTTTCTGTTCAGTCATTGTTGGATTCTTTTCAATACAGATGTCATAAGAGCACAAGCCTTTCAGAAAGCAAAAACTAACACATTTAAAGACTGTTAAACAACTTTCTGAACATGAAGATCACAAATATCAATTAAGAAGGCATAAACCTGGCAGAAAAATAAATGAAATCTTCTCCACAGCTCAACTGAAATAATGCAGAGACAATTTTGGTTAACGTGTTTTCTGAGAAAAAAGGTAGTTACATTTGAGTTCTTTTTTTCATCCCTGGAAATATCTTTTTAATGAATGACCTTTTTGTTAGCTACATTTTTCTACCAAGTTTTTATTATTTTTTTATATTTGATATCAAGCGACTTTATTTCAATGTCCAGTTCCAATGTCCTTTTATATCATGCTTAGCAATGCATACATTGTTTGAATGATTTAAGCTCTCTCTTTTTGCAAGGCCACTCCAAGAAAGGTGCAATTGTCAAACTGACTTCCACTACTAACTACTGATTCCTTAAATTAAGGTTAATTTATTTCTTGTTTTGATGGCCCTTTAAATTGGGACGAACATGCTGGTTGGTCATTGGCTGTCTTTGTTTGCAACTTTTTGGCTAAGATAAAGGCGTCATGAGGAGACACCACAGTTGTTAGTATTCAGATGCTTAACTTGAGTAAAAGTACAAATTCATTTTCAGCAAAATGTACTTAAATTATTAAGAAAGTAATTGTTGTGCAGGAAAATTGCCGTTGTGTGTATATAATTATATAAAAAAATGTGACATTTCCAGATAATATTGTTACAAAAAGTAGTATTTCACTCTTGTAACAATATTATTATTGAATTTTGTTTTTCAGATATAACGAACATTACACAGACATAAAACGGTCAGTCTAGGTGAAAGATACAGTGTACAATCAAATGAATAGGCATGTAAATAAACACAGGTCAGTATACAGATGATACATGGATAACAAAGTACAGAAATCTGAAAGAAATCTGAAAGAATATGACGTGGGCTACTACACTTTATAATCTTATTCCCGTTGCCCCCCTCCCCGCCCCGGTCTTGAGTTGTATTGATCATTACCAACATTCTTTTTCAAAAACTCCATGAAGCTCCCCCAGATATTTTCAAAAACTGCCAGCTTTCCTTTAGTAAGTTCGTTTTTCTAAAGCAACACATGCTGACAGATCCTTAATATATTTATTCATATTTGGTTTGTTAGTATTTCAATCTTGTAGATAAAGTTCTGATTGAGTTTTTGAGTAATTTGACTCTTTTGTGACTTAAAGAGTTAGTCCACTAGTTTATATATGATTATTTGCCTTTTAAATGTAGTGGAGTAGAAGTATAAAGTAGCATCAAATGGAAATACTCAAGTAAAGTTCGAGTACCTTCAAAATTACTTAAGCACAGTACTTGAGTAAATGTACTTAGTTACCTCCCACCTTGGCCAATGCCATTATTTCTTTGATGTCTAATGTCGAGTGAGTAGGTCTACCTGGAGGAACCTGCTTTCCCTTCATTCAGAAAATGAATTATTGTTGTTCGCAGTACTACCAGGCTCATATACATACTTTATACAGCAGAATTGCAGAATCAGGGATCATCGTGCACGTGTTCGGACCCCGCCCCCCACCCCCAGTGACCCTCAGCATATCAGCACACACAAACAGCCTTTAAAGCTGCTTTCTAATGCCTTTGTTTTTCTGGTTTATGAGCAGATCCCTTGTTGCTGAACCCAGATGAGCGCCTCTCAACACTTTGTTCTCCTCTTATCTCCCAGCAGGAAGTCAAACAAATGCATCTTGCCCAGCCCCTGCCTGTGTTACTACAATGCCCTGTTTTCAGTCCAAACAGATGCCTGTGTTCTGTAGCTATCATTATCTTGAACCCCCCCCCCACTCCTGCAGACCTTGAAGTCAACATCAGAGGTGTGAAACTTTGACACAGTGCTTCTCTTCTTTTCATCATGATGCTGGTTGTTACTGCAGTGCTCATTTTTAAAGAACGACTGATACCCCTTTCACACCAACGCGGTTCCAGGGCCGGTTCGGAGCCAGAGCTTGAAAAGCACCATTTTTCCTGTTCACACCGCAGCGGAGCTAGAAAGCAAGCACCGCATACGTCACGCTTACGTCGGAGGGGGGGCAGGGGCATCAGTTTTAATGTTATACAGTAGTAATTAATGCTGCAAAGCTGGATATTTTGAGCTTGGCGCATGCAGAGGCTAACAACAGCTAGCTCTAACGCCAGCGAATAGGACGTATATTTACCTTCTTTCTCCTACAGAATCGTCGTTGAAGATGATGATGATGATTGTAAAGAACTTTTGAATGTAGCATGTAACGACTGTAAAGTTGGTAGTAAAGTCGTCCCATTTCTTCCATTTCCTTTCGACAGAGCAAAACCAAAACGAGTAGCGCTTCAATACAATCGGTCATTGTTGTTGTTGTCGATGTGAGGGGTTTCCGCGCGGTTTGGCTTTATGAAGCAGGCACGCAAACGGTTACGTCATGACGCAAACGATGACGCAATGACGCAGCACCAGTCGGGCTCTGAGCGGTGTGAACAGAGCGAGAGCTGAACCGAAGAACCGGTTCCGAACCAGAAAAGCTCTAGCACGGAGCTAGAATGGGAAAAGCCTTGGTGTGAAAGGGGTATGAGTGTGGGTGTAGCTCAGTAGTCTCTGCTGGGGAGGGATGAATAATATTGTGCTTCACGTAACACTGACAGAAGGCTGAAGACTTTTTTCAAAGGGATGTTTTCCTAACCCCAGAACTCTTGATCCAATACTTTGCATTAATAGGTTGAATTAGATCTTAATTGAAAAAGCCCTCGAGATACATTTTGAATCGCTGTGAGCTGGAATGAGTTAGAATCAACAAACTTGGAAGAAAACTAAAGATGAGGTTGGATTCCAAAGAAAATCTGAGCACATTCACCAAATGGTAGCGCTGTTATTAACGCCAAAAGACGATATTTAGGAAAGGCCATGTCTCTCATACTATAAGTCAAATTCATGAAATGAAGTTTTTCACACAAATTCAGCTAAATGTGCTCCACAAAAAAGTATAATTAGACCAAACATGTCTGCCTAGATAAATCATGTTTGCCAATTTGTGTAATGAGAAACTGTTAAATAAATATAATAATAAAATATATATATATATTATATATATAATAAAAATGTGACTACAACAACAAAGAATGTGGTGTACAGCAGGCTGACATGAAAACACATTTATATTATTAATAGGCAAGATAGGTGGAAAAAAATGTCCATCATCAATAATAAAGGTCTCTGCCAAAGGGCATGGCATTGATAATCTAGCTGTCAGATGGATACTTCTTCCTTTGCTTGTATGATGTTGAGGACCTGAGGAAATGTAAGATGTATAAGTGCTAATACACACATCCACACAACAGTGTGATCACATCCTCTAAAGGCGGGGACGCCTCTTTTTCTTTCAAAAAATGGCACGCCTGGGTCGCCACTGTATATACTGTAGCTCACTTGGGAATGAGAATGTGTGCGATTTTATTGAACAGATTGCATCTTTCTCTGTACTGTTGCATTAAGGGTGCCTGTAACAGCCGGAACGCAGGGCAGATGGAGAACTGCAACATGTCAGCTTTTTTGCCACATAACGTAAAACAGGTCTTACTTTGACTTTTAATGGCTTAACTTTGACCTTCTCATTCCCACTTTAATGTCAAGGAGAACATCTATTGGGTTTTAATTGTTAATCTTTTGTCTTATAAACCCTTGAATATGTTCAAAATGAACATGACAAATTAAACTGGAAACAAATTAAGGTTTACTTACTTTACTTTTGTTATAAATGAAACACTTCTTGGCAACACTTTAAAAGAAGAGTACAACACATTAGCTTAAGTAATGCAAGGTGCATTTCTGCTCACCTTTAACTGCATCAATTACTCATACATTGGCCAAGGCTGCCACATCTCTCTCTATATAACATTTTATGTTTTATATACAGTACATTTTAAAGAATGTGTTCTTTACTGAAAATAATCCCAAAAACATGTTTGGTAGAAAAACAATTCCTGTGCTCCCGGACTCTAAAACTCTGAAAGGTAACTTTAACAAAGCCTGAAACTGAGAAACACTGAAGTTAATGCCAAGTCTGACTTGTGAAGAATGGGGCCAGCAGTGTAACAGAGAGCATTCCTGCACAAACATGCAACTCTAAAACAGATGTTTTTTTTAATGGACCTCTGGTATCAGAGACACCTTAACTCTCGTTTGTCTCATGTATTTGTTTTGCTCTAGCTGTATGTCCCTCTCTGGGCACAGTTTGGATTCATCCCAGTCAGTAGGGCAGGTGGAAAGAGGCCTTTCTAGCTGTATGTCCCTCTCTGGGCACAGTTTGGATTCATCCCAGTCAGTAGGGCAGGTGGAAAGAGGCCTTTCTAGCTGTAACCCGTTGACGTTTGCCTGCAGAAATGATTTCCTCTACACAGGTGAGAGGAAAGTACCACCAAATGGTGGATCTGCTGCATCATGACAAAACAATATGTTTTAATTTTTTAAAAAGGGCAACTCAACTGTTGCAAAAACACTGACATGACATTTTTGACTCAAGCATTACACTTACATACTGCGGTTGCTCAGACCACATCTGACGGATGGCTGTGGTTTCTCTACCAACCTGGACGTGATTAACACCAAAGACTGTTATAAACCCACTGTATGTGATTTGTTTAATTACTTTAAGGGTTACCAAATCAAATTAGAGCTGCCTTTAGGCTATCATTTAACCTGTTGAAAAGGGAGTCAGATTATTCTCAATTTGTATATGTACATCAAAAAATTACAAATTAATTTTGTAATGTGTTTATATATATGGTTTCATATAAATAATAATTATAATAGTAAACTTTATTTATATTGCACATTTCAAAACAAAGTCACAAAGTTCTTCACATAAAACAGAGAACCAAGACTGCAGGGACGCAGCTTAAATAGATCTGAGTGTCGGCAGCACAAAAATACGATTGGCTGAAAAGAAGAAGACATTTGATTGGCTACAGATGAAAACATGCATTTTTTTACGTTGGGGGAGTCTGATAAAACCGACTTACGAATGCTGTTCAAAGGAAGTTCACACACGAAAAGCAGTTTGTGCAGAATCAACAGTTTTTGTTTATGACTGTAACACACAAGAGATACAGTGTGTTTTTAATGAAAATAAACAGATGTCCAATTGCATGAAGAACACTAGGTCCATTTTCGGGAGGGGTTTAATCTGAACCCAAAGTCAATGTTGGGACTGACGGTTGAACTGCATTAAAGACAACTGCTTGATCTGTTCAGTTAGGCACTGGCTCTGGCACCGCTGATGTTGTTAAAAACAAAGCCAGCCTAATTTAGCCACAACAAAGTCCAATGGTACCCATTAAATGTAGAGCGCACGTTCTAATTTACTTTTGTTAGACTGCAAAGAGAGTGTCAAAGAGTAAATAGTTGCTGCTCTTCCAATAAAGCTGTTTTAGTTCTGGAAGGACGACAAACAGCACGCTTTGAAAACTGGTCGGCATTTCTGTCATGTATGTGCTTATAGTAAATGCAGTAACACGTGCAAAACACTGTAGTTCTTTTTAATGATGTAAAATAATAAGGGTAATGGCTTATACCTGGATTAACCTTATTAAAGCACTTATAACGAAAAACATTTAGGTAATTGGTTACGTCCCTGGTCCCACCCAGTGTGTCCGCTCAGAGCCGGGGGGGTGCTGAAACCTGAGGCTGATTGGACTAATCACTGGTCCTGGACCTGCTAATGCGGAGAAATCCCCAGGTTTACTCAGCTGGCCCGCTGGAAGATAACCTGCCCCTACACAGGGATCCATTACTCCAGCCTTTACCCCCTCACAAATCCCCCATAATAAGACCCAGACTGTTAGCAGGCGGTCTCTGCCACGGGGTGCCAGCTTCTCACCGAGGTAAAATAGATCATTCATTAAAGCTGTGTTTGGATTCCACTGACTGGAAGATGGGTCACAGCTGTGTAAAAAACACAATGCAAGACAGAACAAGGGTCATCCTTTTATTCCTCATATGCAGAATACATAATAACAATATGTAGAGGAAGACGTATGAAATATGATGAGGCTGTTGGACAAATACCAGGAAAAATACAAGTGAACAATGCTAGATTATTCTATTTTATGTATAACAGAATTGGGGCAGTCAACGTTAACAAGATTAATCTGGATGCTTTAGCGCGTTAACAAAATAATGCAAATGAATCTCCAAAAGATGGCTGAATTTGGTTCCAATAATTAAAAAATCATCCAAACTAAACTGAGATGTTAGTAACCCTCAAATGTATCTTTCCACTTTGTCATGCATTTCATTATTACAACACCACATGTTTTTTTGATTAATTACAGATTATTATTAGGATTAACGTGATTACATATCTTCATTGATTGGCCCCACTAGCTAGAATATATTACAGAAGATGTCTTCTTCTGAAAAGAGGAAAACAATCAGTAGAGACCTGTCTGCTGCATTCGACACGGTGAATCATCAGATCCTCCTTCACACTTTCCCTCCTCACCTCCTACCTCAAAGACCGCACCTACAGGGTAACTTGGAGAGGGTCCGAGTCCGACCCTTGTCAATTATCTACAGGGGTCCCTCAGGGCTCTGTCCTCTGTCCCCTCCTCTTCTCTCTGTACACAAACTCGCTCGGATCGGTCATTAGCCCGCATGGTTTTTCATACCATTGCTACGCTGACGACACCCAATTAATTCTGTCCTTTCCCCGTTCAGAGACCCAGGTCGTCGCACGCATCTCTGCTTGTCTAGCTGACATCTCTCAGTGGATGTCTGCTCACCACCTCAAGCTCAACCTTGACAAGACTGAACTGCTTTTCCTTCCGGGAAAGATTGTCCCACTCTTGACCTAACAATCAACATCGGCCCCTCTGTTGTTTCCCCGACTCAGACTGCAAGGAATCTGGGTGTGACCCTAGATAACAACCTGTCCTTCACTGCAAACATCGCTGCTACAACCCGCTGCTGCAGATACACGCTGTACAACCTCAGGAGGATACGTCCCTTCCTGACCCAGAAAACGACGCAAATTCTGGCCCAGGCTCTCGTCATCTCACGCCTAGACTACTGCAACTCCCTCCTGGCTGGTCTACCTGCATGTGCCATCCGACCTCTGCAGCTCATCCAGAATGCAGCGGCTCGTCTGGTCTTCAAACTTCCTAAATGTTCCCACACCACACCGCTCCTCCGCTCACTTCACTGGCTTCCAGTAACTGCTAGAATCCACTTCAAGACACTCGTACTTGCGTACCATGCTGTGAATGGATCTGGCCCTTCCTACATCCAGGACATGGTTACCCCAGCACAACCCAGCACGTGCACTCCGCTCTGCATCGGCCAAACGGCTCGCTGCACACGCACTGCGAGGGGGACCCAAGTTCCCATCAGCAAAAACACGTTGGTTTGCTATCCTGGCTCCAAAATGATGGAATGAGCTCCCCATTGACATCAGGACAGCAGATAGCTTACACATCTTCCGGCGCAGACTAAAAACTCATCTCTTTCGACTCCACTTCAAGCAATACAATTAAAAAAAATAAAAAATGTAAAAAGTACTTCAATACGGTACCACTTTACAATAAGGCTACCCTTATAAAGGATTCATAAAGGGTTTATAATTAGGTTATGAATTAGGTTGTAAACACTTTATTAATCATTAAGAACCATTTATAAACCAGTTCTAACATAGTTTTCATACACAAACACAGGCTCACTATTTGGCAAGATGACTAAGCCTTATATTGGCTACTTAGCTTACTTCGTCTTCTTCATCAGCCAGCATCCTTGGTATCTGTTGTTCACTGAGTTGATTCCCCCCCCATCCATATTGATGTTTCTTGGCATCTCTTTATGACCATTTATTTACGAGTTACTAACATTTATAACTGCCTAAAGGGAGCCTTGTAAAGTGTAAAACACATCACCATTTATAATTTGTTTAAGTTATATTAAGCCTTAAAATTATGCATAAATTAGGGCGTGGTCACATTGAGTGACAGCTAATTCCAGGGACTGCTGCTGTTAGCTTTCTGCTCTGCTAGCAGCTCCGTGATGCTACAGGGACTCTGCCTGCTCAGCTCATCCGGGGAACATAACTTGAACTCGGCCGTGTTTGTTGTGCTGGTGCCTTGTGGACTATTCTTCATGCTTATATCGGACTATTGTGACTCGCTCTGCATCTGTTAAAACAGACGGTGCATGAATGCAGTTTTACGGTAAGTGAAATTCGAGTACTTTATTTATGTGTTGCTTGTGTTTTTAGTCAGCTAACGTTAATGAATGTTAAGGCTTGGGTTAGCATGTAGTAAGCAAGTGGTAGCTACATCTGTGCTAACAATGCTAATCGTAGCCTCCAAGTTAAAACGTAATAGAGAAGTGTTAAGCGTTAAGTGGGATAATACTGTAGAACAAACGGCTTCTGTTTGAGGTTGGTATAATAAGGTCATCCTTGTAAGGTAGAGAGATATTTTATTAGGTAGGTAACTTTATGCATTGATAAGGTTAATTTAAATTCGCTATGATCGATTATGTAGACAAGCTAACGTCAAAGTAGTGTTGAAGAGCGGCCTAGTCTATGTGAAATTAACCTCACAATAAGATGTGTGTATATTACAAATATTAATGTCATATTTCAAGATGATTACTTAGACATTACAATATGGTTGGTTGAGCTGGAGTTCATTATTGAGCGTACACGTTAACGTCACAGTCATATCTGAAGAACGAACCCAAACCGTGTTCTTTTTATTAATTATATTACCAAATTGGTATCACATAAACAGTCAGCATTGGTAACACTATGATGTGCAACATTTTTTACTGTAATTTGTGTGCATTTTGTTGTTAACTAAGATGGTGTTATGATTTATTTTTTGTTAGTATGCACATGGACGCTTTGGGCATACCTGGAGAAGGAAGAAATGGGTCTTCAGAATGATGGGAGTTAAAGACAAAAGAAGGAGACTAGTGTTGAAACTAGTGGAGAAGCGATCAAGATGCCACCTTGTCCCTCTTATTAGACGGCATGTTAAGTCAGGAAGTAGCATTATTAGTGATGAGTGGAGGGCATACAGGAGAGTGCTGAGTAACATGGGGTACAACCACTACACCATAAACCACAGTAGGTGGTTTGTGAACCCCCAGACGGCAGTCATACCCAACATATAGAAAGAGCTCGGTCGACCGTCAAAGGACATGTCCGTAGACTGAGAGGAAACCGTACAGAGTTTGTTGGAGGAACACCTCAAGGTTCTTGAATGGTCATCTTGGCTTGGCTCTGGTCACCCTGATGGACGCTTGTTCAAGGATATACACAAAGCCTTTCCAGTCTGAGTACCATTAGGTCTTACCAAGTCTTTCATTTATGTCTGAGAAAAGCTTTTATGTTTAAATATGTGTATCGGTCATACTAAACAGTCATTACTTTGAGTCCTGATTTTCTTCATGTGCGAATAAAATGTTTTGCTTGGTTCTGTTGCATCTTACTTTGCATTTCATGTGAAAAATGTGTATTAGGTCAGCGTGAATGTTATAACTCATTCATAAATGGACATGTGTATTAAACTTTTATAAAACTCACCCTTTCAGTAGTTATACATGTTAGTGACTCATCAATAGATGGTGATTTGTTTCACACTTTATAACAAGGCTCCCTTTTGCCAATTATAAATGGTAGTAACTCATTAATAAATGGTCATAAGAGATGCCAAGAAACATCAAGATGGAAGGGGGGGAATCAACTCTGTGAACAACAGATACCAAGGATGCTGGCTGATGAAGAAGACGAAGTAAGCTAGGTAGCCAATATAAGGCTTAGCAGGACAGATAAATGTGGGCTCACTATTTGGCAAACAACCGGTCACAGTTGCCCTGTTTATCTCATGTCTTATAAAAGCTTATTAATGATTTATAAAGTGCTTACAACCTAATCAATAAATGAATTACAAACTATTCGTAAACCCTTTATAAGGGTAGTCTTATTATAAAGTGGTACCCTTCTTGGTCGAATGCACTTATTGTAAGTCGCTTTGGATAAAAGCGTCAGCTAAATACAATGTAATGTAATGTAATGTAGAGCTATAGCACAGACACTAACAGATCCCTCTGGCGAGAACTTTAAGATTTTAGCCTTTGCAGACCATATACGTACATGCACACAAATGTATACAGGGTTGAGAGAGTTACTTTGAAAATGGAATCTGTTACCATTACTAATTACGTTAAAAAACTTCTTTTTTTTTAAAGTATCTACGTATCACAATATAAAAGTAATGTATTCTGATCACTCTTTGTTACCTCAATTTCAAATGCAATGCCAATGAATAACAATGAAAGAAATATCAACAAGGTGTTTTCTGCTTGAGGGTTTTATGTGAAGCAACCAAACAGTTTGATCTTAGAAAAGAAGAAAACAGGATATTTTGTATCAAAAATGGGTCCTAGAATATTATAGTTCACAAATGCTTTATTAATTTAAAAACATGAATTAAAAGCAAACACAGTATTTTTGTTCAATAAATCAGGTGTCCGCCTACTGCTTTTGAAAAAATATACAACAAATAAAATAAAATGATATTTATTTTCAAATGTATTGTAACGTTTCAATCCTCCTAGTAATCCCCATTTTGGAAAAATGTACCAGTAACCTGATTACACGTTTTTGTATCCTGATTACATCCTCCCGTTACACTCCCCATGTCTGTTTATATAACACACTACAGGTAAGGAAGAACCCCAAAGAGCACATCAGGGCCTCTTTGATCAGTGTGACACTGTAGTTGAACCTTCTGGGGGTGATCTGGTCCTGCTGTTAGCAGATATGGCTGAAATGTGTTTGTGTGCTCCATACTGTGCAGTATATGTAAAATCAGAAAAAAATGAATAAATAACTCAGATCTAACCACTACAAAAGTCTGCCATGTTGACTTAGAGTCCCCCTGTCTCCCCTCCAGTGTCGAGCAACCCGTACACACATCACAAGGGGGAGGTGGTGTTCGGGTTCATCTATCCACTTCCTGTGGCTCCTCCTCACACATTCTTCTTCCCTTCTTCTATTTCATTTACTGTCAAGTTAAACATAACATATTTGTTTTTTTGTCAACTCTCAGTCCAGGTCTTTCCCACTCTGCATACACACACACACACACACACACATACACACACACACACACACACACACACACACACACACACCCAGTGTAATTTCAAAACTGTCTCACTTCTCACCTTTCCTTTTACACCCCCTGCTTTCAGAGAGTGTCGAAGAACACTTAAGGTTTGTGTTTGATGGACTGCAACGAGGAAGGGGAAAGGAAAATATTTCAAAACGGGTCAGAAACGAAGCAACTGTGCCCAAACAAGAACTAATACCAAAGGGATAAGGACGACTTCAAATCAACAGGAGACCCTGATCACACTCTGGAGATGTCAGTGTGATAATCCTTTCAAAGGGGTTGGAATACACTTGGTCACTGACTATATGGTCTTAAAACTGACTAATATAGAAAGGCAGAATGATCATTTTCCATTTATTCGGAAAGGGCATTTAGTCTGTTTACAATGGATATTATTAATTGTATTGCTACTGTTAAAAAATAAGGGATGTCTGTTTTCAGTTTATAAAATTACCACCACAGAAATCCTCTTCATAAAGGTTTTTTCATCACACCAAAAGGCACCATGCCTCATAACTAATTTAAAAAACTTGATCTGAACTGGAACAACAAAAGATGTGGTCAGCTCAGCAGAGTTACCAGGGTTTTGACAAATGTTGGCCTGTCCACCAACGCAGATACTTGCGTCCGGGAATTCCCAATGCTGGAACTGGCTTGGTGTCAGCTGAAGACCTTGTTGAGGAGTAGAATGGAAGAAGTCAAGATGGAGGCTAGCAAACTGGGTTTTAAAGGGGACCTATTATGCTAAATGCACTTTTTGATGTCTTTAATACATAAATATGTGTCCCCAGTGTGTCAGGGAACTCACAAAGTTTCAGAAAATAAAACCCTCTCTCTTTTCCTCCGTACCTAGATCTCTAAAAACGGGGGTACAACTGAGCTGATCCAGATTTGCCATCTGATATGACATAAATTACGTCATATCGGCCCTATCAGAAACGTCGCTATCAGAAACGATGCGCGACGTGTTTTGGACGTAATATGGTCTGTGTTTACATTAGCAAGCATCGCTAACACTCAGAGCTAACTGGAGAGAATATGTGTAAAAAAGCAGGAAATAAAAAAAGGAACTCACATTGTGGTAAACCCGCAAGAGAAAAAGCATTTGAGCTCCATACTGTTTCAGAAATAATCCTTGATGTGGTTTGGAAAATGATGGCGTTTAATCGCGGCAGAATTTAACTCTAGCTGCCGGGTCATTATGAGCAGGCATTAGCTCCCCCTCCTCTTTTTTTTTATATATATTTGTATATATCTGAGACCCATAATATATGCCTAAATATAGCATAATAGGAAACTTTTAAAACATTTAGTATGTGTCTCTTTCAAGGAAGACTGGGAGACTGGCGTAAGCTTCAAGGACCTCCAAAGACCAGGTGGGTTCCCAGGACTTGGTATGGGACTGGACGTTGGTGAAGAGAGGTGGGCTGCAGAGTAAAGGTTCACAAGCCTGACTGACTGAGAGGCGGGCTGGGGTTGAAGACGATTGCTAGCAGGCAGGTGGCTAGCAGGGTCCAGCAGACTGAAAGATAAGCTGTCTATCAGTAGTTTTACCAAAGTCACTTAACACAGCAAAGAGATCCTCAGACGGGGCTGAGAAGAGACTCCGACCTCCCTACAAGACACTCTCTTCAACTCTCCAAAACATGGTCAAACGTGTATGACAAGTACAGATTACAATCCATCTGATTGGTCTATTTTTGGGCTGTTTGTACTGTCATGGATTTAGCAGGCAGTTGGACCCTAATGCAGAAATAATAATCTAGTGAACATTGGCACTGCACTGACCACAGCAGGTAACTTTGATGATCTGATGAACTGATAGAGAACAATGGTAAACAAGTACCTAACTAATCACATTAACAAGACACAGCTGGAGAGGGTAGGCAAAACCACAAGGGCAGCTGGGTATAGAGTGGTGCAGGGATGACGTATTTACCCGGAAGTAAACTGCGAATGGGTTCCCTCGACAAAAAAGCAATGGGATTTCTCCATAGGATTTTGGAAAATAGCTCGAAATAAGGTCTGTGGAAAACGAAACTGTTTGATAAATGCACGTTTTGTTCAGCCTGATAATACCCACATGTCTACCCTACTTTTATACATTTTGAATCATTAAAGGTCCCATGTCATGGCCATTTCTACTGATCATAATTCCATTGTTGAGGTATACTAAAATAGATTTATACTGTGCAATTTTCCATACTCACATTGGTTTCTCATACAGCATCTCTGTAAAGTATGTGTATTCACCGGTATTCACTCTCTGTCCTAAACTGCTTGTTGGAGCTCTTGCCCCCCCCCTCCCTGTGAGCCCAGTGTGCTCTGATTGGTCGCGACGTTGAGAGCTCTGCTGTGAGCTGCTGCGAGGAGCGGACAGGCTTCCGTGTCGGCGATACAGCGAGAACAAGCGAAACTCATCCTGAGCACACACAAACACTCACAGCCGAAGTAAAAACAATAAGTGTGGCTTGATATTGAGTAAGAAAAAGGTTTATAACGCTGTGAGCATGGGTCTGCGGAGAGCATTTCTCTGCGATCCCAATGTAGTAGCCCAAAAAACGTTTACCCATTTAAACAGTCGTGGTAGATACCTTGTTTGTTTTAAACATCATAAATACACAAACAACAATGAATACTTACAGGTTGTGTACCCGAATCTCCCGCTGGTCCAAACAAAGTAGGAACAGCATCGTTCTTCAGTGCCCTACGCTGTACATATCCGGCATGAATCGCTGAAAGGTTTGGGAAGCTTTGTTTCGTGAAAGGCTGGCAGAGGGTGTGGCCTCTGGGTATCCCCACATCAGAGTACCCAGGAAGAAAACATTGGAAAATGAGAAATCTCCAACGAGGCGTTTTGGGGAGGTCTTTTCTGTGTTAGAGTTTTACTGCCTACAGGGTGTACTTTGAGGGTTTTTGACTCTGCAGACCGCACGATCTTCAACGTCACGCCAACTTAAGATCGATATTCAAAAATACAGATTCAAAATTGTACAAGTTGAAGCGTTTGTTTTCACAGTTGGCAAGAGCGAAGGTACTTGCTTTCAAGCAGAACAGGGGCAAACAAACTTAGCGGGAGTGTTTACGTGTTCGGCGTAATGACGTACAACGTCCTCGACAACTTCTGTACCATCGTTTTTCAGACACGTAAACTCTTCAAAAATCACCAGTGGGGTCACTGCTGATGTATTTAATGTCGTAGAACAAAACGTGATCCCTCTCTTAAATTTGTGTCAACCACAGACCTTATTTCCAGCTGTTTTCCAAAATCCTATGGAGAAATCCCGTTGACTCTGAGACAAGGGAACCGGAAGTGGTAAAATGCTAACTCACTTCCGGGTTTTAGGACTCGTCACTGCACTCTATAGACATAACTGGATAGAATCAGGGCATTGCAAACTATTACAAAAAGGCGGGGCATACAAACACAGGAAGTCAAACCAGACATGACACTATAAGAGTGATTTAACAAATTAAACAGGAGAAAGAAAAAGCATAAGCAAAGATCATGACACAGGCAGTTTGGTTATGTCTGGATCATTAATCACGGCTCTACCTGTTGCTGTAGTCCGTTATTTTTATTTAATTTATGGCACCCGGAAGCTTTGTGACATCCCCTTGGATCCTTCATTTTCAAATATGTTCACATATACAGTACATTGTATAGTGTACATGGTTTGTCCATGTTGAAATTGTATTGCGTTGTTTATTCTGGAACAAGATGTCTTTCACGTTCTTGGAAAGGGATCATCCTGAGTTTTTTTTTTCTCCCCATTAATCAATGATGTATTGATACCCAACAGCTGGCTAAAACCACCTAATGTTGTACAGATGCAGCCATCATAGATTTAGCCCTGGTCAACAATCATGGGTCCTTGGCAGAAAGTAGATCCTGTGATGACGCAGTGAATGCTGGGTCGTAACGAGAAACCATCCGGCAGGTTGGGCAGTGTTTACATAAGCTGGAGCGGTTTAGACCTCTTTAATCAGTGAATCTTATCTTATTTCATGAGAGGGTTTGCTTCCCCGACACAGTATACTTCTAAATTATTATCCTCATGATTGTATTATGATTATCACTTGATATAATGCTGACACTTGTAAGACCTTGATAAAGATTGCCATTTTTTTTGCATAAAGCGGCTAAATGGTGATACTATACCTTCCATCCGTGACCATCCTCAATAACAGCCTGTTTAAATAAGTCTTCACTCTAAAACACACACAGACACACACACCTTGACTCAAATGTAAGCCCCCTTTTCGAGACTCAAAGACATTCTGCCACCAACAGCTAACTTGAATGTGTAGTGAATGATTTATTATTAATAAAACCAATATTTTAATGGACTGAAGCCAGTGGAAGAACAAACCCCTTTTATTAAGACTGCCACTTAGTCACTTTAAGATGATTTGTGTTTATGAATTGTATGTTAAACTGTGTATGGTGAGTGTTATTGTATCTTATTTGCCAGTGCCAAATACTGTACATTACATTACATGTCACTTGTTAGATGCTTTTATCCAAAGCGACTTACATACTCAATACTGTGGGCAATTTGGGGTGAAGTGTCTTGCCCAGGGACACAACGACATGCTGACTGCAGTGGGGTTTGAACCTGTGACCCCCTGATCCGAACACCAACGCACAACCCACTGCACCACACGTACCCCGTACACATTTCCATTGTATGTAAATGTAATGGACAATAGAATATTCGGTAACACTTTACAATAAGGTACACAAAATGTGCTTAGTTACTGAGTAGTGAATAAGGAACGACTAAATAGTTAATGGTTATTTAATGAGGAGTTCCTGAGTGACTGCGATTGTAGAACTGATGGTTAGTTACTGGTTAACAGACTGGGGGGTACTGTATTAATTAATCATTCGTTAATGGTTAGTTCCTGGGTGACTTTGACTGAAGCAATGGTCCGCTGCAGCAGGGCACTTTTAAACCTGCCATCTTCGGCTGGCTTGGGTCCCACACTGGATCGACTGGTGTATGCATGGTGTATGTGTAATGCATTAAAAACAGTAGTTACCCATTACCTAATGATTACCTTACCGTTACTTAAGCAGTGTGTCCCCTCAAGTAAAGTAATGCATTAGAAACAGTAGTTACCCATTACCTAATGATTACCTTACCGTTACTTAAGCAGTGTGTGTCCCCTCAAGTAAAGTAATGCATTAAAAACAGTAGTTACCCATTACCTAATGATTACCTTACCGTTACTTAAGCAGTGTGTCCCCTCATGTATAGTAATGCATTAAAAACAGTATGTACCCATTAACTAATCATTTCCTCACCATTATCTTACCATTAGTTAAGCAGTTTAACAAACAAACAAACACTGTTGATGACAATGACGGATCTAGAGCCACTTTAGTTTACATTTTTATTCAAACAACTTTTTTAACGTTTTGTCATATGATTATATTGTTAACTAGGAACATAAAAAAAAATAAAAAAATGAAAATAAAAACGACTTTTTATAAAACAAAACTAAAAACAAGAGAGCATTAATATTAAAAAAAGTCATATCAATTTAAAACATTAGAACGAAATAAAATAAATGGCCTGTTAAACAAAAAAACATCCATTCCTCACTTCCCCCTTGGATATATGGATAAAAGTCCTCCATTGGACTTCAACTCCTGGACCTTCCCCTCTAAATTGTTGTCCTTAATTGCAGACTTGCAATTTTCGGAGAAACGGAGAAGGGTTTCCCCCTTCTTCCTGTAATTGTTTTTCGGTCCACTCCTACTGCTCTGTATGCCGCCGTTTTGTTTTTCCCCTTGTTCACAGCCTCTAGAACAGTGTTTCCCAACCGGGGGTACGCGTACCCCTAGTGGTACGTGGATGGTCCCCAGGGGGTACGTGAAAAGATTTTGAAAAGTAAAAAAAAAAAAAAAAAAAAAAATTTGATTTTAGATTTTTTTTTATTAAAAATGTTACAGGAAAACTGTACCCAAATAATGAATAATGCATAATCTGTAATAATGTAACCAAAATTGGGGGCATTCAAATTAAGTAATAATTTGCTGGCTATATATTATTATTGGCGCGGCGTTCATCTTCCCGCCGGACTGTCAGGTGTTACATCATCATCATCATCATTGTAGTGGCGTGCTGGTTTTCTTGCTAGCTAGCAAAATATCAACATCCTATCAAGTGAATGCGCTGGTGTTTATTGAGATCAAAATTTCTGTTAACATAATCATTATGGATCAGTGGCTGAGTCGAGCTGGTTCATCCAGAAACAACAGCACAGGTGATACTGCTGAATCAGGAGAACCCGTTCTCAAGAAAATGAAAACAGAGAAGGTGAAGAATCGTCAGTTTGGTGAACATTATGTGCTCTCCGGGTTTACGGTCACAACTACAGAGCCACCGCAGCCAATGTGTTTCATCTGTGGCGACGTGCTTTCTAATAATAGCATGAAACCATCCCATTTACATCGGCACCTTAGTACTAGACATCCCGCCTGTGTGGGTAAGCCTGCAGAGTTTTTCCACCAAAAGCTGGCTGAATTTAAGGGAAGCCAAGAAAAACTAAAGAAAGCGACATCGGTCTCAACCAAGGCCTTGGAGGCATCTTATGCTTATACTCGTTGCTAAATCGAAAAAGCCATTTACCATAGCCGAAGAGCTAATCTTGCCTGCTGCTATAATTCTCGCAGAAACTATGCTCGATAAGAAAGCAGCTGATGTCCTGAAGAAAGTGCCGTTGTCAAATAATACTGTGTGCCATCGGATCGACGACATGGGAATTGACATTATTGACCAAGTGGTGGAAAAATGTAAAGCGTCTGGTACGTTCGCTTTGCAGTTGGACGAATCAACGGATGTCAGTGGGGAAGCACAACTGATTGCGTTTGTGCGTTACAAAGAAACTTTGGAGATGAACGAGCACATTCTGTTTTGCAAGAAACTCACGGGGAGAACTACCGGACAGGACGTTTTTAACGTTATTGACAATTTTTTCTCTCAACACAAGCTGGATTGGAAATCCTGCTCTCATGTGTGCACAGACGGCGCTGCGGCGATGACCGGCAGAGTAAATGGATTAATGGCCCACATAAAAAAGGTAAACCCTGACGTTACATGGACGCACTGCATGATTCACCGAGAAGCATTAGCTAGCAAGAGAATGAGTCCAGAGTTAAACGATGTTTTGAATGATGCCGTAAAAGTGATCAACTTCATACAGTCCAGGCCTTTGAATCATAGACTGTTTCAGTCACTTTGTGAAGACGGTGGGTCAGAACATAAACAGCTCCTGCTTCACACTGACGTCCGCTGGTTATCCCGAGGGAAGACGTTACAGCGGCTGTTCGAGCTACGCAATGAAGTGAGGGCATTTCTGTCGGAGCACACACACCCACTTGTGGCTATGTTCGACAACGCTGACTGGGTAGCTCGGCTGGGATACCTCTCTGATATTTTCAGCAAACTCAACCAGCTGAATCTCTCTCTTCAAGGTAAAGACACAAATGTTCTTAGCTTGTATGACAAAGTGTGTGGATTCATGGAGAAGATCAAGCTCTGGCAGAGCAAATGTGAAAAAGGGATACAAGTTGTTTCCTGCAGCTGAACGCATACATTGCTACTGGTGAATGTGACAGAGCTCCAATTGTGAAAATAGTACACACACATTTGTCCAAGCTCAAGAATGAGTTCAACTCCTACTTCCCTGATATTGACAACAAGTCATCCACACTGGACTGGGTGCGTAATCCATTTGTGACGTGCATTAACAGCAGCATTCCCGCCAGACTGCAAGAAGACCTCATAGATGTTCCTCAGATAGGAGCCTGAAGATGAGGTACTCAAGCACACCACTGACACAGTTCTGGTGTGGTGTGGAGAAGGAGTATCCTGAATTGGGGAAACATGCCCTGAATGAACTGTTGCCTTTTGCGTCCACATACCTGTGTGAGGTGACATTCTCCGCCATGACCCACATCAAGACTAAACACAGGAACAGACTCAACTTGGAGAATAACCTGGTCACAGCTGTTGCAACAATCTCCCCCAGACTCACAAAACTGATGAGGGAGAAACAGGCTCAAGTGTCACATTAATTGGTGAGTTACCTTACTTTTTTTTTTAAGTCTTTAAACAATGGCTATTATAATGTATATGATTAGTTATGATTGAATATGATTTAAGTGTCACATTAATTGTCGCATTGGGTCACAGAGACAAAAATATCCTCCTCTTCTCTATCTCTCCTCGTCACTTCTCTCCTTCTTCCACTCCCAGGTTTCACCTTAGCTACACACACACACATTTCACACACACACACACACACACACACACACACACACACACACACACACACACGGGCCGCCGTGCCAATTTTAATGTGGGCCGCCGTGCCAATTTGACTATACACTGCTCTGTCATCTCATGGTGGCTGGTGGCTATCCATGGTGAATGGTGTGTCAGAAATGTAGTCATATTATTAAGCTATGTTTTCGTTGTCCTTGTGGTTTGTTGGACTTTATGTCATATTATATTATTATCTGATATATATTTCGTTTCTATACCCTTTGTAGAAACGAAATCTTAAATATTACACCTTTTCTTTCGTTACTTTTCTTTCAAACGTTGTTTTAAATTGTAATCTTGACTGAGCGACTTTTTACGCACGAGCGTCAGATTACCACCCTGGACTCCCGATATAATGTCAAGCTTTATTGGGTTTAAAGGGCCCGGTCATGTGGCCCCGCCCCCGGCCCGGGTCTGACATGTGCTGCCACTGCACACACACACATACACACACACACACACACACACACACACACACACACACACACACACTTGATTATTACGGTATATGGTTATTATATCCCTCTCACATTTTTCTCATCTTTTTATATTCAGATCTAATTCCATATTTCTTTCTTTCTGCTATTACCCTGCCCATACCTATACCCCCCTCCCCCATGCTGCTATGACACCCACATTTACCCAAGGGGATCAATAAAGGAATATCTCATCTGATTGTATCATATCGTATCGCATCATATCTCATCTTATCTTATCTTAGTTTTGTAGCAGATTCTTCAGTGCTTTGTTAACTTAAAGACCCACTGAAGTGTGCGACGGTGCATGATCTTTTATGCTAATACGTATAGTAATGACCAAAATTGTCCATTGGAACCCATATCAAAGATGTTGGAATAGCAACGAATTTGACGAGTTTGAATTTTCCGCTGGGAAATTCGCAGTCGACCTCCGCCTTCGTGGGCGTGGCTTGCGATCTACTGCGTGACGTCACAAGATGGGCCAAGCCGAAGTGTTTACATTCACCACCATTCATTTTGTCTCTATTTCAAAGTCGAATTTACCAACGTTTTTGAGCGAGTATTTGATTGGAAAGTGTTTCGCAGTCGACTGGAAGTGATTGCCAATCGAGAAAAGCTGACAATGGAGGCGACAGTGACGAAAAAGGGAGGAAAAACACACGGGAAGCGATGCATTGCCGCTGGCTGTGGTAATGTGAAGTCTGCCGAAGTGGCGATGTTTCTGTTCCCAAAAGATGAAGGTGAGTGGCTGGTGTCATTGTTTCGTAGATTCATAGATTGTTTATGAAAAATAAACGCCACTGTGTTGATGTTTCTGTTCCCAAAAGATGAAGGTGAGTGGCTGGTGTCATTGTTTCGTAGATTCGTAGATTGTTTATGAAAAATAAACGCCACTGTGTTTGTGTTAACTAACAAGACTGTCATGGCGGCGGCAGAGCTCAAGTCGAGTTTCTCCGCCTGGAGATATTCTCACTATTTCACTTTTGTCGAGCACAAAGAAAAGAACGTTTTAGTTAAATGTAAGTTGTGTCTTGGCGGGTCAAAGATCCTATCGACTGCCCAAAACAGCAATTAAAATCTGTTGAAACATCTGCAAAAAACATGCTGGGACGAAGCTAGTAGCGAAGCTAGTAGCTAAGACCACAGACCCAGACTCATCCGACGCCATTCCACCTCCACCTAAGCAACAGCGGCTGGATTGGCACTTTGAAACATATCTTTGTGTTTGTGTTTGTATAGCCACATTGCTTAGCAGAGTTCAGTGATGCAAATGCATGTCAAGTTGATCAACAGGTTGTATTATTCTCCGATGCAATAACAGTACTGAAATGAAGGCTACAGTATAAGGGCATTAATGGGTGCCCTTTTCTAAGTAACTAAGAAGTTACTTTTCACAGTAACGCATTACTTTTTGGTGTAAGTAGTGAAGTAACTAGTAATTGTAACTAGTCACTGGTTTTCAGTAACTAGCACAACACTGCATGTGAACATGAATGTTGCATCATGCTATGAACAGATGAATGTATGATCAGGTGACGGCCAATCCTGTGTGTAGATCTACTCTAGATCTATGACAAAATATTGTCCTCAACTAAATTGACTTCCATGGCCACTTTCCTCATCTATCCTGTCCGAAAAGCTGTCAAAATCACTAATTTCTCTCGCACCAGTATCACTTTCCGAAGGCTCCGCCATGTTAACAATCACAACTGGGCCCATCTTGTGACGTCACAGCCGCTATCGTCTGCAGCAGCGGTAGGCTCAGACTCTGAAAAATTTGCGATGTTTATCTCGTCCCTCGCACTTCCTAAAAAATTATTTTAGCCATGAACAGGTACAATTATATGTAAGAAATGAAACTGCCATTTCACTTTGGCGCAAAAAAATGCACTTCACTGGCACTTTAATGTTACAATGGGAATGAAGTGATGATGTCAGACCTCAGAACTAAAGCTTTACTTCAATAAACTGCCAACCTGTGTGACCATGTGACTTTATCCAGGTCATCCACACACACACACACACACACACACACACACACACACACACACACACACACACACACACACAGAGCCGGTCTGCCACAATATATAGACTATTAATATATCCTGGGGATCACCACGATTGATTGCGTAGTAGGGGGTACTTTAGGTTGGCTTGAAATGCTTTGGGGGTACAGTACTCAAAAAAGGTTGGGAACCACTGCTCTAGAACACGCTTGTAGCGGGTTATGGCCTCTTCTGGGGTCAGGACTGAAACAGAGAAAAAGACAAATATTTAACTATTTAACAACAGTATTTTGTTGTTGCCTATCCTAATGATGTCTGTAGTCTAGTGCAGGGGTCTTCAACGTTTTTCAGGCCAGGGACCCCCAAACTGATGGAGAGCTGGAGCAGGGACCCCTACTATATGTATGGCATACAATTGTGTTTTATATTAAACGGGGCCTAGTGCCGTGTATAAACATAGCTACTCTGTTATTGTACATTCAATACTAAGCTATTCAAATAATACACAGGTTAATATATTCATGTTTTTATTTTAAACATGTGCAAGGTACAGGGTGGCCGTACCACTGCCATTTACAAACATACATCTTGAACACAACACAGAGCTATTAAAATAATTCACAGATTCAAGTTTTAACTTCAAACAAGTGCAAGGTACAGGGTGACCATGCCACTGCCATTTATACATCTTGCATACAACACTGAGCTATTAAAATAATTCACAGATTTTAACTTTAAACATACATGTAGAAGGGACAGTGAATCCTCAAACCATCTGTGGATGGCCCACGTACTCCCACATTAGTGAGCTGTCTGACCCTGATGAGTAGCACACAGCTTATCTAACCTTGGACGGATGGAGGTTGTCAGGCAGAGGGTCATATCAGCCTCAGGCTGCAGCCTTGACCTGTATTTGTTTTTCAAGTAAGTGAGTGAGGAAAATCCACTTTCGCAAAGATAGGTTGTTGCAAAGGGCAAAAGGCTCATCATAGCTTTTCCTGCCAATTGCGGAAAGTCTTTCTGGCAAGAGATCCAGAACTGGGTGAGTGGTTTTGTGTCATATATGTGTCTGAACGTACGTGGATAGTTCGATTAGCGGATCCTCCTCTGTCACTGTCAGGCGTGTGCCGTCTGCTGCGTTGTCTGTGAATGGAAACAGTATCCATGTCTTGTCCCTGAGCCAGGAGTCAGCCTCAGAAAAGTAGTGCCCAAATTGTCCCTCGAGTGCCTCCAAATGCGCAAGAATTGCGCGTGTTACGGGGGGCGAGAGCACAGCAGAATCTCCCAGCTCATCCACTGATGGAAACATGGAAAATATTTCCTCCCTGATGCGCTCCCTCCATCTTTTGATTTTATTTAGAAAGCCTTCCATTTTGTCATACAGATGAATGGCATGTGTATTGGGGCCTTGCATTGAACTGTTCAGTTTGTTCAGCTCAGCGAAAACATCAGCAAGATAGGCAAGTTTGGTGACCCAAACATTGTCACTGAAAAGTGCAGCCAGCTCTGTGCGCTTTTGGAGAAGTAAAAACTCCCGAATAGACTTGCGCAATTCCAACACACGTGACAACACTGTTCCACGTGAAAGCCATCGAACATCGGAATGGTACAGTAGCGCAGTGTGTTTTTCTCCCTCAGCAGCACAGAGATTAAAGAAGAGACGCGTTTGCAATGCGCTCTTCTTGACTAGATTGACTACTTTCACTGCCGAGTCCATGACATCTGCCAATTCAGCACTCATATCTTTGGCAACAAGTGACTCCCTGTGTAGCCTGCAGTGCGTCCAAATCACTTGCGGAGTAAAGTAACCTGTTTCAATAATTATAACCTGTTTTAATAATTATAACTTTGTCTATGTAAAATGTATACTTATGAAACTAGACCAAGTGTTCTTATTTTCCTTTGTTTGCTGTGGTCAATTGTGTGTGCGTTGACTTAGGAATGTAGAGGATCCAGTCGGCCCCCCCGGGGTTTTAATGGCCCGGATAGGAGCATGGGGGGGTTGTAGGAGAAAGGTAATAAAACTGACACCATTGAGTCTATGCAGAGATTGTTCTGAGAGAAAGATTGGGATGCAGAGTGGTACGGCCAGGTGCTGAGGATAAACGAAGATAAGGATTGGTACCTCACCCCCGTGCGACCCAGAATTGTTTATTTTATGGCTGCCATAAAAGATGACCTGGGACTGATCGGCGGCGCAGGAGATCCAAAGTTCCCACACTTATGGCTGACTCACTCTGATTCGCTGTTTAGACCTCGTCAATGGCTGACTCACTCTGATTCACTGCCTAGGGCTCGCCCAGGAGTGAGTCCACCAATGGATGAACACCTAGGGAGGAGCAACCGACACAACTCCTCCCACACAACTCCTCTCCGTTTGTGGGATAAATATTGTGAATTCTGTACACTCGCGGCCTCTGTTCTGTCTGACTGTCTGATACGTACATCGCACGGTGGAAGAGCTGAGGCCCGAAGTACTTCGTTATATAAGTACTTCGTTATATTGTACTGTTGTTTCTACCATTAAATCAGCTTATTGTTTAATCTCATATCTCTGTCTGAGCCGTTCCTTTTTACAGCAGACCACTCATCAAACGAACAGCGCGGAGCGGGCTCGAACCTTCAACAACTGAAGGGTGCTTAAACCCAACAATTTGGTGACCCCGACGTGATGAGTAGGGTCTCATAGAAGGCACACCGGCAGCCAGCGGACGAACGGTCCAGGGATGACACCTCGAATACCTCTGACAACTAAACCAGGGCCCCACAACAGAAAGGTGAGCAGATACCTGTTATTATCAAAATCTGTGATTGGCTATACTAAAATTTTAGAGTTGTCAGCGGCATTTTCAGTGTTTTAGTCTTACGGTAGAAAGACAGTACTACAGAATAACACTTTCCAGTCTCAAAGAGGAGCTGTAGTTGTGTTATATGTGGGGTATTTCAAGAGGAGAAACGCAACTTTCAAAATCAATTTGAAATGACCGGATCTCGCAAACTCTTGCTGTGGGGTTAATCTAGAAGACTAAACGTGACGATAAAGAGATTCTGTAGACTGGGTTTCGACTCCTTGCCAAAAGCCACATCGCCGAAAGGGGGTGTAGAAGCGCTTCTGGAAGTCTCTCCATCTGTTGAAATATACATCGCACTATAAAAGTCAACTAGACTGTACGGGGAATATATTAACTGTGTAACGAGATTGCAGTGGTTATAAATTTAAAGAAGTCCAGCTGCAATGGTCGTTCGAGATTTCAGTGGTTTTAAAATTTAAAGAAGTCCAGCTGAAATACTCTGAGAAATAAGGTGACACACACAGTAATTCTTAGACGAATTCTGGGGTTGGGGCTCATCGACTAATGTACACAGGCAATCCTTAGACGGATCTGGGGTTACATTAGGATTATTTATTTTGAGTGTGATTAACTGTGTAACGAGATTGCAGTGGTTAAAATTTAAAAGAAGTCCAGCTGCAATGGTCGTTCGAGATTTCAGTGGTTTTAAAATTTAAAGAAGTCCAGCTGAAATACTCTGAGAAATAAGGTGACACACACAGTAATTCTTAGACGAATTCTGGGGTTGGGGCTCATCGACTAATGTACACAGGCAATCCTTAGACGGATCTGGGGTTACATTAGGATTATTTATTTTGAGTGTGATTAACTGTGTAACGAGATTGCAGTGGTTATAAATTTAAAGAAGTCCAGCTGCAATGGTCGTTCGAGATTTCAGTGGTTTTAAAATTTAAAGAAGTCCAGCTGAAATACTCTGAGAAATAAGGTGACACACACAGTAATTCTTAGACGAATTCTGGGGTTGGGGCTCATCGACTAATGTACACAGGCAATCCTTAGACGGATCTGGGGTTACGTTAGGTATATTTATTTTGAGTGTGATTAACTGTGTAACGAGATTGAGTAAGAAAAAGGTTGATAGGCGCTGTGAGAATGGGTCTGCAGAGAGAATTTCGCCTTGATGCCAACTGGCTGTTATCAGCCTGCAGCCAGGGAGGAGAAATCAGCAGAGCTGCCTGCACTGAGTGTGTGTGTGTGTGAGGAAGTCCGTGGATTGGTCAATTTGGACCAATCAGCGCGGGCTTAACGTAACGGCTAAGCGGTCCTACGACGCTGGTTATCAACTCGGTAAATCGAGCCAGGGTTTCTCTCTCCAGCTGAGAGCGCGTTCACGTGAAAGGGACAAGTGTACTAACAGCGCAGCGTCATACTTCATTAATGAAAAGTAAATAAATATTAGACAAATATGAACTTTAAACATCCATGACTTAAACATATAATAAAGGATACAAGCCACATAGTTGCACCTGCAAGGTGAATATAGAGCAACTGGTTAAAAATAAATAAACTACCGAGTGTTTGAAAGCGTACAACAGTTTTATGTTATCACTGTTGCCCATCTAAGACACGAGTGGATCTGACTTTAATTACATTTGAGTTGAGTGTTTCGTCAACCTAATGTGTTGCTTAAAATAATACTTCTGCATACAGTATGTGACAATGTAAGTGTTGCACGGTCAGATACGGCTCGAGAAGCTGACTTAGACAAGGAAATATATGATATATTATGATATTATATGATCGATGATGTGATATGAATGATAAGTGCGACACGTCGGCGTCTTCTCTTCATACGGCAGTTTAAACTGTATTTCCTTTATCCTGTAATATGACTTGATAGATTTAAACTCCGCACGCTGAGCTCTGATCAGGCGCAGCTTTCACTGAGTTGATCTCTATTCTATAGACGCCGGAGGCAGGCAGCGTCAGGTAAAACAAGTTATTTAGCCTTCCCAAACCTGAGCCTTACGCGCCGCCAATAATACACCTCGCACCGAAAACTATCAGACTGTATACCTGTGGGAATAAAACTACAATAATTAGTAAATTATAGTACGCAGGATATCTGGTGTTTTTATAAGAAACTAAAACCTTTAGGAGAAGCGCTCTTGTGAGTCTCCGCAACGGGTTGAAATACACCTCGCACCGAAAACTATCAGACTGTATACCTGTGGGAATAAAACTACAATAATTAGTAAATTATAGTACGCAGAAATATCTGGTATTTTTATAAAAAACTAAAACCTTTAGGAGAAGCAGATACGAACGAAGTCAAAATGGAAGGAGAATTTGAACGTGAAGAGAGAGAATTAGGAGTCCCTGTTCCGGGGAGTTTAAGGGAACAGTGGGGACAAGCAGAGAGATTGATACTTAGCGGACTTAAGCCCGGAGATCATAAAAAGGCGAGCAGCGATCTCCGTTTCTTACACGATCAGATGATCGCAGAGAATAGAGTAGAGGGTGACGAGGCAATAAGTCTCCTAGCCACAGCACTCAATACATACGAGCGACAGTTGGTTCAGAAATTAGAAACTCTCAACAAGCAGAAGGCAGGTTTTATCAGGGCTTCTAAACTTAACAAAGAAAGGGAGCTAGTTGACAAGCTAAGGAGAATAGGCCATAACGCAGCCTTAGTTATGAATGGAGTGGCAGTAACCTGCTCTCTGAGCAAAACTCCCGCCAAAAATCTGCCCGCCATAGCAGCCCCACCCAGTCCTGCACCAGCCCCTCCCACAGAAGTGATAGAGCCAGTCAGGAAGGAGAAGCCATATGGTGGGCCCCTCCCAGACATCCCAGAGGGCGGTCCCCTCCTCTATCCAGATTTATACAACCCCTTTAAGACCCGACCCCCTCCCTATACGCTTCCCTCCACCTCTAACCCCCCCTCACCCAGTTCCCCTCATGACATTAAAGGAACACCTGTATCAACACATACACCTACAGATGAAGAAATACTTGACTTTGTTGCAAAACGCGTCAAATTTTTTAGGACTAAAAAAAAAAGGATGAAACCTCTGCCTCTGACAGAGAAGACACGGCAAGTCAAGACGGCACAGGGGACTCCACCTTCCTCTGAAACAGGTTGATATAGCCGGTGTCGGACTTTGTTTATGAACACATTAACTGAGGGACAGGTTTCTCCCCATTTGAGCTGACCCACGGCCATCAGTTTCCGGGTCCTGGAGCATTAGCAGTAGGGAAAGAAGTAGAAGGATGGATAGCAAACCATATTACCAGCAACTTAAGGGCTTGGTATGAGATTTCTCCACCCAGGTGGCTGACGCCAAAGGGGGACCGGAGAAGCACGAGGCTAACACCGCAGAATTCATCTGGCTGAAGGTCATCCGTCCGAAGTGGCTCAACCCAAGGTTCACCGGCCCGCACAGAGTGACTCAGAGGACATCACATGCAGTTCGCCTCGAAGGAAAGGGGGAAACGTGGTATCATTGGAGCCAGTGCGCCGTTGGAAAACCTCCAGCAAGGACGTTAGACGACATCAGAACTGACATCGCTGCAGCAGGACGAGAGACGACACATCTGACGACGACAGCCCAGCAGAAGCAACGACCCATACAACAGATGACAAGGACAAAGACACAGAGGTAACAACAGGCGATCTTGGAAAGGAGATTACGGCCGGCGAGGAGGCGGACACGAGTCTACTCTGAAACACACGACTCCATATAGGACCCGACTTTTTTACTCCCACCTTTAGGGGCACTTTCCAATAAGTAGCAGCATTTTTATGCCCACCTATAGGGCCTCTTTCTAATAAGAGTAGTAGGTTATATATAACGAGAGGTTAGCCCTATAGTTAAAGGGCAGTGAAGTCTCCCCACTCACCAGACCTTCTATTTAACAGGTTCTGGGAGCACAGTATTTACCATTACAGGGTACTATTTTACACCCTAGTTTTAAAAATCTCCTTAGGAGATTTTAGCATTGTGTTCAACCTAATTACAATAACACGGACCACTGATTAAAGGTACTCAACAATGACAGACTGTGGATTACACTTCCTTATTGTTTGTTGTGTACTCTGCTAGTGGGAATCGTGGTTTTACTTGGGACACTGTTTGTATCTTGAACACCATTCTTAGTTATATGGCCCATTAGCGAATTGCCTTATTATTTGATTGGGTGTTAATTCCTTGTGTCCTAGTAAATCTCCTATTATTAATAACAGAAATAATGTGTGTTCACCCTTGCCTTTATTTTTGTTTTAATGATTCCATTGACCACCCAGACTCCATTCCCCCGCCAGAGGAGTCCGTAACTAGGGTCAAACGGGCCAAACATGAGGTAGTTGTTACCAAAATGTCTCCTAAACAAACCTTCACTTTCCAAGCAGGTAGTGATGGAATAATGTAGACAGGATCAACTATGTACATTACAATGTGCTCCGTTTAGCTAATCTCACTAGGGACCTGTAGAAGGACTCGCTGAACAGCTGGGGCCGACTTCCCTTATGGCTGAAACAGAATAGAATGGCCCTTGACATGCTGTTAGCTGAGAAAGGAGGTGTGTGTTCAATGTTTGGTGATATGTGTTGTACTTTCATTCCAAACAATACGGCTCCGGACGGTTCCGTCACAAAGGCTTTAGAAGGCTTTCGCACACTATCCATAACTATGCATGAACAATCAGGGATACACAACCCCTTGGAGGAATGGTTTACAAACATGTTTGGTCAATGGAAAGGTTTAATAATGTCTCTTTTGATTTCAATAGCTACTTGTATTGCCATTTTAGTAACATGTGGTTGTTGTTGTGTGCCTTGTATCCGCTCATTGTGGGACAGACGCAGTAGAAAAGAATGACAGTGGTTATGTTTTGAATGCTGTTGTGAATTGATCTCTGGAGGTGAGATCAAAAGGGGGATTAAAGTAACCTGTTTCATAATTATAACCTGTTTTAATAATTATAACTTTGTCTGTGTAAAATGTATACTTATGAAACTAGACCAAGTGTTCTTATTTTCCTTTGTTTGCTGTGGTCAATTGTGTGTGCGTTGACTTAGGAATGTAGAGGATCCAGTCGGCCCCCCCGGGTTTTAATGGCCCGGATAGGAGCATGGGGGGGTTGTAGGAGAAAGGTAATAAAACTGACACCATTGAGTCTATGCAGAGATTGTTCTGAGAGAAAGATTGGGATGCAGAGTGGTACGGCCAGGTGCTGAGGATAAACGAAGATAAGGATTGGTATCTCACCCCCGTGCGACCCAGAATTGTTTATTTTATGGCTGCCATAAAAGATGACCTGGGACTGATCGGCGGCGCAGGAGATCCAAAGTTCCCACACTTATGGCTGACTCACTCTGATTCGCTGTTTAGACCTCGTCAATGGCTGACTCACTCTGATTCACTGCCTAGGGCTCGCCCAGGAGTGAGTCCACCAATGGATGAACACCTAGGAGCAACCGACACAACTCCTCCCACACAACTCCTCTCCGTTTGTGGGATAAATATTGTGAATTCTGTACACTCGCGGCCTCTGTTCTGTCTGACTGTCTGATACGTACATCGCACGGTGGAAGAGCTGAGGCCCGAAGTACTTCGTTATATAAGTACTTCGTTATATTGTACTGTTGTTTCTACCATTAAATCAGCTTATTGTTTAATCTCATATCTCTGTCTGAGCCGTTCCTTTTTACAGCAGACCACTCATCAAACGAACAGCGCGGAGCGGGCTCGAACCTTCAACAACTGAAGGGTGCTTCCCAACAGGAGACACATCCCTTACAAGCGCGATTAGTCCACTTTTTAAACCAGCCATGGCTCTTGCACCGTCAGTGCACAGCGCAATATATTTTTGTCCACGGAATGTCATTTTCTCTGTAAAAAATATCAATCACTTTGAAGATTTCAGAACTAATTGTGCGTGAAGGAGGCACTTACAAAACAAAAATTCCTCCTGCATTTCCTTATCATCGACAAAGCGCACAAACGCCAGAAGCTGGGCGTCCTTAGACACATCTGTTGACTCGTCTAATTGTAATGCAAATGCATCTGCCAACCTCAGCTTCTCTATCAGTTGCACCCTCACATCAGATGCCATCTCGTCTATACAGCGAGCTATGGTTGTGTCCGACACTGGAATGGTTTTCAGTTTGTTAATGTCAATATCATTCCCATACATTGTTTTACACATATCGGTTGCTGAAGGCAATATTAAATCCTCTGCAAGTGTGTATGGCTGTTTCTTCTGGGCAATCCGAAGAGCAATTTGATAAGAGCATTTCAAAGCTAGCTCACCAACTTTGGCTGATTTTCTGATCAATATCTGTGGACCTTGGAGGGATTTGAGGCTAGCTTGGAAGTATTCAACAGGTTTGTCTTTTAAGTGGCTGTGTGTTGTCTCCAAGTGACGCTGCAGCTTTGATGGCTTCATAGATTCATTTGAAAGAACAGTAGAGCAAATGACACACATTGGAAATTCAATGCCATCTGTCTCCTTAAAGGTAAAACCAAACTTCAGATAATTATCTGCATATTTTCGGGTCTTCTCTCGTTTGCGCTTACCCTTATTAGCTGCTACATCAGCAGCAGGTTCCGCCTCGCCACTTGCATGTTCACTGGCGGTTTCTGAGGTGGATGGTATCTCTCTTGTGCTTGTGGATTTTTTTGGTCGAGTTACAAAACGATCCATTTTTATATATATATAAAGGTATGGTCTTCTCAATAATATCGCAGCGTGCGTCCTTGTGTCTGGGTCCTTAGTAAACTGGGGACTGAATAGGCTCTCAGCCAATCACGGGGAACCTGACAGAGCCAGCGTGTGTCATGCGGCCTCGTGATTGGCACAGCAGCGATAGGGGCGGGTCCTCCCCTTTGTGTACAGGAGGCCTGGTGGGACAGGTCCGGGGTAGTCTCCTGCTGTGAGTGAACCGGCGCCTAGCTTGAGATAGCTACTGTGTGTAGCTGAATGCGTGCATTGCTGACTGAAAGATAACGTCTTCTGCCTCCATTTCTCCGTTCGCTACAATATGTTGGATTCATGTTAATGTGCATTTAAAGACATTTCAATTTGTGGGAAAAAAATGTTTGGAAATTTTTTTTTTTTAAGAAATATTAAAAATTGTCTAATCAACCAAAGATTTCGCGACCCCCTGCAGTACCTCCGCGGACCCCCTGGGGGTCGCGGACCCCCTGTTGAAGACCTCTGGTCTAGTGTCATGTAACACCTGTGTCACGGTGGGTCCTCGTGGTTTAGCTAGCAACCTCAAATCAGATAGCCAGCAATCCCTTAGTGACTAATTTGGCTAACAAGCACAGAACAAAAAGTGTAATACATGTGTCAATTGAGATGATTTCGCGAAGCAGTGTTACTAATTTTTCAAATAAAAAAAACATTTCAACTCATACTTAAATTCTGACAATAAACGCTTGGGGGTCGCCATCTTCTTGCATTTGCTTCTCCTCATCTCCATTTTGAGTTCCAAGCGTGTAGAGGTTGGGTTGAACTCACGTGTTGTCACTAGCCGAGATGCACGTGACAGGTTCATGGCCAATCGTAGCACTTGAATGCTATGAAGGGGCGTGTCTTGCGTAGTGCTCCAGCCGGATCCCGATTTGCAGCGCATTAACACTTTATTACGGTTTTAATATTTTAATTGTATATCAGTGAATATACAGAAGCTGTGCTTTGTCAATTTAACAAAGAAGATGAAATACCTGATTCAAAACATCAAAACTATTGGTGTGAATCGTGTGAACAAGAAATGAGGATCAGGGTGCTAGGGCGCTCCGCGGAGTTCGCTGTGCTTCCACATCCGGTCTGGCCCAGCGGCAGCACATCTTGAACTACGCTGGGTGTTAGGGTTAGTGTGGATGGACGGGCCGCAGTAGTCTATAGTGATGGCAAAATGAAGCTTTGAATGAAGCATCGAACCACTTGGACAATTGTGTCGGAAATAGGTTCATTTCTCGAAGCTTCAGTTACAGCGACCTCTCCTGGCGAAGTGCAAGGCTGCAGTGGGTTTAACGTATCTTTGCCTTGAAAGATATTCGATGCACACACACACTAAGACTGAATATCATGTTCTATTTGCAATTAAAGATTAATAATTGTGTGTATTGGGTTTTTGAGAAGAGACTAGCGAGTGCTGGACATTTTTTTGGGCGGAGAGGGCCTTTTATCAGTTATTAAAGTATTAAAGTTGAAAAGCAATGATTAAAAGCTCATCCGTTCCGGGCTTTGAACCAGCTGCGCGGAGGACATCGCAGCATTCGGGCCGCCGGCTCTATCCACTGGGCTATCTATTCCTTACACAATCTAACTGTTTTTATATTACTCGTAATTGTCTCTTTGTTCACAACTTCTCCACATTTCGAAGTGTTTCCCGAGCCAGAACGACCTATCTTTCTTCCTGGCTTGCTCTATAATGATCCAATTCAAATGCAATACCAACAACAACTCAACAGCAACAACGCAAACTACGACAACAACCCACACATTGCGCATTGTTTAGAGCGGTTATAAAGTGTTGAAGCGCTCAAATTCGAAACTGTTTCAACCTGTCACCTGTCAGAATAGAGACGAGGCAGTGCATTGAATCGCGTCATTGGACTGCGAACCAGTCAAGTGATTCATTCAGGAAATGAAGCAGTTGCTGGTTCGGACGTCACATGTCACATGATTTGAAGCAGTTGCTGCTTCTGACGTCATATGTCACGTGATTTGAAGCAAGCTTCGAATCCCTGCTTCTATGGAATAGGAAGTCCAGGGTTGAAGCTCCATTCAGAGCTTCAGTGTCAAACTGCCATCACTAGTAGTCTATGGTTTTAGGTTATCATGACACTGCACACCAAAGTACTCAGTCTTATTGACGGAAGACAGACTTTTAAAAAAAAGAAAAAATTAATTGAATGGCTAATGAAAAGGGAGTTGCTTCAAGGAAAAATGAAATGCAAACTCTGCAAAAAGAGGATGAAACTGGAGAAACACTCAAACGTCGACGGACTGCCCTGCAGTGGTAAGTCTTACATTTTTAGCACGGGTTTTAACGATGACTTCCTCTGTTTACTGATATGTAATGTTACAAAGATAAGTTCTTTATCAGGAAAAAAGGACTAGGAATTTACGATTTGTCTTTTGTGGGAAGTGCCAACGTAAAAAACACCGAGGGAAAACGACGAAGAAGTCAGTGAGGTGTTTGTCCCTTTTTGAGAGGAGCAAATTATCCTTGTTCAGCTGGATGAAATACATTTACAGGTAATATTAATTCATCAATAATAGCAGTCATTTCCACAGAGCACAGGAAATGAATGCCTGTAACAGTGTGAGAAAAAGTTTTTAGAGAGTACTTGTCCATGGACAAGTGAGTTTGGCAATTTACTTGTCCGAATACATTTTTCACTTGTCCAGAATGGACAAAAATTGTTCTTCGCCATCGTATTTTACATTTTCCCACGTTTTTTACGACACCGCTAACGTAAGTGAGAGGTAAGATTTTACTGCATCACACATAGGGTTGGGTATCGTTTGGATTTTAACGATTCCGGTTCTGCTTTTCGATTCCGGTTCTTTTCGGTTCTCGATTCCGGTTCTTTGAAAGGGTAAAAATAATGACAAACTGGGAGAAAATATATTTATGAAAACATTAAGTCAAATCTGTATTCCTATTTACAAATCACTTCATACTGTTTAATTTCTTACGGTTATTGAATACAATTATATAAAAATAATCTCTGCATTGTTTGGTTAGTTCTAAGTGGTGCAGTTTGAGAATGTACAATTGGCCCAGTCTCCTCTGATGTTACACTGCAACCTGCCTGTGAGACAGAGTCCAACCACACATGTCCAACCTAATAATAATAATAATACTAATACATTATATTTATAGCCTATAGGCCTAGCGCTTTTCTACAACTCAAAGACGCTTGCACGCTTACACATGTCCTGCAATACACATGCTGCAGCTGCCCAGCTGCTCACTGTTTGTAAAAGTAAATAAATAGTATTTTCATTTCAATAATGTACTTTCTATACCCTGCTTCATAAACAATACTGACATCCCTGTGCTCCTCCGAGTCTGGGGGTCCGGGGATGTGAGGACAGCGCGAGGACACAGACAGGGAGGCTGCTTTACTTCATAAAGCGCTTCGAGATTTGTCTTGGCAGATGAGAAGCGCTATATAAATTAAATGTATTATTATTTATTATTATTAAAGGAAATGGTGGTCAATATTAACAACATAGGAGCTAAAACGCTTAATAACCTTCATTACGTGTTAGAGAAAGAACATAAGAAAGTTTGACAAAGAGAGACGCACCATGCAGCGATCAGCTGATACGGAGCATGGAGAGAGAGAGCTGCGGTCCGCGGGGCTCGGCCTCGCCCCTGTCCTCACAACTCTTATTAATCCCGGGACCGGACAATTGTTATTTGTTCCTACTCGGAACCGAGTTTTGCTTCCCAACCCTGCCACTGTGCTACACGTCCCGCACCCGCCCCCTTCTAACAGTACAGAAAGCGGCGAGATGCATTTCCTTAGGAATCAACAAGCAGAACCGAAACTAACATTTCTAAACGAACAATGGCGGACACGTACAATTTGCGAATGAGTTCTGCCTTTTGTAAACTGAATTTATCAATAATTTGTCAATAAATGAGGGTGAAAAACGTCACTTGTCCGCCGGACAAGTCAATTGAAAGATCTACTTGTCCGATATTGTAAATAACACGTCCCGGACGGTGGGACGTGTGCTTTTTCGCACACTGCTGTAAGTATTACGATTGTTTATTTTAAGTATGTTGACTGTTGTTTAACATTACCGAGATCTAAATGCTAATTTCAGTTAGCGCGTCAATGACGTTATCCATTATATGTTAGCATTGAGCTAGCGGACTAAGCGCTAGTTATTGGCAATTCACAACGCAGGCTTCTTGGAGGTCTGGCGGGGCACATTAGCGGCGCTTTCACACCAAGTACTTTTCCCAGGAATAGTTCCCGGAACTTTTATTTCCTGGAACTATAGTAAATCGCGTTCACACCGGAATAGTCCCTGGGGGAGGGATTAGGCAAATTAAGCATGAAGCCGCTGACGTCACTTCTTCTTCTTCTGCTTTGGGTTTACTGGCAGACCGCAAACAACTTCACGGCGTATACTGCCATAGATATATATAAACACTAGATGACTCACCCGCGCTGCTGGCCAATGGAGACCGACGTTGCCACTTGGCGGCCATCTTGCTCGCTCATTCATAACATTATGTCTAACGTGCACTATTGAAATAACCGTAGATGCTCAATTTTCAACCAATTTTCAAACGGTTTGGTTTGTTATAGGCCTAAACATCAAAGATGTAGTTATGATACTGCATACTTATAATTATAATCATGAACTTTTTTTCAACATGTCTTGTTGTCTCCTGTATCATAGCCATGCTAATAACGTTTATAATAAACCAAACCGTTTATAATAAATAAACCAGATTTTAGCGAGTTAAGAGTATTTTTGTGCAGATCACTCACCTTACAACAGCTGTAGCAGTAGTTGTTGACTGTGACAAGATGGCCACCGGTGAGCTACGCTGGCGACTCCCCCTTGAGCCATCTAGTGTTTATATATATCTATGTATACTGTCACCCGAAGTCCCCGGACGGAAGTCCCCGGAGTTGGGGATTGGCTTCAGTAGAAGCTGCTGGGAGTCTTCCCAGCAGCTTCTACGACGGAAGTTAAAGGGGTAATGGAAGTGCAAATCAACGTGGCAAAGAAAATAGCCATTTATATGCAGTAAGAAGGATATAGCTGCTTATCAGATTCAACAGTTTAGTTGGGATGGGGGGAGGGAGTATTCAGACTTATCCAGACACCAAATTATTATAAATCTAAATGATTTACTTGAGATTGTTTTGTTTTTTTGCTAGAAATATTATATATATTCCATCCCTACAGTGGAAATAAAAAAAAAATGGGTTCAGAAAGTTTCAATGTGTGATTATTCTAATAGCTTAAAAATACATGCGTAGATGCTCTGATATAGGGAAACTCAATAGATAAAATTAATTAGCAACATTAAAATATTCTGTTTCATTTTAAGTAATAACAAATGTCTAATGTGAATTATATAATTAATACATTAGCCACTGGTGCTGAATGCGTTCGTCTTCATATGTCTTTGTTCATATTTAGTCATTTTATATTGATCTTTAACAGATTTTCCCAGGGACTGCAGCTAAGGCAAATTGACATGCTGCAGGATGGCGTGGCAGGAAGCAGTCGCACGCTGTCAAACATTTGCCAGAAGTTGAGGAAGGTCTGCAAGAGTGCAATCAAGAGGAGAGAAAGGAGGGGAAAGCAGACACTTGGAGGACCAAACGAATTTGTCATGCTGGACGAAAGCAACTTCTACCACAAAAGGAAGGTGTGTATAAACTACAGAGCCTTAGCCTTTGGCCTCACTAAAACTAAGACCTTTGTTTTTCAAGGTGAAATAACAACATATCTTTTAAGGTCAGAAATTAACAAATGAATGAGCAAAGTAATGTAATTGTATAATTGTGTCATTCACACCCTTATGACTGCCGTGCTTAGGCTTCCAAGACACAGTATACATTAGAGAGAGCCAGCTCCACAGTGTATACACAGTCAAATAACAGAAAAAAAGAATTTAGAAGCTAAGAAGTATCTCACCCAATCAGATCATTAATCAATAAGGACATAAATCCTTATTCTTACTTTTTATTACTAACATTTTAAAAGTGCATAATCTATTTATATATCATCTAATTCTAATATCTATCTTACCTTTTCATGTCTCTTGCAGCAAAATAAGCAAACGTTAACTTAAAAAAATTGAACAGCCTTTTCTGTTTGTACTACCACATTTTTATTTTTTTCTCTTCTTCTTCTTGAGAAAGGAAGTGATTATTTTTAAATTGTAAAAGAACGCAAATAACACATTTGACTTTGTTTATCAATTGAAATTCCTGATGTTTATTTTTATATAATTGTGTCCTTTTTCACTGCTTTATTACAGCATGGTAGGGGAAGAGTCGGTCCTACGTGGAGGAGGAGAAAATGGGTCTTTGGTATGCTGGGCATCAGAGGAACAAGGAGAAGACCTATCCTGAGGCTGGTGAAACAAAGATCAAGGCGCCACTTAATTCCTCTGGTCACAAAATACGTTCGCCAAGGGACCACGGTGATAACGGACATGTGGAGGGCGTACATGACTGCAATCGCAGAAAGTGGCTTTGTCCATTTCTCTGTGAACCACAACCGGTCCTTTGTGAACCCAGACACAGGAGCCCACACCCAAAACATTGAGCGGGCTTGGTCAACGTACAAGTCACAGGTCTGGAGACTGCGGGGAAACCGCACAGTTACCTCATTCACACCAACGCAACTCCGGTTCAAGCTCCGTGCTAGAGCTTTTCGGGTTCAGAACCGGTTCTTCGGTTTAGCTCCGGCTCTTTTCACACCGCTCAGAGCCCGACTGGTGCTGCGTCATTGCGTCATCGTTTGCGTCATGACGTAACCGTTTGCGTGCCTGCTTCATAAAGCCAAACCGCGCGGAAACCCCTCACAGCTCACACCGACAACAACAACAATGGCCGATTGTGTTGAAGCGCTACTCGTTTTGGTTTTGGTAAAAACCAGCGGTTGCCATCTCTTTCTGCAATTGTTGGAGAATTGCTTTGGACCGCGTCCTCCCCTCCAGCTTCCTCTGTACCTCTTCGGAAGACCAGATTCCCAGTAGGTAGCTGGTCTCTTCAGTGGACCACTGCTGCTTGTTAAGTTTCTCCATCGTTGTGTACAAACTGGATAAAACGCGGGCTTTTTGTTGTTGTTCAGGAGTTGATCCCGCCCCTGCCCCTGCCCCTGCCTCGACGTAAACGTGACGTATGCGGTGCTTTTGCTCTAGCCGGAGAATTTTTTGGTGCTTGAAAAGAACCGGATTCCGGAGCTAAGAGGCTGCTCCGCTGCGGTGTGAACAGGAAAACCCGGTGCTTTTCAAGCTCCAGCTCCGAACCGGCCCTGAAACACCGTTGGTGTGAATGAGGTAAGTGAAGACTCTGAAGAGTCATCTTGCTTTCATCGAGTGGACACATTGGCTGGCAAATGAACACAAAGATGGTCCCAGATTGCTGCATGACATACGCCACTTTCACAAGTTCTAAAAGCAACCTCGTTTTCGTTATTAATGTCATTTGGAATGTTGTTTAAATAAAAATGTAAACTTGAGTGCACAGTGTTTGTTTGTTTGTTTGTTAAACTGCTTAACTAATGATAAGATAATGGTGAGGAAATGATTAGTTAATGGGTAACTACTCTTTTTGATGCATTACTTTACTTGAGGGGACACAAACTGCTTAAGGAACGGTAAGGTAATCATTAGGTAATGGGTAACTACTCTTTTTGTATGCGTTACTTGAGTTTACCGTACCCAATCTGCCTAAGTAATGGTAAGGTAAGTAATGATGACTTAAGCAGTAACACGTGAGACGGATCAACCTCCACCAGTCGATCCAGTATGGGACCCAAGCCAGCCGAAGATAGCAGGTTTAAAAGTGCCCTGCTGCAGCGGACCATTGCTTCAGTCAAAGTCACCCAGGAACTCCTCATTAACTAACCATTAACGAATGATTCATTAATACAGTACCCCCCAGTCTGTTTACCAGTAACTAACCATCAGATCTATAATCGCAGTCACTCAGGAACTCCTCATTAACTAACCATTAACGAATTATTCATTAATACAGTACCCCCCAGTCTGTTTACCAGTAACTTACCATCAGTTCTACCATCGCAGTCACTCAGGAACTCCTCATTAACTAACCATTAACTATCTAGTCGTTCCTTATTCACTACTCAGTAACTAAGCACATTTTGTGTACCTTATTGTAAAGTGTTACCGAATATTCTGAATCTGAATTCTGTTCATAAGTTTGATTTAATGAAATTCGAAAAAACCGCATGAAAATGAAAGCAAGATTTACTAGGTTTATTACGTTTCCTCCATCTCAAAAACTCTTAATGTTTGAGTCTATGGATTTCCTCCCATGGTGAGAATCCATAGCAAATGTGTGTTGGAGCAGGAGAAGACAGCTGTTAGCGATTGGAGCAGAGAAGAAATAGGCAGGATATTTACCAAGTGGTAGCAAATGTACAGTGAAGGTTTCACTTTTATGAACAAATATATCTCCCACAACGCCTGCTCAAAAAATAGCATGCAGCGATCAGTAACCAGGATACTGGTATTTATCTTGCCAGCTGTTGTAATTGGTGGTAGTTTAGGACATATTTGAGGCAATAGACTGTGATACTTCTACATAAATTGGACAATGTGATGTGTGAGTTAAACATGCTGCACATTGAACCATACTGTTACAGTAAGGGTGCCTGGAGCGGCCGGAAAAAAAAGGGTAAATTCAGTCTGGCAGCATTTATTTGACATGTTGTTGTAATGTGAGCATATCTAAAGCTCAACAAAAAGCCTAACGTGTGAAAGCACAATAGTCCATTTAAAACAAATGCAGGGGTGACTGTAAAAGTGTAAATCTCAGCCTTTTTAATTGTTGTGCTACAAATCAAACCATAAAATTGGTTATACTTGAATAAACACGATCATTTATGATGAATCCAATCTTGAGGTGATCTTTAAATGCCCATATGAGTTATTTTGAAAACGTATATAAGAAGTTGTTTAAAGCATTTATGTAAGGGAACTGCAATGGTCCACATACGTTTATATATGACAGCTAGAACAATTTAAATTAAATTCCATCTGATGGTGTAAATTGCCTTTTGTCAGAAAGACTATTTTGTAATTGTGGGCATATTTTTGTGTTTCCTTATTTTCCAACAGCAATGGATATTCTTAAACTCTGTTAATGCAAGTTTAATCAAAGGCTTACACAATGCGGTCAAAGCTGTCTAAGAGGATGCTAGCCTAATATCCCGGACCATGGCTGACCCCAAACTTCCAATTGAATATATCTTGTTTTAGACATGCACCCACCTAAGGCACCAAAAGTAGGAGGGTCCTACTTCCAACCCTAACCCTAACCTGAACCACCCTTCGGCCACAGTAGCAAGCTAGCTGCTTTTGTCTGGGGTAGCTGCCACTGACAGAATATAAAGTATATTATTTATCTCTTTCCCACCCCCATTTCTCTTTCCCTCTCTCTCAATACGTTTTTCTCATAATCGTAATGCCATAATAACACCAATAGAAATCTGAGACCACTTACAGAGCTCTAAGATAATTGTCTTGATTTCCATGATTTGTTTGTGTACTTCACAGACTCTGCGGAGGTACTGCAGTGCCAGATGGCTCAGTGTACTTGCATGCTTACAGTTAGTACTGACCAGTGGGATGCTTTATCTATAGGCATATTTTAACAGTCATGAGAGAGTGGAATAGAATGCCAAAGTTTGTGATCTCGAAAGCCATCTCTGTGATCGAGGTATGAAAACATTCTTTATGTTCCCAAGTGTTGCCTTTCACCCTTGAGCTGGATAGATGCAAACATTGATACTAACTTTTGTCTGTCAAGGAGGCATGAGTGTTAGTTTTACGATGTTCATGTGTGAGTTTTCGATTCACAGCTCTAATTTGATCCAAACATTGTTAACACACACATGTCAAGTCTTTTTAATTAGGAAGTAAAGACGGATCTGAAACCAGCATCCACAGCCAGTGATGTAACATCAGCGTACATTTTTCTTGCAATTCTTGTATCTGACACATGTATCGAGTTGATACATGACATCACCTGGTCTTTCAACTTTTCAAAACCTCTTCATCAGTGACACACATGCATTCTATTATCGTCTCAGAGATGTTATAGTTGTTATACTGACTGGTAGAGTATTGTTGACTGTAATAGTCACTTGTAGTTTGCTGTTAATTAGGATTTGTTTTGCTTAACATCCCTACAGAAAAATATATTAAACACTTGGATGCTTTTTTTTTTTTAAATTCTTTGCAACAGAGATGCACTTATTGCAGAGCAAACACACTGGCTTGCCCTCAGTGATTTCAATGTTCACATATCTCTCAGTCCTGATGCTATTTTTGGCATCCTCTTCAGGGTTGACAGCCACATTGAGCCATCTGTTATCCAAATTCAACACCGGACGCCTGCTAGCCAGCTAAATGTGCCGTTACTTCTACAAGCGCATGTAAGGTGGGCTGTCGTCAATTATGCATGTTGGGATTGGCTGATGACTGACAGCTCAGGACACCCTGCCAATTAAAAGGTTTTTTGTGGCAAAATGTCCGATATTTGGAGGACATCTTTCTTTCTTGAGGTTTTACAAAGGACCAATCATGGTCTGACATTTTCTGTGGACTCGAGTTGGCCGAGGGCTAAAGCCCCTTACACACCGAGCCGATTATCGGCGTCGATAGATGTCGGGCCGTCGATGAGCGTCGTGTAGCCCTACTCAGATTGGTGTGTACTGCACCGCCGTGCACCGTCGTGTCTTTTCGGCCTTGCCGACACCTTCCGCCGCCGATTCGACATGTTGAATTCCGGTTGTTGCCTCTTTTGAATGACGAATACACACTACCGCCGCCTGCTGGTAAGGAGAGTTATTGCCACTCACGCATGCTCAGTTCGTACGTGCAACTTGGCCTTCGGCTGAAGTCTTTGCGGTGTGTTCCAGTGCGAAACATGGCCAAGACGCAGGAGACGTGAGGCGACGTGAGGCGACGTGAGGCGACGTGAGGCGACGTGAGGCGACGTTCCGTCGGGACGTGTTCTTTGTTGTTCTTTGGTGTCAGTTTGGTGTGTAAGAGGCTTAAGAGTTGAAAAGGCCTGGTCTACGGTTTAAGGAAAACTTAAATAGTAAACTAGCAATTGTATTGGTTAATTTTTAAAATAAATACCAGCCCTATGAGTCAAAGGGGATTGAACCACAACACATTTTGTTGAGTCTGGTTATAGTAGAAACAAGGGGTTGGCCCCTCACTGGCTTCCCACCTACCAACCTTTCAATTGGGTGAAGAGATGTCAACATATTTCAATTGTTTTGGCATGTTAGTGTGGATGGCAGACCTTGAAAAAATGGAAAACAGAATGTGAATTGAATCCCATTTGTCAATGGGATATCATATTTTGCATCAATGCTGTAGAAATGTTACAACCTTTTAAGGAAACTCTACCATATACAACATGATCCAGATGGGGCTGCTCCTAACTCGCAATTCCTATTCTTATGTTTTCCTGTCGTGTGAGCATGCATTGTGTAGCAAATTAAGACATGGCAGATGTTGACAGGAAGAGAAACACCAGACCTGCTCTGGCAACAATTTTGTCAGACTTTGTAAAGATGAAGAAGTAGAGCATTTAAAGTCCAAAGTTCCATTTGACTTTATTGGCTGCTTACCAGCTAAACAGGAATGATTTTCTGATTAAAATAGTTCAGGGGCCAATAAATAAGTACCTCCTCTCACACTGATACTGTACAAGGTCAAGTACAGTAGCAGCAACATACAGGACCAGGGATGAGCCGACAAGTGTCCTATAGAAATGTCTTTATAACATTTGCGTTACCAAAGTAAACCAAGTTTACCAGCCTAGTGTCAGTTGATACTAGAGGCCATGAGGTTGGCAAAGTTCATTCATGGCCGAAGAAACGTTGTATTTATGCAGTTCTGTCTTGCTGTGCTTGTTCAGGATGGAGACAATGGTTAGGAGAAATTGGATTTTAATTGCCAAATACCATTAATGTGTCTTTGGTATCGACCCTTCTTAGTGTGACTGCACCAAAGTCCTTCAGCTTGCAGAATTCATGTATCGTCACAGAAATGCTGTATTAACATCTTGACAGAAATGCTGAATCAGCATGTAGTTCAGCTTTTTTTTAGCTTTTGCAGGATGGAGACAATGGAAAAGACATGTATTACCATCATCCAATAACGTCTCTGTGTTATTGACCCTTCTTGTCGGGCTGCAGCAAAGAACTTCAGCTGGCTGCAGAGTTCATGTATCGTCACAGAAATGCTGTATTTCAGTTTCTCTGTGCTTGTGCAGGATGGAGACGATGGATTTCCATCACGTCTCCTGTTATCGTCCATTCTTGTTCTAACTCCAATACTCTCAGTACTCCCTGGCCTCTTTAAGTTCTGTTTGGAACACCTGTTCAGTGGGGTTCTCTAAACAGCTCAGCCCATTGTTAGGCGGCCTCACTGAGTGAAACAGACTCCAGTCTCCCTTGCACAGGATCCAGGGTAGAACATCCACCTTATAATGAAGTTCTGGTGAGAACTCAGTACTGATCAGATTGGGTGCTCCTGCTCCTTTCCCTCGTGTTATCAGTTTCAATTGATCGTCGTAGCAACAGTGCTGAGCGGCCAGGGTGGTGCTATCGTACGACAGCATGGAGCGGAGGCAGAATCTGGCGGAGGGTTTGTAGATGTCCAGGCGCTCTTTGGGTCCGCTGGCGTCCCTCCAGCGATAGGTCTTACGGAGTGGGCCGTCCTGGATGTTGACGGCGCTGTAGACGGCCTCTGAGGGGAAGGAGCAAGGGCAGCTGGGCAGCTCTGTCAGCATCTGGTGCAGGTACTTCTCCAGGAAGTCGTTCTTACAGCTGAGCCACTTCTCACAGCTGTCCACGTCTAGGTATGGGGATTGGAAGAAGTTTGATTGAATTAGTCTTTACATTCTTATAATTATTGGAATACAATAACCAGTCAGATATAGAACGATTGCATTGGCTGCATTAATGACCCTTTGTCAAAGTGCATCACATATTATTTAATTTTAAAATGCTACTAAGTGAAATCCAATTCAGGTAATTGCAACTGGAACCCAACAAGGAAATGGCAAAAACAAGGAAAGTAATAAACCATTTCCCTGCAGTAACTTTCCAAGAAATAATTTCAGGAACTTACAAACAAATTTGGGGCTTTCTGGTTTATGTTGCTATTAAGCTGAATTAGCTTAACAACAGGAATGCGCTAACTTCCATTTTTCTTTTAAAAGATGCTTGCTTGAAACACCAAAGTTCATGCATAGTTAAGAGAACATCAAGGAAATCCCTTTGAAGGAAACTTTGGAGAACATTTACATGCACAACAACCTATCTATCACACTACATAGGGATAACCCTAAATAGCATAATGTGGCCTCTTTAGGTGTTGAATAAAAAAGGGGCTTTGAAGAAAAACAAGTGTAAAAACGTTTTTGTTAATTGTTATATTAAAAGCTTCTCTCTATATTTGCTTCCTATGGTGGATGTGGGTTGAGAAGGAAAATGTCAGACACTGGATTGTGTTCTCCTTTCCTGCTCTATCTCTTGTTATGTTTGCAGAGTGAAGAGAACTATCGTGTTCTCTGGCCGCTGCCTGCAGCAGGAGAGCAATAAAATGGAAACTAAAAGCAATTCAAACGTTTCTGGGAGGCAGGGTCGCGGTTTCATCGTTTCTCTGACATACTCAGCAGTGCAGCTCTCAACATGGGAGGTTTCTAAATATCAAAATCAGAGGTTTTTCCCCACCACTGAATGGAACATAATGTTTCATATGCAGGTCAACATACAATATAACATTCATCCAGAAACTCAACACGTACTTGTGTCCAGGGAGTCTGTGCTGTTGTCCTTCTGGATGGGTGTGGGATCAGTCACTGAAATTGCAGTGTCTATAAGACAAACGAAAAAAAAATTGTCTCTAATTGTGTCTTGACAAACATATTGTCATTTTACACTTTAATGAACAAAATAGGAATACTAATAATAGTTGGTGAATCTGTTTTTTTAGGTTTGGTTTTGTCTTTTCCATAAAAGGAAGTTTTCCTGGCTGCTGCTTTGAAAAGATTATTGATACCTCATTGTCGAGAATACGGACAGATCTAACCTTATTTCCGTCATATAGATGTTTTCATACATTGTCAAAGCTGGAAAACAAACTAGTGGACCGAGGTAACTGATGTATATGTTGTGTTGCTTTAATGCACAGTGTTTTTTATTTCATCTAAGGGGAACCACACTTGGCCCACACTGGGGGTAAAAAATGACAACAATGCAATAAAGTAAAGAATGTCTGTTTCCAAACCATAGGTGTGTTAAGTTTCGTTCAATGTTTCTCTGTAAATACAACGAATGTGTTGAATATTCTTGCTTCAATAAGTTTTGCAAAGCTGATTTTTAAATAGTTCCTTTTCTTAGATTGTATGCTCCTTAAGTCTTACTTAACTTTTTAAAAAACGGTTGCTTCCTATAATATTATTACATCAAACAATACAAAATCTGATATGTAAAATGCTGTTGCCCCTTTTTTGTATTAAACACCTTGGCGCAAATCATTGTATGCTGATGATACCTTTAATTGAATAGTTAAAAAGTCATTTTCTGCTGCTAAATTTGGATTAAACTGAGATTTTGATCATTGGCTTTGCTCAACATAGACCAGTTTCAAGGGTTTCTTCAAGTAACAATAACTCTTGATTACTGTTGATTTTTCATAGTTGCTGCGAACGAAATATGATTCGCGGTGGTTAAGATTGAAGAACCTGTTCTTACAAGTTTGTCAGCAACCTTTAAGGACAAGGGAAGATAGCAACATTTACATCACACGCAGTTAAAGCCTGTTCAATCTGGTTAGGGTGGTAAAGATTACTGAGAAAGTGGTTTTGTATTATTATGTTACTGGTATCTGTTGTGTACTCTAAGTCTTGAGTGTTGTATTGGTATGCTGTGTTTCTGAGAATAAAATGTCTTCCCTGGACAAATTGTCTTTGATCATCTGAACTGAATTGGCATTCTTGTTCTTCCTCACTTAAAAAACACAAAACTTGCTATCACTAGTTAGCTTAATTGCATGGGTTGCAGTGGCTTGGTAGCTCATCTAAAATTGGAATTCATGCCACTTCTTGTCATATCCGCTATAACAGCTGCTGTTTTGGGTGATAGTTGACCTAATTTAAAACATTTTATGTTACTTACTGGCACAGTCCTCCAGGTCACACGTGCGTGACTCCGTGGCCGTACATGCGTAGCCACAGGAGCGGGTGCGTTTCTGGGTGCCGTTTCCACATGTGACGCTGCAGGGAGCCCAGTCACTCCACTCCTCGTACTCTGAGAAAACACAGGGAGAAGAATGAAGGACAGACAGCGCACAGAGAGGAAAAACAAAACTATAGAGTAATATATGAAGAGCGGGATTTGACGTTAGGTTGTGAATTCCTCTCCCAGCTGGTGTATGTGTGTTATGTAATTAAGGAGAGCTGAAAAAGGGCCAAGTAGCGACAGCGTGGGACCTCTGAGACACGCTGCTCTGTGTTTAAACAGCGCTCGCAGGAGGAGGACTTCAAAAGCCTCTTCTTGCAGTGAGAGTGATGACGGCTGTATGCTAGCAAAACTCTAACATTTAATCAACAACTGAGCCAGAATTACTTTTTTTTCCTTTCCTTTTTTCTCTCTGCAAAAAGGAGCTTAAAACAACAGTGTTAGATCATATGCTAACAGAGTAGTAGAGTGATGACTTATTTTTGTAGGCTGACCCTGAAGTTAGCATCACAAGGACTCCCTCAACGAAAAGCAATGGGAATCCATTGGAATATTGCAGAAAATAAGCTCTGTCGCAAACACAAGTTTATGATACTTACACGTTTTGTTCAGCAGGATATTCTCCATATATTTAAACCACTTTATAATTGTTGAAGCATGAATGAAATCACAAGAAATAAAAAGTTAACGCTAGGCTACAAACGAACTACATCATGACTCGTCAACACCGCTAAGCTAAAGGTGGCTAATGTTTGGCACGATGACTGTAAGCAATTTACTCACTTGTTAGCAACCGCCGTTTTATAACACAAAGAAGGACATTTATGAGAGGGGTATTTACTGTAAAGGAACAAAATGTCCACAATTCTTGGGTACTTAATCGAAAAACACAAAAATAAAAATGTTCGGGTTTTAGGACAGTTTCTAGTGGAAGAAAGTGCAATGCCCTTAAAAAAGTAAAGATCTGGGAGTATTCCCCTGTTCCACACAGGAGATAATGATGCTCTGTGACCAATCGAAAATGGCATTCTATTGGGGAATGTCATTAGGCTCGATTCCAAGTCGAACCCTACACCCCCTGACTCTTTGATGGTGAACTCCTTCTGCAGTCTCTCTCACAGCTGAACGAGGCTCATTCTTTAAGGCGGAACGTGTCAATACAGATACAGAAAGAACTCTACGAACACATACAGCGCTGCACATGGTCCGGTAGGGCAGCAGGTTAATCAGGACAAATGCAGACTCGCTGTTAAGAGGGTTTAAGATCGGTTTGGAACGGCTCTTAATGTGGCGGACACGCAGACATGCAAAAGGAGTAGAAGTGGGGGGGGGGACAAGTACGTTCAAAGTCTGCAGTGAAATGCCTCAGAGGTTGTCAAACTCCCCCAAAATCAGACATTAAGAACAGCCTTTTTGAGTGACGCACAATAAATATTTGACTTTAAAATAATAATAACAATATAACTGTAATACCAAATATTCAAAGCAACATTGAAGGGTTCCAAGTCCAGTGTTGTTTTTAAAATCGGGTTTACTAGAAGTCCTGTTTGGATAAGTATTAATAAAGGGCACAAAGTCATATTTTGAAGGGAGCATGGCTTACTTTAAATAGTTATTATCTCCGGGGGATCAGCAGTGCACCCATGAGACCAGCAATCTGGGAGAATTTAGACTTTTGCCTCATTAATGCCTCATAAATCGATAAATCACCTTAAACATGTACAAAATAGGCAGATATGACACTGATTCAGTCTTTTCTCCTGTCTGAAAACCAGGTGGCCACACAAATCACTGCTTGTTTTGCTAAAATCTCTCAATGGATATCTGCACACCATGTAAAGCTAAACCTTGAGGAGACTGCTCTATCCATGATCCTACTATCAACATCAGGCCAAAACACACTAACTGTCACTGCACCGCCCAACATTGCTGCTACAACCCTGCAGATACACTCTTTTCAACATTGGGAGAACATGTTTTAGAATCTGTTTGGATACACTGGTACTGGCTGGATATGTCAGTGTCCTTTTTTAAACTCATTTTGATATGCATCATCTTTTAACTGTCTCCTTATTGTGTTGTGTTATTTTGTTAATATGTCTGTGAAGCACTTTTTAAACGTATTTTTAAATCAGATTAACAATCTCACCATAGTTGTCCTTTGCATCCCAGCCTGTGTTCCAATGACCGCCCCATTCTCCGCCCACTCCACTCAACACGGGCTCCTCTGGGTCGTAGGTGTATTCCTCAGATTGTTCTTCCTGAGTGGATTTTTCAAGCCCGTTCTCCAGCTGATCCGGGTACTCCCAGAACAGCGGCCAGAACAGCTTCTTGTGGCTGTTGGCCCATTCTGAGGAGGACACCGACCAGTCGTTACGCTGCCCCCCTTTCACCAGGTCCATCTCCACCTCTGTCTCCGTCTGTGAGTCCCCTACCACCTCGATGGTCACCTGAAAGAAAAACACAAAATACTTGCTTTATAGTTTAGCCAGATGCAAATAATCCAATTTAGACTGATAAAAGTTGTTATCTTCTACTACAATGTCAGACCAATAATACTCTTACACTCAACAACTTGCTTCAGTGGAACAACTTTGACAAAAATGACCTCAGCAGCAAAAACAAAGATTCTGTCATTTGAGATAATCGTCATTACCTAAAATATGCATTCACACAGAAGTGTCATATAATGATGGTGACAGAGCTAACTTGCTCAAACAAACGCCTCTACAAAGCAGTTATAGTACATGGGTAATGCAATGAGGAATACTGAAGGGAACCAGAGTCCAACTTGCAGTAAGGGGGTAGCAACCCGATTGGCCAAGGCAGGGCAATGCAAACAGGATGGTTTAACCACGTCGTGGATGTTTGATAGGCCTGATCCATTCACAGAATGGTGGGCCAGTACCAGTGTATCCAAACAGATTCTAAAACATGTTCTCCCAATGTTGAAAAGAGTGTATCTGCAGGGTTGTAGCAGCAATGTTGGGCGGTGCAGTGACAATTAGTGTGTTTTGGCCTGATGTTGATAGTAGGATCATGGATAGAGCAGTCTCCACAAGGTTTAGCTTTACATGGTGTGCAGATATCCATTGAGAGATTTTAGCAAAACAAGCAGTGATTTGTGTGGCCACCTGGTTTTCAGACAGGAGAAAAGACTGAATCAGTGTCATCAATGTTGACATTCTTTAGCCGTGGTAGGACAAGCCATGAAAGCAAATAAGAGAGCCAAGTCAATTGGTGTAGAGACAAAAAAGAATTGGGGCCGAGGATGGAGCCCAGAGGGATACCAGTGGTGAGTTGACAAGGGTCTGACACAGACTCCTCTCTATTACCCTGTAGGTGTGGTGTTTGAGGTAAGATTTGAGCAGGGAAAGGGCAGAGCCTGAGATTCCTACTTCTTGAAATTTGTAAAGGAGATTTTGTTGTTTAGTTGTGTCAAATGCAGCAGAAAGGTTCAAAGGATGATTACAGAGGAGAGGGAGACTGCTCTTACGGTCTGCAGTTCCTCAGTGACAGCAAGGAGGTTAATATCAGTTAAGTGGCATGCCATGAAACAGACTGGTAGGAATAACGAAGGCTGTTTTGATGAAGGTATGAAGAGAGTTGATTAAAGACAGCTCTCTCAAGTGTGTTGGATTGACAGGGGAGAAGAGAGAGAGGTCTGTCAGGGGCATTTTCTGGGACGTTAAATAGCAGGGCATGTAATTCTTCCAAGAATTCCGGATGTTGACCAGGCTCTGAATTCCAGAGTCACATCATTGTTTCTCTAAATCAACTCCACAAGTCCTAAACCCATTTTTCATCAAGCCAACTCCACCAGGATTTGGTTTCAGAGTCACACTTAAGACCTTTGGAACTATTATATTCGGCTGTCATATGTTTTATATTTCCACTTTTCCCCCTTCGTTCTTTTATTCCTCCAAACACCAGTGTAGATGTCTGGTGTTCATGGACAAGTTGGAGCACCCTACTGTTAAAGGTCCTGCATGTGGTAACTCAAGACTCTGTCCTGACTCAAACCAGATGTACACAGAGATGGTTTTCACAGAGCGAGAGGGAGATACAAGGTGCTGAGAACAAAAACTGAGGGGAAAGTGATGGTGGAGGACTCTGCTCCATCCCCACCCCCTGTGATCAATGATTTAATCTGAAACACCTGCACCTTACCAATATGAACTCTTCTTGACATGAGGAAAATGACGTGAATGTATTTCCAATCTGGGGTTGGCGATATGATCTAAAATGTATATCATATCTGATTACCAGAGGTGGAAGACGTACTTAGAACCTGTATTTGAGTAAAAGTAGAAGTACCAGATTATAGGAATACTCTGTTACAATAAAAGGCCTGCAATCAAAATGTTACTCAAGTAAAAGTTCAAAAGTTCTAACATAAAAATATAATTAAAACACCAAAAGTAAAAGTAGTCATTGTGCAGATTGGTCCATTTCAGAATAATATATATGATATGTTTTATAATGATTGATCATTAAAGTGTTCTCAAAGCTGGTAAAGGTGCAGCTAGTTTGAATGACTTTGTATACTGCAGGGTAGCTTGTGGATTTACTCCAGGTGGAACTAAAGTCTGATTTAAGGCTTGATTATATTTCACATCATTAATCCACATCTGCAAAGTAACTAAAGGTATTAAATACATGTAGTGGAGTATAAGTACATAATTTACCTCTGAATTGTAGTGGAGTAGAAGTACAAAGTAGCAGAAAATACTCAAGTAAAGTACAAGTAAAACATTGTACTTAAGAACAGTACTTGAGTAAATGTACTTAGCAACTTTACTTCTGGATTACAGTTAAGGCTATAAAATAACGCATTACTGTAATCAGATTACTTTTGTCTGTAACGCAATAATGTAACGCGTTATTGTTGATAACAGCAGTAATTACATTACAGTTATTCAGCACAAAATGATCTCATTACTTGCGTTTCTTTAAGGTCTTGACTATCTGCAACACGGGGGGACAGAAAAACGAATAAAACGTCCCTTTTCGCTCGGCTAACCTCGCGACTTCATGGATAGCTATTAGCTACCTGACCAGTGTTATGATGGAACCTGAGCTAAAGAAAACATGGCTGATGTTCAAAGAGCAGAAACAGAGGTATGTGTACAGTACTGTCCTGATTAGATTAAGGATTTATGCTGATCTGGGCATACATTAGGTTTAACTTTATTTAGTTATGTGTCATTTGATTAATGGTGCATCTCAGGTGATGTTACAGAATAGTCCATTAATGTAACTAGTAGTGTAACTAAGTAAGTAAGGTATTCAAATGTAAAAAAATTTGTGCAACGCAATACTTTTTTTGAGTTACTACTCCAACACTATTTATTTGTAAGTATTTTCTGTAATGTGATGCGTTATTAGGGCCATGCCTGAGTTAGGAGTGAACTGTATATGGCAATAAGACGTTTTTTTCTGTTGTTTTATTACTTGAGTTTTTTCACCTCTGAAATAGAGGTGGCACATTATTTTTTGATCCGAGATACCACAGCCAGCTGAATTACATTACACTGCACTTGAAGATAAAAGACACATGTGGACCCTGAAACATGAAACCGTTATCCCCCCCCCCCTACTTCCAATTTCCAATGGAACAATTTGTCCACACCATTATGGTTCTCTTTCCACATGCACCCCTACCTGGATGTTGGGGTTCTGGGAGCTCATGTCGGCGTTGGCCAGCTCTGGGAAGTTCCTCAGGTCCAGGACGAAGTTCTTAGAGTCCTCCTTGGGTTCAGGCAGGGGGAGGACACCCGGGGACCAGCGGTGTCTGGACCTGGGGAGGGACGGACCCGAGGGAAGGGTCTGCAACAGGTTCTCCTGCTGGAGCTCCTGGAGAGTCTGGAGATCTCCGCCATGAGGCTCTGCTTTCACCTGAGAGAGGAAGACAGATTTAAAGTCATGCAAAGGGGACTTTGCCTGTAACTAAGTGGTTTTATCTGCAGAAATTGGTAGTCATTTAAATACTTTAGAAATAAGTGAATAGTCTATGGAAATAAAAAAATCCCCCATGTGTAATGCCCTTATTAACAACCAGAGGTTCTAATGACAAGTTATTGTCATATTAACAACCGCTCATATCTTTATTGCGTCAAGTTACAGTCTGTATCCGATGTCATTCAGAATCTATTGATTTCAAACTGACTATCCTATGACATAATGTCTCTAACCGCCCTGGGATGGTCACAACCGCACACGCTAAAACAAATACATTACACCCTCACCTCCAGTAGTTTTGCTGCATTTCAGTTGCAGTTAAACCAAAATTAACACCAAACATTTGATTTAAATTGTAAACTCTTCATGCTGGTAACCTGACATTACTTAGTTTATTTTTCACACATTATATCACAGCTAACACAAGTATTTGTTTGTATTTCTGACTTTCTTTGTCGTTGAGTTTCCGTGGTCATTGGGGGAGGCTACTTCCTGGTTCAGCAAAAGGCGTGGCCGAGGGCTGAGGATAAATACTGGAATCAGCCACTTGAGCCAAATTGGGAGAAACCATATGCTTTCATGTCAAAGGGGGGATTTGGGTTTTGTCAGTGTTCTTCTGTATTCTGTTAATCTTCCGTTTTCTATTTGGTTGGGCCAAGCCACTATACTATGTTCCTTGTTTTGTCATTGTGCCAGGTAGGTTTATTGAGTTAACAACTGTTGCTGTTATATTTATTTAAGGTATTTTCTGTTGACCTCTTTTATCGGCCTAGTTATTAGAGATTCTTGGTTTGTAATGTTTTTGGGGAATTTTGGATAAAAGACCCAGTTTCTTTAAAAACACTCCTTTGTCCTGTTTCCTTACTGCTTGGTCCCTAACCTCCCAAACGTTTCAATAATGTGTAGGAAATGTATGACTATTTTGTGAAATGCATAAATAGTTATTTTCATCTTGTGGCCATCTACAATGAAAATGAACATTTTAATTACATTGCTGTTTGTCTGTGAAACCCCAGTGATCATAAACAGTGAACGTGTTGTCTACCATTCATCCTTTGGGGGAAACATTGACTCAAATAGAAGGAAATTGATAGAAAATAAACTGTATGTTTAGGTTTAGACCACTACGAAAGCTGTAGAACAATTTCTTAACAAGCGTAACTTTTCCTTGTTTGGTCTTCCAGCACCTTGGGCGTTTCAAGGACTCGGGGAAATATCCCGCCTTATTTTTAATCCAGCGAAACGTCAAAGTAGCTCTCTAGATATCCAATATCCTAACACTGGGTCTCCGGGATTATTCTGCTAACCCGGCACATCCCGCCCACACCAATGGGTTTATTCAACACTTATTTGATGGCAAACTCCGCCCAGCTGAATCAACACCAGCACACCCCGGGATAGTAACCAAGTGCACCTACTCCTGGCTGTGAGATGCAGATATTAAAGGGAGTTATTTGATTCAATAAATGTCTTTGATTACTATGAGAAGCTATTTTATAAATACATTTTATTATCATTATTAGATGATTAATTAATGGATCTCTCTGTGTAAATGATTAATTCATTTAGTTTTACCATTTTAAAATAGTTAAAGGTAGGAAGCATAAGCCATTGAATTTAAGACAATGAGCTTCTGTCAGTTTTAATGTCATTTGCATTCTTATTCAAAGTGGGCAGTGTTCTGACATGTTTTCAACTTGCACCTTATTTCTTTTAATTATTCACCAAATCATATTTCCTTGTGATTTTTTTATGATGTTCATGTTTTATCATTATATCAGGGTGTTTGCTGTCATGGATGGTAGGGATATTCTTCTGTGCTCTCTGCGCAAACCCATCCCACTAGGGGCAACAAAGGTTTTATTCATTGAAGTATGATAATAATGTACTCATCATAATAAAAAGTAACAGACACTCAACTTAAATAAATACTAAAAAGCACATTCATTTACAGTGACCTTGATAAAACTATTGACAGTCTGTGACTTGAAAAAGAAAATGTTTTACCTCCAAATATTAGCATCAGTATAAGCCTCAAATCCAGTATGAGTTGAGGTATCACGTACACAAAATGAGCTTTATTTAAAGTTTAGTATCATAGATATATTACCCGCAATAAGCAGTTATAATTAAGGCAACTAGGTTCTAACTGCAAAACGTCTCAGAAGTGCCTGCCTACCTCTGTGAATAAGCTAAGTCGATCATTTTTTTACCAGAACACAACACAACTGTTGTTGGTCATTAAAAAAAACACTGTTCCACTAAGCTGTTTTTGGATGAACAGGAGTATCAGCCTATCACAAGTCAGCTGTTCTGTTTTCTGGCTGCTTGTATGAATCACAGAAATCAGAGGATTTGCTCACAAAAGCAAAGTAGATCTCTTTGCAAAGCGTTCAATCTTTTTTACTCAGAAGAAACATCTATACACCTCTGAGGGAATGGAACCATGAACCCTGTCATTACTGGACAACCTGCTGTACCTCCGCACCCACAGGCCTGCTCACAGTTGGTCGTAACCATCATACAAAGAAGACCATAAATATAAACATACAACTTTTAGCAGTTACCAGAGTAAGAACAACTACTTTTTCAAATAAAATTAGCCGGGTAATCACAGATCCCCCCCCCCCCCCCCCCCCCCTTTAATGCACTTTGAAGCAGGTGGTGGAGACCAATGTTCTTAATCTCCATCCGTTTATAAGTGACTTATTTTTGTATTGACTGTTGCGCTTTATATTTTTTATTGATGCATTTTAATGTGGAAATGTGTATATATGTGTCTATGTTTGATTATGTAGGAGTATATATACATATATATAAAAAGTGGGTGTACAGGAGTATGTATGTATATTTATACCTATGTCTGTATCTCACACACAGAAGTTTGACAATAAAGTTGACTTTGACTTTCCCTATTCTAGAACATGATGTCTCTATCCTTCCAAACTTTTCTATAAGGTGTAGGAAATGTATGGCTAGTTTGTGAAATGCATGGATAGTCTTTTTTATCTTGTGGCCATCTACCATGAACAGCAACATTTTTAATAAAGAGGCTGTTTGTCTCGTGTTCATATAGCAGCCGCAGGAGAGGTCAGGCTTAAGGCTCCCTGTGAGCAGAAAACATTTGATTAAAAACCCAGAGTGGAGCTGAGAGACCAGAGAGCAGTGGAGCCAGAAATACCTGAGCACATATTCACACACATACACAGCCACTGAGGGACAGGAGGTAGGAATCAGAGGTTATATTGATGTATGACTTCTTTCCTTCTATAATAGCTTTAAAATAAACTATTCTAAATTAATATCCTGTAGTAAATTGGTGTATTGGTCTTTTAGAGAACCTTCTAACTTATCCAGAACATGTTATATTGTGTATTCTTTGTGATACATGTATTTTCTACTGTAGATGTATTTGCGGTTTATGTTTATTTTCATTTGTATTTAATAATGTTTCCATTTTTATTCCACCTTTCAAATATTTGAATGCCTGAACCCACTGGTGCTGTAACAAAATCATTTCGCATTTGGGATGAATAAAGTATCCATCCATCTACCATCCATCGATCTTATAATATCTTTAGAATACAATCATTCAAACTTCCAGTTGAGTTCCTTTCATTGCATGACGGGGACAATACTGCTAAAACTTTGTTTTACGGTGACCCTCGATCTTTATGTTGATATTCCGTTTGATTTTTTCTTTGGGCATTCTCAGAGATTGGTGTTATTTATAGCTGCAAGACAGACATGCTTACCTTCTTGTTGTTGGATGATTAATATAACTGTCTTGGTGCACTTGCTTGATTTTTTTTAGCAAAGTTTAGCAAAAAACTAAACCCGACCATTCAACATAGATTATTCCTCTCAAACATTTGATGATGAATGAGTTCATGGTTTACTTCGCTGCATATAATTCAAGAAAATGACTTCAGTTAGGTTCTTGTCAGTCAGCTGCATTAATACTTAATAGGCAAGGAGGTGTCAATACGTTGTTTATTTAATACTATCTCAGTTATCTTCATGAGTCGGATCACTTGTAGTTTTCAGTTAGCTGAACCAAGGACAAAGTGCATGTGTTTAAACCCCATAGTGGCCGGTATCAGTAACATATTAAATCAATGTGTCTGAGCTGCAGTGTATGTTCCAAAAGTTGAGCAAAGTTCGATTCCCTTCGTGGTTGAACGCTCCAGCCTGACTCCAACAAACATGGAAGAACAAAGTTTACCATCAACTTGAGCATGATACAAACAATGGCAAATAGAAAGGATTTTTACTCCAAATATGTTTGAGGTGGGCATTCATTTCAAACTTTCACATTTGAAGTCAGCAGTCTAATCTTCAAGCTATCACTCTTCCACCAAAATCCAAGCTTGTATCTGATCAAACCTGATCAACCATCCCAAACTGGCCAAACTTTGAAGGCAATTTCAAGTCCTTTTCCTTTTTTTGCTTAAGATAGTCAACAAAAACACACTGAAAAACTGGAACGTTGACTTGAATTAAATGTATTATGTCAACACATTTCACATAACTGTATTAGGTTAGTAGAAAGCAATAATATTAACTTGAACCTAGTATTTTAAACTAAATATTTTTGCATACAGTTATATGAAATGTGTTGACATAAAACATTTAATTCAAGTTTTTTCAGTGAAGGCCGGTTAGCTCTGATAGTTAGAGCGTGGTGCTAATAAGGCCAATGCCATGGGTTCCATTCCAATACTGGCCGGTGGCAGTAACCTATCAATGTGAGTCAATGTGTCTGCAGCATGTGGTTCAGAAGGTGAGCACTAACTTTCATATAGGTCAGCATTCTACCCTTCATCCTATCTCTTCCTCTTTATGACCATGGCCTAATGGGCAAGGCGTCTGACTTTGGATCTGAAGATTGAGTGTTCGTTCCCTCTCGTGGTTGAAAGTTGAATAAACCTGTTGGAACAATATTTGCTGGCAACTTGAGCAGAATACAAACAATGTTGGTTAAGATTAAAGGAAAACATTTGGCTTCAAATATTTGGGAGAAAGTGGGCATTAATTCCACTAACTTTCTCTTGTCAAGTCAGCAGAATACAACTGATATCTCCTATCATCAACTCCAAGATAGGCAGACCTGATTGATCCATTTTTATGTGCAATCCAAAACAAACTAAAGACACCTGGTGGCCATGTTAAGATGATATAGCTATCATTCACACATCGAGCCCAAGACAATAGAATTCCTGTTTTATTCCTGATACCTTTTTCTAACTACCTGCCAATTTACATTAAGTCAACTAAATTCTCGTTTTAGCTCTATGTTTGGTCTCCACCACCTGCTGTTCACCAGCGAAACTCTAACTGTGTCTGTCTGCCATTTGATATTTACAGTTCATAAACCTGGTACAGCAGTGAATCAAAATGGTAAACTTGCAAGAATGACAAGTTTCTACTATTGTGAATGTGTTAATAGCCGCTTTCACACCAAGTACTTTGCCGTACTTAGTTCCCAGTACTTAGTCCCGCCGAACTCTTTAGTCCCGTAACTGTCCTAGTAAATCGCGTTCACACCGGAATAAGTCCCTGAGGGAGGATTAGGCAAATGAAGCCGCTGACATCACTTCTTCTTCTTCTGCATTAGGTTTACTGGCAGGCCGCAAACAACTTCACGGCGTATACTGCCACCCGGAGTCCCCCGGAGTCCGGGACTTTGGGTGGCAGTAAATGGCCACCCGAAGCCCCGGGTAAATTGCCAGAAGCGCCGACACCGCCTCATCACTCCACCGATCCCACGTTTTATTTTGTGTTGCCATAAGTTAGACTCCGTTTACACGGAAACGAAACGGAGAACGAACCGAATTCGATTTCAAAAAAGTCTTCCGTTCACACAGTATCGGCTCAAGAAACTTGTCCGTTCACACGAGACCGCTCGACCCGCTGGACACGCTGTAGTACATATGCGGGCCTGTAAGTGGCGCTGTACTTCCACCACAAAATACACCAAAAGCAGCAAAGAAGACCCCCCGAGCATGGTTGCCATGGTTGCCCTTCTGTTTATGCTGCGCGGTGGATTTAGCAACATGTAGTTCATGTAGTCCTCCATGTCCACTTGTTGCTGATGGTTGTGGTAGAGGAGCTGTAGATTTTGCACTAACATCTGTAGCATGGTCAGTAGCTGTAGCTACTGACCATGCTACAGCAGTGAGCAGCAGAGGTGGGGAGAGGTGGGGCTATGGCTTCATCGTTATCAGGAAATTATCGTATAGGACGTACACACGGAGCCGTTAGGCCCCCCAGAGCGTTCCGTCCGAAGATCTACCCACCTTGGGACCCGTTATCGTTTGAGGGGTCCGTTTCCGCGGTTCCGTTACAGCCTTGTGTGAACGAACGGGCTATACGAAAGAGAAAAGTAGCAGATACAACACGAACCGTCTCCATGTAAACGGGGTCTTAGTCTCTCTCCGTTGGTGCGCTGGGCTAATGCTAATGCTGATAATGCTAATAAAGCAAATAAAATGGCAGCTTCACAAAAACTTTTCAGAGTTTTACAGGGCGTGGTTTGCAATTCGCCCAGCCAATCAGAAATTGGAACCTTTTTCTCCCCAGGAAAGTCCCTGCTCTCTAGCAGGGACTAAAAAGGGGTGAAAAGATTTGCAAAAAAAAGTTCTAGTTCCAGATCTTTTTGGTGTGAACGCAAAATCCCAGGAACTATCGGAACTATTCCTGGGAAAAGTACTAAAGTAATAATTGAACATACATTTTGGGACGAAAATAGATATGTTTTCAACATCAAGAATAAACTAATGTTGATTATCCAATGATAATATTTCAACTACAGCTGGTGCTTAACTGCCCTGTGGGACTACATCTTCATCAATTGTAAATGTTGTATGAACAGTTAATCATAACAAACAGCATTCTTACATTTCCAAAACTGGTCAAAGATTCTCTGAAGTTTTTAACTGATTGAAAAACGACTATGACTAAAGTTATTCTAAAAAGAATACAGGTGTTAGGGCATTATTATCTTCAATATAAATCTGACATTGGGAGGACTTGAATTTCTATTTGCTATGTTTGAATAAATATAAAGTATCAAAGTTTTAGGGTTAAGTCTTCTTATTTACTTGGATGTGGAGAAGGACAAGTCACAAAATAAACGTAAACCTAATTATAAACTGAAATCTATATTAGTAAGACATGATGTCAATGTTAAATCTCAATATAATAATATCATTATTATTGTTTTAATTAGACAAAGATAAGAATGTCAGTTTACACAATTCTTGCTTTACTGTAATTTACTGCATTTTCACTGTGTGTATTTTCACTGTGTGAACATTCAATACATTACAAGCAGCATAATAATCTGTACAGCATGGGGGGGGCTAGTCTACCTGAGGAGCGGATGCTGAGCTGTTTCTGTCTCTGGAGGTTGTGGGGAGCCCGCGGACTGACACCCACAGCAGGGTGAGGGTCATGAGCCGGAGACAGGACCCTGTCCCCCGCCGCATCTTCTCCACAGCTCAGGGTGGATCTTCTCCAAAGTGGCGGAGCTCCTCAGCCTGTATTCAGGTATGGTTATTCCATGCACTTGTAGAATGCAACTAGTAAACCGACGATACGTTTCCTCAGGTTGTGTTCTCAGTCTTTAGGCAGAACTCTCAGTACGGCCGGGTTGCAGCGCGCAGAGCGGGGAGGTGTGCAGCTCTCCCCGGCTGAGCTCATCCTCTCGGTCCGGTTCCTCTGGTTGCAGTCCAGCTTGTAGTATTGGCTTTGCCCCGGATGACGCAACGGAGGGAGGGGGGTCAGCAGGGGGGGATCCTGGGGAGGGTAACGCAGGCACGCAGCATCATAGTCCTTAATGCTGGAAGTAATCTGATCTTTAATACAGGACCCTAAAGAGGTGGAAGAAGTACTTAGATCGTTTACTTCAGTAAAAGCAGTAAATAAGCCCTGCATTCAAATTCTTACTTTAATAAAAGTACCAAAGTATTGGCAATAACATATACTCAGTGGCGACTGGTCATTAGGGGCAGGTGGGGTACAGCCCCACCTAGTGTCAGCAGAAAGTAATTCAAATAATAATTCAAAGAAAATGCAAATAAATCAAAAAAAATACATCTTAAAATATATTTTAAGATCATGTTTAATCATCTGATTCGTCTGTACATTACTGTTTTAGTCTGTGTTCTTCTAATTAGTGTCTACAGTGTGCCTATTGAGCCGTAAAAACTACACTGCGCATGCTCAGAGTATTTTTCTATTCAATGTGTGCGGCAAAAAAAGAATCACTGTGGGGCACTGTGCTGACATACCCACCAAACGTCATCTCATAATTCAGAGAGCTGATTGGCTGTAAGTACGTGTTCCGCGAAAATAGTAGTTGTTTGTGAAGAGGAGACGAGAGAGAGCAGCGTATAGCAAGAAAGAAAATGAATTAAGTTAACCATCTACTGCAGCTTTGGTGAGTTCATTTTATGTCATATCTTTTGTTGATCTTCTGTGTTTTGCCTATAGGCTATTGCTCTGCTGGATCGATTGATGTTGTGACCTCGGTGATGAGTGTCTGTGTTTTCCTTAAATTCTAGTTGAGTAGGAATATTAGCATTATAAAAAATACTCAGGTAAGGTAAAAGTAGCCTACCTCAAATTTGTACATAAGTATAATACTTTAGCAAACGTCTCAGTGTCCACTGTGGCTGCAGTAAACAACAGTTTGTTACATCAAGTGATTTCTTTCTGTTGGTTTCTTCTACTTGGGGGCAGCAGAAGAAGCTCTATGAGCATTCAGTCTTAACATCACAATATCCTTTGTTTGTGCAAAGACCCCTCACCACTTCCTGTGTCTGCAGAGGACAACAATTAAAATCAGCTTTTTGGAAAATACATGCTGGTTTGTTTAATGTTGGACCTGAGTTGGACCCAAGAGCTCTTCCAACCTACAAGATGTTCCCAAATCCTTCAAACAGTACTAGATATGGCCATGTTGTAGTTATTATATTGTTATCAGTTATACTATAAATCAGATTTACTTATTGATAGTGTAGTATACTCCATGAAATTATTTTATGAGACGACATTAACTGGCTGTAATTGTCCTTGTATACTAGGTGATGCCCCCACTGAAGTGTTCTTCTGTAAATTAAGTTATAATATCATTTATAATGATGAATAATTAACATAAGGATTTATGATTTTATTAAATATAATAATTAATTATTCTTTTAATTGTATTATTTTGTATGATCATTAGTTCCTCCTGATAGCCAATGTATTTTGTTTTTTATATATACATTTTTATATATTATCGGATTTTTTAAAATTACAATATAACTCAGGAAATGTTATTACGTTATTGGTTGTATTCAATTATTCAAGCTGTGGAAACCTCCCCCACCGCCCTTACTGTATTGTACTGTACTGTGTGTATTATCCCTCCCGCCCCCATCTCTTTCATTATGCTGTAAAGATTTCTAATGTAATGCGATGTGTGTCTCCCTCTAGCGGTGGGACTCAGTACAGCAACACAGTCAACAGCTCTGCAACTGCTCAACCGACCAGCTCAGCCATAAAGACACCCAACAACAGCACCAGCATCTTCCCATCACCAGTCATGTGACCAGGGATGTTTCTGGAAACTGGATTCTGCAGTCAGAACTGCTTCTATGGCTCTGTCTGGATGTCCGTTGGAGGCTAGAGGCATCGACTTCTCCGCGTTATACCAAAGACGACATGGACAATCAGAGCCACATGCTGACTGTTAGCTTCAACTGCAGCAGCTATGACGTTGTCATGATGTGTGCTTACCTGGTGCTTACCTCTTCCTGTATAGGGCATTAGCTTACTACAGGAAATCACCACCGTATATTGTGAGTTTCTTTTAACATAAGAGCTAAAAGGAGCATTTTAAAGCTGCATTACTGAGTTCGTTTTTTTCCCACTTGGTGGCAGCAGATTGTTGCTCATTTACACATCCAGGACACAAAAGAGCTGACAGAGTTTTGCACCACTCTGTATGATTGATGTAAGGTGCTGTAAACTCACACTGTTTTAACCTTGGTTAGATACTGGGAGTACATTTTCCACTTATTTTTTTTATTGATGACAGAAAGATCCATGTGATTCATGAACTAGATGATAAAGATATGGACTGTTAACCCAACAAAGGCTGTGAGAGTTTTCTTTATCAGGATTTTAAATATCACAGGTAAATACAGGACTAATGTGAGCGCTGTGATTAAATAAACTAATTGCCACGACCAGGTCGAGGTGGACTTTTCGTGCGTGTGTGTGTGTTGTGTGTGTGTTGTGTGCGCTAGAGTTACTACTGTTGTGGCAGTATTGGCTGAATGCATTGATGAGTCAGGAAAGTACTAGCAGCAGCCAGCTTTGTTGGATACCTTCATATCGATCATTTTGAGGATGGGGCTTTTGGGGGAGGCCTGAAGGGAAGGGGTTTCGGTGTTGATAACTTGGCGACTTTCTTGTTAGATTTAGCTACATTTGGAGCTAGTGCTTCATTAAAAACGCCATTGAGCTGCTGGCTTAGACTACTTAAGCAAACATACTAAGGCCCAATCCCAAACCACGCCCTACACACTACCCCTCCGTTCGCGCGGAGGGTCCGCCACATTAAGTGCTGTTCCAAACCAACGAGTGTGGAGCGGTGTGGGGGGGAGTGGGCTATCAAGCCCTCAAACAGCGAGTCTGCATCGGTGCTGACTTGAGACCGGTCTCTACCTGACCGGTCTCAACGCTGTGTGTGTCCGTCAGGAAACTAGCTGTTTACAAGTAGTTCCAGCAAACATCCACTGTGTGTGTGTGTGTTTGGTGTGTATTGGGTTTGGTTGATGTGTATTTGTAATTAAGTTGTTGGCACCAGTTTTCAGAGATGAGTTTGCTGTGGTCCGGTAGATCTTATCTGCTTCTGTGTTGAATGTGTCGTGTCGGCTTTCCAGCAGGGCTGTGTGGTATGCGCCCGGTTTCTTTTTTTTAATCATTTTCAGATTATTTCGTTTTGTCTGGGTGAGGTCAAGTGAAAAGTTCATTAATGGGAAGTGTATGGAGGCATTGGGGAAAGGCTAAGCGGTTAAGATGATCAGTTACCTGAGTTGTTTGACGGTCGTTGCCTGGGTTCCATGGTTCTTATCGTTGATGGCAATGGATAAATGTACCAATCTTGGAAGTGTAATGGAATGTCTCTTTTTGTTGGTAATTGCAGAAAATAATAATATTAATACGTTTATTTATTATAGCACCTTTCACAGAAATATAATTTCACAAAGTGCTTCACAAGTAAGAACAACATTTAAAATTAAGACCACAGAAACATGAATACAATAACCACATGAGGCAGACATTTTTAAGGTCAACATAAAAACATAACACAGACCACTTGGAGTCCAGAAAGGAACAAACATAATAACAGAACACACCACACACATTTCAAATAGAAATAAAAGCCAATGTAAAAAGATAGGTCTTCAGTAGTTTTTTAAAAGCTTCTATGGAGACTGCAGAGCGGATGGCTATAGGGAGAGAGTTCCACAGTGTTGGAGCACCACCTGAAAGACACAGTCACCTTTCGTTTTTAGACGAGACCGTGGGACAGACAGTAGGCCCTGGTCTGAAGTCCTACGTGACCTACTGGCGATGTAAGGATGTTGAAGGTCACATATATATTCCGGTGTATTTCCACGCATGGCTCTATATGTAATAACCAGGACCTTCAAATCTATTCTAAAACGAGTGGGGAGCCAATGTAAGGATTTTAAAATTGGTGTAATGTGTGTCATCCTGCTTGACCTGGTTAACAGTCTTGCAGCAGCATTCTGGACCATTTGTAGGCGGTTTAGAGATGACTTGCTGAGACATGTTAAAATGGAGTTACAGTTATCCAGCCGGGATGATATAAAAGCATGAATGATCATTTCAAGCTGCGCTAATGACACAACAGACCTGAGCTTTGCAATATTTCTGAGATGGAAAAAGCATGTACGGGTCAGTGATTTAACATGCTGATCAAAATGCATTGCCTGATCAAATGTCACACCAAGATTTCGTAGATTGGACCGAACAGCTGAGGAAAGGGACCCTATACTCTTTGCAACTGTCGGAGCTATACTGTCTGACGCAATGATGAGAACCTCTGTTTTGTCTGCATTAAGCTGCAAGAAGTTGTTAGACATCCAGTCCTTAATGGCATTTAGACAGTTGTGTAACACAGATAATCTATCAGGATTATCAGGTTTAAAAGAGACATAGAGTTGAATATCATCAGCGTAACAGTGGTAGGAAATATTACTGAATTTGCTGATAACCTGACCCAAGGGAAGCATATAAGGAAAATAAAATCGGACCCAAAACAGAACCTTGAGGCACACCATAGGTAAGAGCAGCAGTATCAGAGGTGTAAAGACCTTTAGACACAGAGAAACTCCTATCTGAAAGGTAGGAGGAAAACCATGTCAGGGCACTCCCTGAGACACCCACCTGCCTGAGCCTTTCCATCATTATTCTGTGATCCACAGTGTCAAAAGCTGCGCTAAGTTCCAGCAGCACTAAAACGAAGCACTCAATTATAAACTTTGGCCCCTGGTAGCTGTCCACTTGAATGAGTGGGTTGGTAGGAGCTTGGATTCTATTAATAATTGATTCTTCCGGTGTCAGGACTTAATAAGTACCATTGATCATTCAGTCCTGTGCTTTGCTGTTGGGTCTGTCTATGTGGTATGTACGTTTGTATGGAAAGGAAGAAGTGGTTTGTGGTGGAGGAGTAGGGTTAGGGTTAAGAGAGGGTTAGGGTTAGGGATTGGGGCTAGAGTTGTAGGAGGGATAGAGAAGTTTCATGAGTGATAAGGAAGTGGAGGTGGATGGAGTCTGAGTGGGATGCTATTTCTTCCGAGTCTAAAATTGGGCGGAAGTGCGATGTGTAATGTGTCAGGTTTTGTAGGGAGGTGGAATAAAACTATAAATAAATAAAAGATAAAACTGGTGAATGGTGTGGACATGTTTAGTGTCAGTTGAACTGTGTGTATAGTGCCGGAGGCTTGCCTGGGACCATAAGGCTTTCTGGGAAAACCAATGGCGATTTAGAGGGCTGCAAGGTCATGTTTGAATCCCTCTACAGTTGTTTAGAGAATACATGATCATAACTCCTTAATAACCAACCATTAGGCTTTGAGGAAGCAGTAAACTATCTCCATTAATTTAACTCTGGAGTATTACTTGTCAGGATTTGGCAGTATCCCTGATTTGTCGGCCTTCTCCAGCCCTCTAACTGGTGGAATATACTGTGGCAGGGTTTCTGCCAGAAAAGCTGTTAGGCCTATCACTCCTTCTCTCTCTATTTCAACCACTCCCTAGTGTTTAACACAGCCAATGCAAGTTTGGTTTAATAATAAAAGGGAATCGGAAACCCTGGTATTGGATTGCAGTCGATGAGAGCTGGATGAACTGCGTATCACTCTCAAGTTCCGGTTCACAAAGGATTTAGGTCCAACGATATTATTGCACATAGTGTAAATGGCAGCTGTGATGTGAACTCACATCCTGGCATTAATGAGACTCAATCTCCCAGGGTCCTTCAATGCTGTCAAATTCCCCATCACTTGCTGCAGCCAGATATTATGTACATGTGAATACTCAGCTAATAAGAAGACAACATTGGATGTATTCGCTGTCAGTTCTCAACTTCCTTCAACTTCACTTTAACAGCCGACTGATGGTCCCCCCTGGTACCTTTTCCTAATTCATAGTGTACACTTTATGAAAATATTTAATAAGATTACACTAACTGGCTATTTACTTAAATTGGTGCCCAATTGGGTGGACTTAAAGGTCCCATGTCATGGCCATTTCTACTGATCATAATTCCATTGTTGAGGTCTACTAGAATAGATTTACATTGTTCAATGTTCCAAACTCGCATTGGTTTTCTCATACAGCATCTCTGTGTAGTATGTGTATTCACTCTCTGTCCTAAACGCCTTGTTGGAGCTCCTGCCCCCCCCCTCCCTATGAGCCCACTGTGCTCTGATTGGTCAGCTGCGGGGCTCGCTGCTCCGCCCTGTGGGGCTCGAGGAGCGGACAGTGTGAGCTGGATTACTGGTGTTGTTTCCCGGGTGCTCAGCAGAGCTCAGGCTGAGTGTGTGTGTGTGTGTGTGTGTGTGTGTGTGTGTGTGTGTGTGTGTGTGTGTGTGTGTTGTGACGTCAATAGGCCCTGGAAGACAAAAATGGAAAAAGAGTGGGGCAGCCAGGTCTTTTCTGTGTTAGAGTTTTACTCCCTACAGGGTGTACTTTGGGGGTTTGTGACTTTGCAGACCGTTTACATGCAGAAAAAGCTACGTAACACACAAGGGGACGGGTAATAACCAGAAAAGCATATGATGGGACCTTTAATGGAAGTTAACTTAACTTGTTTTGGTGATGTCCTTTAATAACTCAGGTAAGGTTAATAATCCTCTTCATCTCCATCTTGGAAATGTGTTATGACATCACCTCATGATGCCTCATTGTAAAACAGCAAAAGTTACAAAGGCTCAGAGGTGGGAAGTAACTACATTTACTCAAGTACTGTACTTAAGTACAATTTTGAGATAGTTGTACTTTACTTGAGTATTTTAATGTTTTACTACTTTCTACTTCTACCCCTCTACAATTCAGAGGTAAATGGTGTACTTTTATTCCACTCCATTTATTTAATACCTTTAGTTACTTTACAGATCTGGATAAATGATGTGAAATATAATCAAGTGTTAAATCAGACTTTAGTTCCACCTGGAGTGAATTCACAAGCTACCCTGCAGTATACAAAGTCATTCAAACTAGCTGCACCTTTACCAGCTTTGATAACACTTTAATGATCAATCATTATAAAACATATCATATATATTATTCTGAAATGGACCAATCTGCACAGTACTTCTCCCACCTCTGCAAAGGCTCACTTTAAAGTTACAAACTGTATAGAAACTATCATTCCAATATAATATAATATAATTAGGTCCACCAGATTTTCTCATCTCATTACTTCCAGGTTTTTTCCCATGGATCAGGAAGCTCAGGTTTTAAAGCCAAGAAGAAGGGCCAGTTTGAACAGTCTCTGCTTTCCATGCTTCTGTTTTGTATTCCTGTTCTTCTCATCGCCTTTTCAACCGTCACCTTTACCCCAGCACGACCCAAGTTCTCTGTGACTTCCTGTTGGACGGCAGCAGCAGCCAGGATTATACTGCCAAGATTAACACACACACTCACATGTATACGTACAATCACAAACACACTAACACAAACAACAGAAAACGATAGCAGGAGTTCTCTCTGCACAGTTTGACACACACACACTTATAATATGTGTGTCAATATAACAAAAACACGTGTGGTGCCGTAAAAAAGAAATGCATGCAAACTGGTGAGAAAACCTTGAAGTTAGCACTGGTCTTGTGAAACAACAAAAAAAGGGAAGTCCAATCCAGTAAAAAGACATTACCGTGTTAAAGCAAGACTGTGTAACTTCTGAAAAGAGAAAAAAAGTTACACATACAAAACATTTATAAGACTCTTGCACATTTACATACAGTAAGTAGTTCTACTGCTAAAGCTTTACCTGGTGGCTAATGTTAACAACACTGTAATGGTGTTACACATTAGCTAGCTATGCTATGTAACAGACAGTCCTGTCAGTTTGCAGACTTGACGGACTCTTCTCTCTTCTTTTTCCATTTTCCCTTTTTTGACAATTATGAGCCACATTAGCTGCAAAAGTCACACAGTATTGCTTTAAAGCTTAAGATTTCTACACCAATGCAAAGTCATGCTTAAGTCTCATGTCAATTAATGTTGGTAAGAGGAAGAAGTAGGAGGTTGGTAGTCTTAGATATATGTCATGTTTGTAGACAACTTTAATATATAGTTCATATAAATACGTATATATTTATTTATATAAAAAGCTAAAGTTTAGCCGCCATTCTCAGAACTGAATCGGGACACTGTGGTATTTCCAAAGTCCCACATGAACCTGCCATCAGACACTGTTCTGTGAATGATAAAGAAACGTATTGGACATGAATCCATGCCTCAGTGACACATTTCCCAAGATTAATAATGTTGTCCAACCCTGGTCAGGGTGCATGACAAACTGTACAATGATATCGTTCTACTCAACTGTCAATGAGACCTTGCCTAAAGATACACTTTAGGTCACTTTTACACACAAAGCACAAGTGAAATGCAAACCCTTACAGAGCCTGCGGACTAGACTGGAATGAAACTTAGAGTTATCTGATCTATTGTGGTTGCACATGGCACTTTTTGTTTTAATACTGTGGTTTAACAAGTTACGTTATGGTAATTGTATGGTATCGACTCCAAGTATAGCTATTCCACCTAGTCGGGCGGCATCGCACTCTCCATAGAAACACAAGGTTAACATCAGCGTAAAGCCGTTTTACCGCGTATCAGCTTAAGGGTTTGCTATGGAAATGCCCATTCATTCAAGGTAATTAAGTACAACTCCAGTAGAGAGGCAAATTGGACCTCAGATTCATGTTGAGCTCTCACATACTGTTGTATCAAAGCTCAGTAAAATTGCCCCAGAGAGAGAAGAAGAAAAATGCTTTCAGTCCAATGCCATTGGGGGGGTGTAAACAGATTTGGGTGGGCAGCAGGCTTTCATTAGGGCCGCTGCTGTTCGGCCTCTAAGGTCTCTGATTGCTCTCGGATTGATTTGGATAGAGTTCTTTTCAATCTCTTTGGTCTTTTGGCTCTGCTCATTCACGGCTATCACACATCCCCATCACTGTCCACACATTTGTCAGAGTGTCCATTTACAACTAAGCTTATAGTCGTTTTTTCTCCAGTCTGTGTGATTAAAATCGTCTTTTTGCTGGAAGTTTCTTTTTCTAAGTTGTTGGGCGTCTTTGTGTGTGTGAGCAGCATCACCGTTGGATGTCCGTTGTTCTCGTCGGTGGCGACCTCGTTGGAGTCTGTGGGGGGGTTGCTGGGGCTGGCGTTGCCACAACGGCAGCAGCAACACAGTATCCTACCAATAGGCCTGAAAACGACTCTGTACAGGCCGCGGCGGGCGCTCTCGCTCACGAAGCAGTACAGAGCGGGGTCCGCCACACAGTTCAGACTGGTCAGCAACAATGACAGGTGGTAGTAGTTAAATATTCCTGAAAAATAAGAAAACAGACCAAAGTTAGTCTGTTTTGGCAAAAACGTTACTGGATTACTTTGCAAAAAAGAAACTGTACCTATAATGAAGTTGCAGTCTCGCTCCAGCATGGTGCGTACCAACAGGAAGACGTGGTAGGGGGAGAAGCAGACGAGGAAGATGAGGATGGTGCTGCCGACCAGCTGCCTGATCCTGGTCTTCTGATCCGGCTGCGTCCCAGTGCTCCGACCCACGGCACGCAGAACACACAGGTAGCTGATCTGGACAGCATCAGGGTCAAGATAATACATTTACATATCATAATCCTGTCTTCGTCCTCTCTAAAAAACACGTGTTTTTCAACAACTTCTTTTACATGGGTTTGCATTTCTGTAGATAGAAATATAGGTTTGTATGGTTTAATTAAGTAGAGACAAAGCAACCTTAGATAATTCATTCATTTTTGTTATTACATAAGGCGGTTTTAACAGTTTTGGAATGTATATGTGTCCAGTAAAAATGAGCTTGGACATTAGGACTTCAATTATATTCTTTTACCCAAGATCACCTTGCTGAAGGCAGATCTTGTGAAGAGAGCAAGCTTAATTTTGCTAATTATATGCCATTTGTTATTTTCCCAAGATTCTCAGGTCAATTCCTTTACAAACATCACCACTTTGCAGCCTGTCTTAGACAGAGTGGAGAGCGGCATCAAAAGATATGGGTTTGTAACATTTTACTTTTTACAATAAAACCATAATAATATTTATCCATTACATTCTAAAATGTTGTGTCAAAGAAGCAAGTGTAGATAAGGGTCTACCTCTAACTCAGTAGTGTTATTTAAATAAACCAGTTCACTTTTGTGATAAACATTAGAGTAGTAAAACAGTTATCATACCGATAAAATAGCCAGAGGAAACATGAAGCCAATAGTGAAGCGGTAATAGTTGATGGGATACTCCCACGGCTGCATGGGGTAGTGCTCGAAGCACACCGATTGGTTCTTGATGTCTTTGCTCAGTTCTTTATGGCGGAAGAAAACCACACCCACAGCGATCTCCTTCAGCCAGATGAAGGAGCTCACCAGCCACGCTGTACGCATGGAGCGGAGGGAGGTGAACCTGGAGACAAAGGAAGGAGAAGAGCACAGGTTAATAGACATATTGATTGATTGATTGTAGCACACAGGAACTATGGTTAAAGGTTACATCTTAAAAGAGAAGATTAATGTTACATTGGCAGAGACCTGCAGCTATATTTTGATCATACCAAACCGTAATTACCTTAAAGGGTAGACCACAGCCAAGTAGCGATCCAGGCTGATACAGCACAGGAAACCGATGCTGATGTAGATGTTCTCATAGAGCAGGAAACCACAGAGCTGACACAACCACTCTCTGTGGCTCCAGTCATCATCCTGTAAACAACAACACACATTCATATACAGAAACTACAGTCTCGGTATGTAGGTAGGTGAAAAGGGAATAAAAGCAAATCGAAATGAACTGCTACACAATTTTGTATTTGCATTGTACATGCAGGGTTTCACTTTACCTGGAAGAAGTACTGCAGCCACAGTGGTAAGGATGCCAGGTACAACAGATCAGATACTGTCAGGTTCATCAGATAAACTCCCAGTTCGTTCTTCTGCTTCAGCTGCACAGCAGCGTGGTACAGAGAGTAGATGTTGGAGGGAATACCAACCTGGGATTAGGAAGACCAATGATTGTGATTATTTTATTCTCTGACACTAGTTATGTGTTTCCTACAATGCAGCGTGCTTAGAAAACGTCCCTTCTGCTTACACAACTAAACAAGAACGTTGAGGTTGGATGATTCTAACATAATACCAACGTTTATGAGCCCAATGCCTGCATTTTTCAAATTCAGGCTTTTGTTGTCCAACATCTGCACATGTCAAGGTTATATTTAGCATGTAGTAAGAGTATTGCAAGTTCAGTTAAGGTTACAAAACACTTACAGAAAGGTAAGGTATATTGTGGAACGTTTCTAAAAAGGCATTGTGTGCATGGGAGTGGTGCAGTGCTGAAATTTTTTTTAGGTTAACCCCAGAAGTTAGCATCACAAGGGTTCCCTGATCTGTGGCAAACACACATTTACGATACTTAGACATTCTGATCAGCATGATAATCTCCACTTATTAACACCACTTTTGGATTTGTGAAGCATAAATGCAAAAGCCAGAAGCAAATATCTAACGTTAGCCTATAAACGAACTACATCACAGTCACATGACTTCACACCGCTAGGCTTAAGGCGGGTAGTGTTTGTCGTGATTACTTTATTTATTTTGTCACTTGATAGCAACAACTGTTTTTATGACACATCGGAGGTTCAGACATCCACCAGTGGAGTATTTGTTTTAGAACAAAACTACTTTGTAGAAAAGCTCTTAAGATCTATTTAAAGCATCAAACCAAAAGAAAACATTGATTTAACAAACGGGTAGAGCTAAAATGTTCAATCATTTCCGGGTTTTAGGACTTATTGGCACATTTTCTAAATGAGTTTTGGTTTAAATTTGATGTTAAACTTCACTTTCACAAACAGCTGCTGTATAACATTTCAAATGATGCTTGGATTTCCCCCCCTGTATTTCACTAGGGACCGCTAAGTGACCGAAACACAGAGTAATCTACAGAGTGCTGAGGCTACAGTAAGTGCACCATTTGTCCTAATTCTATTACAGTGCTGACAAATAAAAAACAGCTAATGCTAAAACGTACACACATCATCAAAGCGTGCACATGTGAATTCAAGGAGGAACTAGAATTTATAGCGCTTAGGAAATGTCAGTTTACGACCTCAACGATTACTTGTGCACTTTTATTAAGTATTCATACACCTTAACATGTTTGTGTGGAGGTATTCAAGATGCACACACACTTACCGTGAGCACCAGAATGTACACACAGGAGAAGACGTACTGGTGGACTTCATGGTTGATGGTACAGTTGGTCACTTCCTCCTCAGACATGTTGAGCACCATCACTACCCGCTCACACTCACGCCACCTTCAACATGCATGTCCACAGGAAGGTTTTAAGACATGCATACTACTACAATGTAACAAAACAGACAAATCTTCATGTCGGTTGGAGCACTCCATGGCCTAACTCGTCATCTGGGTCAGTGTCTCTTCTCTTTCATTTGTGGAGCTGTGGAACACAGACAAATATATCGTCAGAGATTATAAACATCTGATCAAATATTAGATTTAACTGGATGCAAATACTTACACAAACACAGACACACACTTAACATGGTCACATTAAGGGTATTAAACGGTAAAAGTCCTCACTTAGATGAGCAAAAGAATGACCATAATCTTTCAAACTACTGTTTGAATAAGCTAAGTGTTGTAAACTACTGAATAAACTGAAATATAATCTGGTCTTGTTGGTCATAATAAATGATCAGTCAGTGTGTGTCCAGCAATTTGTCTGAGTCACTAAATTGGCAATATTGCTAATTAAAGAAGAGGATGTTTTTAAGTTGTTGGGCGAAATTATTGAAATCCACCTGGAACAATCTGGAGCCATTGATCAGAGCATAACTAGTCAAATACACTATAACTATATTCCATCAGAAAGTTCGGTGAACACGTCGTAGGAAGTTATTATTTTATAGCATAAACCAACCCTGGGTCTGAAGCTATGCTAGCAGCTAGCACACAACAGGGCTTTGAGCTAAATGCTAACATCAGCATGCTAACACGCTCACAATCAGAATGCTATCATGTACATGTTTAGCAGGTGGAAGAAGTGCTCACAATCAAGTTGTAATACCACTTAAGTTAAAGTCAAAATGTAGTAGCATCAAATATACTTAAAGTTCAAAATATAAAAGTACTCATTATGCAGAATGGCTTTTTTTCTGCAAGGTAAATCTTAATCCAGTTTATTAATATTTTTGTATTAATAATATATATCTCCAAAGTAACTACTACTTTTCTCATATAAATGTAGTGGAGTAAAAGGACAGTGGTGCCTCCAAATTGTAGTAGAGTGTGGAATCTATTTTTATATAACATTACAAGATTCTTATTATTACATTATTTTCTTATTGTGCTCATTTTATGTGCTGTGACTTAGGAATAAATGGACCCAATCACCCCCCCCCCCCCCAAGTTTTGATGGGGAGGATAGGAACGAAGGGAAAAGTCACATGAGAAAGTGTTTAGCTTGCAATATTGAAAGTAGCAAGGTCAGGTGCAGAGACTGAGAGAATACAAAGAGGTAGTCAGAACAGCACATCGCACCGGCCTTGAATTGTATGGAAAACCATAATGTTGCTCCCATGCAAAGCTAGGAAGCAACATTATGGTTTTCCACTATATCTGAAGAAACGTTAGCGAAAACAAATTACGTATGATGGTGCCAGAGTAGGGAGGGATTTCGCCAGCCGGCCGAATGCTGATTGGAGGATCGTGTTGCGAAGAGACTCTTGTCTGAGTCTGTGCACCAACCAAAGAGAACCAAGTCTAAACCGCGGTATCTCTTCATCTAGTCTTGACCAATCATAAATGTACGGGCAACGCCCTGTGTAATAAAATGTATTGTCGCACGAGGTTCGAGGCTCTTTACGGATATGGTGGTTACAGATTACAGCTTTGCTGCCTGTGATTTCCAAGACGTGACGAGTCCTTGGCCAAGTGATATATATATTTTGCTCTCTTTACAATAAATAGTTAAACTTAAAAGTTGTCTGTCTTTTCTGGAATTCTGAACCCAACAAGAGTAAAAGTATGTAGTAGCATAACAAGTAAATACTCAAGTAAAGTACAAGTAACATAACATTGTACTGAAATACAGAACTCGAGTAGATGTCCTTACTTTCCACCAGTGGTTGCAAGCAAGCATGTGTGCCTTATTATGAATATTCAATTCTGATTGGTCAATTTGGACATCTCAGAGGTTGTTCATTCTCGCTAACACACCACTGCTAGGCATAACATGACCGTTGCTAAGGAGGATCATTCGCGTTCATATCAACCCGCAGAAAGAAGATCGGTCTCTGTGCATTTACTCTGTCTGATGCCAACATAAAAAAACATATTTGCAAATAAAATATTTTCTGAAATGTGTTCTTCTTACTTTATATTCCTGGCATTGCCATTTCATTGTGATGCAGTAGTGCAGTGCTGTATGTAAGTGTTTTAGGGTCACTGTTTTGACTTTCAATAACACATTTGAAACAAGCCAGTGAATGAAAATAAAACAGATTTATGAAAGCATCTCAGTGCAGCGCTGCATCCTGAGCTGCAGCTTCTCTGTAACAGAGTCAGTGATACTTCTGAGTATAATCTCCGCTAGATTTATTGGTCTTGACATGCTGGTCCATTTAGAATAGCTCCATAATGACATACTAGAAAGCATTTAGAGCCATTTTCACACAACACACTCCAGCCACAAGTATCATATCTCCGTCCATCACTCTCTCTCTGTGCATTCCTGGAGTGTCACGCTGAACCATGATTGTAACCCTTATTCAGGCAGAGGAACGGAAGAAATGATACACAAACATTCAGATGTGAACTGTAGGAAAGATTTCTGCTCTGCACACCTTTTGCTCGGCGACAGAGCAGTGAGCGGGGGTGTGATGTCGTGCAGCTGTGAGTCCAACACAGTCTCACTCCCTGATAGTCCAATAGTGACGCTTGGTCAGGGTCCTATGGCGTGCAGTTGTGACGCGCCGAGTCTCCTTCAGCTTCATAAACGGACGCAAAGAGCTTTCAACTGATTGCAATGTATTCCCATCGGCGGCGGTATTGGACGCTCAGGGAAGCACCGCATCGGTCCATGTCGGCAGCACTTAAAGGAAGGGTCCACTCATTAGATAATTAATAAAAACTTCAGTATTTAGTGAAACATTATGTTTAAACCATACCCTGAAGAAATCAGCGATATTCCCCGGTAAATAATGATTTTATAGCTCTTTTTTATCAAAACCTGTATATTCCGTCAGGCAGCTGCCATTTTGGCCATTTTCAGTAGTCACATGATCCAAAAAACTAGGTCGTGACGTCATCTATGCGTTCACTTTGTAAACACACAGCTCGTTCGACGAAAACATGGCGGAGTATTTGAGTTCGGACTCGTCAGCCGAGGAAGAAGTTTTGAGCAATGTGGAGAGATTGGGGGAATTCAGCCATATAGGTTCGAGCCAAGTGGCCAGAACCGTCAGGAATCCAGTGACGATGAGGATGAACAGCACGGTGATCTTGCTGGAGACGATCCCTTTACTCGTGCAATTGATTTCGGGGGGCGAGTAGGGAGACCTGTACATGAATGGTGTACTTGCAGTCGGTGTGTAGCCATGGACAATCCTCTGATGAACATATGTTGTCATGAGCTTGAAGAGCTTGAAAATAAACTGGTCACGACGACTTGGATTGCATATGTTTACACAGGGAATTCGGCACTGTGGTGTTAGAAGAAGCTGTATTGAGAACAGCACTGGTTGCCATGAAGGATGTGAAACGCACCTCTTTGGTTGAACCAATAAATGAAAGGTGGGTAAATTTGACGGGTACAGCCCTTTCTTCTTAGCATTATATACTTTACAATTAAAATTAACATATGCACAATATTTTTAAATTGTAGTGCCGATTGTCAAGCATGTCAAAAATACAATGCCAAAAGAAAAGGCCTGATGATGATGATGATGATAAATCAATCGTGAATATTAAATAAGAAAAGCGTTCATTTCAGGCCAAACATCTTATTTGTTTAATTCATCATTAAAAAGTAATAATTTCATACATATTTCCTTAGATATACCGATATTTCACAGTGTAAATAATATACATATATTGCTACCACAGATTAATTATTATGGTGGCATGATGTTGACATTGACTATGAAATTAAATGTATTAACCAAAACACGAGGACGTGTATCAGGCAACATAAATCACTAAAGAGATATATACAGCCAAAAAAATCTGAATAAATATATACATGAAGTGGACATTTTTCTCAATGAACAGGTGAAAACAATCAAAATGCCCTAGAAGCACTCAGCTAGCTGTGAGTATTTTGACAGAACTGAGACTGGCTGTTAAAAAGTCAAAATGAAACTTAGCTTATCTTGAAATATAATTTGTGATAGGAACACCTGTTCATTACGATAAAAATATATCCTATTTGCAACAAAATACAATGAGGCATATTTCAATGGAATTGTGAGAACAATGGAGAGTAACTAGAGTCATTTTGTCCAAACGCATAGGTCACGTCACGTCCGGTAAAATAAGTCATGTGACTCGTCAAAATGGCGCCGCCCACAGGGTTGATGTTATTTCGGTAATTAATCAGCTTAAAATCACTGATAACGTCAACAGATTAAAAAAAATAATAAAGACTGGCAGAGACTGGTCTGTTTTATCGTATGATAATTATTTAAAAATGCGTGTCATGAGCATTGCCTCCCTTTAAAGGCAATGTGAGCGTCCATTCCCATTGGATAACGGAGGATTTTACACCCGGAAGTAAGTATTCTCTTTACTGTCGATTGATTTTACAGTGATATCTGCACTACTCATCAACTCAAAAACACCAGATTCTCCTTGTTAATTACACAACATTGATTGGTTTAAATTGTGTACAATGCTTTTGTATTTTTCCCCTTCGATTCGGAGAAACAAATATTTTTTCGGAGTTTAGGATGGCAGAAGACACTAAACTACCCAGAATCCTCAGCTTTCGTTTGGGACTACAACATGTGCTTTGCTTCACAAACCCCGTGATCCGTGATTTACCTTTCTCTTTTAACTTTCATCTATGGATTTATACTCCTTTCAAACTTTCAATTCAATCACTTTCATGCATCTCAATGACATTCATACTAACCAAACCAAATTCACACTTATCCAACTACTCCTGCCATTTCACCTCCATCATACACAATTAATTCAGTGAGGCATCAGCTTTTATAGACCTTAAATCTTTTTTATACTATTGGTATTCAACTTTTAAATTACCTTTATACGTTTTTTACTCCATTCTCCCTTTTCTTAGCATTCCTCCCCCCCTGCATTGCAGTGCTCTGTCCCTCAGCAGAGAGATCAAAGTTCCTTCAGATGAACGGAGCGCAGGAGGAAGAAGAACCACATTTGGCTGAAAATGATTTATGCCAGGCCTTCGTGAGGTGGATGTGCAGTATAGCATACTCCATCAGTCAGTGTACAATGACTCCCCCCCCTACATGTATTCCGTTCCTCCCCTGCACACATGACATATTTCACACAGTCATTCCCCCCCCCCCCCCACACTGACAGTAAAGCTGAATAACCCTAACCAATCAATGAACAGATGAGGGTCTGCAGAGCTATAGGCCGGTATATGTTCAATGAGGGGATTCAGAGAAGGAACTTCGAGACATCTCTGTCATAATCCCATTTTTTGGTTTATCTGTTTCCTGTTTTTTTGAGTTATTGACTATTGGGGGGGGGGGGCAGAGGTCAGGGGTTCAGGAAGTCAGGGGGTTGATTCACTTCCTGTTCAGCTCTACACGTGTATCTCATGAAAATGGACCCCCTCCTAATTCAGTGCTTTCACTGTTGACAATCCCCCCCCCCCCTAAACACTAAAACACAAAAGAGAGACTATGAAACAGCCCACTGAGATGATGTAATCCCGTCATAAAGAAGCACTGAGCAATTTCATCAAACTTGGAACTCAAATAAAATAAATCATGCAATTTACATTAAACAATTTACAATATACAAAATAACCCTGAGGGTGTTTTCACAGGAACAAAAGATGTTAACCACATCTTCCGAAAAGCTGCACAGCATGCAAAGCTTGGAGAAACAAACAGTAGAATATAAAGAGGCAGAGTATGGGCACTAAGGGAACACAGGGATCTGAACCAATTCCAGGCTCAGTGATCCCCAACTGAAGCAGAAACAGGAAGTCACTGAAACACATGGCTGCCCACAGAGGATTTAGCTCTATAGAGAAGCACATCCTTCACTACTGTGAGAAATAACAAACCTTTAAAGGAAAGACTGATGGAATCAATCAGACCAACACTAGTAGCCATGTGACCAAACCTTCCACAAACTCCCCCCCACTGTTCCACAAACTCCCCCCCACTTACTGAAGGAGTCATTTCTGGAGGGGAGCAGAGTTGCAGGTTCCTAACTGCTGGAGCTCACATTTTCACACCTCCCACATGAAGTCTTGATCAAGGCGTTCAGCAGACACTTTCCTCACTAATGATGAAACTAAAGACTCATGGCTCTGGCAGGAAGAGGGGCTTGGAGAGGTTTTTAGAACAAATCCTGTCTGCAGATCTGCTCCTCTGGAAGATACATCTATGTACAGTAGCTGCCTGGAACTGAACTTGTTCAAACTCTATTGTACTGTATAGCAATCAGAAAATGGACATCTGTTTATTTTGTGAGCTCTGTGTATTTATTATGTCCTAGGTGAATATGTTGTTACTCTCTTTGGCCATCCTGAGGAAGGAGAGCCTTCAGAGCATCTGATCATTCTGATCTGATATATTGCAACACCAGTTTCATACCGGAGTAAGACGGATAACAGTTTACACTGAAGTGCACTGCTCATCACAGTTTAGCATTTTGTCTGTTTTTATTTCCTTTATAGGTTAGTTTATTTAACAGGGACAAAGTCACCCTAAAAACAAATATAGGTATACGTATGTATATATAATATTTTAAATAATTTAAAGGTAATACAATCATTACAATCTTGCAATATAGATGCATGCCAATTAAAATAAACACAAATAGCAACAGGTGACAGCAGCACAGAGAGAGGACTGTATACATTACAAAGTGATGACAGATCTGAGTAAGAATAAACTCAATGTCTTTAACTCAGGTCTTAACAACCTGAATGTTGTTCTGTATTGGTTGTTGGGATGGAGTTCCATTCAGCTCTAAGTGAGAATGTAGATTACCAATAAAGTTTTCCTGACTCAAAAAATGAGGCAGTGATGAGAATGTATTGAGTTCTCATTTTGTTATTTTTGTGTTTGTTTATATAAAGGCTGTAAGAGTTTAAGAGCACTGCTCTAAAACATTTAGCCTAAAGGCCCTGACACACCAAGCCGATTTCGGCCGTCAATAGATGTCGGGCCGTCGATACTTGGTGTGTCCGCACACGCACCCAGGAAGTGCGCCGGACTCTGATGAAAATATTCGTTGTGTCCAAACGGCGGTACTACAATTTCCGTATCAGTCCTTGACGTCACTGGGCCCAGAAAGACTTTTCCCCATTAGGCGCTTCACACCAAGTACTTTGCCGTACTTAGTTCCCAGTACTGCATTAATACTTAATAGGCTAGGAGGTGTCAATACGTTGTTTATTTAATACTATCTCAGTTATCTTCATGAGTCGGATCACTTGTAGTTTTCAGTTAGCTGAACCAAGGACAAAGTGCATGTGTTTAAACCCCATAGTGGCCGGTATCAGTAACATATTAAATCAATGTGTCTGAGCTGCAGTGTATGTTCCAAAAGTTGAGCAAAGTTCGATTCCCTTCGTGGTTGAACGCTCCAGCCTGACTCCAACAAACATGGAAGAACAAAGTTTACCATCAACTTGAGCATGATACAAACAATGGCAAATAGAAAGGATTTTTACTCCAAATATGTTTGAGGTGGGCATTCATTTCAAACTTTCACATTTGAAGTCAGCAGTCTAATCTTCAAGCTATTACTCTTCCACCAAAATCCAAGCTTGTATCTGATCAAACCTGATCAACCATCCCAAACTGGCCAAACTTTGAAGGCAATTTCAATCCTTTACCTTTTTTTGCTTAAGATAGTCAACAAAAACACACTGAAAAACTGGAACGTTGACTTGAATTAAATGTATTATGTCAACACATTTCACATAACTGTATTAGGTTAGTAGAAAGCAATAATATTAACTTGAACCTAGTATTTTAAACTAAATATTTTTGCTTTCAACTAACCTAATACAGTTATGTGAAATGTGTTGACATAATACATTTAATTCAAGTCAATGTTTTTTCAGTGAAGGCCGGTTAGCTCTGATAGTTAGAGCGTGGTGCTAATAAGGCCAATGCCATGGGTTCCATTCCAATACTGGCCGGTGGCAGTAACCTATCAATGTGAGTCAATGTGTCTGCAGCATGTGGTTCAGAAGGTGAGCACTAACTTTCATATAGGTCAGCATTCTACCCTTCATCCTATCTCTTCCTCTTTGTGACCATGGCCTAATGGGCAAGGCGTCTGACTTTGGATCTGAAGATTGAGTGTTCGTTCCCTCTCGTGGTTGAAAGTTGAATAAACCTGTTGGAACAATATTTGCTGGCAACTTGAGCAGAATACAAACAATGTTGGTTAAGATTAAAGGAAAACATTTGGCTTCAAATATTTGGGAGAAAGTGGGCATTAATTCCACTAACTTTCTCTTGTCAAGTCAGCAGAATACAACTGATATCTCCTATCATCAACTCCAAGATAGGCAGACCTGATTGATCCATTTTTATGTGCACTCCAAAACAAACTAAAGACACCTGGTGGCCATGTTAAGATGATATAGCTATCATTCACACATCGAGCCCAAGACAATAGAATTCCTGTTTTATTCCTGATACCTTTTTCTAACTACCTGCCAATTTACATTAAGTCAACTAAATTCTCGTTTTAGCTCTATGTTTGGTCTCCACCACCTGCTGTTCACCAGCGAGACTCTAACTGTGTCTGTCTGCCATTTGATATTTACAGTTCATAAACCTGGTACAGCAGTGAATCAAAATGGTAAACTTGCAAGAATGACAAGTTTCTACTATTGTGAATGTGTTAATAGCCGCTTTCACACCAAGTACTTTGCCGTACTTAGTTCCCAGTACTTAGTCCCGCCGAACTCTTTAGTCCCGTAACTGTCCTAGTAAATCGCGTTCACACCGGAATAAGTCCCTGAGGGAGGATTAGGCAAATGAAGCCGCTGACGTCACTTCTTCTTCTTCTGCTTTGGGTTTACTGGCGCCTCCGACGCTGTATCCAGTTCTTATTATACATCCATGGTCCCGCACCTTCGTGTCTTTTCGGCCGTGCCGACACCTTCCGGCCCCGATTCAACATGTCGAATCGGGGAGCTGTCGGCAAAAGGCTGTCGGCAAAAGAAATCACTCTGATTGGCTGTTCAGCTTAGCGAATCAGTGCATGAGAAGAGAAACGGAAGTGAAGAAGGCACACACAGACGGCTATTATTTTTCATTTTCATCTCACCTGGACGCAAGAATTTATTTTACATCATGGCGATCTGGAATGAAGAAACCGAAGACCAACTCAGTTGCCACGTAATTTGCTGCCACACTTCCTGCATGAGGTGGACAATAGCTTCTTCAAGTATTTAACGGACAGGACCCTGGACGATGTGGCTATTTTTTTTTTTTATTGTAGGCCTGTTACTTACTATTTTTATCTCAATGTATTTTAGTCGATTGTTTACATTGTACAGTTCTACATTTGATAATAAACCACTTATTATACCGCTACTGCAAAATACAAAACTTTATTTCATACCTTCATACTACAGCCATTAGATAACACAACATTAGATGAGGATAAAATTAGCTATACTACAATAAAAGTCAGAAGATACAGATGTACATGATGATACATCATTTGCCTGTCAGTGTTATGATGTTGTATATTAATATAATCTTTGATTATAATTACTGATGGAATGTGGTAGCAGCAGTACTTTAAGGTTGCCAGCAGGGACGCGGCAAAACTGTGACGCGCTGGGGAGGGGTGCTAGTGGAGCCCATGGATGTATAATAAGGACTGGTTACAGCGTCGGAGGCGGGGTCTCGTTCTTTCCGATGAGAGCTGCTCATTGGCGCATGAGGACAAAATGGCCCAACTTTTGAGAGAGCGAAACGTCACAGAGATTACCCATCATGCCTGGCTGTCAGAGCAGAAGCACCCGTGGGTGTTTCTCAATGTCGAGTAAAGCTGCTGCAGAGCCACTATTTCAAGTATACTACGTCATCGAGTGGCGCCGAAGGACTGTTTAAATGCTCAGCATACATGTGCTACCAAGCATGCCTCCTCGACATTGAGGCCGTTTCTCGACATTGAGAAACACTCTGGTTGCAGTCGAATAGTCCAAAAATCAGCTCCTATCATCTATCCCTTGACCTCTGTGTGAAACGTCACGGGGTTAAGGGATAGTGGATAGGAGAATTCAAAAGGACTTAGGAGAAGAGACTGCGGTACTTTAGAGCAGTGGTTCTCAACCTGTGGTATGCGTACCACTGGTGGTACGCCAGCTCCCGCTAGTGGTACGCGGAGGAATCTGAAATATAAAAAATATTTTTTAAAGAATCTTTTTTTTTTTTTTACATTTTATTTAACCAGATGAAATCATTGAGACAAAATCTCATTTACAATGCTGACCTGGCCAAGAAGGCAGCAACGGTTCTTACACATAACACAGATATAAAAATGCAGAAAACACTAAGTAAACAAAAAGACGAAAAGCAGTCACTACATTGTGCACATTTGGGACAGTAAGTAAGGTACACTACTTATTACTGCAAGAGCAGCTGGTGGTAAGGACCTCAGACAACTTCAATTTAAAACAGGCTATTGGGACAAGTGCCATCAGTTTGAGGCTTGATTGAATAACATTAATTAAAAAATAAATCATACTATCAAAATACTACAACGAATGAAAATAAGCTTGAGATAATTGAAACTGTGGTTTAAATAAGTTCTAATAGGCTATTGTTGTTTTTAGATTTAGAAACAATTTTTTTATTTCTGGCGTTGCTAATGACGACCATACTACCCGCGAACGATTAGCGAACGTTGCAAGCAAGCTAAAGAAAGAAGAAAGCTGAATGATGTTAAAAACGTGGCTCAAAACGGTAGGTATTCGGAAGAGAGGTACAGAGGAGAATATTACCAGCGAAAGTGAACAAGTGAATGCGGAGAAGGACAGTCATCAACCGAGCACAAGCGCAGGCTCCGCCAGCAACGCAAAAGTGATATGCACAGCCACAACGCTGTGATGAGAAGTGACTCAGGAAGAAGGCATTTGAGCAAAGAATGGAGAGAAGGCTGTGACCGAGGTCAAAAGTTGAAAAAGCACACACTTGTCCTTAATTGTTATCTTTTTTCCACCACAGAAATGGCAATAGCAAACATCAGCAGACTGAAGATGAGCTATTAGCCCTTAGGCTCATCTGCCCCTGGAGGCTTTCATTATTATTGTGGAACTGAATTCCCAATAGGACATTTTCTGTTACAATGTAGGTTGTTGCAGGAGACCTACATTCAAACTTTGGTACAGGAAATGACATGTATGTACAGTTGTCATTTGTTGTGTGAGAATAAGTTATTATTTTGTTCTTTATGTTCTCACTTGTGGTGAGTGAGTGAGTGATGAGAGAGAGAGAGAGAGAGAGAGAGAGAGAGAGACTGCCCTTTGTACATGTAGCTGTGGCTGACAATAAATACTGTTATTATGAATACATTTGCCTCCGAGTCCTGCATGAACTGTGCATAGACTGTATTTTAACATTGGTCATATGGTGGTACTTGGAGAGCCAACTATTTTCTCAGGTGGTACTTGGTGTAAAAAGGTTGAGAACCACTGCTTTAGAGAATCCGACTGCACCTTCACTATCCGACGTATTTATGATGCGCCAGCGGACGTCATAAATGTGCGTCTGCTGCTGTGGGGAAACCATGGAAACTACAGTTCTCTATACAGCGGACTACAACATGGATGTTTAATAAGAACGAGGGACTACTGTAAACTCATCTAGAGACTCTGCACCGTGCTCTGATGCTGTTGCTTTATGCTTTATGAACGTGGACAACAGAGAAACAGATTCTTCATGACCAAAGTTGGAATTTAAATAAATAAGGAAAGTGAAACTTATGCTCGTCACCCTCTCCCTCCGGTCTACATTAATACAAATGATCCCAATACGTATGATTGTATGAAAAGATCTTAAAATCAATACAAATGTATTTATTATAAACGTTAGTCCTTAACATCTATCACTGTGTATATCACCATTCAAACATCTTTTAAAAGTTGAACAAACCCCACACAGCTCAGTAAAGACTGTGAAATGTTGACTTTATTTGATCATTTCAGTAAAAACTAACGTTCATATTTCTCTTTTTGATTATAATACTGATGAACGTTCAAAACAAAGCACTTTGGCAATTTACCACATACGTTTTAAAAAGCTTAATAAGCACCGTAACTTTCATGATATCATTTCTCGGTCATAATCGGTTGTTTCCGTGAACGGCCGACTGTTGTGAGACGGCAAATGCTTCGGCCGCAAGGCATTGTGGGGCAGCATTTTCTCCTCTCCTTTCGTAAAGGGAGGACCAGTGGTTCCTAAGCTAAAGGAGGTTATAAAGGAAGTTTGAAACCTCCTTTCCTATCATCTAGAGAATTCGAACGGCACTTGTCATGGCTGCCACTGAGGTACTTCCGGGTCATTTCACTCCGTTAGGAAGCTTCCTAAGCTAAATGGACTATTCGACTGCAACCCCTGAGAAACGGCCCGAATGTGTGCTCACAGAGCACACACCCCTTAAGCCCCGCCCCCGGAGCTCCCACTCTCGGCTCAGTAGAATGAATGGAGACAGAAAATAAATCTAGATTCGGCTTTTAGTGCATTTTACAACTTTAAGGACCTAATGATTCTAATAAGGGCTATAAAATAGTTCATACTGGGTAGTTTATTTAGTTTTTTAAAAATTATCCGCTGATTTACAGACGTCTCTTTCCCCATGTTAGTTAATGGGAAAAAGTTTTTCTGGGCCCAGTGACGTCACGGACTGATACGGAAATTGGAGTACCGCCGTTTGGACACAACAAATATTTTCATCAGAGTCCGGCGCACTTCCTGGGGGCTTGGTGGAGCCTCGCAGCGGCGAAACTGTGGCACGCTTACACTGTAGGTGCGCCGCGTTTGGGGGTGCTAGTGGAGCCTCGCAGATGGGGGTGCTGCAGCCCCCTCAGCACCCCCCCTTCCCGCATCCATGGTTGCCAGCCACAATAATTAAATAGTTTCTTTCTGCTTCAGAGAGCTGAAGTTTGTATATATCACGCAGTCTGTCTTCCGGTTGCCTCTTCTGAATGACGAATACACACTACCGCCGCCTGCTGGTAAGGAGAGTTATTGCCACTCACGCATGCGCAGTTCGTACGTGCTACTTGGCCGTCGGCTGAAGTTTTTGCGGTGTGTTCCAGTGCGACCGTTGACCAAGACGCAGGAGACGCGAGGCGACACAACATTCGTGTTCCGTCGGGACGTGTTCTTTGGTGTCAACTTGGTGTGTCTGGGCCTTTATAAATCAGTTCCAGTGTTCAAAAGACGCCTTTATCATATTCTGAGATATCAAATAATGATTTCACAATAATAATATTACGAGAGGTGCAGACGCGCCTTTATAATCCTTGAACATCAACAAGCGCTCCGGTCCCAGCTGTGTGTGTGACTTTTTAGTGTCAATGTCTCATCAGCATGGTGAAGATGTTTCTTCTTTTGCACGAGTTTTGCCACATTTGTGTTTTTATATTTGCATTGTTTCTGAAGCCGAGGTGTCTTTCTTCGAATGCACATTTTTGGGCCAATGTAGCACATTTGCACCTGTTGGCCACCATATCACTTTTCAGTCCCTGCTAGAGAGCAGGTACTTTCCTGGGGAGAAAAAAATTCCAATTTCTGATTGGCTGGGCGAATTGCAAACCACGCCCTGTAAAACTCTGAAAAGTTTTGTGAAGCCGCCATTGTATTTGCTGGCATTAGCATTATTAGCATTAGCATTAGCCCAGCGCACCAACGGAGAGAGACTAACTTATGGCAACACAAAAAAAAACATGGGAGCGGTGGAGATGAGGAGGTGTCAGCGGCGATTTACTGGGAAGGCTTCAGTAGAAGCTGCTGGGAGTCCCAGCAGCTTCTACTGAAGCCAGTCCCCAACTCCGGGGACTTCCGGCCGGGACTTCGGGTGGCAGTATACGCCGTGAAGTTGTTTGCGGCCTGCCAGTAAACCCAAAGCAGAAGAAGAAGAAGTGACGTCAGCGGCTTCATTTGCGTAATCTTCCCTCAGGGACTTATTCCGGTGTGAACGCGATCTGTACTTAGTTCCATGGGGGAACTAAGTGCCCTGGGGTACTAAGTGCTGGGTACTAAGTGCTGGGAACTAAGTACGGCAAAGTACTTGGTGTGAAAGGGGCTAATGTGCCAGTAGAAATGGTTCTTGTGCCTACTCAGTATTTTAGAAAATGCATGTTGTTAATTATGTGCAGAGGTTTGTTAAATGGGTATCAGGCTGCTGCTCTAGCTGTGATCATTCATTGCCTTGATTATAATGAGACCAATGTGTACGTGTCCCGATGCAGACTCTATCAGAAGTCTCCTCGCCTGCAGAGGAGAGCAAGTCTCGTTTCTCTAACAACAGATCAATAAATAACAAATGACCATGTGGTCACTGCCTCCATATTAAATTCCAGCTGCAATGCCATTGTTGCTCAATCATCAGCGACCCTGACAGCGGTAACCAGGGCAACAGCAGTAAGTAGTGCATCAGGCAACAATGCGGGTCCTGTCATCGCTCACTGCTGCTCCTCTACCTCACAGCAGAATGTTACCCTCATATTTAGCCTCATTATAAATGGTAGCCCTGTTATATGATCACCTATTGGAATATTGATGAAACAGTTTCACATATTCAGATCTCATCGTGATAGACATATTAACACTTTTCGTCCAAGTGACCACTTTTCCTAACTTTCTTACTCCTTACTTGTAAACTTGGGAGTAAAACATAATTAGTTTGTTTTTACGTTATCCCAACACAACACAGCAGGCGGCCAGCTAACCAATCAGAGCAGACTGGGCTCTGGTTTCAGACAGAGGGTGAAAAGAGTCACGCTAGAGGCACATAATACAAATATGAACCTGTACATTAGCAAAATATGTGCTCTTAAAGCAATTTTTGTGCAAAAATGTCTCTTATAAATCTCACTTAAAATTTCATATGGATACAAAATATGTTTTTTTAAGTGTTACGTGTTTGAGTGATGAGTACTGTATTTTAACTGTACTTGTCTTGTTAGATCTCACTGCATTTCGTACTATAGACCACAAAATGATAATACACTTGATTGGCAATGAAAGAGCCACATTATTGTAGGTCCTTTTTATCTGAACTATCGTCCATACAGGTGCCCAGAGACAAATGTGTATTCTGTGAGGGCTATAAAATGACACTTCACTGATTGAGTACGGAGATTTGTTTTACTGAATGCTTTATAATCATCGTGTTCATCATGATCACTGACAGTCTGATCACACTTCCTGTTAACATCTTACAACATATCGAGTTTTAGGGGATCGGAGAGACAACTTGATTACTGCGCCTTCTCTTGGCTCTGTTTTTAGGCTTCAGATAATCCAGACTTCGGCCAGTCAGAGATCATTTCAAAGAGTTCCTATGGGCGGTTTGACATTTTCAGATTTGTGTCCCTGTCCCTTCCGATGGTGAACGTCTGACTTGACAGCAGAATATCCTGCAGGAACAGTTGAGATTATTTGCCAGTTGCCCTGCATGCTTTTTGTGGTTGTAATTAGAACAGTTGGCCCTATTCTATTCCCCCAAAGCACTGGACAAACTAAACGTCTGACTTGATCACGCCACGAAGGAAAACATAACTGACAGTCCTACAGTGCTCTAAACCAGACGTAATTGAACCCACCCAATCGTTGGTGAGGCGTTTCACTGCCGACCAATGGCCTCACCGACGCCAAATGAATTACGGATCATCTGGGGAGTATGAACATTTGAAAATGTTTTGTCAATCCACCCAATTTGTGTCTGCGACATTTATATAGTAAAAATGAGCGAACATTTATAGACCTCAACTTCCATTGTTCATTGGTTACGAAAAACGGGGGTTTCTCTTTCTTGTGGTGCGGTCTATAGGTTCTGTAAAGGCTAAAATAACATTTGAATTGTATCTCTTCTGATAGATGTCGTAGTGCAAGTGCAGTTTTCAAGCTTGTGTATTCGTGTTGTTTCTTTCTAAGATTGATTTGTCGTACAGATGAAGCAATACAATTCCAAGAAAATACTGTGTGAAAAATAAATAACAGAAGTGGTCACTGCTGCAATTCACTAATACCTCATTCACACCAACGGTGTTTCAGGGCCGGTTCGGAGCTGGAGCTTGAAAAGCACCGGGTTTTCCTGTTCACACCGCAGCGGAGCAGCCTCTTAGCTCCGGAATCCGGTTCGTTTCAAGCACCAACAAATTGTCCGGCTAGAGCAAAAGCACCGCATACGTCACGCTTACGTCGAGGCGGGGCAAGGGCCTACGGAATCGGAATCGTCGCTGAAGTTGATGATTACGATTGTAAAGCAGTTTTGAATGTAGCATGTAACGACTGTAAAGTTGGTAGTAAAGTCGTCCCATTTCTTCCATTTCGTTTCGACAGAGCAAAACCAAAACGAGTAGCAAAGTCATGACTAAATAGAAGCTATATAAAAATATGTCATGCAATTGTTTTTGCTGATATTATTGTCTTGCCATGTGCATGATGCTGCGATTTAATATTTATATATTATAATATCTGCTATTTCCATATGTAAAACACGTGTACAGCACCTGAGCATTCTCTTATAGCGTTATACTACCTGTGGATATTCATATTTCAGAAGCTGACTCCACACATGATGACTGTATGAATATTTCATAAAGCTCTGCATGAGCTGCTGAAAACAGTCAGTGAAAAGTCATCTGAAGCCAGGTTGATTTCTGTGTGCTGCAGAGTAAATAAAGTCCTCCAGCTCAGTGCTGAGTGACAGACTTACAGATAAGATGAATTATTAATAACTGAAGAGGCTGCAGGCATTCTGACCACAGTTCAGTCCTCATATTAAACCATCGATCCCTCCAGAACAATCCACATTCAACGGGAATCCACCAAAATGCCACTTCAGATATAATTACCAGAAATCAAACACTGTCGCTAATGTAACTATTACAAATCATTATTTTTAAGGGGAAAAAGACGCTTCAAACATAATCTATATTCAACAGGAATCCGCAGACATGTGAGTTGTAAATTACTTTATTAGTTAATAACTAATAAAAAAAAGCGCTTCGATTTACATTTGTCCGCAAAGGTTACACATATAATCTGTACTGTGAGAATCTCAAGTTCAGAAAGTCTAGTTGAACATATTATTTACATGAAAAAACACCCTTATTTCTTACCTAATCTCTCCGATCTGAAGGTCCGCATCAGACTGAAGACATCTCTCTCTCTCTCTCTCTCTCTCTCGCGCGCGCGCGCTCTCTCTCGCGCGCGCTCTTCCTGCTGTCTGAATGCAAGATGAGATCACAAGCACATGTATTTTCTTTAAATATGTGTTTTATAGCCTGAAAAACTGGTGTCTTGTGGTATATCTATTTCTTACACGAATTGGAGGTTACACGTAACGGTTTTACGTAATAAGTAGGAAGCAACTCAAATCAGATTGTATATTTGCTTTTGTAGTGACATTTCATTGTTGGTCATTGTAACATTGTTCTGTTGTCTTACAGAACACACTTAAGTAAAAAACCTCCTATAGCCTACCACTTGATATTGAGGTAATCCAAAAGTAATCAGTTTACATTACTTTTGTATAGTGATACTTAGTTTACTGATTAGATTTTATTCACATATAGTTATTGTAACGGAATACATTTTTAAAGTTCAAACCCTGCACATGAATAGTTTCACTACATGAATGTGTAATGTGCAATTCCATTTTCTAGATTTTTTTTAATCTACAGCGAGAAGCTCATGGGGCTTTCCCGAACCTGTGTCGAGAGCTGGAGTTAAATGAAATCTCAGATTTGCCTTCTTAATAGTTTGTTTGGGTCCCTCACTTCCGTTTCGCTTCTCACGCACTGATTCGCTAAGCTGAACAGCCAATCAGAGTGATTTCTTTTGCCGACAGCCTTTGGCCGACTGCCCACCGATTCGACATGTTGATTCGACATGTTGAATCGGTGGATTTTCGGCCGAAAAGGTGTCGGCACGTCGGCACGGCTGAAAAGACACGACGGTGCGGGACACACCAATCTGAGTAGGGCGTGTCGACGCTCATCGTCGGCCTGACGCCCATTGACGGCCAAAATCGGCTTGGTGTGTCCGGGCCTAAGGCCAATAATGCTGATAATGTGTTAACATCATTCACTGATACGATACGATATTACTTTATTCGTCAGACCAAGTCTGAAATTTGACTTGCATCACAGCAGCTCCATGTCCAACACCAACATAGACAAATATCCAGACACAAATACATGACACACAAACAACAAACATTTAACATAACAGCACAATCAGTGAGAGAAAACATGCTCAAAGACCCTTCAGCGTGCATTTGATCTGGGATTTAGCTCTGTATTTACTGTGAGGATTGACTGATGCACAAAGGAGTACTTTAGTCTGACTTTATTGAATCGTGGGACCCTGTATCTCTGATTAGATGGTAGCAGTTCATATTCACTGTTCAGAACATGGTTTGGGTCAGAGATGATGTGATTGGACAGCCTCACTAGGTTGTTATGATAGGCTGAGTCATAGAGTCTCTGACAGGGTTGACCAACAATCTTTGAGCAGATTTTTAACAGGTGGAGCAGTTTTGATTTGAAAGCTGCTGTCAAACACTTGTACCAGGTAGCATTGCAGTACTGTAGAATAGACAAGATCACAGATGTAAAGAACAACAGAAGAATTTCTCTGCTCGCCCCAAAAGACCTAAGAAGGCGGAGAAAATAAATTCTTTGTTTTGTCCTTTTGCACAGATAGTCAATGTGGTCCTTCCATGACAGCAGATGGTCAATCATTACACCCAAGTATTTGTATGAAAGTCCATGCTTGATTTCATCTGTATGGATGACAATGGGGACTTTATGGGAGTCAGATGGTGAGCCAAAAAGGATTTCCTCAGTTTTCTTGGTGTTGATCTCAAGAGCATTGTTATCAGTCCACTCAACCACCTGATTTACAGCCTGTTGGTGCAGCTCAGGGTCGTCTGTGTTACTGAGCAGAGATATTATTGCAGTATCATCAGAGTACTTCATGATGAATTGATTTGATGTGTTGGTACGACAATCATCAGTGTAGAGAGTAAAGAGCGCAGCTGAACTCACGCAGCCCTGGGGCTACATTGGTTGTGATGGCAGATGACAGGGTTTTGTTAACCTTCACAAGTTGCTCTCTACTGGTGAGGAAAGCGGCATACCAGTAAATCAGGTATGGATTTACTTCCATTTTGGCCATTTATGACACCAAGATGTCTGCTTGTATTGTGTTGAATGCTGATGAGAAGTCTAGGAAGAGGGCTCTTGCATAGGTGTTACATTTATCTAAATGTTTAGTGATGATATGAACCACAGTAGCCACAGCATCTTCCGTACCACACCCTTGTTCATAGGCAAATTGGTATGGATCAAGTTTGTCTTGTGTTGTACTGATAAGAAATCGGAGCAGAATTCTTTCTAGTGATTTCATAATCACTGAGGTGAGGGCTATTGGTCTGTAGTCCTTATGTTTGTCCGTTATGAGCTACTGTAGAAACATGGCGGCGCAAAGATAACTCAAATTAAGAGGATAATGTAGACAGTAATTGCTCCCTCGTAGCTATTGAGAACACAATTCTTAGTTTCAGGTGATTATTAATGTTGCTTTCAATTTCCGCTAACAGTTTTGTTCATAAAGTTGCCAGTTGCCACCTGTGAATTTCAAATGCACTCAGGTAGAGGAGCCTCAGTTCATTTTCATACATCTTTATTACCAAAAAGCTTCTGGGCGTAATTACAGCAGTCTCTACTAAAGGACAATAGTAGCTTTGAACAGTAGTCACATCACAGCAGAGCAGTCATAAAGTGAAGTAGAGGTTATTCCAGTTACAGCAGGAAATGTCCGTGACGTCAGCGCTGCTTTCACTTCTGCTTTACTTCTCTCTAACGTCTTCATGACAATTTGGTTCTCAGTATTCATCTGCGGTGACTGTGAGACTACATTTGAAGGAATCAGTCAGTGAGCAGGAAGCAGCCGGTGATGCTGCTCCTCTCACAGTGTATCAATAAGAACCACAGAATGAGAAGGGAATCATGGGACAGTAACTAAAGTGGACACACAGGTAGTAAACAAAGCAGGCACACAGACAAACAGTCAGGACACACACATACACACAGTTCCAGAAAACTGAGGCACGTGTGTGTGTGTGTGATGGCATGGTTTCAATTAAAAAACAATTGTTCTTTGAATTTTCTATTTCTAATAACGAAATGTCAATGTTGTTTTCTTTTGACATCAGCAAATTGAAACACACACACACACACACACACACACACACACACACACACACACACACACACACACACACACACACACACACACACACACACACACACACACACACACACACACACACACACACACACACACACACACACCCACACACACACACACACACACACACACACACACACACACACCACACACACACACACACACACACACACACACACACACACACACACACACACACACACACACACACACACACACACACACACACACTAATAATGAAAGAGTGCTGACAAAAATGCAACACACACCAACACATAGACACGAAGCAGGTACATAGACAGCATCGACCTACAGTGTATCATATCATTTCACTACGAATACAATACAAAAACAAAACACTTCACTTTACAGGTATTGATCTGGATTTTTGGTATCAACACATTTTTTTTCTTTAAGGCGAAGTTTTAGTCCAGAAGTCTTCTAAACCCTTCCCCTGTTTATAAAATCTAACGTCATGTACAAATGTTACAGGTTTAATAATTTACTTTGTTGCATATTGACATGTGCTTTATGCTGGGAAGGTGAGAGGAACGGTTAGTGATGGATTCCAGTCAAATCTTCATTCTCCAGTGTTGCATCTTCTTCCTCCTCCTCCTCATCATCATCATCGTTCTAGTGCTTTTTAGGAATGTCTTTGCCTCCGTCATTAACAATGCAGGAGGGATGGGTTAGTAATTACAGACAGCAGTACAGTCAAGGGTCAAATCAGTAGAATTAGCATAACAATCATTCATTTCTTTAACACCGACTGTCTCCAAGGCGCACTTTCCTTAATGTCTTTTCTTTGTTTAATGGGCTCAAAAAATGCAGCAAGTATTTATAAATCCTCCCAAGAGTCGTGATGAAAACACTAAAATCTAAATGTGTCTCCATTTGAATCTGACTCATTGTGCATCATTCCCAGTCTTACACCATTGTGTGTGATTTAAACAAGTTCAGTTAAATGTGTGTGAAAGATTAACATCTTGTAATAATCTTGCTGCTTTTAACAAGGGGACAAGACGTGTTTAATATATCTCTGTCTTGATGTGATTACATTCAAATCAGTGATTCAAAGGTGAGTATGTCAGACGGTGTTGTGAATAGAGTAAAGAAGCTTCCGATGACATAATAGAGCAGTGCAGGAATCACAAATCCTAAAGCTTAGAAATGAGCGTTTCTTGAATGGGTTTTTGGTTAGATGCCTGAAATGAATGTCAGTAAATACCCCACTGTTGAATGTCTGAAGCTTTAGCATGTCATAAGAAACGATAGTAGCTAAATGAGACTACTAAATGGCATCAGGCCGAACATTAGCCGCCTTTAGCTTAGCGGTTACTATGTACAGCCATGCCATGTTGAGTTGTTTCTACCCTCATTTGAGCTTTTGACTCTTTACTGTTGGCCTACGGTGGCCGAGAGGTGCCTACGGTGGCCGAGAGGTGCCTACGGTGGCCGAGAGGTGCCAACGGCCCAAAACATTTCAATTAGGAGAAACGTACTCCACTTTCAAAAATTATGCAAATGTAAAAAATGATCTAGTTCTAAAGTTGGTCAACTGTCACAGCTGCTGTAAAGTGACCTAAAACATTCTTTTTATTGGCTAATCTGTGATCGCATGATTGCTTATGATATAAGGGCCAACTTCATAATCCCTGAACATCAACGAGCGCTCGGGTCCAAACTGTGTGTTAGTGTTCACCTTTCGGTGCGTTTGGAGCTTTTGCAGCGTTTCATTCATGCAGTGCTTTTAGTAAACACTACGTATCTGTAGTTGAAGTTGGTGAATATGTTTCTTTATTTGCATGTGCTTTGGCACATTTGTGTTTTTACATTTGCATCCTTTGTTAGAAATTGCAGCGCATTTCTCCTAATGGAAGTTTTCTATCCTATTGCGCATTTGCACTTGTCCGCCACCGTAAGGATCCCTTGCAATGACAATTTCTGGCCTTTAAAAAATGTTTATCCTTGCACCACTCAATAGAACATATGCTCGTATGAAGTGATATATGTATGGCGCACCAAAGTTCCAGAGTGACCAGAGACACTTGAGCTGAGGACAAAATCATCTGTTCACTGCCTGGAGAATCGAGCAAACACTTGGTGCATTCAGTTATTATACAACCCCCAACTGTTGCCAGAGCTAATTCATTCATGCAAACTCTCCTCTCCACAGAGGGTCTGCACTCTCTGGGTCTCTCCCTCTCTGTTGTGCCGTACTTACAACTGTCCGGCTCACTTAGCATGCAGCGGTACACTCTCCCAAAAACACAGTGGTTCACCCTGTGTGGTGTGTGTGTGTGTGTGTGTGTGTGTGTGTGTGTGTGTGTGTGAATTAAGTCCAGCTCAATGGTTAGCGAGGCCACAACCAAGCCCCTCAAGGACAATTCCTCCGTCTGTATATATCATTATATATATTTATATACATGTGTGTGTGTTGGTGTGTGTGTTTGTGAAACTAGTGTTGGCTCGGGCAGAACAACATTTCCAGTAAAGTGTTAGCGTGTTGCATGCTGGGACAGTCTAAAGATGGAGGGAGAAAGACTGTAATTTAACTGGGAGCAGCCCTGCCCGTCATTTTGGTCTTTCCTTCCTCAAGTCACTGCTTCCACTTTTATATCTGTCCATCCCAGCATCCATCAATGTGCTCTCAATAAAGCTCCCCTCAACCCCTTCCTCCATCACTTGCTTCTACTCTCTTTGCTTTACCCCCCTTTCCTTCCCCTCTCCGTCTCCTGTATTCCAGTGTTTGTTTTAGATAATAGAGGCGAACAGAAAAAGGAGGAGAAATCCGATACATTCAGTTGCTTCTGTTTGCCTTCACTTCAGTTCAACCACTCTTTTTAATGATGGTTTGTTCCTGGTTTACTCCAGGTAAACCCCAGCATGTCAACAGTCAAAGAGTTCCAGCTCATAGACTGAGCCCAGACTTGGTATTCTTGTCCTCTGTACCTGCAGGCTTTAAGTGTTATGGATTCTCAGCTCCAATCTCCATTTCTGTATGTGTTCAAGTCTTTAAAAAAATGTGATCATCTGGTCAAAACATTCAATATTAAAAAACAGCCAGTTAATGCAACACCTTTGGTGGCTCCTTTGACCAAGAAAGAGAAACCCATGGTGTGGACTGGAGGCTGCTTGTGGTTACAGTGAACACAGTGAAAATGAAACGGCATAGCAATGTACTCCAGCATCCTCAGAGACCATCTATAGTGTTGTTGTGTTCATATCAAATCCTTCCATATTGCATCCACCTCAGACAGATTCAGCTTTTGATTAAATAAATAAATGGTTTCCTTCAAAATGTGGCTTTGTTTTCCAGCTTTAAAAAGTTGCATCTTCTTATCTGATGGAGTTCAACTTTGTCGAACTTTCAGCAGGAATGTCGCATGATCAAGCAATGCATGTGTGACAGCTCTTGGACTTATTTCCAGTTGAATTGGAGCAAAGAGTAGACTTCCAAGAGTTGAAGCATTTATCTACATTTCAGAGACTGATAACTTGTGTCTGAGGGTTTGTAAAGCTCCAATGATCAGCCCCAGCAGTCTGTATCCAGTTCCAGATTTGAGCCACACTGGTTCTTTAGGGTCGGCGTTCAGACACAGCCATACTCATACCACACAGTCTGAGGGTCGTTGTTGGGATCGGGGGACGAGGGCGTGCTTTTGGGCCGTTCCACAGATCCACACCCTGCCTTCTCACTTTCCTTCTCTACGTGGGAGGAGTCACCTGACATTAGCCCCTCCCCTTTTACTGAGGGTTCTTCAGGCCGCGTGGCCGACACAGCCCTGACAGGGGTGACCATGGCAACCTCAGCCACCTTGTGGTAGGTGGAGGACGGGGTGGGGCCGTTCCGAGAGACAGGAGTCCTCCCCCTCTCTCTTTCTCTCTCTGCGTGTCTCTCTGTCTGCAGATTGAGAGAGGTGGAATGGTGAATGGGCAGATTCAGGAAGCTGCTGTCTGCAGGCTGATTGGTCGGGCCGGCCAGCCGAGCAGACAGAGGGCGTTCCCTCCCGTTAGCCCCTCCCCCTGGTCTGCGGACAACCCCATCTGATTGGCCGTCATTTCCATGGAAACTGTCTGGTCCGTTTGAGCGCAGCAAATCAGCCGAGGCCAGGCTGAACGCCCTGCTCAGTGATTGGCCGGACCTCTGGATGACGCTCTGGCCCGAGGCTGGTGATTGGCCCACAGGCTGGCGGGGCAACGGCTTGACGCTCTGTCCCGGCCTCTGGTTGGATGCCTGTACAGTGGGCGTGACATAGCTGGTAGGAGTCTGATCTTTGCCAGGGGGACCCGAGGGGGCAGGACTTCTGGTGAAGTAGTCAGTCATTAAGTCCTCCTTGCTTCCTGTTGACACCTAGACAAAGGAAAAAAAACAGAGTAAGAAAAAATAAAAAGGTAGAATTGTATTTGATCAAAGGGGATAGCTAACAAAAATGTCCAAGTGGTGGCATGCCACTGCTCCATGAAACACATCAATTCCGTTAAACTCCAGCATATACTGACTGATAACGCCAACTGACATACGCTATCTCTGACTGTTGGAATGCCACTGCTGTGTGAATACTACTCGTTGAGCTACTCGTGTTCCACTGACATGTGCCTCTGGTAATTAGTATCTAAAACAATGACCATGACTTGAATCAAGTTGTGAGGGGTTCTTGGGTCAACACATGTGCTGTTTGGCTAAAGTTGAACCAGTAACCCACCTCCTGTCCTTTGTTTAGTATGCATACCCTGTCACCTCCATGTTCCCAGAGAACAGTACTTAGATAACCAGGGAGTACTACCCAGGATACAAGTAACTGGTGTCATGCATATTATATGTTTGTTGTAATTTGATGAAAAGGAAACTGAAACTCAAGTTAGGAATATGGAACATGTAGAACCTGTCATAGTCTAATCTGTGCCGCCACTCACAAGAAACTTAAATTAGTGTTTTATATATTTATATACATTTAATACCAAGGTATAAACTATATAAGCAATACCATTATGCCATTACAGTCAGCCATTCTGTAGCCGACCCGGCGGATGGTCACAATATACCCTACTTGTACTACTTGAAAATGAAATGTCATCGCTTCATAGTTGACCCTATTAGTCATAGACTAAGAGTAATAGCATACAAATCCTTGAGCTATAGCCAAAACTAGTTTTGTAAGGTCACTGGACTTTGACTTTTACCACAATATCACTTCATCATTGAGTCCAAAAGGTTTGTGCCAAAGTTTCAAGACATTCCCTCAAGAGTTTCCAAGGTATTGTGTTCACGAGAATGGGAGGACAGATAACGGCCAATGCCTCCGACCACAGCTGTCGGCAGTGTTAAGGCATGAAAACACATTCAGCTAGTGACTCATTTGTAGTTTTCCAACACTTCCTCTGACTTACCAAGATCATTCATTGTATTCCCTGACTTTAGCTGTACAGTTACCCCACTGTAGAACAGCTGTGATAGAAGCACAACAGTAGAGGGGAATTACTTCCTATGTCTTTTAACTGCGTCTGCATTATAATTATGCTTTTTTTGCAGGTATCTCACTGTCTTCAGCGATGATTTGTTTTGACCATACTGCATACATTTCTTACCATAGGAGGTGACTTCAGGTTGCTCTCATGTAGAAACTCTTCCAGGGTCAACATGTCCTTAACAGGAGAAGACGTACAAGTCTTACTCCGAACCCCAACCCCACGTTGTGGTTGAGCCCTCTGGGGCACGTGGTCATATGGAAGGGTGGAGCTACGTGACAGAGCCAGTTGTGATTGGCTGAGACCTGTGACATCATCACTGGAGAGGCTGGCTGAGCGAGTCTGGCGATCTGATGGGTCTAATAAGGAAAACATTTTATTATTACTGACTGAACCTAAAACTACGATCAGATGAATACAGGATTCACTGTCTGTTAACCGTATGTACATTTAATGATATGATCTACTTTAAGTAATGTACATTTATTTTATTATCATTTAAAAATATATATTTTAAGTAAAGTATAATTATTTTAACACATTTGTATATATTTAATAATAATATTTTTTAAATATTTCTTTTCAGTAATGTATATTTATTTTTCAATTTTAATTATATTTTAATATGATCTAATTTCAGTAATGTATATTTGTTTTAAAATGTTTTAAATTATATTTTGATGATATTATATTTTTACAGTAATGTATATTTATTTTAACCAATATTTGTTATAATTTAATAATATTAATTGTCCTACAGGGTAGCCTTAAATACTGTTTAAATATACAGTATTTCAATTTTTTTTATTAGAATGTAATACTTTTTTCCATTTTCAGTAATGTTTATCTACATTTAAAATGTTTTATTATAATTTAATACAATTATTCATCTTTTAGTAATATATAGAGATTTTTTACACTTTTTTATTAGAGTTTGATAAAATAATGTATTTTCAGTAATGTACATTTATTTGTACACATTGGGCTGAATATGACTTTAGATTTAAGTGTACAAATACACAGTGTGTACCTCTGCAGTTGACGGGTGAGTTGGAGCTTGAGGTGTTGTGGCTGAAGTCTGCCGACCCCGGGCGACCTCCCGTGTTGCCATGCGGACTAAATATGGAGTCGGAAGTGTTGTGGCGAGAGTCTTCATCAAATAACAGACCTGAAAAAATGTAAACACTTTAAAAAAAAAGAAACTTTAAAAAATGGCTTTTAAATAAGGTTACTTCTGAACCAGCGGGCTGACCTCTGGGCCGGCGGGCCGGGCCTCCCAGTCGGGGGTTGGAGTTGTTAGGGAGGCCCAGTGAGGGAGACTGATGGCTGGGAGTGGAGCTCAGAGCTTTGTGGGCCGGACCTGGGGGGAAACACAAACAAACATAATGTTAATATGATCATCATTCAATTCAGCATTTGATATAAACACTTGCTATACAAATATATTCCTTTACAAAATATGTCAAAGCATTCATCTGAAATAGAAAGATTTTGAACAGGAAGCATTGGAGGACAAGGGACATTATGGAAATTGACAAGGGAAACCTAAGCTTTGACAAGTACACTTTAAGGTTTGAAATCAAGAAAGATCAAACTAATCACTATAAACAGATATCTATATATAATAATAATAATAATAATAATAATAATAATAATAGTAATAATACTACATGCTATTTGTATAGCGCTTTTCCTTATATTATATGAATGCAGAATATGTATATTTAGTATGGGAAGCATTCCTGTTTTCGTGACAAGCAAACCCATTTAAAGGGGACCTATCATGCTATATTTAAATAATATATAAGGTATATATATATATATATATAAGGTATATTAATACGTTTTAATTTTCAAAATACGAAACAGATCATGCATTTTAGCCATGCCTCATTTTGCCTCACTCCAGCTCTGTCTTTGCAAGGTCTGATTCAGCTGACCACGCCCCCATGCGGAAGAGGGGGGCGTGACACGGCCCCGGCACGAGCGTCATGTTATCATGCTTGCTGTGATTACGAGTGGAGAGTCAACATGGCCCAACCTCTCATTCCCCTGATTGGTGGAGAGTTGACCAATCAGGCGGAGTGCACCTACATTACGTCAAAAAGGTGCAAATAAAAAATCCATCCGTATCAAATCCGTTGCAGCCCCGTTTTTAGAGATTTGGGTATGGAGGAAAAGAGAGAGGGTTGTGTTTTCTGACACTTTGTGAGTTCCCTGGAACACCGGGGACACATATGTATGTATAAAAGACATCACAAAGTGCATTTTGCATGATAGGTCCCCTTTAAGCAGGCTTTAGCATGTAATTAGCCCGTTTAATGAGCAAAACAGCCGTAACACATTGGTCAAAATGCAACCCTGGAACTCATTGGCTAGAGCATGACGTTGCATTGACTTTTTAATGCAGATATCGGCATATAACAAATTCTGTGGCTAAATGATATGTAATGTAATGTCTCTCAACACCAACTAAATGCTTGCTTCTCAAATTGCTAATCGGACTGTAAGTGACCAGCACAGAGAAGAGGAAGTCTTTGCCTGGATATTATCGGAGCCCAAGAAAGATTGACCCCCTGCCCCCGGAGGCTGTATTTTCGTCAGAAAGAAATTGCATAAGAGCAATCAGCCACTGTCAACACTAAATATTGCGAGAGATGTGAATGAGTTACAGGGTGAAATGTGTTTGGACTAAATGAAAAGTCATTGCATCCATGTGATTCCCGTTGTTTATTTCACATTTTTCCAAGCAGGTGGTATATAACACTGTACATGCCTAACTTTGGCTCAGTAACCTTCTTTGGCAACAAGCTAGCATGACATGGTTGTTACTATTGGATCCCTTTAGTTATAATATACCAGTGTCTTTACCTACGCTTGAAAACAGGCCTGCTCAAGCCTCTGAAAGCTGGAATGAACTTCCATCTTATTCAAGTAGCTCACTCTCCTGCTGGATTTACAATTCCTTACCTTGTCCATGTCCGTTCTCTCCGTTGACGCTCTCACTGCTGCCTCCTGGGGTGCTGCTACGATAACCCCCCCGGCCCCTGTCCGTCAAACCTGCAGACCGATCACAATGTTAGAACCTGCGTGCCATAGTAGGACGGTGAGACATATGTGGTGTGTTACAGCAAGCAGAAGGAAAGCCAAGCAACACATTGGAAATGATTTGTTCATTTAAGCGTATAAGTCACTGTGATATCAGTTGTCATTCAGGGAATGCATCTCATTCTATTTAGACATTATGACTGTGTTTTGGACATGAATGGAAATTGTTTTAACATTCAGCCCAACAGACAACATAATGTCCTTGACTATGCTTCATGTAAGCTAACATTAGCTTATATAAGCCACCGTCAGCTGCTGGTTGTAAAAAGGTTATAAAAGAGGTGCTAGGTGAAAAGTACAGTTGCTATGGTGACTTGTGACTGCTGACTGAGGAGAAAGAGAGAAAACTGCAGCAAAGCATCAGATTTAGAGCAACTCACACACACTGAGATGTGCTCTTAATATAAAAGCATTCAAAGCACTAAGTGAGGTGATCGAACACCACACTAATATTATTTATATTACTGCAGTACCAAGTCTTTTTTTCTACATTGGAAACTTCTATTGAGGTTTTTGAATTAAGCTTTAAATGTCTGTTGTCATATCTAATGAGGTAAAAAAAAAACTCAAACTAAATCTTCAAATTAAATAAATAACTTTGTTTTGAAAATACTTTTGTTATCCACTGTGAAAAATGATAATTAAATAAAGAGAGGTAAACATGTCCTCAATTATAAAAAAGTAATGAATCTGATATAAAGAGTTATAATTTTTTGTATTACGTCTTTCTTTTATGAAGATAATTCAGTTTCAACATAAATACATATGGTATCATATACGTTTCATTGGAGTGATGTTAGATTGCTTCTAATCACACATTGAACTCAGGTGTGCAGGTATCGGGAGAGCAGCGCTTTGCACACACACACACACACACACACACACACACACACACACACACACACACACACACACACACACACACACACACACACACACACACACACACACACACACACACACACACACACACACACACACACACACACACACACACACACACACACACACACACACACACACACACACACACACACACACACACACACCATGGCTGCATGTGTATACTACTTACTAGTAATACTTGGTGGCTCACACCTGCAGCATGAACCTGCTTGTGTATGTTGTGTGTGTTTATCTGATTGTGTGTATGGATGATATGTGCATTTGGAGCACTGAGAGTCACAGAGATGGGGGTTGTTGAACAGTCTGATGTGGGGGTGTCAGAGAAGACGATGCTGATGATGATGATGATGTGTATGGTTAAAAGGATGATGAAGAGGATGTTAGAATACTCCGTTGTCTGAGTTTGGCTCGCTAGTGATGGCGTCAGCTGAGGAAGACCAGAACCGAAGTCTTCTAGTGAGTAAGAGGGAGGGACGGGAGGAGGAGGAGGAGGAGGGGAGGAGGGGGAGGAGTTTCTCTTGACTTTTACTGCGGAGGAAACTGAAACGTTTTGGGGTGGGTGTAGCTGAGATGAAGAGAATGGAGAGAGATGGAAAAATGTAAAGAAAATGATGAAATAATGAGTAAATGAAAGACAGTTGATTACAAGTGATTTAGTATGTGATAGACAGAATGGAAAATAATCAATATCATGCAAGAAGATCTTTTAGATTAAAACAAGGAAACAGTCAAATCATGCATGAGACTCAAGGCTGACCTCAACTCACTTTTATCTAACCAAATGACTAATGATGCAACAGTGCCAGGAAGTGACAGATAGTCATCTATGCAGACAAACAAGACGTATGTATTTTGCTGTTTAGAAGATGTATTGTTATTTGAACTGAATTATCGTGGAATGAAATCAAAAAGCCATTTGAAATGTGAATTGAGCTCAGCCATGAGTAGAACTTAAGATAAAGCATTGAAAAAGAAAACCCATGAAAAAAGCGCATGCATTAGAACCCACTTCTATGAGTGGTTCCCTGCCTTTAACTGTGTGTGGTAAAGAAATGTCAACTTGTGACCCCTTGTCTCAAGTTGTATTAAACATGTTGAGAAATACTGGTTGTAGAATTGACTGTTTAGAGAGATATTGACAATAACGCCACCGCCAACCATTTCTTTGACTGCGTCGTCCGTGACTCCCATTGTTTCATCAGTCCATATAAACCACACCATGCCCTGTTCAGTATGATCCATCTCTTCATGTCGGTGTGAAAATGAAGAAGGACCAACACTATACTGCATTCATGGTAAGTGTATTATGCATCTCATACATACATTCCAATAAGGTTGCAATAAATGGCTCCTTTTTAGTGCTTGTTGGGCTCAATCAAATTTAAGGCAAACATTATACACAGTCATTTAACTGTACCCAAATAGACTGATTTCATATGACATAAATCACAAAGTGTAATTGTACATTGCACATATTCCAAACATATGAAAGTTTGAGAGAATGTGAGCTTATGGCTCAGGGGGAGTTAATGTTCTTTTTCAATTTGTCACTGCAGAGACTGAGGAAACAGATACAGTGGAGGTTAATACATGTTAGAGACAGAGAAGAGGGTATAGCAATGGCAGGTATTCAATAAGTGATGTGTTGGTCAACAGCTCCCTCTAGAGAACTAGTGAGGAAGTGCGCCTGATCACAAGTACACAAGCTCAATCAGCTTTGAAGTTTTGGAGCCGAAGTGTTAGCTAAAAATGTGCTGAATATATGTGCATTGTATGATCAATAGTTTCATTTATACCCTTTTTCCATCTATCCTGTTTAAAAAAAATATATATATAACCATAGACATTCATTTAGGATAAAGTGGTGCAGATATGAATCCTTGAACCCGGAAATGAGACAGTTCCCTCATCCTGGAATAAGGTTAGTGGTTAACACAAGCTGAAGAGATTTTCAGTTTTTCTCTATGACATCAAATACGTCAGTAAATACCTCACTGGGGAATGTCTGAATCTTTCATGAGTCATAAAAACAGTTGCTAACAAGTGACTAAATGAGACCACTAAACGTCATCTAGCTAAACATTAGCCGCCTTAGCGGAGGTGATGCGCAGCCATGCTACTGGCGCATAGTTTGTTTATAGCCTAACGTCATCTTCAAAGATCTTGTTTTTCAGCTAAATTCAAAAATCAAGTGGAAAATCACAGCTTTGTGTTGAGGGAGCCCTTGTTATGCTAACTTCCTGGTCGGCCTACAAAAATATGTTCTCACTGCACCACCATTTTTGTAATTGTGTCTTTGACGGGGAAATTGTGAGGGTCCTTGGAAAAAAAAAGGCCCATCATCAGACATTTAGTGGTAATTTATGATGTATTAAGAGATGTAATTACATTTTGTATGTGTGCCTGTGAGAGTGTGTTTACCTCCGCTGATGGGTGTGATTGCTGGGCTCTGGGGTCCCAGACTGGCGGTGTGGTTGTTATGGTTACTGTGGGCATGGCTGCTGTCCTGCGTGTAATTTCCTGAGCGCTGGTGATGTGGTGGGGGGGTTTCAGGAGGGAGGAGGGGAGGGGGGGAGGGCAGTGGGATGTCCGGGGCGCTCTTGGCTCGTTCTCGGTCTCGGTCTTTGCCTGCCTCCTTGTCCCGGTCGCCCCCCCGCTCCCTGCTGCTCTCCTTCCGGGGTTTGATCAGTTTGGCCAAAGCTTTGGCTCCGGACCACTGGCTCCTCCTGAAAGAAAACAACTACGTTAACCACGGTATGGAGCTGATACCGCAGAAAAGCAACACTGCACTACAGCCATTATTATACACTACAGCCAGATGGGGAAGGAGTACTCAGATGATTTATTTAAGTAAAAGTAGTAATACCACAGTGTAGAAATACTCTGGGGCCAGATGGGTCAGAGTGTGTGCAGTCCTCCACGCACACTCTGACCCATCCGTACGGGGTACGCACGAAAACGGGAGAGACGAGAAACTGCGACAGCGTTGGCAGAAGGAAGAAATATGTGGAAATAATACCATAAATAGAATGTTACCTCCCATGTATCATATATGAAGAATTAATTCGCAAAAATAGATTGAAGCCAATCTTAAAATGATTAAACAAACGCCTGTTTGAGAATCCTCAGTTCACACAAAAACCTAACTTGGAGAAATAAATATATACTGATATGTTATTGAAAACCACCTTGAATATGTTGTCTTAATGTTATGACATGTGTTCTCATAAATGATGCGGTATGCAGAAGGACAGAATTACGTCTAAACTGAGGCCGTTTTGCTTTTCTATAGGTTGTATAGATACGAGCATGGTTTTATATACTATGACGTTTAATCATGTTTTATGCCGTTTGCTAAGACTTGATAAGTCGCTCATAAAACACAGGAGGTATGGAAACTTAGAACACCATATATTTGGTAGATTTGGCAGCTGATATTACACAACACATTTGTTTTATTTCATTTAACTGGTGATAGAGTTGCTGCGGGGGCGTTGAGACGCACAGGCTGCAGTGGAGACGCTGCGCACAGCTGATCGACAGCTGGAACACAAACCACCAAATAAAAAAATAAACATGAATTGACTCCACTCCGCAGGGATCCCCCGATACTTTCTTACAGTTGCTCATCAAGGGGGGGTCTCCTGTCCCCGGCACAAACACACTGACCCACTGCCCGAGGAAGGTTATGTGTATTTTGTCATTAACTTTTTTCGGACCACTTATTTATTTATTTTGGTGACGATCCGACCTCCATGCTGCTACTCTGGTTCAAACTGCATCCACCAAACAATGTGATTTATCTCCACCTCCCCAAAAGAACCAAAATCTGACTCGGTGTGAGATGTCTTTTTTACATTACATTACATTTCATTTAGCTGAGGCTTTTATCCAAAGCGACTTACAATAAGTGCATTCGACCAAGAAGATACAAACTAGAAGAAAACAGAATCATATAAGTACATCAGGTTTCATAGAGCTAAAACATTTCAAGTGCTACTCAACTGGCTTTAGATAAGCCAGTCCTTTGTTAGTATATAAGTGCTTTGTTAGTCATTTTATTGCTTTTTTAGCTGTTCTGTCGTCATTTCCTGCGATCTTCTTCATGCAGTCAGTCAAAATGAATATTAATACGGGGCGTTTCTTTGACTATTTATAGGCAAATATGGGCGTTACGTGAAGCCCGCAAAAGCTGCGCCGCATTTCGAGTTGATTGTGATTTATAAAGGGAAACCGGCGTAGGACGTGCCGTACGCAAGTCCTACGCCGGTACACAGTGTTTTATGAATCGGAAAATGTGTGTGCGTATTTATTTGCTTTGTCCTACGTAAGCAACCTTCCCACGAGAATCCTACGCAAGGCGTTATAAATGAGGCCCCTGGTCAGTATAAGTCCAGCCTTCAAAATGTTACTTACATTTAAAGAGAAAAAAAGTATAAGAATCAAAATATACTTTAAGTACAAGGGTATAGCACTCAATGGCTTATTTCAGCCTAATATATATATTATTATTGTATTTTAAACATTGATGCATTAAAGTTGCAGCTGGTAATGCAGGAGCTTACATATTTACTATATAAACTACTGTGTCATTGGTTAATTTCATTAAGGTGAACAATAAAGTTGATCCTAACCTATAATAATACATACTTTTTTTATTGTGTTGATTATATATTTTATTAATCTGAATCCTCAAAGTAACTTAAGAGTAAAAAGTACAATATTTGCACCTGAGATGTAGTTGAGCAAGAGTGGTATAGGTCATTGAAAAGTGTACAGTACTTGAGTAAATGTAGGTAAATACTGTACACCACTGGCTTTTCCATGTTATCTCTCAAAATGGAAGGGCTGATAAAAGCATTACTTTTTAGGCGTGGGGTCGTAGAACTTGTACTGGTCCATGATCTTCTCCTCCAGTTTTTCTTTCTGACGACGTAGAGCGTTCAGCTTATCTCTACATGAAGAAAGACATAGAAGAAAAGAAACATTAATACATTGTGATTTTGTCTTCTTATCAGATACTGTTACTCAAAACAGGAAGTACATTTCATTGGATGGCAGATTACTGAGCATGGGAGAGACAAAGATTCACACTCTGGAGCAGAAGGGGGCGCTAATGCACAAACAAGCTGGATGCCACAGAGTCATTGGCGCGTTCACACCGCAGTACTTTTCCCACTTTAGTTCCGATATAGTTTTTTGGGGTTATTTACAATTTTACAAATGTAAACAGCTAAGAAATCTAATGACACAAACAATTGAATGTGAGCGTGTTAAGCGCTAAATAATACTTCAGTTTGGCAAGGGAAAAAGAAAGAAATTGTTGAAAGTTTTACATTTGAAAAGTCACCTAAGCACCACATGTGAATACTTGTGTCACTGGTAGTGTACTACATAAGTATGGGGTGTAAAGGTGTGCAGTTGCAGGTGCTGTGTGCAGTTACATGTATAGTTTCTGTTCCTGGTGATACAGCTCTTTGCTCTCCATGCTCCGCTCCAGGAGAGTGTGGTTCTGCTGACTCAGCAGGTTGATCTGACTCAGCAGATGGTGGTTCTCCTCTTCCAGGTTCCCTTTCAGTCGACTCAACAGCTAAACACAGACATGCACACAGACACATACAGTTATGTCAGGACAGTAACATGAGATGCTGATCTGGAGAGACGCAGTATGAGGTGGCCATTTACGTAAATATGATCAAAACTTGGAATGTTTAAAACATTAAAATATATCTAATCAAAGCAACCAGAGCATCTCTAATCCTGCCTTGTTCTCTAAAGGAAAAGATTCATAGTTTTCAGTCACAACACTGCTGTGCTACAAAACATATTGATCACTTCATGTTCCAGAGTGCTTGATGGCAGAAGAGAAGGCTGAGTTTACCTCACAGTGGTTTTCCAGTTTGGTCATG